>OZ005653.1:85037332-86279832 GCA_963930645.1 Salticus scenicus
TTTGTGTTGCTTTTTCTCAGATTTTTTTTTTTTTTTTTTTTTTTTTTCGATGCTTACGCTTACTAAGCAAATGCGTCTATTCAATTCGGTGTTAGCACAAAAAACTGCGTACTGTCACAACGCAAGTTTGACAATTTTCAAATCCACCATATTTTATTTTAGTTAAAAGATATAGTGGGGTGCCCATAACCGGAGAATGCCCGTAACAGGAGACATTCCCCTATATGTAATCACACACAAAGCAAGTGTAAAGGTAGCTTTAAAAAAAAAAAAGAAAAGAAAGGAAAGAAAAGAAAAGAAAGACCTTGAATTTAATTAAATATTATTCTCTATAAAATCAGTTATTTTCAGTTGGTAGAATGCTAGCTAGCAAATTATAAAATGTTAACGCAGGATTTAATTAAATTTAATTAAATGTTATTTTTCTTTAAAGTTGTTAATTTCCAACCGAATTTAAGAATTTTTGGACTGTGAACACAAAATTAATATTCATAGCCAATTTTCAACTTTTGTCAAAATCAGTTTAAAATTCGCAATATTTAGAAAAAGTGATTTTGTACTCCAATCCAAAAAACACAATTTTAACAGGATTTGGAAGTTAGTTGCAATATTGCCAACTGTCAAATTTTTTATTATTAATAAATGTTAATGCAAAGAGGCCTGAAAACACACACACACACATCTTAATTAATTTAAAAAAATATATCAAACATATTCTCATCAACCGTAGCTAAGAATCGTCCTCATTAAATCATCGTTCCAATAAAAATAAATAAATATTCAAAGCATTGAAATTAGTTTTTTCCTTTGGCAGCTATAACAGTGCCACAGACAGGCACTCATAGAGAGAGAGAGAAAATGACTTCGAACTTATAACCTTCCATCTATTTTGGTCAGGAGTTAATAAACAGTTTTACGTTTACAACACACAAAGATAGGTGAACAAACATATGACAGAAAATCATATTAAAAAATATTTGAAATTTGTACGAAATTTAGATGCAAATCAGAAGATAAGAAGTTTGTTAAAGATATTTGGTAAAGAAAATTCTCAACATTAATTAATGTTTATTTAAATGAGTTGTGTGCATAAGCATACACATATAATAATTTATTTAGAAAGACATTTTCCATAGAATTTTCCTCCATTACGGAATAAATTAAAGGGGACGAGTAATATATCATAGAGATTGATATTTCATGTTTTCACTCTCTACTGATCTTCAATATGGAAAACTGATTTCAATAACATGAAAGGCTATTCATGGAGTTTAAAATTAGAAATTTCCATAAAAGCATCTATTACGAGAATGTCGTAAAACTTCAAGGTACATAAATGGCATAATCTAATTGTTTTCAAAGGGATGCAATTAATATCAATTATAGGTCTAATGTGTCGATAGGAATTATTGCAATTTTCCATTTTCCTAATACATTTGAAAAAGTTTGTGTAAAATATTGAATTCGGTCCATAATAATATAAATATTACATCATATTTACACTTATATTAATTTGTATTGAGTCAATATTTTATTGGTGTATAAATATTTCAATTAATGATGAATAGTAATATAGAAAAATCTGGTAGGCATATTTTTTAAACGTTTCAGTACCACTAAGAAGTTATTTATTTTCTAATTCGAGTTTTGACTATCCCTTCCTTTTTCTTAAGATTATTTTTTGTATATAAACGTGTAGATTGCTTTGGTATATTCACAGATAATACGAATTAAAGTGAAAGATAATGTTGATCGTGAATGTGAAGCATATGCTGAGCTGAGTAGATATATTTCGATCGTCTGTAACAATAATTTTAATTAGTGGTTCTACAATAAATTGAAATTTAGGTTCCTCTGATGTCAACTCTATCGAAAAATTTAATTTTAAACATCCGAAATCCGACACTCAGAAAAAAATAATAACAATGTCAAAAAATAACTCAGAAAAAAAATAATAACAATATTAACTAGAACCCGACATACAAGTAAATAATTAGAGCCTTTTGAAAGTTGGGGGACCTAATAAAATCAAATTACGGAGATTTCTGAATGTGTTATTTTAAATATTTAGGAAAATTGAAATGTTTATACCATTTAATATTTATCTGTGAGCTATATATAAGTCTTCACCACTTATCTGACTTCTTGTAATTTCAACAAATAAAATCAAACAACAGCAATAATAATAATAATAATAATTTATGTTTTTTGACGTTTATACACGTTTTGAGGTGTGAAGAATACGAATATCACAAAATTGATGTCAAAACCATCATTAGAACGCCAATTTTTTAGTTCCTTAGTATGTTAGTTTGGTTAGTTTTTTAACTCAAAATGAATTAAATACAAAGCAATTATTTGGCTAAAACAAAGGCATTTTTAACTCAAGTTCGAATGAAAAAAAAGTTGCTTGCGAAAACAAATTAACTTATATATTTTTAGAAATTATACATATATATAATTTCAAGATATATATATATCTAATTATGTCAGCTATAAAGTATTATGTCATCTAATATTCAATATATATATATATATATATATATATTGAAAACCTTTTCAAACATTGCAGTAGATGAAATAAGTATCACATGAACAACTATATAGAACACCAATAAAGATTTCTGAAAAAATAAGCATCCTTTATTTAAAACATACAACATCAATGCATTTTTAAGGGCATAGATTGAATGTTGCGAGCAAATTAGATGTTATTTCTGTCTTACTGTATGCAATTTGCTAAAAATTTACAGTAAGCTATGCCCAATAACCCCCAAAGGACGTGTAAATAATGTCAAACTCACACAGGAAAAGGAAAAACCAGAAGACAAACATACTTTTAAATTCTACAATGAAGTAAATCCATGAGACAATTAATTAATAATATTGAAATGCTAAAAGTAATGTGGTGTAAAAACAATGCAAGAAAAGGAAATTCAAACTAATATGAATATATATATCTTAATATATATAAATCTCGTGTCACAATGTTTGTCCTCAATGGACTCCTAAACCACTTAACCGATTATAATAAAATTCGCACACCATGTGCAGTTCGATCCAACTTGAGAGATAGGATAGTTTAAATCTCAAATTATAGTCGCAATTTTAATTTATTGCTAATTATTTGTCTGTTATTATTTGACAGTCACAATTATCTGTTAACTCCAAATGATTCTAACAGATGTCGATACCTTTCGACTGGGTTGAAATGAAAGCTGAAATATATTTGGTGCTGCCATCTACACAAAGAATCTTCAACTTTTTAACCTATTAATAAATTTCGTATAATTCAATTATTTCCACTTTTTAAATTTTTGGTGTTAGCATAGCCGGCCACGTGTTACTTAGACTGAAGTGTAAATTGAATTCATATTATAATGAAGATAATACAGTGAAATTAATCCTGTTTTTTACTTATTTGTGCTTCATTGATCAAAACTTTATAATTTAATATAATATATATATATATATATATCTTTATATATAAAATTTATTATGTTTGTCCGCGATGAACTCCTAAACTAATGAGCCGATTTTAATGAAATTTGGACACTGTGTGCAATTTGGTCCAACTTGAGAGATAGGATAGTTTTTATTGCAAAATTCGCCTCCCAAAAGGGGGGGGGGGGAGGGGCCAAAACGTGATTTCACAAACAAACAAACAAACAACAACAACCAAAAAAAAAAAAAATAGAAAGGCAGATAGACTGTTCAAAATTGGTATAGAGAGGTTTTAGAGGCCTGCAAATCGAATGAGGATATTTTCGAAAGTGTAAAGTTATTAGGAGGGGCGGGTAAGGGGGCGGAGGGGCAAAAAAATAAAAATAGAGTTACATCGCTAAAAATTGGTACATAGAAGTTTTTGATACGTACAAATCGATTGCAGATATTTTCGAATTTGTAAAATTATTAAGAGGAGCGGGAAAGGGGGGGGGCAGAGGAGCAAAATATAAAAATGGAGTTAGATCATTCAAAATTGGTGCATAGAATTTTTGATACCAACAAATCGATTGCGGATATTTTCGAATTTGTAAATTTATTAGGAGGGGCGGGAAGGGGGGCAGAGGGGCAAAAAATAAAAATATAGTTAGATCGTTCAAATTGGTGCATACAGGTTTTTGACACCTACAAATAAACTGTAGATATTTTCGAATTTGTAAAATTATTTAGAATAGTGGGAGGGGGGAGGGCAAAGGGGCAAAATAATAGAAATAAGAGTTAGAACTTTGAAAATTAGTATTATTAAGTTTTAAGGCCCGATAAATCGATTGCGGATATTTTCGAAAGTATAGAGTTATTAAGAAGGGCGGGAACGGTGGATGAAGAAACGGTGCGCATGGTTTGCGCAGGTATACACTGCCGCAGGCAGTGGGGGTCCGAACAGATTATTCCACCAATGAGAGAAGATTTTTTTGTATTTTATATCATTTTCCTTTCGATAATATATGGATTCATTATGAGTGTCGGACATTTTTCCCGATCAGATTTTTTTTTTCTCTTTTTTTTTCACATGTTAAAAATTAATGCAATTTTGAGAATTCTTTAATTATAGTGAATCATTTAAAAATAGGGACCAGCGAAGCGGGCTAAGTCTGCTAAGATCAAGGATGTTATCAAGGATGGTCTTTATTCGTAAATAATAATTTTAATATATTGAATATTTTACTACATTATAATTCAACGTATAACATAGCCACAGCAACGCGTGGCCGGGTCTGCTAGTGTATATATATATATGTATATATATATATTTGAATAAACAACAATACATAAAAGTTGCGAAAATATATATATATATATATATATGAAACAATAAAAATAATTAAGATTTTAAATTATTACTTTAAATTAATATATTAAATGATAACTTAATATTAATAACCCAGAATAACTGCTTTGAAGCAGAGCACGTCATAACGCAGGAGTCAGATTTGAGAACAACTTTTAGAATAAAAATTAATTTGCCTTACGCAATCTTTAGTTTTAGCGGTAAAGCAATGCAGATTACTCAATCCCAGATATCCAGGCCTCAGCTAAGCTAGCCAATGATAAAGCGTAGGCGGGAACTAACTCAGCTAACTGGCCAATGAAAAATTATAAGAGGAATTTAGGTTCGTGCCAAAATTGAGCAGTATTCAAGCGAGAGCTCACGAGAACAGGCGCCTTTCTTGTGTGTTGATTTGCTTAATAAACTTACATTAAATCGTTATTCGGCATGTAAAGCCTACCAACTAAACTCGCGGCCTTGCAAGGTCCGCCACTATGGCGAATTGCCAATCATAGGCACCGTCGCAGGACTGTTCCGCTGAATACTAACTTTTTCCCTGTGTATACATTTTTCCTTTTTTAATAATACAAAGAACTTTTAATAAAATGCAGTATATAGTTAATACAATTATATCATAACATATTTATAAACAATCTATAGAAAAATTACTTTATTTAAACACAAACACTAATATTACTAGTACTACTAAGAAATATTACAAGCTGTTTACACAAAACCAACTTGTGCTCTCCGAACATTTTACAAGGGTGAAGGCCAAGAGACCACAAGCAAACAGATTGCTTATAGAAAGGGGGTTTAGGAGTCGAGGATCTTCGTTACTCGAAATCGTCTGCTTGAGATTTGTAAATAAATTAATAAATAGAATGGAATAAATCAATAAAGAAAGAAAAATGTCATAATTCCTCCTTGTAAACAATAAAGACAAACTTTTTCCTAGAATATATTCTACCTCTGGATGTGTTCCCACAGACTTGCAGGCAAGCCTGGGGGAACGTCGTCTTGGAAGGGGGGGGGGGAGGGGGATATGAAAGGTTAAAAAAAATTAAGGTCTTAAATCATTACTTTAAATTAATATTAAGTGATAACTTAATATTAATAACTCAAAATAACTCTTAAACTTAGGAACATACGATTAAAAGCATGAATTCTATTCTAGAGCCCATGTAAAATTAGTTTTGCGGCAGAGCACGTCATAACGCGGGAGTTAGATTTGAGAATAACTTTTAGAATAAATACTCAATCTTCAATTTTAGCGCTAAAACAATGAAGATTACTTAATCCCAGATATCCAGGCCTCAGCTAAGCTGGCCAATAATGAAGCGTGGGCAAGAACTAACTCAGCTAACTGGCCAATGAGAAATTATAGGAGTAGTTTAGGTTCGCGCCAGAAATGAGCAGTATTTAGGCAGGAGCACGTAAAAATCGTCGCGATTGTACAAGTCCATGATCCGACCCATCTTGACTTACGGGTCCGCGGTGTTCGGAACTGCCTCTAAGACTGTGCTAGAAAAAATTCAAGAATTCCAAAACAAGCAATTGCGTAGGCTTGTTCAAGCCCATCGCTACGTTCGCAATATTGTCATTCACAAAGACCTGAAAATTAGGCCAATCTATTCTGAAATTAAGAAACTTGCGTTGAAGTTTCACAGGTCTATCCCAAAAGTCCAGAATCCTGTGTTAAATGCCATAAGAAGGTACGATCCCAGAATCGGGAGGGCCAAAAAACGCCCACCTCCTCTACAGGGAGGACGGGTTTGTCCCGGTCTCCAAACGTAGAAGGCGAGATCCTTCAGGTGTTACTTAACACAGAATTCTCACTCAAAATTCTTTTTCCCGTAGATTGAATACATCCTATTCATCTACTTTTGGCTATCCTCTTGACAACTGCAACCTACTGTGTCGTTTAACAGTCGCGGATGATCAATCTTCCAGCCAGTTACCTTACCGTAGGGTTTTTAAATGTTAATTATTAATCTTAACTGTAAATAGTCTACATATCTCTTTTTTAATTTGTAAATTGTAATATAAATTTTTATTAATTGTAAATAGTGTAAATATATTTTCTCTGACTGCCTAACAGTCTTGATAGGCTAAATTTTCTTAATTATAATATTTTAATTTTCTAAATTGTATAGTATTTTTTGTATTCTGACTGCTTAACAGTCTTGTTAGACTTTTCTCAATTATTTTATATATAAATAATAATAATGCTAATAATGTAGGATTAGTGCTCCTTGCTCTACTGCCATATGACTCCACAACTACCTGATCGGCTCTGCTCTGTCTCTCTCTTCCGTCATGCTGCTGACAACATCAAATCATCACGCCAGGGTTCCTTGTGAATCCACACATATCATCGTCCCGAACATCTTGAACAATCAAGACCTCCTTTTGTCCTTCTTCTCTCATCAGGTGAAGGTAAGCTGCTGTCAAGACAGCCGTAGGAACTTCGCAAGCCCGTGATCATGATGATGACTTTTCATATGTTGCCTTGCTTGATTAATCTATGTAAAATTAACGGCCCCAGGAGAGGGAACGGGATGCGGTTTCGAAAGGCGATCGTCAAAGTGACGGCGCTAGTCGGACTCGGCCACCGATGGTAGACGTCAACGTGCTTGGACCTAAGGACTTTGAATAACCTGTAAAATGTCCAAGTGCCTTGAATAAATGACTACATAAAATATCTGGATTCGTTATTGAGTGAAAAGCCTCTATTCATCTTAGATACTGTGTGACGGAAACCAATATTTCGTTATATATATATTAAACATTATATACAAAATCTGTGTAAGATAACTTACAAAAATATACTTTCTAAAAATATATCATCGTGTACAATGAAGTTGATAAATTATTATTCTTGTATATTGAGATATGTTACATTCATGTTTAGCTAGGAAATGCGGATGATTTCATTGTATCAAAGAGAATTTATTAAACATGATCTTCTTCCAAATAGAAACCCATGGAACGAATGAATACGGATTCAAATTAACTGATTTAATCCGCGAACTTCTATTGTAAGAGTTTCAGAAAATTCCTATTGAAATCTTATCTTTCTTTCAGCAACAAACGAAAGAAAATATCTCATAAAAGGAGTCATATTTCACGGATTTCATTGTGTGCCGCTTCCCCTGTTTTGAAAACGGACTTCTCTGACATGACTCCCATTCATAACGTTAAAACGGATAAAGGAAGTTGTCATAATTAAAGCTTATTTCCGAAAGTGCGAAGTAGAAAATTCAAATATTAGCATCAAAGAATTCCTAGTTATTCCTAATGATGAAATTTAATGATACATTGGAATTTGAGAAACGGTTTTGAAAGATTTTTAAAGAGCTCGATATGTCAATATGTTATTTTCAGAATAATATAATTGCTTATTAATTTTAAGAAACTAATGCTTCTGAATAAAATGAGGAAAATCTGCGATACAAAACGTGTTAAATTACTCTTTTTTAGTTCCCCATCATACTATAGGTATGAGGAACTTAGGTAATCGTGAAAAATTTCGACCTCGGTTTTTTAACTTTTTTATACGTTTTCAGGTGTGAGGAATCCGAAAATGACAAAATTTGCATGGTGTCTGTCTGCAGGGTGTCTGTTAGATTGTCAGTCCGTTAGTGGGTTAGTCCATTATTTTGTTAGTCTGTTTACACGATATCTCACGAACAAATGATTGCAGAGAGGTCAGACCAGTTTTAAAATATTACTTTAGACACTGGCAAGAACCCTATTTATTTGTAACATTTGAATGAAAAAACTTCGCAAGTTATTAGAAATTTACGATTTTCTTAACATGAGAGAATAGGACAAAAATTCACTTACACGTGCATTAAATGGAAACTTTTTACTGTAAAAATGTCAGATCAGTTTTAAAATACCAGTTTTGATGCCAGAATGTACATTAGTAACTATAAATATGCTACTTTGAAAATTTCACAAGTTATTGGAAATTTACGAATTTCTTAACATGGCAGTATAGGGCAAAATTTCACATAAACGTCAATTTTGAGCGATATTTACATCTTAAAGATGTCAGACTACTTTTGAAATATTATTTAGGACACTGACATAAATATTAATGACTACGAATTTTCCAATATAAAAATTTCGTAAGTTATTGGAAATTTACGAATTTCTTAACATGGAAGATAGAGCAAAATTTCACATAAACGTCAATCTTGAGGGATATTTTTATCGTAAAGATGTCAAACCACTTTCGAAATATTATTTAGGATACTGCCATGAATATCATAGACTATGATTTTTCCAATTTAAAAAATTCGTAAGTTATTTGGAATTTACGATTTACTTAACATGTCAGAATAAGGCAAAATTGAGCATAAACTTCTATTTTGAGGATCATAAATACATTAGACAACTTCAAAATTACATTTATGATATATGTTTGAACATGGTTGAATACAAATATTCTAATAGGAAAATTTCGTAAATTATTTGTAATTTACGATTTTATGAACATAGTGAAATTGTAAATTTTTCATATAAATATGAATTTTGAGGATTATTGCATTGGAAACAGTAGCATGAAAACTAAACAACGGAATCGACCCTGATAAAATAAATTAATAGATTAGAATAAGATAAATATATTGAAGTGAACGGTGGATAGCCTATTAGGCGGGGATTTCATTCTGTCACTGTATCAAGCTTTGGTCAAATTCATTTCTTTTAATATGATTATAATATGTCTCGCACTAGAAATTTATGAGAATATATATATGATGGGGAACTGAGCAGAGTCCACCTATGCCAACTAGTTTAATTGGTAATTGAAAAAAGCTTCTGTATTTTGCAAGTTGCAAATATTTATTTTTATTATTAGCGTTTAAAATAAATTTCACAATTTGAAAAATTAAATTTATTTAATTTTTTTTTTTTTATTGAAGACAATGTCTTCAATAAAGACATTCAATAAGAACATGTACAGTGTTCTTTAGATGCTGTATAAACAATACATGGAAAAAAATAGGGCACTCACAAATGTTACAGGAGAAAAAATTAAATTAAAAAACCACATTGTTGAAATATGAAACTAGTTTTTATCTTTCTTACTTGAAATGTTTTAGATTAATCTTAAATTCCACAATCCCACTCATTTCGTATCAAATTTGATATAATGCAGCACAATTAATTGATACCTACTTCATACATATGTGGAAACTAACTAATACGTAAAAACTTGTGAACTGCAAATTTTTATTATAAGTATAATTAATAGATTTCATGTAAACATGGTGACATAGCGATAATTGTCGCCAAATTATCAACATATGTAACCAAAATCACACAAGGACAACGAATTTTTCGCCTAAATATATTTTTCTCCTTTTCTATTTGTATTAAAAATTGAAACAAATGTATTTCATTTAATGTTTTTTAAATGTCAGTAAAATAAGCTTTATAGAAATCAAAATCACTCATATTTCAAAAAAAGCTAACTCCAGTTATTATTATTATTATTATTATTATTATTATTATTATTTGATAAGCGTTGTTAATACCTTAATTGCCGAATCCAAGGTTTCTACCTTGAGAACACTGTAATAGTGCTATTCTAGTATTTTTGTTGCTGTTACATTGAATTCGTTAATCTTTCAACGCATGTTTTTCAGCGCATTTAAATGAAAGTTGTAAAAAAAAAAAAAAATCGCATAATTTGTAATTTCTCTAAAAACTAGCTGGAACCCGTCGAATTCGACGGTCACTTTATTGACCGTAATGTTTCAAAAATCGTCGGATGATTATTTAAATGTATTTCAACTTAAAACATCTAATATAATTTACGACATTTCACTTAAAAAAAAGAAATGCGGAAAAATGCTTATACATAGAAGTACTATATACGACACCACTTTCTGCAAAGTACTGCCAATGGTGACGTCAAACTGGACTCCAAACAAACAGTTGCTATCTTTTATTTTCTATTTCGTTTAATACTATGACTACATGTTAGCTGACTCACCCGGCGTTGTCCGGGCCTATGATAATAACCTTAAATGAACCTTAAATTTGTATGATTTAAAATCCTAAACTCGATTTTCTTTGAATTTCTATTTTTAAATAAAAGCATCGCGAAAAAAATAATCAGATGTAACAAAAAAAAAATTACCTTGAACTGAACGAAACTCTGCCTTGTGACCCCGGTGCCTGTGGCAGCGCATACGACGGTCGCTAATAACATAAAAAAATTCCTAAAAATTAATCTGGAACCAAACGAACCCGACCGGCGTTGCCCGGGCCCATGATAATAACCTTAAATGAACCTTAAATTTGTATGATTTTATATCTTTAACTCGATTATGTTTGAATTTCTATTTTTAAATAAAAGCATAACATCGCAAAAAAAAAAAAAAAAAAAAAAAAAAAATCAGCTTTAACAAAAAAATTACCTCGAACCGAATGAAACTCTGCCTTGTGACCCCGGTGCCTGCGGCAGCGCAAACACGGACCGCTAATAACATGAAAAAATTCCCAAACATTAACCTGGGACCAAACGAACCCGACCGGCGTTGCCCGGTCCCATGATTATAACCTTAAATGAACTTTAAATTTGTATGATTTAATATCTTTAACTCTATTTTGTTTGAATTTCTATTTTTAAATGAAAGCATCGTGAAACAAATAATTATATGTAACAAAAAAATTACCTCAAACCGAACGGAACTCGGGCTCGTGACCCCGGTGCCTGCGGCAGCGTATATGCGGGTCGCTAATAACATGAAAAAATTCTTAAAAATTAATCTTGAACCGAACGAACCTCTGAATCGTGTTTCCACCGCCTGTGGCTGCGGCACCGTATAGCAGGCATGCTACGCACGCGCTGCAAAATTCATTTTCCTCCACCAGGGGCGCAGTATGTTGCATACGAACATCACCAATCACCTTGAATTTCCAAGACCTTTCAAATAAGGTGTCACATGGTGGTGTCAACTGCAAAATCCTTTAGTTGCACTTTCAACCGCCAGGGGGCACAGCGTGTTCTGTACGAACATCCCCAACGGTCAGGAAATACCAAGACCTTTAAAATAAGATGTAACATGATAGGGTCTACAGCAAAATCACCTAGTTCAATTTTTTACCACCAGGGGTCGCACTATATTGTATACGAACATCCCCAATCGACATGAAATTTCAAGACCTTTAAAATGAGGTGCTACATGTGTGGGTCTAGAAAGGATTTCCCTCTCAAAATAATTGCCCCCCTTCCCCCCCCCTCCAAATCTACTTTTCCCCTTTTTCCTCCCTTCCCCCCTCCAAATCTACTTTCCCCCTTTTTCCCCCTTTAAAATCGAAAATTCCAAATTCGCAGAAAGTGATTTTTTAGTATTCGACTCTAGTCCCCATATGTACAATTTCTTCACCGTGAAGTAATTTGGAGTTTAGTTAAGCTAGTAAACGTGTTTTTAACCCGTTTCCCCCCGGGGGGAAACCGTTCGACTTTTTTTTTTATTTTTCTCTTTTCATAGCACATCTACAGACCAAGACCTTTTTTTAGACACCTCAACCAAATTTTTACACCAAGTAGTTCTCTCAATATAGTGGAGACAGACAAAAACATGTTTCAAATTAATATATAGATTAACTTTTTTTTTAGCTTTGCAAGTATTTTGTATTGATAAAACAGAAACATATTCATACCCAGCAAAACCTGGGATGATGGCCAACACGAGGCCAAGTGTTGGCTGCCAACAGTAACAGCTGCTGGCCCGTTGGTGGCAAAAGTTAAGGTGCCGAAGGGAATATGTTACGCCGGCCATCAGATGGCCGCATTCGGCCGATCCACTGCTGGCAGCCTGCAGTACGATCGGAATAAGTCAGTGGGCCACTAATGGGTCATTGCTGGCAGCGAGCTATCGGTTAAAAAAAGGTTGTGGGCCACTGATGGCAACCAACAATATGTTAAAAATCGTTAGTGGGCCAGTGTCGGGCCACCTGATAGCAAACATAATTTTTTCGTATTGTTGCTGGAAGCCTTCAGTGGGCCAGTTGTGGCAAACATAAATAATTATATTACTCCGGGTGTTTTTGTTGGCTCTTTATATTTTCCCATTAACGGCCCTCTTCATTTACCGTCGCCGGAAGCCCGAGCCAATGTTATTCTATGGGGAAATTTTCTTTAGAAATAACTCATTAACTAATACATATTTTTAAATTCTGTTTTCACATTCAAAAAATTCCCAACTGTTAAATTAACCGACCTTTTTTAAAAATGTATTTTTTAATTTTTAATATTTTATTTTGAAATTGCAAAATGAAAAAATTTCACATATCGAAAATTCGTATTTTGCATCTTCAAAATAAAATATAAAAAATTGAATAATTTTTTAAAAAAGGTCCGTCAATTTAACAGCTTGAAATTTTCAGAATGTGAAAACAGAATTAAAAAATATGTATTAGTTAATAAGTTATTTGTAAAGAAAAATTTCCCATAGAATAACATTGGCTTCGGTTTCCAGCGGCGGTGAGTGAAGAGGGCCCTTAATGGGCCAATAGTGATTTGGTTATGACTATTATTTTATTTTATTTTATTTTATTTATTTATTTATTTATTTATTTATTGTGATACCTTACATTTTATTAATACTAATTTCTATGCATCCAATATTTAATTTGGTTTTGTAGCAACAGAGGGTGATCAAACTATTATTATTATTATTTTTTTTTTACACTTTTTTTATCTTGATTAAAAAAAAAAAAAAAAAAAAAAAAAAAAAATGCTTGGCTAAATGATTTTGAAATGCAGACATGTAAAAACGTTTAAGAACTCACATTTTCTACTATCGATTTAGTCCAAAGTTCAATTAAGGGACCAGCTATAAATTAAAGAAAAGCACAAATATTTTGGATCACCCTGTGTCATAAAAAGCTACAAATGACTTGTAACTTGAACACATTATTGCTCTTACTATATACAATGTTTGTAAGTTTTTTGTATGGGAAATACACAATTTTTTAGGTATATATATATATATATATATATATATATTATTACATTTTTGGCAATTTTTTTGCTTATAACAAGAAGGAATTTTCACAAAATTTTACAAAACTTGCAGAAAAATTGATAAAACATTAAAGAAACATTATTCTGAAACATAAAATTCATATGTTAATTTTCGAGGAGATTTGAGCATTTACATTAATTTTTACTTATTTATTTCTTTTATTTTTTCTGAGCGTGCGCGTAAGATAGAAATTTTTTTATTACGTAAGTCGAAAACCAGATATCTTGGGTAACTTATACAAAAGTTTATTTCAATGGAATAAAAATTAAGTAAATTATTGGTAAAAGAACGAGCCAGATTTTAGATATGTTAAACCATGTTACAAAAGGTCATTTTTGTGAAAATCTCCTTATGAGCTCACAGATCGTACTAAATAAATAAAAGTATGTTAGAGTTACAAGTCCAGAAGGATTTTTTCACAAAGAAGAAATTTTGAAACATGGTTGAAAAAATTTAATCTTCCAATTAAATGCTTGGCATGTAAAAAACCCCTTATGAATTTTCAAACCTGTATATACCTAAAATCTGCCCCATTTTTTCGCAACAACTTGCTTAATTTTTCCTGTATTGAAATGAACTTTCGATATAAATTGACCAATATATCTAGCTTTTAACTAATGTGATGAAAATTTTTATCTTTCCCACAAAAGCAGTAAATAAAATATTTATTATAAATGCTCATATCTCACCGAATATTACACATATAAATGTGTGCTTTAGAATAATATATTTCTTGTGTTTTGTGTTTTGTTAAAATTTTGTCAATTTTTCTGTAAGTTTTGTAAAATTTTATTGAATTCCATTCTTGCTATAAGAAAAAAAAAAAAAAAAGAAAGAAAGAAAAGAAACTTGCCCCCCCCCCTTGCCAAAAAAAAAAAAATTACACATATTGTTTATAATATATGCAGCGTGTTAAGGTTACAAGCCATCGGTAGCTTTTCATGATATAGGGTGATCCAAAGTATTTGTGCTTTTCTACAATTTGTGGTTGCTTCTTTAATTGCACTCTTGACTAAATCGATAGTGGAAAATATGAGTTTTTAAATGTTCTTTGCATATTAGAAGTTCAAGACCATTTCATCCAGTATTTGTTTTAAAATAATAATAATAATAATAATAATAATTGATTACCCACTGTATTTATAGTTCAATTAAATTTTTACAAGCATTTGATTCTTAGACTATGTTTATAAATTTAGGATTTCTAGTACAGCGTGAGAAACACTCAGCCGATCCGTTTTCATTAAAAATAAATCTATTTACTTTTGTTCTATGCAAATATAAGATTTTGATAAGATAAATATATATTTTGTTCTATGTAATATTATATTCTTTGTAAATTTTGTTTCAAAATGTTAAATTTCAAAACGTTTATTTAACTGTGTTAAGTTTTTTTTATATAAATAAATGTAACGTTGCAAGTGACTAGATAAAATATTGAAATAAAAAGTTTCTGATTTAAGTATGCAATATAGAGAACATTCAATAAAAAAATATTTAAATCAGAGTTAAGGAGATGGTAAATATTGAAAATCGTTCTTTGAAATTTCTTCCTTAATGTCGTGATTTAATACATAAGTATTGAAATGTATCAGTATTAAGTACATTAAAATTTCTCATAAACTATTGAAATAAAATAAATAAATAAATATTCCATGCAACATAATTTTTAAATTTTACACTCGATTTTACATCATTGTAATTTATCAAAATTTCTAAACATATTTGGGTATAACTTTGTGGATTGATTGAGAAGTTACTTTTTGAAAAGTATTTTGTACTTGTGTGCTAAATTTTAGAGTTAAACATAAAAGTATTTTTAACAAAAAAAAAAAAAAAAAAAAAAAAAAAAACCTCACCAACCAATGCACAAAGTAAAAACCTAATTTATTTCGAATATATTGATACATTACAATACAATGAAATCAGGGTAAGGGGAGAATTTATTAAAAATATTAATCGCATAAAACACTTAAAATCTTTTGAAAAGTTTTTATTTGATTTTTTTTTTTTAAACATATTTAAATAGTTTTTCAGAAATTTTAATATTCTTAGTATTGATACATTTCAAAGCATATGTATGTAAACTTTAAGAAATCTAAGACGCTAATTTCAAAGTACGATTTTCAATTTCGTCATCCCCTTAAAAGGGATTTAAAAACTACTAAAATACGGAGTTCTGACTCTGAAGAATAAAATAATAAGTTACCATAAATCGGAAAAAAAAGCAACAGTGACCCTTAGTCAGGCGAACAAAAGTGGACACGAGTGTAGCAAATGTACTTTGCCGCACTCGTGCCTACTTTGTTCACCCAATGAAGAGCCATGGTATTATTTCCACTCGAAACAAATGTTGCTAGTACTTTTTTTAATTATTGGGTTTTCTTACAAAGATTTTTATTATTAATAACGGTTCTTTGAATCGTTTATTACTGTAAAAATAAATAAATAAATAATAAGATATTTAAATAAAATAAAAAGGCAACAGATGTCACCACTATTATCCTTAATCAGGCGAACAAAAGTGGACACGAGTGTAACAGAAGTGTTTTGCTACACTCGTGCCTACTTTGTTCACCAAATGAAGAGCCGTGTATCACCAGAATCAAATGTTGCCAGTTTTTTTTATTTCAATTATTGCGTTTCTTTACAAAGATTTTTATTATTAATACCGGTTCTTTGGTGCATTTATTACTGTAATAAATATGTGCTTTAAAATTTATTTTTATTTATTTATTTTTTAATTTAATTTTAATTTTAATTATTTTTATTTTTTTACAATTAAATTATATAAGTACGCATTTCTTTTCTTTTTTTTTCATATATTTGCTGTCATAAAAATTTAAATTAAACATGCATGCATGATCCTGGAAACCAATTGAAAACCATTTCTTTTTTCTTTTTTCTTCTTATTAATTTATTTAAATAACTAATTCATCTAAAGTTAGGGATTACTTTTTTTAATCAGAAAACAAACTAACTGCCAAGTTTATAATTTAAAGCACAGATTACAATTTGAGATTCAAATTCACATTGAAACTAGTATGTTGTGGCCACCACAAGACTTTCTTCCATATTTTCCTATACAAATTCACTCAGTAACAATATTTAAAAAAATAAAAAAGAAAAAAAAATCAAAGTTTTTTTTGAGTTAAAAGTAAAAAAAATTCGATATCTTTGTTTTAAATTATCACATATTTATAGTTCAACCATTCGTTTTAAAGGTATTGACGAGACCTTTCGAAAGATACCCATCTTCAAAATTTACACCACCCCGGGGGGTACTTCCCCCCAGGGGGGGGGGGAGCGATGCCCCCACATGCACAAATTTTTTTTCCTAATTGACTACTACTATTAGCAATAATTCATATTAATTTTACAATCACAGGTAAAGAATAACTCATTATGTACATTTATACGAAATTTTGTCCTATACTACCATGTTAAAAATTTAGACGAAATACGATCACAGCGCCTCCTGTTGTGCGATTGATCCCCAAATCTAATCAGCACCAGTTTATGTCAGGGGCCAACTAAATACCAAGTTTGGTTAAATTTCGTTTAAAAAAAAAAAAAAAAAAAAAAAAATTGCGTTTTTTTTTCGTAAAAAGTAAAAAAAAATCGATAACTTTGTTTTAAATTATCACAGATTTATAGTCCAATCATTCGTTTTAAAGGTATTGACGAGACCTTTCGAAAGAAACCCATCTTGAAAATTTACTCCCTTCGAGGGGGGACTTCCCCCCCAGGGGGGTTCACGAGGCTCCTACACATGCAAAAATTTTTTCCCAGTTGATTATTTCTATTATAAATAATTCTTGTAAATTTCATAATGATTACTAAAAAATAATTCTCCTTATACACATTTATACAAAATTTTGCCCTATATCACCATGTTAAAAATTTAGAAAAAGCGGGATGGCAACGCAACCTGAGAGACGATTTTTACCAAAAGTTGATAGGCACTAATTTATGTCAAGGTGCAACTACATACCAATTTGTATGAAATTCTGTGCAGTAGTTCCGGAGATACAGTTGCCACAAAATTTTGTCACACACACACACACACACAGACAGACAGACATTTTCTAAAAATGGTCAAATCGTGTTCTACAGCTCTCAAAACGTGTAAATCCATCAAAAACCCGAGGTCGAAAATTTTTACGAATCCAATACTTTCTTCTATTGAATATAGAAGAAAGTAAAAATTACTTAATGCATTTCGACATTTTTTGAACTGATAAGCGCTGTTGCTAACCTTCAAAGATGCTTAGACAGGAAGCATTTGGGGCCATCTGGTTATAATTGCTGACTAAGAAAAATATTCCAATTCAAAACTAACACATTCGTACTGCACTGATTGATAGACGTTGGTTTGGTTTACTTTAAAATGAATTTATTAAATAAAGACGTAAGACGTTTTCAGTTGCTCTGAAAGATTTCATCATAACTATAGGGAATTACTTATTTCAAATCTTACATAGCGAAAATGAAACAGGATGTTAAAAAATCTGTTTTATACACAGATTTAATGAGAATGACTATTATTTTAATTATTTTGTCGTGGGTGTACATCAATGATTTATATTTCCTTCTAAAGAAACCTTAATTTTCCTTAATTATTATTATTATTTGTTGAGAAATAAAACAATTTGAAAAAATAAAAATACGGGATGAAGGTAAAGAATTTCGATTATTTACTTTTAGTTGAAAACCATTGTAGAATTACAGAGACACTGGATAAACATTTAAAAAAAATTATAGTCATATTCATTTAAAGTTTACTCAGTGTGTCTTACTCACTTAAAGTTTAGCAGTCAAAAGTGATCATTTAAATTACAAATATAAACAGGATATATAATTTTATGATGTAGTATTGTCATAATAATAATGCAGTTCAAAGATTAACGTCTGTGATAAGTATATAACATTTGGGAGAAAATTATTCTAATCTAAATATTTTTATTTTTATTTTTTTTTTTATCTTCTTGTCTTTATTTATTTAATTGAATTTATTTTTTTTATTTGTTTTTTATTTATTTTGTCCCACATCTTTATGTGGCGAAAACTTTATTAGTTTGTGAGTGTTATCTGTGTTAATAATAATAATTTCGGAATTTAAAAGGTAATAATGCACTTGTTATTCATGAAATATGAATAAATTGATTCAGATTTAGGACCATCTTCACGATTCTTGACTTGTTGAATCATACTGGTGGTCAGGAATGAAAGAGTTCCGCTTTTTTGCCACTACTAATTTCCATAAAAAATTTCTGCTCTATAAAATCAGAAAAATAATATAAGAAATGTGATACAAATTTCTGTATTGAAACACTTTTGGCAGAAAAAGCAGAACTCTTTCTTTGCTTGGGCGACGTTTCTTTGGGATATAATAGAAAGTCTAATAGTTATTTTGATTATACTTTTTGCTATTTCTCTTTTAATTAATTTATGGCAATACTTCATTTTCTATTTATATTTCTAACATATGGGAATTTTTAAATGCTGTTTACTATTTTACAAGTACATTTTTTTAAATACTTTATATATATAAGGATCCAGTCAAATATATATAGAAGGGATAATTTTTAAGATTTATTTATTTGTTTATTTATTTATTTTTTTCAAGCGATGCTCTCTGGATTAAAAAGAAAAAAAAAATCTTGGCTGACTGTTATTAACATAAACATTTATTTATTTTATTTCATATCTAAAAATTAATTCACATTATGTGTATTTATGCAAATTTTCCTCTCATACTGCCATGTTAAAAACTGGGGAAAAAATGGGATGAAAGCGGCATATTTTGAAGGATTGATCCTCAAATGTAATTAGCACCAATTTAAGTCAAAGTCCAACTAAATATCTAGTTAAGTTAAATTGTATTAAATTGTTCATAGAAAACAGCGTTCAAAAAATTACTGATACACACAAAGATAGACAGATAGTTTTTTAATGAAGTCAAATCGTGTTCAGAACATATCAAAACGTGTAAAACAACCGAAAAACGGGAGTCGAAAATTTTTACGTATCAAATACTTCTTTCTTATACATGCAGAACAAAGTAAAAATAAAAAGGTTACAAATTTATAATTGTCCTAATAACTTTCCCACAGTTATATTATACAAATATAAAGTTGGATCCATAAACTTATTAGCGCTATTAAAATAATAATAATAAGAAATAATAAGAATATAATTAGAAAATTAATGACTATCATAGCTCATTTTAAACGGACCAACGAGATATTTGCTGTGCTTTTCTAGAAATCCTAATATTTTAATAATAATTCTAAAATCAAAGGCTTCTAAAAATGATTAAATAAAAAACACAAAACCAAATTAAAAAATGAATCACTTACTCTTACACTTTTTATGAGATCATTTAACCTTTTAGTATCTTGTACGCCGCAGACTTGGCACGAAATGGCGAAGCGAAATGAGAGGGAATTTCAAATCAACAGCAGGTGAATCGCAGCGCCCTCTATGCATTCGAATTGCAAGTGATGGTCCGGTACCGGCCTTATAAATTGTGGCCGCAATATGGCAAACATAATGTTGGCCGTGTGCTGGTACCCTGCAAAGGGCCAGCTGCTATTTTGCCGCTTCTGAGCCACCGGCCTTTTTACTGTAGGCTGGCTTCAATGCTGGCAGCCGTAAGCGGCCCACTGCTTCAGCTACATGTGGCAACCTGCAGCTGATGGCAAGTGCAAGATGCCAGCCGTAGGCCAGAACGAGCCCATCAGTATAAGTTTTGCTGGGTATGGACAGTTTGCATTTAAAATACTTTAAAATTAAAATGTTTACACGTGAGTTTCTGCTAAAAAGCATTAATGTATGTTATGAAAATACATATAATATCGTGTTTAACTCACACTACTCTCTTTCATTCTACATTACTACACAACCATTCCATAAATGACCGGACACTTTCAATTTCAGACTTCTTTTTAAATATTTCAAAAAGTACTTGACTAATCCTTTTGAAACTTCAGGACTGTAAATAACATGTTATACGTCATATATCTCAGTAAAAGTTTTGCCCCGAAAATAAAAAAGGGACCAGTATAAAATTAAATAATAAGAAAATGTTTGGGATTGATCACCTTGTAAAAAGTAATGCTTTAAAATACTACAAAAAAATTTTTCACTTTTTTAACTATAATACGCAAGGTATTTAACCCAGTGCAAAGACATTTTCAGGAAACTTCATACAAAACATTAGACACAGCACACTGCAATCAGAATGAAAAAATAATATGAGCATCAGAATGAAAAAATAAATATGAGCATTTTTACTAAATAATTTTTAACTGCGCATGCGCAAGCTTTAGTGAAATTTCATTCGCATAATTTAATAGCCAAATGTATTGAGCTACTCACACGAAAACCCAAATAAGTATCGTGTAAATTCAAAAAGTTGTACGCCATAGAATGAACTGCTATTCAATTCATCTCCAAAAAAAAAATTAAACTATAAGAGGGTTAACTCACATTTTTATTTTGATTCAGTCAATGGCAATGCAGTGTTTGTTGATTGTAAATAAATATTGAGGAAATCCTTTATTATTTTCCTTATTTTTGAGAAGAACTTAAATTCAGTTCATTATATCACGTAAAACATTTTGAATTTACATGATACTTATTTGGCGTTTTCATATAAGTAGCTTATACAATTGGCTATTATATTATGCAAATGAAATTACACTAAAACTTGCGACTGCGCAGTTAAAAATTATTGTTTAGTAAAAATGCTCATATTTCATTAGATATTTAATATTTTTTTTCATTCTGATTGCACTGATCTGTGTCTAATGTCGTGTGACATGTTTCCTGAAAATAGTTTTTCACTGGATATAATACCTTGCTTTTTATAGTTAAAAAAGTGACCATTTATTTATATATATATATATAAACTAGCTGACCCGTCCGGCTTCGCACTGATGAACAAATTTTAGTTAAAGATGGATTGATATGTAAAAAATCAAGAAATATATCTGTTTATATGTTATAGTCAGGCAATATTATTAACTGGAAAGTCAAAATATAATTTTACAATTATTTTGTTTAATTAGTTGTTAAATGTTGGCAATTTTTACTTAATGCTATTTATTTATTTATTTATTTATTTCATAAAAAGAAACATTTCTTTACTCATGAATAAAAAATATTGAAAAATAAACCTATGACATGAAAATGTTTTTGATAAAATTGACGTCATAATAGCTTTAATTATTATTTTTTTGTTCATTTCGCAAATATATTTTATTATTTCCATAATTGGTTATTATTTTAATGATGTATATTAAGGGAGAAATCAACAATATGAAACAATATTCGTACAATATATACTATTACAGAATCTGGTGTGAAACAACCACACGACTTCCATTACCCACTATTACACGTAATATATACAATTTTTTGGAGATATTACTTGCATTTTTTGAGATTTTCGAGTAAGAGAAACTTGATACACGTATAAAGACACATACAACAGAGTTTGCATAGCGAGTTAAAAAATAAGGGAAAAAAAAATAGATAGTTATTTTTTTAAACACGAATTTCCGAGATCTAAAACTGAACTACCTAATCAGGATGACCGTTAATATTCCTGTAATAAGCACGTAATACTTGAGAAAGGTTATCTAAATTGGATTAAAGAAAAAATTTTCAAGAATACGTTAGAGCCGTTTTTGAGATACCAACTTTTACCAAAACTTAGCATACTCAATTATTGACCTAAAAACAATAATTACATACAAAAGGATATTTAATAGGAAGTTAACATGGCGAGTTTGAAAAAAATCCGTACAGGCGTTTTTAAAGGAACGCACTTGCGAAGTCTGAAATTGAGCTGTTTATAGAGGACGCCTATCAATTTTCCTGAACTAAGCAACTTTTCAATCGAAAGGGCATCTAATATATTATTTATACAGCAACTTTGAAGAAAATCATTAGAGGTGTTTTTGAATATGTGCTTACGGTCCCATTTCTGGTTTTCGATGACCCAATTCCGATTTTTCAATTTTCACGAAAATTTGGAAAGTTTATCTGTACACCAGACCTGAATCACTTGTGAAGTTTAGTAGTTCTATTTTTATTAGTTTTGGAGATATGACAGCCAGAAGATTACACAAACACGTGCACATATACACACACACTGACCAATTGCCAAAACCTATACAATACTTCCACTACCTACGGTAGTAGGGTAATTGAAGTAAACACATACATCTCGTATTTACTACGATAATATACAGATTTTCGTATTACGTTTTCGATCGCCAAATACAAAAATTGCCAATGACGATAGATATCAAATCTATGCTTTGTTTTCAATTAAAATATTGAAACTTTTAATTAAAAATTTATTTTACCAAAATTTATTATAGCTTCTAGCACTTAGAGAGAGACAGTGTAACTTTTGATTATTGAAAGAAAAAAAAAAAAAAAAAAAAAAAGCAATCGGCTTTTTAGTTCTAGCGATCGTTCTCTACATATGCATATAAACCTTTCTTCTTTTTATATTAGTATAGCTATAGAGCATAGGTATATTAAATAGGTTTCCAATCAACATAATGTAACTCAAATAATTAAATGCTATTTACATTTCAGTAATGGCTGTATGCGCTATGTATATTGAGCTACTTGCCATAACTGTTAGTTGCTAAAAATAGTCGCCAAATAAATTTAAACATCTCAATACGCAAGCGAAGTGTGACATCACTGACCGCCCATGGATGCAAGAAAAAGATTTTCCATGTTAATCGCTCATTGGATTTTTTTTTTTTTTTTTTTTTTTTTTTTTTAATTAAAATTCTAGAAGAATTATTTCCCGATTTTAATCCTCATATTTGGGTATAGATATGTATTAGTTATTGTATGCATGCGTTAGATTGAGTTATTTTGCTGTCAAATTGACAAAATTTTAATTTTAAATTTCAAAACTGTCACCCTTGGCGTTTTTTGTATTTGGCGATCAAAAAGTAATACGAAAATATACATGCCAGATGTATATTTTCGTAATATGTATTGTACGAAATATTGTTTCATATTATTCGTTACACTCTTAATGTAAGTTTTTAAAATAACCATGATTTTTGAAAGGAATTAAATTATATTCGCCAGATAATTTGGCGATATTTTTTTTTCTGCCAAGGATGACGGATATCAAATCTATTCCGCTGCAACATATTAGTATATTATATCAGATACTTTATTTAGACATTTGAAAACAAATTTGACTTCAAATTATGATAGAATATTTATCCTTTCCCTTTTTATTAGTTTATTAGTTGGATGTTTATTGTGTAAATATCATCCTTTGAAATGAAATGTTTATGTTTTCAATCGAATATGGAAATTTGCCATTTTTTTTCTAGAGTTTTGAAATTTAAAATTCCAATTTTATCAATTTTACAACAAAAACAATTTAATCTAACGGATGCACATGATAACTAATACATATCTATATCCAAATATGGGGATTAAAATGGGGAAATAATTTTCCTCGATCTTTATTATTTTTTTACAAAAAATCCAGTTCACTTTTTATATTATTGTTCGCGTGAAAATATATTTTATTATATGTCTAAAAATAAATTAATTCGTAAATCTTTTTGGCAACAATTATAAATTAAAATAAATAATATTATAAAATAGAATTTCTTATTTTATTTTATTTTATTTATTTATTTATTTTTAAATTCCAATTTCGTTTACACACATCAGTTTAAACCACGGAGTAATAAAGACCCCGTGGTTTAAACATTGATGCTTAGATCATTATATTATATCATATCATATCAAATTAAATTATTAGAAAAATAAACACTTTTAATTCTATAATGACGTCAGATTTAGCGTGTAAGTTTAACAATTAAAAAAGCTTTATATGAATTTCAATTTAATGCACGTGCAAATATATTTCTTTTCTTTTCACGTCAAGATATTTTAAAAACGAAATGAATATGTAAATGTTTCTTTTATGTTGGCAGCAGCTAATTTTTTTAATATTTCATTATTTCCATTTCTATTACGGCTTCTATGGGGATTTTAATTAAAATGCTCAGATTTTAAACTAAAATTTATTTTATTAAAATTAAATATAGCCTATAACAATATGGCATACTGTAGCTTTCGGTCAGTGAAAGAAGTTTTTAAATCGGTTCAGTAGTTTCAGAGATTACCCTCCACAAACAAACAATTTTTTGCGCTTTATATAATGATATAGATGATAGATATCATAATAAAATTTAACCTTACACTGTTAAAAATGGTTTCTTAAAAATGAGCTAAATTGTCTCAAAATAGCTCCGAAACAATATATACTTACATTTGAAAACCCATATACTCATTTTTTAGCATATCAGTATACTCAAAAATGAGTACATGGTTTCTCAAATTTAAGTATATGTTATTCTGGAGCTATTTTGAGACAATTTAGCTCCTTTTTAAGAAACCAATTTTAACAGTGTAAAATTTTAGCAGTGTTTATAATTCGTAGTGCACTTTAAACTACAGTACAGAGTACATTTAGAAACGTTTTTATCTAATATGAATTTCTTGGAGGTTGAGTGTGTGTATGTGTGAGGGTAACCAGACCCAGATTAAGGCATGGGCACACGGGGCACAGGCACAGGGCATCCTGATTTGGAGGGCAACAAATCTGTAAATGAAGTTTAAAATTTGTCATTACTTTTATGTTAAACTAGAGAAAAATGTAAATATAACTTTGCTATTTTTAATGTAAGAGAAATTGTTAAGAAAAAATAATTTTTTCTTACACATGTTTATATTATCTACATATATAAAAGGCTAAGAGATTTCCTTGGACTCTGTGTGTGGACGTACCGAGTATAAAATCACATGCTAAACAAAAAGTAAAAGAAAAAAAAAAAGGTTAAATGAATTTAATGTTTTGATTTTTATGTAAAAATATGATCACGTGCTATCTTTAAAAGAGTGTAAAAATTAAGAGTTTATGTGATACAGTGGCATCTGTAGTAAATGTTTATAAGAAATAGAATTAAAAAAATGTTTATAAGACAATGTTTAAAGAGAAGCAACTATGTTGGTTACATTTTAACTTACAGCTTGAACTTTTGAATTTTAAGTATTATCTACCGTTGGAACAATCACATTTTTATGCAAGAACAGATTGATGCTACTTTATTGATTTTTAGAATGTGGATCTCTTTTGTTTGTAGACGCCAAATGTCGTAAAAGCTAAAGTCATCAGTGGGTCTGCAACTGGGCAGAGGTTCGCATTCCCCGCATTGACTAACTCAGCTCCGATACCAAAGCAGCGTTTGCCATGACCATCAACAAGTAACAAGGTGAAACCTTAGAAAAAGTGGGCATCTATTTATCTGAACTTGTCTTTGGTCATGGTCAACTATACAGCTGCCTTCAAACTCTGGTAGCTTGCAAAGCGTGAACGCGGTCTCTTTTGATATTCCTTTGATGTGGTATTTGAGAGTCGACGCTCGCTGGAGTCGTGGCTCACAAACCTCCTAGTGCAATAATTGAATGAGGACTAGTTCTCTTTTGTAAAAGAGCAATAAAATGTAATGTCCTTCATTGTAAACATGTGCAAAATTTCAAGGGTCACTTTCTGAAAATGGATAATTTATAATTTCTGACGCTCTACATCGTTGCCAGAGCTTAAAGGCGGATTACATCGCATTTTCGACAGTCAAGAGTTCTTCAGATGTTAAGGTGAAAGTTCTCGATACGCCCCAACAAGGACGTCTAATTAAGAAACGCGAAAATGTTTTCACTAAAAACATTCTGTATAAGGAAATTTTCGGCTGAACTTTTGTTTGGATAAATTTGGTTAAAGAAAGTCTTTATTAGTTCTTTGTACTATAAAAAACTGGTCTGAAATCTTCATTTATTTCTGTTCGGAGATCTTTTTAGTGTTGAGATATACACTATCTTCATTGATTTCATGAGTTTAAAAATGATTTCTTTAACAAACTTTGATCTATTGGCATGCAAACAGCATCAGGCCGAGTTTTGTACATTTCGAGTTTGGTTTTAAAAATTTCCCGCATTCGGAATACGGTTCATTCACAAGCCGGGGCTTTTCTAGTTTTCTAGATTTCATTAGCTTGGATGCCATTTTTGTCCCACACTCCTGTCATGAGAGTAGCTTTCTTAATATGTGAATAATATTCTTATGATATTCTTTATCGCAGGAGGGGAGGGAGGGGGGGGGGAGAGCACCATATAAAAGTTGTGTCCAGGACTTCCAAAAATCATAGTCGGGCTCTGGGGGTAAACCATCCCAACCTTCCGTTTAAATGTTATTATAGATGCATTCATAAAACACTGAAATCCGTCATTAAATATTAAAATTTATTCTAATTAATTCAGAAATTTATCATTGACATCATTTTTTTAAGTTTTTTCCACTAATTTTCAGGAACCCTTTATATTGTCCATAAATTATATACGCGAAAAACCGTTTATTTAAATTTAGCCCAAATAAAAGTGAATAAAAGTACATGACAAAACTTACAATGAACTTCGAGCCATTTCCAAACATGTATTAAATAAGTCGAAACTTTTACTTTCTTCTATATTCGATAGAAGAAAGTATTGGATTCGTAAAAATTTTCGACTTCCGGTTTTCGACGGACTTACACATTTTGAGAGGTCTAGAACATGATTTGACCATTTTTATAAAACGTCTGTCTGTCTGCGTGTGTATGTGTGTGTGACAAAAATATTGCGGCGACTGTATCTCCAGAACTACTGCTCAGAATTGTATATAAACGTATATGTAGATGCATCTTGACCTAAATTAGTGCCTATGAACTTTTGGCGCCAACCGCTCAACAGGTGGCGCTGCTATACAATGATATTTGCATGTTAAGGGGAGGTTATATCTCAGGTTCTATTGCGTATAATCAAACAAAACCAGACATTTGAGAAGGCTATTATGAAACATTATGCTGATTCAATTTGAATGCTTATCGGCCGCCAGCTGGCGCTGCTATACAGCGAATTCCGCAATTTAAATCAATTCCGCAATTTATATCCCAGGAACTGCTGCAAAGAATTGCATATAAATTTATATGTTGATGCATCCTGACATAAATTAGTGCCTGTCAACTTTTGGTGTCAATCGCTCTACAGGTGGCGCTGCTACACTGCAATTTCCGGAATTTAAGGAAAGGCTATAATTTAGGTTCTGTTGCGTATCATCAAAAAACTTGATGTGTAAGAAGGCCATTATGAGACATTACGCTGATTCAATTTGGATGCTTGTCGCTGCTATTCTGCAAATTTCCATGATAACGGGAAGGCTATATCTCAACTTCTATGGCATATAACTGTACGAAACTTGATATGTGAGATAAGATAACTATTATAAAAAAACACTTTTAAGATGTTATTTATAGACATTAAAACTGTCTTTCTTTAAATATTTAGTGTTAGTTATCTCTAAGATGAAAATCATTTGCATTCATCCTGTTAGATAATTTTAATAAATAACAGTTTTATTAAATTATTTGCCCTTAGTGAATTTGCATAGGAAAATACAGAAGAAAGTCTTGTGGTGGCCACAACATACTAGCTTTGTGTGGCATTGTAAACAGGGGATGAATACATTTCATAGTTTCATATTCTGAATGAAAAATTGCTTTTGTACATACAAAAAATATATGTATTTCATTTTGTTTAGTGGTCAAAATGTACCGATGAGAAATTTTGCTTATAGACATAATGCATTTGAATAATTTTGTTGGATTTTGTACACGAATCATTTGTCGAATTCCAAGAAAAAGTTTAAGTTAACATCCTCATATGATACAGATTTACAATACTTAGTTTGTACTTCATTCTATTATTTGCTTTTTAGCTATGCTGATAATAGATTCTCACACAGACAGACACACAAATAAAACTCTAAAAATCTTATTTTCGGATTCAAGGAACCTCAAAACATGTAAATATGTCAAAAATTTAATTTCGAAAATTCCACTCAGAAACAATACTTTCTCTTCCGTATTAGACAAGAGGAAGTAAAAATGTGCAATGGTATATCCAAGCCTATCTTTTGTTATTTTGGAGGACACTCAATCACAAACAAGGTATTTTTATTATTTTACCATGCTTTTATTAACTTCGATTCTTATTTGTTTGTTTGTTTGTCCAGTACAAATCTTGCAATCGATTTTTAACTAACTTCCCGACTAGCTATTCATTTGAAACTTTCAGAATAGCTCAGGACGGTAACAATGCACTTTTTTAATAGTTTTAGCCAACTGTTTCGTGTCTCCGCTGCCTTCGGTAGCGTTTATATGATTCAACAGAAAATTTATTTAACTAACTTATCGACTAGCAAGACATTTGAAACTTTTAGAATAGCTCAAAACACGGTAACAATGCATTTTTTTAAATACTGTTACGAAATTGTAAATAATTGTGTTTATTTTTGTATAAATTCTTTCAAAGAGGCTTAGTAAGTTGATAAAGTGCTAATTTTGTGCATTTCTAGTCGTTTTAGCGTTGAAATAGCCTTATTTTCCCTTAAAAACGCATTAAAAAGCCCCAGTAATGCACGTAATGGATTTGGCGCCAAATTTGGCGACTTTTTCCCACCTTGGCGATTTTTTTGGCGACCTTGGCGAAAAAATCCTTATATGGGATATACCAAATATGGAAGCTGTAAGTTGATTGGTTGACCACTTTCTAGAGTTTTCTCGAAAAATCTGGGCTCCATGGAACAGCATATAAGGAGCGCTTCCTCGCCAAGGGCAGTCAGTTCAGTTCAGTCTTCAGCCAGCTTCGCTAGTGCTTGCATTGCTCTTGAGCCTCTTTGAGAGAGACTTGCTTCAAGTGTTATTGTTATACAGTTTGTACTGTGGATTTGCTATTGACAGCTGTTGTTTAAGCTGTGTTTACTGTTTGAATTGAAGCTGATACTTGGTTTATAGACCAGTATTTTTCTGGAACTTTCTGTGAATAAATTACTGAATTTTTGTACGTTTGGCCTTTCATTCTCAGACAACTCACGAACCCCCAAGTACGCAACAATTTTTGGTGTCAGAAGTGGGATTTTGTCTGTGAATGGTTATAACTAGAGCTATGGAGGAACAGATGAAGAAACTTCTAGAAAGCTTAGCTACCCAGATGGATGAAATGAAGAGAAGTATCGAAGAGATCTTAAAGAGATTGCGCAGCCTGGAGAATAAAAAGGAAATAAAGGACCGGAAGATAAAGTGCTGGGGCTGTGGAGGGGATGGTCACGTGAAGAGGAACTGCCTTGTACGACCAACTGTAGGAAATCACCCGGCTTCACCATCACTGCAGGGAAACTAAGAGGAGGCCATCTCGCGGGGCGGAGGTTGCCTAAAATTAAAGAGCCCCAATTTACAGTATTTCATGTTTCATCGATGAGTGGCGGCGATAATGGACTTCACGTCTATGGCCAAGTCAACAACGCCACCTGCCGGATGATTCTGGACACGGGAGCCAACGTGACCATCATTAGAACGGATTTGGCTCAAGAACTAAAAGAGAAGATCATCTGGACGCCGCCCTGTGTTAAACTCCAGACTGTGACCGGAGACGAGATCAAAATATATGGGAAAATGAACTTGACTATCAATTTTGGGAATGCCAGTTACCATCATATGGCATATGTGGCTGATATAAGAGATCCTTTAATCATTGGAATTGATTTCCTGAGAAAATTTAACTTTCAATTGGACTTCAAGAATAATGAACTGCATTCGAGTTCGGAAGACATCGCTGTGTTCAACACTAAAAATCAAGACATTCAGACAATTTGCCAGATAACAGCCAAGTCTGAAATTTCCATCCCTCCACACACAGAGACAATAGTTTCAGGAACACCACCTACAAAGCAATACTTCCGCTATGGACTGATTGAATACCCGAATACAGACAATAGCCCAAGAGGAGTTCTGGTAGCTTCATCTCTAGTTGATCTCTCAAAGAGTACTATTCCTGTGAGAGTCGCAAACATCAGCGATAAGGTCCGAACAGTGAAGAAGGATGAGGTGTTAGCAGCCTGCACTCCTGTAACATGCATCAACCGCCCCACGCAATCAACTGAATCCAAGTCTTCTGAACAATTAATAACGGAATTACTCAAGAATGCAGAGTTAGGAAAGAAACAGAGATGTGCTGCGGAGAAGCTACTCCAAGAATTTAAAGACCTTTTTTCTCGAACACCTGAAGACGTCGGGAGAACGAACATCACCCAGCACCGAATTGATACAGGAAATCATCCTCCAATCAAACAACGTCCAAGAAGACTTCCCTTTGCTAAACAGGAAGAGGTCACTGAACTTCTAAGTGAAATGCAGCACAATGATGTCATCGAGCCATCAACGAGTCCTTGGGCCTCTCCCATAGTACTGGTGCGGAAAAAGGATGGTTCAACAAGATTTTGTGTGGATTATCGTCGTTTGAATGACATCACGAAGAAAGACAGTTACCCTCTTCCCAGAATTGACGACACATTAGACACACTTGCTGGCAATAAATGGTTCTCGACTTTGGATCTGAAGAGCGGTTATTGGCAGGTAGAATTACATCCTGATGATCGTGAGAAGACTGCATTCACCACGGGACAAGGACTGTGGCAATTTAAAGTTATGCCGTTCGGATTATGTAATGCTCCTGCCACCTTTGAACGCCTGATGGAGACAGTGCTAAAAGGACTTTCCTATGAAGCCTGTCTGGTGTATTTGGATGATATTATCATTGTGGGGCGCACCTTTGAAGACCATCTACGAAACATCCGAAAGGTGCTGGAGAAACTCAGAATGGCTAACCTCAAATTGAATCCTGGCAAGTGTAACTTGTTCCGTCGTGAAGTGAGCTACCTCGGCCATATCATCTCTGCCGAAGGTGTGAGAACTGATCCTGAGAAGATCTCTGCAGTCGAGAACTGGAGTCACCCTGAAAATGTACACCAACTACGAAGTTTCCTGGGGTTATGCACTTACTACAGGAAGTTTGTCAAGGGTTTCTCAAATATTGCCAGACCACTGCACAAGCTGACGGAAGCCAAACAGAAGTTCCTGTGGACAGATGAATGTGAAAAAGCGTTCAAGCGACTTAAAGAGGCCTTAACATCATCGCCTATCTTGACATATCCACAGCCCGACAGACAGTTCATTCTTGATACAGATGCCAGCCATGAGAGTGTCGGTGCTGTTCTGTCGCAGGAAATTGATGGTCAAGAACATGTCATTGCCTATTGGAGTAAATGCCTGTCTAAACCGAAGCGAAATTACTGTACCACCAGGAAAGAGCTACTCGCCATCGTAAAAGCCATAGAACATTTCCATCATTACCTCTATGGCAGAAGATTCCTGCTCCGGACTGACCATGCATCTTTGACGTGGTTGCTCCAGTTCAAGAACCCGGAAGGACAGATTGCCAGGTGGATACAACGCCTGCAGGAATATGACTTCGAGATACGTCATCGTAAAGGGACTCTACATGGTAATGCAGATGCCTTGTCACGGAAGCCCTGCTCGGAAAGCTGCAAGTACTGCTCTAGAGCCGAACAGAAATACCTGCCGATAAATCCGGTTGCCTGCCAAGTTACTGTCTCAACACCATCAGATCAAGATCCCGATCCATGGAGTGACGAAGAACTTAGAAAAGCCCAGTTGGAAGATCCTGACATAAAGCCAATATTACAGCTGAAGGAGACGACCAGCAACAGACCTATCTGGCAGGACATTTCCAGATTTAGTCCCATTACGAAAAGTTATTGGGCACTTTGGGACTCTCTTCATATCAGAAACGGCGTATTATACAGAAAGTGGGAATCTGATGATGGGAAAAGCTTCAGATGGCAGATTTTATTACCAAGATCAAAAATACCAGTTGTTTTAGAACAACTGCATAGTAGCTCTACCGGAGGCCATTTTGGGGTAATGAAGACTCTGCAGAAACTTCGGGAACGCTTTTACTGGTGCAAGGCAAAGGAGGATGTGGAGAAATGGTGTAAATCCTGTGATGCTTGTGCGGCACGTAAAGGCCCGCAGAAACAAAGTCGAGGAAGACTGCAACGGTATAACGTGGGAGCACCATTTGAACGGATTGCAATCGACATCTTGGGTCCTTTGCCACGGACCTCCAGTGGAAATAAATACATCCTCGTCGTGATGGACTATTTCACCAAGTGGCCTGAGGCATATCCCATTCCCAATCAAGAGGCATGCACAGTCGCAGAAGTCCTAGTGCAGCAATGGGTGTCAAGGTACGGCACGCCCCTACAACTTCATACCGACCAAGGTAGGAACTTTACCTCTGATGTTTTCAAAGGACTGTGTCAACTACTCGGCATAGACAAAACCCGGACAACACCCTTACATCCCCAGTCGGACGGCATGGTCGAGAGGTTCAATCGTACCATCCTGAATAACCTCTCACTTCTAGTATCAAGGAACCAGCAAGATTGGGACTTGAAGTTGCCATTGTTCCTGCTGGCTTATCGAAGTGCTGTCCATGAAACCACCGGCTATACTCCAGCCCAGATGCTGTTTGGACGTGAACTTCGTCTCCCTTGTGATCTCCTGTTTGGTTGTCCACCCGATGCGCCTTCATCACCCGAGGAGTACATCCAAGATCTCCAGGCACGATTTGAGGACGTACACAACTTCGCTCGGGAGCGGATTAACATGGCAACGGAGAAAATGAAGACAAGGTACGATCTAAAGGCTACACAATATGAGTTTCAGGAAGGAGAGAAGGTCTGGTTGTGGAATCCTGTTCGACGCAAAGGACTCTCTCCCAAGCTACAGTGCAACTGGGACGGACCATACACAGTCTTAAAAAGGCTGAATGATGTAGTGGTGCGGATCACTAAAACACCTTCATCAAAACCGAAGGTGGTGCACTATAATAGGCTAGCCAAGTACCACAAGTAACGGTAAAATTAAAATTTAAAATGTAAATACTTGTAAAATTTGCGCATGCGCACTGTAAATATTTGTATATAAATATTTGTACATATTTGTGAATTTTGTAAATATTTCCCACTTAATTTATATTTCTATGTTATCTTTATGTGCAACTTAGTTTTTGTGTTTTAGATTGTGTAAATTTGTTTAGTTTCGCCTCTTGACCAAGGGTTGCACTGCCCGGGACGTGCAGTCCTTGGGAGGGGGGCAGTGTTACGAAATTGTAAATAATTGTGTTTATTTTTGTATAAATTCTTTCAAAGAGGCTTAGTAAGTTGATAAAGTGCTAATTTTGTGCATTTCTAGTCGTTTTAGCGTTGAAATAGCCTTATTTTCCCTTAAAAACGCATTAAAAAGCCCCAGTAATGCACGTAATGGATTTGGCGCCAAATTTGGCGACTTTTTCCCACCTTGGCGATTTTTTTGGCGACCTTGGCGAGAAAATCCTTATATGGGATATACCAAATATGGAAGCTGTAAGTTGATTGGTTGACCACTTTCTAGAGTTTTCTCGAAAAATCTGGGCTCCATGGAACAGCATATAAGGAGCGCTTCCTCGCCAAGGGCAGTCAGTTCAGTTCAGTCTTCAGCCAGCTTCGCTAGTGCTTGCATTGCTCTTGAGCCTCTTTGAGAGAGACTTGCTTCAAGTGTTATTGTTATACAGTTTGTACTGTGGATTTGCTATTGACAGCTGTTGTTTAAGCTGTGTTTACTGTTTGAATTGAAGCTGATACTTGGTTTATAGACCAGTATTTTTCTGGAACTTTCTGTGAATAAATTACTGAATTTTTGTACGTTTGGCCTTTCATTCTCAGACAACTCACGAACCCCCAAGTACGCAACAATACTTTTAACCATTTGTTTCGGGTCCCGGCTGCTTTCGGTAGCGTTTATATGATTCAACAATTATATAACTTCCCGACTATCTAGAAATTTGAAACTTTCAGAATAGCTCAGAACACGGTGAGAATGCATTTTTTTTTTTTTTTTTTTTTTTTTTTTTGTTATCCTTTTAGCCAATTGCTTCGGGTCCCCACTGCCATCGGTAGCGTTTGTTTGATTAAACAATCATATAACTTCCCAACTAGCTAGACATTTGAAACTTTCAGAATATCTCAGAACATGGTGACAATGCAGTTTTTTTTAATACTTTTAGCCAATTATTTCGGGTCCCCGCTGCCTTCGGTAGCGTTTATTTGATTCATCAGACAATTTAAAAGACATGTTATACAAAAAGTTCTTTTTATCTTGTAATTATTTTGTATTTTATTTTATTTTAACCACTAAATTTTCATTGCTGGCGCGATCCCTAATATTAACTCAAATAAGTCTTGCGAATTTAATTTGAAATTTTTACGAAAACATTCCTACCAATCCGCAGAAATTTCCCTATTCAAATTCTAATCTCAAAAAGATGGATGAGCGAAATATAATATTCTGTTTCACAAATTTCATCATCTACCGTTTTACGTGTTTCGAAAAGGGATTTCATGGATGAGCTCTGCTCATAATATTAAATGAAATATTGGATACTGCTGAGATTGGATTCAATTTCTGAATGATAATCTACTTCTACGGTTTTCAGATAATTGCACTAACATCACTACAATAAATTCGATATTTTTAGATTTTATTTATTTATGTACCTATTTCTAACAAAGTTATTGGGTTGAGTATGGTATACTTTAACCAAACTAATTTAATTAAATCAATAGTTTTAAAAACTATACATTTTTTTTTTAATTCAATGTACACACCTAAATTTATAGATGCGAATGATTAAATTTTCTATAAAAACTAGTATGGTGTGGCCATCACAAAACTTTCTTATATATTTTCCTACACAAATTCATGCAGTACAAATTATTATTATTATTTTTTTTTTTTTTTTTGCATCATGATTGCAGACTATTTTAATCTCATACAGATACTATTAGAAGAAATGTCCAACGGAAGTGAAATTTTACCTGCAAATAACATTCTTCCCGTTCTCGGGGAAATATGCAGTATAGAAGCACCACCTATTGGCCGATGTGCCCCCAAATTAAATCAGCATAATGCCCCATAATAGTCTTTTCTCATATCAAGTTTTGTTCGATTATACGCAATAGAATCTGAGCTATAGCCTTCCTTTAAATTCCAAAAATCACTGTATAGCAACGTCATCTATTGAGCAATGGTCACCAAAAGTTGGTAGGCACTAATTTATGTCAACGTAAATCTCTATATAAATTTATATCTAATTCTGGGAATTAGTTCTTGAGATATAACCTTACCTAAAATTGCAGGAATCGCTGTATAGCGCCGTCATCTGCTGAGCTACTGGTATCAAATGTTGATAAACACTAACATGTGTCAAGGTGCAACTACATATAAATTTATATGCAATTCTAAGCAGTAGTTCCTGAGATCTAGCTTTCCCTAAAATTGCAGAAATCTCTGTATGCCAACATTTTCCGCAATATAGCGAGATTTGTTGAACTTAAGCGTGTTAGACACTAATATATGGTAAGGTGCACCTACATATAAGTTTATATTTAATTCTGAGAAGTAGTCCCTGAGATGCAGTTGAAACAAATTTTTGTCACACAGAGACACACATAAACATAGACAGGCATTTTCTAAAAATGGTCAAATCGTGTTCTGATTAAAACGTGTAAATCCATCGAAAACCGAAAGTCGAAAATTTTTAAGAATCCAATACTTTCTTCTATAGAATATAGAAGAAAATAATAAAATGAAGTATGGCGAGTACGTGCTTTAATTTGGCTTCCATCAAGCCGCCATTGCTTGCCGATGTTTAGTTTCACATATATGTATTGAATAAAAATGAATAAATCCGGTAACAAAGATAACACATACTGTTGTGTGCTACAGTGTAACTCCAAAGGATCAAGAAATCCAGAATTAAGCTTCCATTTATTTCCAAATGACAAATTAAAAATTTCAGTTGCTTCGGTTAATGGAAGTAAAGAATTAATCAGATGATTTGAAACTAATATTTGTTCAACTTCAGTTAAAAATCTACTTCCGATGGAACTTTGAATAAACTGAAACATTTTTTTTTTTTTCAAAAGCAATCAATTTTCCACGATGTAATGGCGAAGAAATGTACGTCAATCTTGAGGGATATTTTCATCGTAAAGATATCAAACCACTTTCTAAATATTATTTAGGATACTGGCATGAATATCATAGACTATGGTTTTTCCATTTTAAAAAATTCGTAAGTTATTTGGAATTTACGATTTACTTAACATGTCAGAATAAGGCAAAATTGAGCATAAACTTCCATTTTGAGGATCATAAATACATTAGACAATTTCAAAATTATGATATTTGTTTGAACATGATAGAATACAAATATTCTAATAGGAAAATTTCGTAAATTATTCGTAATTTACGATTTTATCAACATTGTGAAATTGTAAATTTTTCATATGAATATGAATTTTGAGGATTATTGCATTGGAAATAGTAGCATGAAAACTAAACAACGGAATTGACCCTGATAAAATAAATTAACAGATTAGAATAAGATAAATATATCAAAGTGAACGGTGCATAGCCTATTACGCGGGGATTTCATTCTGTCACTGTATCAAGCTTTGGTCAAATTCATTTCTTTTATCATGATTAAAATATGTCTCGCACTAGAAATTTATGAAAACATAAATATGATGAGGAAATGAGCAGAGTTCACCTATGCCAACTAGTTTTGTTTGGGGATATGCTAAGTCACAAGTTTATGCTGATAATCCAATAACAAATGAGCAATTAAAAACCAACATTGAACGTGTTATTCGTGAAATAACACGAAATTTATGTGAAAGAGTGATGGAAAATTGGGTTGACAAGAATGCGGTATGTACAGAGAAGTCGTAGTGCTCACATGAATGATATTATTTTCATACTTATGGCATAATGTAAGCTTTCAAATAATAAAAAAATTTGTGTCTCACGGAATAATTTATGTGCATTTTTTTTTTTAATTATTATTTTTTTTTTTTTTTTTATTGTATCACTCTTAATAGAAAACCTTTTATTATAAATTTAAATTAAAATGTGCTGGTTAACCATTAATATATTCTGAATAAAACTTGTATGTCCAAGTCCCAAAACTAGTATATTGTGGCCATCACAAAACTTTCTCCTGTATTTTGCTTTCACTTAAAATACAAATAATTTCTAAAAATTATTTTCATGGTGAAATCAGACGAATTTCATCACTAAATATCCGAAGAAAGTCAATTTTATGCCGACATCTAAAAAAAAAAAAAAAAAAAAAAAAAAAATGCTTCTTTCTTTTTTTGTTAAAATGACATTAAAAAAAAAAAAAAAAAAAAAGGAAACAAAGAAACAAAGAAACAAAAAAGAAAAAATCGATAAATTTATTTTAATCTATACCAGATCTATAATTCAAATATTTGTTCTAAAGGTATCAGCGAGTCCTTTTGAAGATACCCACACAGAAAATTTTAGCACCTGGAGGGGGAGGGGAAGCGATATACCTATCTCCATATATATATATAATTTTATTTTTTCCTGGTAGAGTATAACTATTATATTTTTTGTTTCACATAGTAAAGGTTAAAATAACTCTTATTATGTACATGTATACAAAATTTTGTTCTGCTATATTGCTCTATTAAAAATTATGAAAAAATGAGATAACAATGCCTATAAAAGCAACGCCTGATATAACCTATTGAGCTATTTAAAGGTTGTTAAGGTATAGGTTCGGTATAGGATTATAAGGTATAACGATATAATATATATATTCTTTGAAAATAAATTTACACATGAATATTTTGTCTGTAGAGACCTATAAATAGTTGTAAACATTTACAAGACACATAAACATTCTGCTACGATACAGCCTATCAAGATTTTCTTAATTTAGCTGCAGGCAGCAGAACTAAGGAAAAGGAAGCACTTAATAAATTCGGCAACTATTTCCATGAAAGAAACCAGAGGCCCATTGGGAAACTACAAAAATAACCGTCCATATAAAGGTCCACGCCCGCATTATTCTACTTAACTTCTACGATATATGAAAAGGCGTTGTTTTTATAACGCTATCGTTAATGTAAATATTAAAAGATTGTTTAACAATGTAGTAATTTTTAAAAGGAGAAACAAATCCAAAGTTATGATTTATGTTTTAAAAAATAAAAAAAATTGTACAATATCAGCATAAGTAAATAACAATAAAAATATCATTCAGTCCGCATAGATTTATAAAACAGTTTCTAATTCAGTTTACTAGTTTTAATCTCAATATCAATTACTAAAGTTATCGTACCTTAAAGAATTTATCTAGTGTTATTGCACAGTTTCCTAAATTAATTATTAATGTTAATCGTATTCCATCCAATAGGAAAAATGTTTTTATTTGTCTAAAGAATGTGTGTTAATTTCTTTATGTTTCATACAATATACAAATATTAATATATGCTTTAAAAAAACTCTTCTCATAGACCATAATGTATGCATAAGCTTTTGTGAGTCTTTGTATAAAAAATTGTGTGGTTTTTACAATTTGCAATAGAAAATATGCTATAGTGAACCTGAATAACATATAATCTGTTTCAAGGCATTTTGTAATTATTTGCGCAAATATGAGCATGGAAAGACAAATGATCCGGTCAGAAAAGTGTTTAAACTTGGTTGAAAAGATTTTTTTTTTTTTTTTTTTTTTTTTGTATTGAAAATATACAAAATAAGATTTTACCCCCATTTCGTTTAGAATGAAACGTTTTTTAAACGTAATAAATTCTGAGGAAGATATTCTATGATGATATTTAAAAAGGGTTTTATACATTCATTTCATTGCAGAAGTAATTTTTGAAAGAAATTCAACATTTATTGCTGTATAAGAATATGTCTCTAAAAAATAATAATAATAATCTGGTGTGTCACTCACACGACTTTCTCTTGCCCTGAAATTTAATACTATAAATACAGGTTGGAGATTAATAGGTAAGATAACAAGTACTGTTATGTAAACCTATGTTAAACAATTCAAATTAGGCTTCGGAAGAGTTTTATATGATAAATAGTTCTGTGTGAGGGAAGCACCGCCCCCCTCAACCTCCCGTTTCATTAATGCACCTACATTTAGATAGAATTTAATTCGGTTATTAAAAAATAATCCTGTTCTTAAAAAATAATTTATTAAAATTATTATTTTAAAAAATTATCTTTTATGATAATACACACGATTTCCATATTAGAGAAATAGTGTGACATATCTAAAAAAAAGTTGAATTTATTCTCAATATTACAGTACATTTTTGTTAAAAATGAAAAAATCGATAACTTTATTTTAAATTATCGCAGATCGATGGTTCAACCATTCGTTTTAAAGGTATTGGCGAGCTCTTTTGAAATATACCCATCATGAAAATTTACTCCCTCGAGGGAGGACTTCTTCCTCAGGGGGTGCGGCAAGACTCCTACATACACAATTTTTTTTCCCAGTTGACTATCTCTATTACAAAAAATAAATATTCGTTTCATTTGATTTAGTGCAGTCTATAGATGTTAAACTCTACTTACCTGCAATTTCCCTCAAACACGTAATATATTTGAATACTTTTGAATGTCCCTGTACACAAACCATTTGCTTCATCTCAACGAAAAGCTTACTGTAGCATCCCTATATGATACACATTTACAATACCGGATTTGGAATTTCTGATACTATTTGTTCTTGAGATATGCTGATAACAGACACACAGACATCCACACAGACACACTGACTATTCGCTATGAACATGACTTTCGTATTCAGGGGACCTCAAAACATGTAAATATAACAAAAGCTCACGTTCGAAAATTTGACCCTAAAACAATACTTTCTCGACCCGATGGGTAAGAGAAAGTAAGAAGAAAGAAAAGAAAGGAAGATATTAGGAATTTACTAATTTTGTATGTTGTACTTGTGTTGTCTAGTTGCAAAACCGGCGTACTCTTTAAATTCGGAAAATGCGTTTTTTCAGTTTTTTCATTTCTAAGTAAACGTTTTCACCATCTGGTAACAAAGAAATCATGCCAAAGCCGACTCATTCTTGTGTTATTTGCGTTTGAAAATCACAAGGTGCTGCAAAACCGGTCAAATCTTCAGGCTGGTGAGTTTCAAAGCCGGTCATCTTCCATGTCTGTGAGATCGCGATTCTGCTCCAACCAACTAAAGCAGCACATTTGTTTTATTAGGTCAGTGTCATCGGGTTTTCTCTCGCCTGTGACTGCTCTTTCTTGTTGCACATAAAGTTTGTAATAACTGAATTTCGTGTTTTCTTCAACAATGGAGGAATTTGTAGAAGAAGTATCTTGTTATCAGTCAAGGAAAAAGAAAAGAGACTCTACGGCGTGGAAAAGGAACAAAGTCAAAGTTCAAAGATAATTTACAATAAATTTTTAATAACATAACATTAATTGATAACAAAATAGCATCTTAGTTAGCATATTAAGATTAATTAATCAAATGTTATTAATTTAATAACGTGCTTATGATGATTCAGCAGGTTATAGCGATGTGTTTATGTAAGTTTGTTTACAATTCAGATAATTTTCCACTTTGTTAAAGAATACCTCGTGATTAATGAAATTGGGAGCGTTTGTGATACATTTTCGTAATTTTCTAGAGTTATTTTGTATTATGGATTTCAGTTATTTTTAAACTTTTTTTTTTTTAATCAGTTATTTTATTTTTTATCAGGAAACAGAAATCAGTATTTAGAAATAAAATTTAATTGAACAAAACAATCAGTGTATTTGCAATCCTAAAAGTCCTATATGCACATTAAATTTCACTAAAATTAAATTCTGGTTTGTTGTAAAACCGGCCAGCTCCAAAATAAGTTGCAAAGGTAGCCAAATCCAAAATTAAAATTTGAACAATCCCTTCCCATCACGAGCCCCTGCCACCTTATTTCAAGTTTTCAAATATACTACCGTAACGATTATAAAACTAAAGAGGTTTTGTTCCCAGTGGCGGATTTAAGGGGGGGGGGGGCTAGGGTCTGAAGCCCCCCCCCCAAAACACTGTCATTCACAATTGAATATTGTAATTGTAAATTATTTTTTATTGGTCAAGAATATCGTTTTGAAAAGTCTTAGCCCCCCCCCCCCCCAAAAGTTAAGTTCTGGATCCGCCACTGTTTGTTCCTATCTTATTTTAGCTAAGTGCGGCAAAAAATCAGCTTTTTCTCAAAATTTTTTTTTTTGGAGATGGCCGATGTTCCAACTAGACAGCCTACTTGTTATATGTTTAAATGTTTCAAATACGTCAGTTAGAATCAACAAGAGTGGTATAGTTTTTAATCACCTAAAAGTTACTTTACATCAATATAAGTGATGCTAAAAAATAAAATAAAATACTGTAAATGGTTAACATTGTGTATGAAATTCTCCTTTTAAAATATATCATAGCTCGATTACAATGTAAATGACTGTTTAAAAAAATATTTGTGCAAAATGCAGTCCTGAAAAATATTTCAAAAGAAAGAAAAAAAAAAAGTATAAAACGGAAAATCTATAAATCTATTCAAGGAAACAATAAAATGTAATACTGATATTATAAAAATGTTTTCATCAGTATGCCTATGGGTGTTGCGTCGTATATTTTGTTGAAAAGAATGCAGAACCTGTTTATTGAAACGCAAATAAAATATTTTTGGAAAGATCAACTAAAATCTACGTTAACATTTACTAGTAATTATGTTTCTTTCTTTCATTTTTTTTTTTTTTTTTTTTTTTTTTTTTGTGGTGTGTGTGTGTGATTGGATTATTATATTTTTCTATGTTCAATAGAAAAAAAGTAATGGATTCGTAAAAATGTCCGCCTTCCGGATTTCGATGGATTTACACATTTTAAGGGGTCCAGAATAAAATTTGACCAATTTTAGAAAATGTGTTCTGTCTGCGTGTGTGAGAAAATGTTGTGGCCCCTTATCTCATTGATTAATGCTCGGAATTTCCTATAAATTTGTATGAGATTGCACCTTGACATAAATTAGAGCCTATCAAGTTTTAATGAAAATCGCCCAAAATCTTTTTTTCTTTTTTTAATTTTTAATGTGACAGTACAAGACAAAATTTCGTATACATATGCAGAATTAGAATTATTTTTAACGAATTACTGTGAAGTAAAAAAGAATTTTCGAGGATTTTTGATGGCTTTTTTTAGTCAACAGATTTTTTTTTTTTTTTTTTTTTTTTTTTTGCATAAGCGTTGCTGCCCTCCTGAGGTAAATTTCCCCCTTTTCCAGAAATATAATTTCAACATGAGTATTTTTCAAAAATCGTAAAAATGAATAGTTGAACCATAGAATTGTGATAATTTAAAACAAAGTTACGGATTCATTTCTTTTCTGACAATATATATATATATATATATTTGGGGAAGAAAGGCATTTTTTCAGATGTCGTCTATAGCGCACAAAAGTGATTTTCACTTTTGACATCTAGTGTTACAATTCACCGAGATGAAAATCGTCTGCATGAATGATGGAAAATAATTTTAATAGATAATTTTCATGCGTGAATTCGTATAGGAAAATACAGAATAAAGTTTCCTGATAGCTACAACATGCTAGTTTTAACTTTTATTTTTTCATTCAATTTTATTTTGAGAAAATGATATTATCTTCCCTATAAGTACAAATTAAAACATGATGTATAATGTTATTTTGCCAATAAAGTTAAAGTTGGGTGAATGGAATATAATATCAAAAGAAATATTTTTATCCTTAATTCGTAGTAAAATTTTCTTTAAATTAGTATGAAATATTAAAACTAATGTCAAATTTCCATTTTTACAAAATCAAACAGTAAATTTCTCATTAAAATACAAGGAACATTTCTTAAATAAATTTTCCAATATCAGTTTACTTATCATAAGCTATTTGCCTTACTCGTCGTCAAACAATTTGCAAATATTAGAAACCTAGATTAACAGAATAAATAAAGAACATTTTTGGAATACATTCTGCTATGAAAGCCAAATAATAAATTCAGTTTAAAGAAATTCCTATTATAAGTTAAATTAAGACAAACAAAATAATTATTAAAAATTCCACCACTATATCATAAGTCAAATAAGTTTCACTATTAACAAAGTTATCATAAGTTAATTTATTCTACCCTACTTTTACCACCCTATACATTCAGTTCTCTCTGCTGTTGATGAAATAAGAGTATAAATTTCATATCCTTAAATCCTTCGTTGTCAACAATATAACAATTATTTACCGTGAAGGGTGAACGAACTTTAGAATGGCTTCTTGGGAGGCTAAACAGCAGCACATACTCTTATTATATTTACTAGATAAATAGACACGTATCTGATGCATGTACTGTATCCCAAAATACAGGAAGCACGTTAAGTACGGAGGAAGGTTGCGATTGGATGAAAGTAAATAGAGAGTCTGGTGGTTTATTTGAGAAAAGCTGGGCAGAATACTACTTAAAACTTTAATTTCATGTTTAATTATTAAAAATTTTAGCAGATAAAACAAAAATTCGATGAAAAGTATCTTTAAGATCAGATTATAATATTTTTGTGGTATTTTAAAATGCTAAATAAATTAGAATTTAACTAATTTCTAACTGAACGTTTAAAAACGTTACACTTTTTTTTTCTATTAAAATATAGTTTAAAAAAAATTATGATTTACAAGCATTTAATATTTTTCTTCTTCCTATGCATATAAGTAGAAAAATGCTAATCTTTTCTTTTTTTTTTTTTTCTATGTCATCGCCAAGTGCTGTTTAACATGCAGAAAAACTTAATCATAGCTTCTCACAATAAAGATTTTACATATGAAGTTTAGTGCAATTTTAATCACCAGATTGTGAGATGTAGCGATGTGGAAAATCACAGAATGTGAGTAACACTAGTGCCACCTGTCGACCAACATACACTCAAATTCATTGAGCATTCGTTTCCATGATGGTTATCTCACATATCAAGTTTGAAGCATTTATATGCTATAGAATTTTAGATTTAGCCATCCTATTCACGAAGTAAATTCCAGTTAAACAGCACCACCTCTTGATCTGTATGCATCCAAATTTAACCAAGCTAATGTTTCATAATGGCTGCCTGATATACTATGTTTTGTGCAAGTATAAGCAATAGAATATGAGATACAGCCTTCACTTCCTAGCAGCCTAGCAGCACCATCTATCGGCTAAATTAAGTAAGTATATTATTTCATCATGGACCTCTCATATACTGAGTTTTGTTTGATTATATTCAATAGGATCTGAGATATAGCCTTCTCTTAAATGAGATAAATCTCAGTATAACAGCGTCACCTGTTGAGAGATTTGGCTAAAAGTTGATAGTTATTAAGGATTAAGGTACTGCATATAAATATATATGTAATTATGTGCAGTATTTCCAGAGATACAGTTAGAACAAAATTTGTGTCTCACACTCACACAGACAAACAGTCATTTACTAAAAAGGGTCAAATTGTGTTTTGGATTTCACAAAACGTGTAAATCAAAAGAAAACCAGAAGTCTAAATTTTTTACAAATCCAATACTTTCTTCTATTTAATAAAGAAGAAAGTAAAAATACAAAAAACAGAAGAATTTGTTAACTTTTTAAAAGAAAAACTCAAAAGTGTGTCTCATATTTTTTGTAAAAACAAGTAATTTGTTTCACCTTTCTATCTCTTCTCATTCCAAACTAATCGAACAGTCCATGGCATACAGCGGTGACGTCCAGTTGAAACAGCAGGCTGTAATTGAATTTCTGACTGTGGGAGTTTGTGTGCCCATCAACATTGATCGCTGTCTCACTGCAGTTTACGGGGATGCATGAGTACTCTGCGGAAGTGAGCAAGGACTGTGAAAGACAAACCCCAATCGCATGAAATCTCGACGATCAGCACCAAAGTGGACGGCTTGCAGTGGTTTCTGATGAGGATCATCAACATCTGATGGACGTGTGTGAGAAGCAATCGCAGGATCAAGCAGCACGAAATCGCAACAACACAGGAAGCTCAACAACAGGAGATCACCATACAACTGAGGAAGCACTGCAGAGCATGAGGTTCACGGACATTCTGCCTCTTCCTGCCTTAGTCCGGATCTTGCACCCACGACTTTTGACTCTACTCTAAACTTAAGGATCATCTTAAGGGCCCTCTTCACTCACCGCCGCCGGAAGCCGAAACTAATGCTATTCTATGGGAAATTTTTCTTTACAAATAACTTATTAACTAATACATATTTTTAAATTCTGTTTTCACATTCAGAAAATTCCCAACTGTTAAATTGACGGACCTTTTTTAAAAATGTATTTTTTTAATTTTTAATATTTTATTTCGAAATTGCAAAATGAAAAAAATTCGCATATTGAAAATTCGTATTTTGCAGCTTCAAAATAAAATATAAAAAAATAAAAAAATAATTTTTTAGAAAAGGTGCGTCAATTTTACAGCCGGGAACTTTCTGAATGTGAAAACAGAATTTAAAAATATGTATTAGTTAATAAGTTATTTGTAAAGAAAAATTTCCCATAGAATAGCATTAATTTCGGCTTCCGGCAGCGGTGAGTGAAGAGGGCCCTTAAGGGTCAGCGCTACAATCGTAACGAGCAGGTGGAATCAGCAGTTCGGCAATGATGTCGCCAACAACCACTACAATTCTCCGCCGATGGCATCAAAATTCTTGTTTCTCGCTGGAACAAGTATGTTGTTCATCATGGGGACTATGTTGAAAAATGAGGCCACTATTTGTAGCCAACGTTGCAAGCTTTCCACTGATGTCTGTATCGGTGCTATCTGACAAACACAAATAAAGGTATCACTTTCGAGGCATTACTTTCCGAACCACCCTCTTATTTCTTTTTCTTTATAATGGACACACTGTTAGCGACGATTAACACTAGTGAAAGGCCTATTTTCTTAGAGCTTTGTGCCAGTGTCTTATTGCGTTACTACACTGGCTGGTTGTCATAGAACTCTTTGAAGTCAAATATTCACGATATTCAAAGTCAAATATTTATGTTTAATCGCACCGAATGTCTTTCATATGTGTCTGGTGTATCTGCTGCCCAATAAACCCCTTTTTAACACTTTCCAACAAGGTTGAAAAGTGTTTATGACATGGGTTTGTCTGTCTGTCTGTCTGTCTGTCTGTCTGTCCGTCCGTCTGTCTGTGTGCGCTCTAACTCCCGTAAATATTTATGGAATTTATTGAAACTGATATATGTTATTCAAGTTCACTATCGGATGTTCCCTATTGAAAATGGAGTTTATACCTCTACTGGTTTGTGTACAGGGACCTCCGAAAATATTTCAAAGCATTGTGTTCTATGAGAGGTATTTCTATAAACCATATTTTCATACCCTTACTGTACAAAAATCTTAATGAAATTGAAATATGTTATACAAGTTCACTATCGGATGTTCCCTATTGAAAATGGAGTTTATACCTCTACTGGTATGTGTACAGGGACCCCCGAAAATATTTCAAAGCATTGTGTTCTATGCGAGACATTTCTATAAACCATATTTTCATACCCTTACTGTACAAAAATCTTAACGAAATTGAAATAAGTTATACAAATTCCCTATCGGATGTTCCTTGTTGAAAATGGAGTTTATACCTCTATTAGTTTGTGAACAGAGACCCCCTAAAATATTTCAAAGCATTGTGTTCTATGAGAGTCATTTCTATAAACCATATTTCCATACCCTTACTGTACAGAAATCTTAATGAAATTGAAATATGTTATTCAAGTTCACTATCGGATGTTTCCTGTATAAAATGGAGTAAATACCACCACTGATTTGTGTACAGGGATACACAAAAGTATTTCAAAGCATTGTGTTCTATGAGAGGCATTTCTATAAACCATATTTCCATACCCTTACTGTACACAAATCTTAATGAAATTGAAATATGTTATTCATGTTCACTATCGGACGTTTCTTGTATAAAATGGTGCAAATACTACCACTGATTAGTGTACAGGGACACACAAAAGTATTCCAAAGCATTGTGTTCTATGAGAGGCATTTCTATAAACCATATTTCCATACCCTTACTGTACACAAATCTTAATGAAATTGAAATATGTTATTCATGTTCACTATCGGATGTTTCCTGTATAAAATGGAGTAAATACCACCACTGATTTGTGTACAGGGATACACAAAAGTATTTCAAAGCATTGTGTTCTATGAGAGGCATTTCTATAAACCATATTTCCATACCCTTACTGTACACAAATCTTAATGAAATTGAAATATGTTATTCAAGTTCACTATCGGATGTTTCCTGTATAAAATGGAGTAAATACCACCACTGATTTGTGTACAGGGATACACAAAAGTATTTCAAAGCATTGTGTTCTATGAGAGGCATTTCTATAAACCATATTTCCATACCCTTACTGTACACAAATCTTAATGAAATTGAAATATGTTATTCATGTTCACTATCGGACGTTTCTTGTATAAAATGGTGCAAATACTACCACTGATTAGTGTACAGGGACACACAAAAGTATTCCAAAGCATTGCGGTTTATGAGAGATATTTCTATAAACTAAATTTTAATAACTTTACTTTGCACGAAGATTTATGAAATTGAAATGTGTTATTTATAAGTACAAAAGAAAATTCTTTGCAGAGAATATAGCATGATTAGAATTAGATTTACAGGGTGACACAAAAATATTCAGTTATATAAAGAGCTATTAATAAATATTTGCTAAAAGTGTACTTTCGTTTACATTAAGCGTTTTTAACACTTTCTAACATTTTTAACACTTCCCAACAAGGTTGAAAAGTGTTAATGACTTCGGTTTGTCTGTCTGTCTGTCCGTCTGTCTGCCTCTCCGTGCTCTAATTCCCGTAAATATTTGTGGAATTTCTTGAAACTGATATATGTTATTCAAGTTCACTATCGGATGTTCCCTTTTGAAAATGGAGCTTATACCTCTACTGGTTTGTGTACAGGGGCACCCGAAAGTATTTCAAAGCATTGTGTTCTATTAGAGGTATTATAAATCATATTTTCATACCTTTACTGTACACATATGTTAATGAAATTTAAATATGTTATTCAAGTTCACTATTGGATTTTTCCTGTATAAAATGGATTAAATACTAACTCTGTTTTATATACAAGGACACTCAAAAGTATTCTAAAGCATTGCGTTCTATGAGAGATATTTCTATAAATCCAATTTTAATAACTTTACTTTCCACGAAGTTTTAGGAAATTGAAATATGTTATTTATATGCACAAAGGAATAATTTACATAGTATATAGCATGATTAGCATTAGATTTACAGAGTGACACAAAACCATTCTGTTATATTAAGAGCTATTATTAAAAAATTGCTAGAATTCTACTTTCGTTTACATTCAGCGTCTTTAAAACTTCCTAACATTTTTTAAGTGTGAATATAATATCAATTTGTGTATCTGTCAGTCTGTCCGTCTGTCTGTCTGCCCGCGCTCTAACTCCCGTAAATATTTATGGAAATTTTTGAAACTGATATATGTTATTCAAGTTCACTATCGGATGTTTCCTATTGAAAATGGAGTTTATACCTCTACTGGTTTGTGCACAGGGACACCCGAAAGTATTTCAAAGAATTGTGTTCTATGAGAGGTATTTCTATAAACCATATTTTCATACCTTTACTGTACAATATCTTCATGAAACTGAAGTATGTTATTCAAGTTCACTATTCGATGTTTCCTATATAAAATAGACTACATACCACTACTAGTTTATGTACAGGGACACTCAAAAGTACTCCAAAGCATTGCGTTCTTTGTGAGATATTTCTATAAATCAAATTTTAATAACTTTACTTTCCACGAAGTTTTAGGAAATTGAAATATGTTATTTATATGCACAAAAGAATGTTTTGCATAGAATATAGCATGGTTACCATTAGATTTACAGGGTGACACAAAAATATTCAATTATATTAAAAGCTAATTATAAAATATTGCTAGAATTGTACTCTCGTTTACTTTACGCTTTTTTGAAACTTTCTATCATTTTTTAGTGTGAAATAATTTCAATCTCTGTATCTGTCTGACTGTTCTTCTTTCCGTCTGTCTGTCTCTCTGTCTGTTTTACTGCGCTCTCCCGTAAATATTCATGGAATTTCTTTAAACCGATATATTTTATTCAAATTGACTATCGGATGTTCCCTATTGAAAATGGAGTGAATACCTATTCTGGTTTGTGTACAGGGACACCCAAAAGTATTCGAAAGCATTGTGTTCTATGGGAGGAGTTTCTATAAACCATATTTTAATACCTTTAATGTATAGAAACTTCAATGAAATTTTAACATGTTATTCAATTCCCTATCGGATGTTTCCTATGTAAAGTAGAGTACATTTCTAACTGGTTTGTGTACAGGGGCACTTGAAAGTATTCCAAAGCATTCTGTTGTATGAGAGTAATTTTTTAAACCAAATTTTAATAATTTTATTTTCCACAAAGCTTAATGCAATTAAAATATATTATTCGTATATGCACAAAAGAATGTGCCTTCTATGTAATATATTATGGTTAGCATTAGATTTACAGGGCCACACAAAAATAATCAGTTACATTAAGAGGTATTAATAAAAATTTGCTGGAATTGCTCTTTTGTTTACATGAGCGTTTTAACACTTTCTTATAATTTTAGTGGGAATATGATCTCAATCTGTGCATCTGTCTGTCTGATTGTCTACCTTTCTATCTGTTTGTCTCCGGCTCCTTTCATCCGTGAATATTTTGAGAATTTTTTAAAAATGATACACTCGTGTTCCCTATGAAATGTCATTAATAGGTCCTGTACAACTAGTTTGTTTACATGGACAAAAACATCAACAAAAAAAAAAAAAAAAAAATCCAATGTATTACGTTTTAAGACGGAATTTTTTAAAAGTTATATTTAAAAAACTTTTTACTACAAAAATCTTAAAAACATTGACATGTATTATTAATATTCTAAAATATTGTTTTGTATAGAATATGATATGATTAACTTTCAGATTTACAGGGCTACAGTAAAATATTCAGAGAGTTTACAAGCTGTAATTATAATCTAACGGCTGCATTTTCTTTTGCGTTAAGCCTTTTTAACACTTTCCAAAATGCCTAAGAGTAATTTTAAAATCAATTAGTCTATTTGTATGATTTTCAGTCCTTCTGTCTGTTGTGCGATAACGTAAGCAAAGAATATTAATAGTTATTCGATACAACAATTGCGTACAGTTGGAAAGTGTTACTAATCAATGCGTACTGCATGATTTTTCTTTCTTGTTGTTTTTTGGATTAGATCCACCGTAAGAAAGGGTTGACCAACCCTGTTCTAATCTTTGACTAACTTCTGGCGTTTGAAAGATATCATATTATTCTTTAAAATAAATTCCATTTCTGACCATATCTTTTCTACAGAAAAACAAAATTTAATTTTGCATATTTATAAATAAATAAAATATTTGCAAAATTGTGATGTTAAATTCGAAAACTAAACATATTTTATAAAAGTTACTAATTGAAATTGTTTTTTTTCTAAGAGTCGATTGTAATTATTTAATTTTAATTTAATTATAATTTGAATTTGAATTTCATTGGCTTTATTAGTCTGAATAATACTATCAGGCTTTAAATAAAGTATGAGTAAGTCGTCATAGGTAGACTCTGCTCGACCCCTATTTCCATTTTTACTTTCTCTTACCCATAAGGTAGAGAAAGTATTGTTTTTCGCTCAAATTTTCGAACGCGAGATTTTGTTATATTTACACGTTTTGAGGTCCCCTGAATACGAAAATCATGTTTTTAGCAAATGGTCTGTGTGTCTGTGTGTGTGTGCGTCTGTGTGTGTGTCTGTGTGTGTGTGTGTCTGTGTGTGTGTCTGTGTGTGTGTGTGTCTGTGTGTGTGTCTGTCTGTTATCAGCATATCTCAAAAAAAAATTATGGCAGAAAGTTCAAACTTGGTATTCTAAATGTGTATCATATAGGGATGCTACAGTAAGCTTTTCGTTAAGATCAAGCAAATGGTTCGTGTACAGGGACAATCAAGAGAATTCTAATACATTACGTCTATGGGGGAAATTGCAGGAAAATAGAGTTTAACGTCTATAGACTGCACTAAACGAAATGAAACAAATATATAATTTTTGTAATAGAGACAGTTAACTGGGAAATTTTTTTTGTGTATGTAGGAGCCTCGCCTCCCCCCCTGGGGGGGGAAGTCCCCCCTCGAGGGGAGTAAATTTTCATGATGGGTATCTTTCAAAAGAGCTCGAAAATACCTTTAAAACGAATGGTTGAACCATCGATCTGCGATAATTTACAACAAAGTTATCGATTTTTTTACTTTTAACGAAAAAAAAAAAACTTAGAAAAAAAATCGTACTTTTTTTTTTTAATATTGAGAATAAAATGGACTTTTTTGGATATTTTGTGTTAAACTACTTCTCTAATATGGAAATCGTCTGCCTTATCATAAAAGATAATTTTTTTAAATAATAATTTTAATAAATTATTTTTTAAAAAGAGAAATATTTTTTAATAACCGAATTAAATTCTATATAAATGTAGGTGCATTAATGAAACGGGGGGTTGAGGGGGGCGGTAGCCCCCCTCACACAGAACTAATTATCATATAAAACTCTTCAGAAGCTTAATATGAATTGTTTAACATAGGCTTACATAACAGTACTCGTTATCTTACCTCTTAATCTCCAACCTGTATTTATAGTATTAAATTTCAGGGTAAGAGAAAGTCGTGTGAGTGACACACCAGATTATTTACTTTCTCTTACCCATAAGGTAGAGAAAGTATTGTTTTTGGCTCAAATTTTCGAACGCGAGATTTTGTTATATTTACACGTTTTGAGGTCCCCTGAATACGAAAATCATGTTTTTAGCAAATGGTCTGTGTGTCTGTGTGTGTGTGTGTCTGTGTGTGTGTGTGTGTGTGTGTGTGTGTATGTCTGTGTGTGTGTGTGTCTGTGTGTGTGTCTGTCTGTTATCAGCATATCTCAAAAACAAATTATGGCAGAAAGTTCAAACTTGGTATTCTAAATATGTATCATATAGGGATGCTACAGTAAGCTTTTCGTTAAGATCAAGCAAATGGTTCGTGTACAGGGACAATCAAGAGAATTCTAATACATTACGTCTATGGGCGAAATTGCAGGAAAATACAGTTTAATGTCTATAGACTGCACTAAACCAAATGAAACAATTATATATTTTTTGTAATAGAGACAGTTAACTGGGAAAATTTTTTTGTGTATGTAGGAGCCTCGCCTCCCCCCTTGGGGGGGGGGGAAGTCCCCCCTCGAGGGGAGTAAATTTTCATGATGGGTATCTTTCAAAAGAGCTCGAAAATACCTTTAAAACGAATGGTTGAACCATCGATCTGCGATAATTTAAAACAAAGTTATCTATATTTTTTACTTTTAACGAAAAAAAAAAAAAAAAACTTTGAAAAAAAATCGTACTTTTTTTTTTTTTATATTGAGAATAAAATGGACTTTTTTTGGATATTTGGTGTTAAACTACTTCTCTAATATGGAAATCGTCTGCCTTATCATAAAAGAAAATTTTTTTAAATAATAATTTTAATAAATTATTTTTTAAAAAGAGAAATATTTTTTAATAACCGAATTAAATTCTATATAAATGTAGGTGCATTAATGAAATGGCGGGTTGAGGGGGGCGGTAGCCCCCCTCACACAGAACTAATTATCATATAAAACTCTTCAGAAGCCTAATATAAATTGCTTAACATAGGTTTACATAACAGTACTCGTTATCTTACCTATTAATCTGCAACCTGTATTTATAGTATTAAATTTCAGGGTAAGAGAAAGTCGTGTGAGTGACACACCAGATTATTTTCTCGTACATTTCTACTATACAGACCATACTATAATATTTTCCTGTTAAAAGAAACGGACTCTATGCCTTTCACTCACCGGTATAGTGGATGGATGAGACAGAAGATACCCGACAGGCTGAAATGCCTCACCGAATAGGTTACTCTCCCTCCGCATCGATACATTGACGTGATCTTAATTTGTTAATTTTAGAAAGGTCAGTTTTGTAATTTTGTTTTTCTGCCATTCTATCAGGGTGGCGACAGGCCAAATTTTTTCCCTGATTCTTCCACCAGTTATTTTTCCTTCGGAATTTTTAGTAATAAGTTTGCAGGATTAATTAAGTAAAAAGTTATTATATAAATATACTGGTGTAGGAATCAGGGAAAAAAGGCTTATCTATCGCCACAATGTCTATACTCTTTCTAATGCAATATTCCTCACAATACACGTTTATGCGAAATTTCGATGTATTTTCTCATGTTAAGAAAATTAAAAATTTCTAATAACTTAAGAAGTTTTCAAAATAGAATGTTTATAGTTCATAATGCCCGTGTCAATATCATAAGTGATAATTTAAAACTAGTCTGACATCTTTACAGTAAAAATATTTTTCATAAAGCACGTTTAAGCGAAATTCTGCCGTATTCTCTCTTGTTAAGAAAATCATAACTATCGAATATCTTTCTATAACTTACCGGTATTTTACTATAATTACGCATTTTTGGGCTCCTTTTAATACGGAAATGAATATTTTTGCTGTTGATCTGTACGCCTGTTATCAGCATAACTTTAAAAAAAAATCGAAGTTTAAATACTTTACTTTAGTATTATGAAGATCATGTGGGATGCTACTCTAAGATATTGTAAGTAAAAGTTTTTTAAATAAAATTTTAAATTTATTAGTAACCTTAAATATTTTAGGCTTGTAGACATTATAATTGAACAGGGGGGGGGGACACTAGTTGTCCTCACACACAACAATATAATATACATAAAACAGTTTCTAAAACAAGCAGGGTAAAAGAAAGTAGTGAGGGACTGCGAGTGCCACACCAGATTATTGTGTTTCTGCATCTAAAAGCGCCATCACCGCCCTATACTAAAAATGTTCATTTTTATAAGTTGTATTACGTCTCATTTATCCAGTGATTTAAAAAATGTTCTGTACACGCTAGTGCACAATATATTGCAATAGGATTTCAGTTGAATCTCTAAAATAATAATTACTAATAATAAAACATTTACTACTTTTATTTCAGGACAGAAGCTATAAAATGAATTTGTACATCATAGATTATCCATTTTTCAGTCGATTGATATTCCATAAAAAAAAAAAAAAAAAAAAATCTTTAAATCATTACAAAATTATTACAAAGATGCATACATGTATGCAGTTTGAATTAAACAGTGTTATGCAATGCAACATCATTTAAAGTACAATTTTAAATAAATTTAACAACTACTGTATGCTTACGGGAAAATTATAACTGAGAAATGGTATTCCATTTTTAATTAAAAATTCTCATTTTCGACAGTATGTTATTCTTTTTTCTTCTGGCTACATTTCCTTCCATCTAATCATTTCAATTTACTACTCTTTAACAGTTTAATCTATAGCACTCTCCCGCAATGATGTTAATTAGGTATGGACAGTGAATGGCCACCGGGAGCTCAGTAACCAAAATTCATTCCTAACATCCTTTCTTAACATCCTGCATTCCTTTAGCTTTCTCCACAGGATGTGAAAATAACAATGCATAATAATGTAAAACATCAAGGGGTAATTTTCGTATTATCCCTTTCAAAAATTATTTTATACTAGTTAAAACTGGTAAATAATACATTAAACATTTTTATTCTATTTTAAAACGAACAATTATATTATTATTATTGTTATATTTTAATACTGAGCCAGTATATTTTATGTTCTAATGTTATTCACTTTTGCTTGTATATTTAAAGAAGAGGCTTCTAATATTCATTATCATGTCACTTTGCGTGTTTAAGTCTGACATATTTTTAGAAATGTTATATTTCATGACTATTGCATTTGATTAAATAGATTTTTTTAATACATGTAAATACTGCAAAAAGCTAATTTTAAAATGGAAATCGATACTTTCTAATACTTGAAAATTAAATAAAGATATTATGCATTGTTATAAGCATTTCCATCATATACTTTATGCATATTTATTCACACAGGTATTTTCCTCATTTACGTTATTCCTTACTAAATATGTAGATAAAGTAAAATTTAAATAAAATTTTATAACCGTATTGTGAATACACTATTAAACTTTTTTGTAGTACATTGAACAAAATTCGATACTGTTTTAAATGCACAATAAGATGATAAATTTTTATACCACGATTTACTCTTAATGTGACCCAAGGCCCAGAATAACGGGGAAATTTATTGCTATATTATAGTTAAATTAATTGTTACAACTACTGAAACTAAAAGTTTGATTTCACATAGCAGAAATGTTTTAGCAGTGCACCTTCCAATCAATGGATTTTTATAAGTGAGGAAAATCCCTACTAGAAATAAGATAATGTTTGATTTGCATTTAGTTTTGTTTATAAAAGCAGAATAGGAAACATGTCTTCATAAAATACTTAGAGCCTAAATATTCACTTCTGTATCCTGCAGTTGGTAATGAAGGATACGTAACCACCCCTCCTCCTGCGTAATAAACTTCAAAAGGGATCATTTTGTAGGCGCCGAAATTCTTGTGTGGGGCATGGTTATGCTTTATTGTTGTACTGATCTCTACATTTTGAAAAGAAATATTGTTCAGATGCTAGTGTCAGGTAAGTTCTCATGCCTCTATGCCTCTTTATGTGGGTTTCCATTTCCATTCCGTAGACAACAAACCTACACTACATCGTGTAGTGACAGTCCCGAAACTCTTGGGTAATGAAGATATTCAACGTATAAATTAACTTGACAGTTTCCTGTATCTAAATCCCATAGAAAAGTGTGAGATTTCCTCTGGAGACATTGTGGAATTGATTAGCCATCAGCAATGATTCCGCAACTGCAAATGGCACTACAAGAGGATTGGGACATTATACATCAACTGGTTCTTGATAATCTTGTCTTCAACATAAACAGACATTAGAAATCTTGCATTTCAATCAAGATCGATCATATGTCCTACTAAAGTTTAGACTTTTTTATTCAAGCGCCTGATACATGGACGTTTCTGTCTTCTGTCTATACTGTTAAAAAATATGCAACTTTGCTGCCAGAAATTCTCTGTAATTTGAGAAAAAGTCGTAAATTGCGGAAAAATTACAATGACAAAACGTATTTTTCTGTAATTACAGAGAATTTCTGGCACCAAAGTTGCATTTTTTTAACAGTGTAGTTGAATTTGAAGCTAATTTTTCAATAAAGTGTTTTTGTATCCTTAAAAATTCCTTGTTTGAAACGTTTAAGTATAACGGGACAGTGGTAAAATTATTTATTCTTTAATTTCTACACACCAGTGGAAATTTTAGAGAAAATCCAGAATTGCCGTTTAAGAAAAAACAGTAATGCAGTATAAATTTTAAATTTTAATGCTCTATCACAGTATTTTCAACTTAAAACATGGCAATACTGCTTCAGTTATGTTGTAACCGTTACGATATATAATATTTAAATATTACACTGTTAAAATTTTCAGTTCAAACTTGAACCACTATATGGAGTAAAGTTATAAGCAGTAGCATAATATGGTTCAACCTCATTCAGTTTTCTACTTCTTGCGATTGAATTTCAGTTGCACCAAAACTTGGAGCTACCATGCATCCCAGTCACAAGGAAAGTGTTTCGGCATACATGCAATTGTAATTCCCTCTGTATTCAGGAGATGACGTCACTAGCGCACGGAAAATCACCGACTGTAAGCCGGAGAGTGAACATAAAATCAGTGAAGTGAAATTTCGTGTGATTATATCATTCAAAACCAACATTCATTACAAGAAAAAAAAAATAAGAGTTCTTTATTTAATTGATCACTAATCAGATGTTAATATGAGAAAGTTTATTGAAGTATATCCTTTTAAGAAGAGAAAAAAAGTCTATTATATATACAGTCCAGAAAGTATGAATCAGTAAAATTATTTTTGAAGCCAAACCAAATTTAAATTAAAGAGCGTGATCGAAAACATAGAGTAAAGTGCAAATTTTGTAACAACTCACTCATGGATCAAGATAAGACCTTAGAAAATTTAGCCCCTTTTATCAAAATTAACAAAACACAGAATTAGTGAGCAAGAAAGCAGTGGCACAGCGTCAGCGTGTCACTGTCAAAAAAAAAAAAAAAATCCTGTTTGCTGCCAGAAATTTTCCGTAATTCAGGAAAATACGTTCCATCAACGTATATTTCCCGTTGATACAAAGTATTTTTCTGAATTACAGAAAATTTCTGGCAGCCAATTGCAGCAAACAGGACTTTTTTTTTTTTTTTTTTTTTTTTCACAGTGTAGGCTCGAGAGAGAAAGGTCTTCAGTTCAATCCCCATCTCGGTCGAACGTTGAATTTTTTTAAAAATGTATTTAAAACATAATACCAATATTTGGTTCAACATAAAATTACCAAATCGTGGTAAAAGGTTAAACTAAACCATCCGGTGGTTGCAGCTACTTCAGTACCAAGTTTTAGTTCAAACTAACACCATATTTTTAATAGTGTACGCTTAATAGTCAATCAATATCAATCGCTTATTGACTATAATATATATGGATTTTTAATGTAACACTAAAATATATCTATATACAAATAATCATAATCATTTCTATAAGGAACCACTTTGAATTTCTTAATATATATTTAAATTCCAGTATGATCTCTGGATATTTTTAATATTTGAGAATTAAAAATAAGTATAGGCAGACAGGACAAAAGTATAAATAAAATGAATAAATATATATATATATATATATATTAATATTAATGGCAAAGTTTATTTGCACTTTCGGATTATACTATTTAGGTACTTTTCTTTAAATTTTAAATCAATCACGCAGGAAAGTTATTTACCGACCAACTTATTAATGAATTAGTCCAGAAATCCATTCTTTAATTCATCAATCAAATCCTTTATCAACTTATTTATCAATCCAACAGTCAGTCATTAAGCAATCCCCCTACCTATCAAGTTATACATACACACATGTGCATACACACGTGTGCTTGTCTTAACTACATTTTTCCTGCTTGTACATATCTTAAAAATATATATGCAAGTTTTTATACAACTTAAAATAAATAAAACATTTTTTTAGTAGGTATGAAAATTTATTTATACAATTTGCCGGCAATCTCACAACTAGTCCCCTCTTGTTTTTCATGATTTTACAGCTACGAGCTCAAGAATCCACACTGAAATAAGTACACAAAATCTTTATAATAATATAGTTCCTAAACGGTGAGAAATAGAGATACGATTATTCGCGAGACTTATTGAGAACTCCGAGTCATAATAAGCGGCTTATTTCAAAATTTGAAATTATATATATATATATACTAGCAGACCCGGCCACGCGTTGCTGTGACAAAGTTATACGTTGAATTATACGGCTGTAAACTATTTAGTACAGTCAAATTATTATTTACGAACAAAGACGAAAACGTTGTAGCCGATGTAAAAACCCACAGGGTTGAGATTTGAAACTTAGGTCAAAATTTGGAAGCGATTGATAAAAATTTTCGTAGTGTTGATATTAAGCACAAATTAATTTTATTGTAGGGTCCTATAAATTTTAATGGAGAAGTGATATATATTATTTCTAATGCTACTTTGGATAAAATTGCTAAAATGACTAATATATAAATTAAATTCTATTAAAATTCTATTAAAATAAAAGTATAAAAGAAACAGACGATTTTAAAATCAATTTTTATGGAGGAGTGAAATATAATATATGCTATAATGGATAATTTTACTATAAAATGACCTCATCATTTTAAATATTTTAAAGAGGGCAACAGCTGTAGTTATAAAAAGGAAAACAATAAGGCTAAACCAGAAAAATAAGTAAATTTGATAAATATTTTAAAACTTTAAAATTGGAAATCTTATGAAATATTGGACATTTAAAGTAAATACATGTATCATTTTAAATAGAAAAAGATTTTGGAAAAGTTTAGTGTATTTTAACGAAGTGATGAGAAGTTTTTGAGTATGTTAAAATTTTAATAGTAAATTCAAGTTAATAAAGATGGGAAACATTGAGGATTAAGATAAGAATAATTATAAGATTAAAAAAAAAAAAAAAATATATATATATATATATATATATACCATGCTTTTAAATTTTAATATACTAATAATATACTAATTAAAAGGAAAATGATAAATATTCTATCATAGTTTGAAGTCAAATTTGTTTTCAAATGTCTAAATAAAATATCTGATGTAAGATACTAATATTTTGCAGCGGAATAGATTTCATTTCTGTCATCCTTGGCGAAAAAAAAAAGAATATCGCCAAATTATCTGGCGAAAATATTTAATTCCTTTCAAAAATCATGGTTATTTTAACAACTTATATTAAAAGAGTAATGAATAATATGAAACAATATTTCGTACAATACATATTACATGTCATACATACGTACAATGAATAATACATATTACATTTCGTACAATGCATACATCTGGCATGTATATTTTCGTGTTACGCTTTTGATCGCCAAATAATAATAATAATAATAATAAAAGCCAAGGGCGACAGAGTTTTGAAATTTAAAATTAAAATTTTGTCAATTTGACAGCAAAATAATTCAATCTAACACCCGCGATAACTAATACATATCTATACCCAAATATAAGGATTAAAATCGGGAAATAAATTTCCTCGATTTTTAATAATTTCTTACAAAAAAATCTAGTGGGCAATTAACATAGGAAATCTTTTTCTTGGCTGCACAGACGGTCAGTGAGTCACACTTCGCTTGCGTATAGAACTCATAGATATAGTATAGCATATATAGAATAGAGTGATCATTGGGGAGAAAAAAGTTATTCCTTTTCATTTGGGAAAAGACGACGTTTTTACCAAAATATGGCCGTCTTTCCCCGAGTGAATACACACGGGAATACATACTAATATTTTAGCAAATAAAATTTATGAATAATTTATTTGCTAAAGGGGAATGGAAGACTCCAGATACAGTTTCAAATTCATATTTCTTTCTTTCTTTTCTTTCTTTCTTTTTTTTTTTTTTTTTTTTTTTTTTTTCAATACCACTTAATGGCTGTTTCCAAAGCTTTTATTTTTTTTTTTTTTTTCGGCATCAAAAATCTTTGTACGATAACATGGGGATGAGAGATCTATATATATTACTATATCTGTGATAGAACTACATTAGCACTTTATCAATGTGTATAAAATCTTTAAATTGATTATGACGTCAATTTTCGTGAGATGCATAATTTAACTTTTTATAATTTTTTAACGTTCACGTTTGATTAAATGTATTTTTTTTTATGTCGAAAGAAAATGAACTCGTATTTTTTTTTTTTTTTTTTTTTTTTTTTTTGGCAACAATTAAATTAATGGAACTCACAGATATTTTGGAGCAACTTTAATAAAGGTCTATAATTAACAAATAATTGCAATAAAACAATATTGTGACAATAAATTGAGATAAAAACTATCCTATCTCTCAAGTTGGACCAAACTGCACACAGTGTGCAAAATTTCATTAAAATCGGTTCCTTAGTTTAGGAGTTTACCCCGGACAAACATCGTGACACGTAATTTATATATATATACAGATATATATATATAGGAGCATTTGTGAGATGATCGAGGCAAATTTCAGAACTTCACCAATATGCTGTAATAATCAGGATTTATAAGTATAGTAAATTAAATACTTTTATTATAATTTTAATTAAACTTACAGTTTTTGATTAAAAAAAATTTCACATACTCATTGGTCCTATACTTTTTTTTTTTAATCGACATTGTTTTTTGAAAAGATTTAGCTAATTTCTTTCTTTTATTAATTAATTAATTAATTAATTAATAAAAAGTAATATCGTATAAATAATAAGTTATAAAGAGTAATATCTCTTTCGCTAATAAGTAGAAATATTTTATTTGATCATTTTTAGAAAACGTCTGTCTGTGAGTGATAAAAATTTTGTGACAGGTCTAGCTGGAGAATTTTATAAATGAACAGAATTACAGAATTTCATAAATGTTATAGTTTTTAATCGAAAAGTTCACAAACTCTTCGGTTCTATACTTTAAAAAAAAATCAACATTGCTTTATTAATAAACGTAAATAAAAATTATTCTTTTGCTAATAAGTAGGAACTTTTGATTTGACCCTTTTTTTTAAATGTCCGTCTGTCTGTGTGTGGCAAAAAATTTGCGGCAGATCAAATTGGAGAAAAACTTACAGAATTTTATAAAAAGCTATATTTATTTGCATCTTGATATAAACGGGGATCTATCAACTTTTGGTGCATATTCCTCAGCAGCTCTCGTCCCGTTCCATAATAATTTTTAATAAGCAGTATAGTACAAAATTCGTATAAATGTACAAAATTATGATTATTTTTAACCAATCATTGTGTGTATATATATATATATATATATATATATATATATATATATATATATATCAGTAACAATCAAACATGATAAAATTTTTATGTATGTAAGAGCATCGATACCTCCTTCAGATGAAGAGTTCCCAAGAAGTATTACAATTACTGGGACATTCTAAATTTTTAAGATGAATATTTTTCATAAGAGCTCGTCAATTTCTTTAAAAAGAATGACTACACCACATATCTGTGGTAATTTGAAAGAAAGTTATCAGTTTCTTTCCTTCGTTAATTCATTCATTCATTTAATACAAAAAAAAAAAAAAAAAAAAAAAAGATTTTTGAGACTATTATCTGCAGGGCACAAAATTAACTTTCTAGTGTCATACGTCTCCGAAATTAAAATCGTCTGTATTCATCAAAAGAAATGTTTTTAATAAACAATAATTTTGAAAAGTAAGAATTTTAATAAATAACATGCACTGCGCGAATTTATTTAAAAAGATATAGAAGAAAGTTTTGGGATAGCATACTAGTTTGCAGTACGACCATTAATGAGATTCCTTTACAAAATGATAAAATATTATGAATACAAAAACACTATAAAAGAATCCGAACTTATAAACATTTATAAATTAAGTATTTTTACGATTATAAATTATTCTTGTAAATTTTATTATAAAAAATCCTAATACTATATTTTTCATAATATTTATTTTCCTGGCAAATTTAAATAAAAGTTACTCAGTCGCTAAGAGGCACCTGAAGTATGTTCCCGATAAAAAACAAAGCATTTAAAGGTAAATTTTTTTACACCCTAGTTTATACTTATCCTAAAAGCATACACAGAGATATACTAACTAAACTGAATTTTCTTCTGAATTCAATTAAAAAAATCTGGAGTGACTCCACTCGACTTTCCGAACATTCGGTAATTAACAATTTTGTAGGTAAAGTAAAGAAAGAGGAGTTGTTAAACAAACAAAAGAGAGAAAACCATAATAGAATGTTTGAGTATTTTTCCCCATATATTACACGATGTTTTATTTAACGCTACTGAACTTTGAGCCCATAGATCTTAATGATAAGGAATTTTTCGTTGTGACCCTGTAAAAACCTATAAAAACTAGATTCACCAAAATGCTTATAGTTAGTGCAACAGTGATTTAAATTATTCATATAAATTTTCAGCTCAATTGAATAAGGCGTTTAGATGCTATCGTACTTTTAAAAATTTAGTCCAATAGGCCATAATGATAAAAAAAAATTCTTTGTGTCCCTGTAAAAAGACTGTAAGTGCTAAATTCACCAAAATCTATACAGTTGGTGCAACTGCTACCCATAACATGTGTACAAATTTTTTGCTCAGATTAATTAAAGCGTTTAGACGCTATCGCACTTTTAAAAATTTGGTCCCGTAGGCCATAATGATAAAGAATTTTTCCTGGTGTCTCTGTAAAAAAACTATAAGTGCTATATTCACCAAAATCAATAGGGTTCGTACTATGGTGATTTACAATATGCGTACCAACTTTCAGCTTATTCGAACAAAGCGTTTAGACGCTAGCGTGTTCACTCACACACGTACACACACACACACACACACACACACACACACACACACACACACACACACACGCACGCACGCACGCACGTGCGCACACGCACACATACATACACATATACATACATCATCGTAAAGTGAAAACGGAATCAGGGGACCTTGAAACGTATAGAAACATCAAAATCTCAAATTCGGATTTTTGACATGATTACAATACTTTCCTCACTATAGTGTACGGAAAGTAAAAGTTAATTTAAAATTATATATTTTAAAACATTTATCAAATTCACAAAATCATAGCTGATTGCTTCTTTAGTTCCATTTGGTTATTAAGTCGCTTCGTTTGTTTTCATTTTATTACATAAACATGCATTATATCTTTAATTAAGCATTTTTATTAAAACAATTTTCGTAGCTGTAATCTTGTAATATATATTATAAGATCGGCAATTTATTACAATTGGTTTTAATTATAAAAGCAGTCATTTCACTTAGCATTAATTACATTAATAAGGAATAGCTTATTAATTTTCCAATAATAATTATTATTTACCTGCAAAGTCTGTTAATAGATTGGAATTATGCTTTAAGCATAATGATCTTTTTTGCTTAAAATAAAATCTTTCAATTTTTGCGCAGAAATATTAATTTTCAAGTGATGAATAATTAATAGCAGTAGAAAGCAATATATGTGGAAAGGAAATTAATATTAAGTATTACGTAAGTCTTTAATGCATAATATAGTTTAATTAGTTTAATTATAAGATATCATTATTATAATGGAATCATCGCTGTTATCAGTGCTTATGTTTGAAAGAAAAGAACACGTTTGTATGCTATATGCAAGAATATTTTCCTTTTGCTTCAAGAGTTTAATAAACACAGTTAATTAAATTACAGAAACAATAAATGGAAGATCTTTTAGAATTATTTTATTCTTTTTTCTAGATATATATATAAATTAACATAAAAATGCATAACAGATGCGTTTCTCCGACAAAGAAAATGTATTTAATTGCAAAAATTAAACTATTTTTCTTTTCATATAATTAAATGTTTTATTAAATGAAATTAAAATTCTATACTGTTGTTAAAATTACTACGTAAAGAATTAAATTTAATGCAGAAAAATTAAATGAAAATTGACAAACAACACAGAATCTATATATATATAAGAGTAGAGTCTGTGTGTGTGTGTGTGTGTGTCTGTCTGTCTGTCAACTATAGAATCCTAGGCCGTTTCACCGAGCGGGACCAAATTCGGCACGGTTAATGTTTACGACCCGAGAAAGACAACGCCGCAAGGGATTTTAAAAAATTCGCCCCCCAAGGAGGGAGGGGGGGGGCAAAACGTGATTTCACAAAATCCTTCATATCTCAAACAAAAAAACAGACATCCGTAAAATTTTTGCTTTAAAATATAGCTACATAAATGTCTAAAAATCGGTTTCTGGAATTTTGGAAATTCGGTCCCCAAGGGGGGCGGGGGGGCAAAACGTGATTTCACATGCGTAAAACGTGATTTCACATAATCCTATATATCTCAAACAAAAAAATAGATATACGTGAAATTTTTGCTCTAAAATATAGGTAATGCAACTATCTAAAAACCAATTTCTGGAATTTTAGAAATTCAGCCCCCACGTGGGGCAGCAAGGGGGGGGGGCTATGGAGCAAAAACAAATAGAAATACAGTTAGGCCGTTCAAAATTGGTACAGATAGGTTTTAAAGGCCTGCAAGTCGAATGGGGATATTTTCGATTGTGTAAAGTTATTAGGAGGGGCAAGAAGGGGGGAGGGGAGGGGGAGGCAAAAAAATAAAAATAGTGTCAGATCGTTCAAAAGTGGTACATAGAGGTTTTCGATACTTACAAATCGATTGCGGGTATTTTTGAATTTGTAAAATTATTAGGAGGAGCGGGTAGGGGTGGGGCGGTAAGGGGGGGCTATGGGGCAAAAACATATAGAAATACAGTTAGGCCGTTCAAAATTGGTACAGATAGGTTTAAGAGGCCTGCAAGTCGAATGGGGATATTTTCGAAAGTGTAAAGTTATTAGGAGGGGCGAGAAAAGGAGGGAGGAGAGGGGGGGGGCAAAAAAATACAAATAGAGTTAGATCGTTCAAAATTGGTACAGATAGGTTTTAAAAGCCTGCAAGTTGAATGGGGATATTTTCGAAAGTGTAAAGTTATAAAAAGGCCGGTAAGGAGAGGGCGGAGGGGCAAAAAAAATAAAATAGAGTTAGATCATTCAAAACTGGTGCATAGAGGTTTTTGATACTTACAAATCGATTGCGGATATTTTCGAATTTGTAAAATTATTAGGATAGACGGGAGGGGGGGGCGAAGGGGGAAAATAATAGAAATAAGAGTTAGAGCATTTTGGGAATTTTTTCCGAAGACAGTGAGAACCCGGTGCGGCATTTTTCCTAATCAGATTTTGTTTCGCTTTTTTTTTTCACGCGATAAAAATTAATGCAATTCTGAGAATTCAGTAATTTTAGTGATTCATTTAAAAATAGGGACCAGCGAAGCGGGCGTCGCCTGCTAGTTTCTAATATACGCAAAATTCTGCTGCTTTTACAAAGGATATGATGATTTTGTTTAAAACCAATGATTTGTGCAAAGAGTTTAGACCTCGGCGAATGCCATCTATTGCAGGAAGTTCTTTATAAGGGGCTCTTAGCCGTATTTGTGATGTCAATTATCACATATTCTAAAATAATTATATCATCGTATAAAAAAATATTTTTTAATATAACGAAAGATACCTTATGACCGCTAAGTTGTAACTTAAATTAATATACAACGTGTTCTTTAAATTTTTATATCCTCCCTCTTCTCATATCTTTTGCTAACTAGAACTCTCTCAAAAATTTTTATCTTATATTATTCTTTCTTTAACGTAATGCAGATCTACAATAGCATGTTATGTCTTTTCACTGTAAAATATTTTGTGTAAGAGTACACAACATATTGAGGGAACTTATTTTCCTCAACCAATCGAGGCAGCTTGCTTGCCACAACCATGTAGAGAAATGTTACCAATTGCAATTGCTTAACATTCCACTGTATGCCTCTGTTACACAGCTATAGCTGATAACATTTCTCGACATGGTTGAGGGAAAAAAGTTCCCTCAATAGTGTTGATATTCTTACACAAAATTTTTTACAGTGTTGATAGTTCATTTTCCTTTCATCTTGAAAATAAATGCAGGTCGATGGCATGTGTGCATTCCTAATCTCACATTTTTTTTTTTTTTTTTTTAATTTAGGAATTTCCTCAATGCTGAGGTTTCCTTTCAACCAAAAACAGCCTTTACTTTTTGTCTCCATCTTTCTCTGTTCTGAGCATCCTCCTCATCTATTCCATTCTCTGTCATGTCCCTAATCGTAACCCTCGACATGTCGAGGGTTACGCCCTAATAAGCTTGTCTTTCCACCTTTACCGCGGTCTTCCCCTCCTGTTTTTCCCTTCAGGTTTTCATTTATTTCAGTACAAACTGTGGTATTCCATTCACATTCTTTTTTTTTTTTTTTTCAAGTCTTGAAGTTCTGGCTGATCGTCGCCAGAAGTCCATTTCTGCAGATATCAGTTTTTTTTTTTTTTTCGCTTGCAGACTTGATTGTCCATGTTTCTGCTCCATACAGCAGAACACTTTCTATCAAGGTGTTGAATTTGTTTTTTCAATAAAATTTCTGCTTCTTAGAATTGAGTTTAGTATTCATGTTATTTTCCTAGAGTCATATATTCTCTTTTCTATTTCCATCCCTGATGAACCATCTTTTTCCAGTATTGATCCCAGATATTTAAAAGCCTGTACATTCTGGATTTTAAATCCGTAATTAATTTGTTTAAAAATTTCCTTGTTCCCATGGCTTTTATTAAGAACCGTTTGAATTATATTTTTGTGGAAAAGCTTTCCAAAAATTTACATGTGTTTATATGTAACATATTTTTTCTCCATGCTTTTGAATTAGCGAAATCAACGGAGAATCGAAGCATTACTTCATCTCCATCATGTAACCCGTCAAGACGATTGTTTTTGGGGCTCCCTACTCCTCCTCCACTCCGTAATTACCTTTAAATTATTAATTTTTGTACTCTCCTTTATGGTCACTATTGATGTTTAATATTTTTTAAATATTTAAATAAAATTAAACTGCAGCTTGAATAATACCTATTTTTTGGAGCGTTCCTGTATGAAAATTATCAAAAAATTTGTTAATTTCTAACATCATATTCTGGAATTAACCTTCCTGGAAAGAGAAAAAAAATAATAATAATAATGAATCGACAATGTCTGTGACGTCAGAGAGTCATTATAAAAGTGCAGAATCAGTTTAAAGAAGTAGAAAAAGTTAGAGACTGGCTTGGACAAGGTTTCCCACTTATATTACCAAAGCAATTCATAAAAATTTGAAGATATGAACTTGTCTAAACCGAACACCCAATGACCCAATGTCATTCATTTACTAAAGCAATTTCTTTTTTTAAAAAGACAATGCCTGTGCTGGTCAGAAAAAACGGGGAAGGGGGGGGGAGAGAGAGAGGGTGGCTTATCCCGCTTCACCCTCTGACCGGAACTTTCTTGGTGCAAACTGAATAGGACCGAAAATACTAAAACAATTAATTTGTTATTCGCTTTCCAAAGCTATCTTGGTTAATTTAGGCTTAAGTTCTTCCAACCTCAAAATAACAAATTTGGGTGCAAGTAATTTAGAGTGGACGCAACGGGTTAAAAACAGACTTTATGAATCCCGGGGCTCTAGAACGAACCTATCGGAAAGAATTCGACGCGGAAACATTCCGCTATCGGATTCCTCGGCTTACAACCCAAATCATCCCGATATGCATTGTATACCCTAGAACCATCTTATCGGAAAGGTGAATAGAAATTTCTTCCAGAGCACCCAAACTGCTTTCAAAATCGGTTCAGTTGACCAATCACAGACAAGGACCATTTCATTCTCCCCGCGAGATTTCACTTGGATTTTTTAGATAAACAAAGATGGCTGCCTCTCCTTGCGAGAGTGTGAACGTGTGTTTCTATTTTATTTAGTAAGAGAAGAGTATTTAGCTTCATTTTTTTTAAATAAATAACGTTGGTATTTTCTATATACCAGTGGTATTATCGAAATTCAATCTTTGCCAGTTACTAGCATTTTAAGGCCGTGAATGTAAATGGTTTTTCCGCCTTAAAGTGTTAGTTGCTAGCATTTATTTTTTTACACAATTACGAACGAGGAGTTATTTACAATGGATAAAAAAAAAACGTTGCATGTAATACAGGTAATATGTTTTTACTTTGTCCATATAAACATTAACATCATTATTAGTTCCCCATCATACTATAGGTATGGGGAACTTAGGTAATCGTGAAAATTTTCGACCTCGGTTTTTTGACTTTTTTACACGTTTTCAGGTGTGAGGAATCCGAAAATGACAAAATTTTTATGGTGTCTGTCTGTAGGGTGTCTGTTAGTCTGTTAGTCCCGTTAGTTTGTTAGTTTGTGTACACGATATCTCAAGAACAAATTGTCGTAGAGAGGTCAGATCAGTTTTAAAATATTACTTTCGACACTGGCAAGAACCCTATTCATTTGCAACATTCGATTTTAAAAACTTCAGCAGTTATTCGAAATTTACGATTTTCTTAACATGGGAGAATAGGACAAAAATTCACTTAAACGTGCATTAAATGGAAACTTTTTACTGTAAAAATGTCAAACCAGTTTTAAAATGTCAGTTTTGATGCCGGAATGAACATAAGTAATTATAAACATGCTACTTTGAAAATTTCGCAAGTTATTGGATATTTACGAATTTCTTAACATGGCAGTATAGGGCAAAATTTCACATAAACGTCAATTTTGAGAGATATTTTCATCGTAAAGATGTCAGACTACTTTTGAAATATTATTTAGGACACTGGCATGAATATTAATGACTATGAATTTTCCAATATAAAAATTTCGTAAGTTATTGGAAATTTACGAATTTCTTAACATGGCAGATTAGAGTAAAATTTCACATAAACGTCAATCGTGAGGGATATTTTCCTCGTAAAGATGTCAAACCACTTTCGAAATATTATTTAGGATACTGACATGAATACCATAGAGTATGATTTTTCCAATTTAAAAAATTCGTAAGTTATTTGGAATTTACGATTTACTTAAAATGGCAGAATAAGGCAAAATCGAGCATAAACGTCCATTTTAAGGATCATAAATATATCAGACAATTTCAAAATAGCATTTATGATACTTGTATGAACATGATTGACTACAAATATTCTAATAGGAAAATTTCGTAGGTTATTCGAAATTTAAGATTTTATCAACATAGCAAAATGGGGAGATATTTCATAAAAGTACGCATTTTTAGGAAAGTTGCATTGGAAATAGTAGCATGAAAATAAACTACGAAATTGATCCCAATAAAATAAATTAATAGATTAGAATAAAATATCGAACTGAATGGTGGGTAGCCTATTAGGCGAGGATTTCGTTCTGTCACTGTGTCAAGCGTTTGGTCAAATTCATTTCTCTTAACATGAATATAATAAGTCCTGTACAAGAAATTTATGAGAACATACATATGATGGGGAACTGAGCAGAGTCCACCTATGCCAACTAGTTTTTTTTTTTTTAATTTCCTTTATTATTATTATTTATTTTATTTATTTATTAATTTATTTTTGTACATGTATTATTATAATTGATTTATTGTATTAACATGTCTTAAAGCAAACGTAATAGTATATATTTTTGTTTTCATTTTACTTTTCAAAGAATTTATCATACTGTCAGTCCTCAGAGAAAAAAATATTCTGCAAATACCCCATATTTATTATAATTTTCATTAAATTTAATTAATTTTCAATAGCTTTAAGTATTAAGAAATGTTATTCATCATACTTTTTAAATAAAAATTTTAGTTACCTATATATATATAAAAAGTTTCATTTCATTTAATTTTTAAGATTTAAATATATTTAAAACTTGTTCTTTCATTTTCTTGAATAACACCTAATGTCAAGATAGACGCCATTGGAACTGTGAATTGTTTATATCACGACGATTCCACTCGGAAAAGACCAGTCGAAATTTCAGAAAACTATTCCGTCAGACAATTCCGATAATGAAAGCGATTCGATAAGTTCATTCTAGCGAAATAAGACGTCACATCGGAGAAATTCCGATAACGAGGAGATTTCGATAAGCTCGTTCTAGATCCCCTGATTAGAAACACGCATTGGCACGGGTACCCGCGGCCTGCGAGTCGAGTTCTGATTCATGTTTGATCCACAGTTTTATCCGCGGGTCTACCTGGGATTTTTCTTTTTTTTTTTAATGAATATAATTTTTTGAATGCAGAAATTAGATAATACTTCAAAGCAACATGATTCATAACAAGAGTTTAATTGCAATTGCGTAAATAACATAAATATTAATACTTAACTTTTTAAACTGCATAAGAAAAATATTTGCCTTCTAATGTATGTTTTCCTCCTTATTTTAATATTTTTATATACTATTAAAATATCTGGAATAGTGGGTTTTTTTAAGTTTTAATACAAAAGAAATTTTGTTATGGTATACACTGAAGTTCATATTTAGGTTAGTAATTTTTAATATAATTATAATTTTATAATTATATATAAAAATAACTAATCTAACTAATAAATAATAATTTTAGTAATGTAAAATTAGTAATATTTTATGTGATATTTAATTCTTCGAAAGATTTTTATAATTGTATAACTGTATTCTGTGTAATAGAATTTAAATTCAGTTTATTATATAACATAAATTTAACAATACTTTATTGCAAGTCACGAGTCAAGTTTCCACGCAGTATACTATAGTCCCGATCAGCATTCTGTCAAGTGGCTCATGACATATCGGGATGTAGACGTGAAAGGGAACTCAAAGTAATCCCACATCCATACATGAAATATTACAACATTGACACGACGCATGCAAAAGCTAGAATCGAATGAAATATGTAACTTTAACAAATTAATCAATTTGTATCATTTGTATATTTCACGCCCTAAAGAGCCAAAAAATAGACTTTCAACAATCTCATCTTCCTATAAATTTAGCATCTGTCCTACCTTTAGCATTGTCCCTATACCAAGATGCTCAGTTTGTTCTTCCTTTGCAAGAATCTCTTTATGGGGATATTTACGATTTATTTGTTTTTTAACACTTTCCAACAAGGTTGAAAAGTGTTTATGCATTCGGTTTGTATGTCTGTCTGTCCGTCTGTCTGTCTGTCCGTCTGTCTGTCTGCGCTCTAACTCCCGTAAATATTAATGGAATTTCTTGAAACTGATATATGTTATTCAAGTTCACTATCGGATGTTCCCTATTGAAAATGGAGTTTATACCTCTACTGGTTTGTGTACAGGGACCCCCGAAAATATTTCAAAGCATAGTGTTCTATACGAGGAATTTCTATAAACCATATTTTCATACCCTTACTGTACAAAAATTTTAATGAAATTGAAATATGATATACACGTTCACTATCGGATGTTCCCTGTTGAAAATGGAGTTTATACCTCTACTGGTTTGTGTACAGGGACCCCCGAAAATATTTCAAAGCATTGTGTTCTATACGAGGCATTTCTATAAACCATATTTTCATACCCTTACTGTACAAAAATCTTAATGAAATTGAAATATGATATACAAGTTCACTATCGGATATTCCCTGTTGAAAATTGAGTTTATACCTCTACTGGTTTGTGTACAGGGACCCCCGAAAATATTTCAAAGCATTGTGTTCTATGAGAGGCATTTCTATAAACCATATTTCCATACCCTTACTGTACACAAATCTTAATGAAATTGAAATATGTTATTCAGGTTCACTATCGCATGTTTTCTGTATGAAATGGAGTAAATACCACCACTGATTTGTGTACAGGGACACACAAAAGTATTACGAAAGCATTGTGTTCTATGAGAGGCTATAAACCATATTTCCATACCTTTACTGCACACAAATCTTAATGAAATTGAAATATGTTATTCAAGTTCACTATCGGATGTTTCCTGCATAAAATGGAGAAAATACCACCACTACAGGGGCACACAAAAGTATTCCAAAGCATTGCGTTTTATGAGAGAGATTTCTATAAACTAAATTTTAATAACATTACTTTGCACGAAGTTTTATGAAATTGAAATGTATTATTTATAAGCACAAAAGGAAATGCTTTGCGTAGAATATAGCATGATTAGCATTAGATTTACAGGGTGACACAAAAATATTCAGTTATATAAAGAGCTATTAATAAATATTTGCTAAAAGTGTACTTTCGTTTACATTAAGCGTTTTTAACCTAGTCTAACATTTTGAACACTTCCCAACAAGGTTGAAAAGTGTTAATGACTTCGGTTTGTCTGTCTGTCTGTCCATCTGTCTGTCTCTCTGCGCTCTAATTCCCGTAAATATTTGTGGAATTTCTTGAAACTGATATATGTTATTGAAGTTCACTATCGGATGTTCCCTGTTGAAAATGGAGTTTATACCTCTACTGGTTTGTGTACAGGGGCACTCGAAAGTATTTCAAAGCATTGTGTTCTATGAGAGGTATTTCTATAAATCATATTTTCATACCTTTACTGTACACATATCTTAATGGAATTGAAATATGTTATTCAAGTTCACTATTGGATTTTTTCTGTATAAAATGGATTAAATACCAACTCTGTTTTATATACAAGGACACTCAAAAGTGTTCTAAAGCATTGCGTTCTATGAGAGATATTTCTATAAATCAAATTTTAATAACTTTACTTTCCACGAAATTTAGGATATTGAAATATGTTATTTATATGCACAAAAGAATGCTTTACATAGAATATAGCATGATTAGCGTTAGATTTACAGGGTGACACAAAAATATAATGATATATTAAGAGCTATTATTAAAAGTTTGCTAGAATTCTACTTTCGTTTACATTAAGCGTTTTTAACACTTCCAAGCATTTTTTTTTTTTTTATTGTGAATATGATATCAATTTGTGTATCTGTCCGTCTGTCTGTCTGCCCGCGCTCTAACTCCCGTAAATATTTATGGAATTTATTGAAACTGATATATGTTATTCAAGTTCACTATCGAATGTTTCCTATTGAAAAGGGAGTTTATCCCTCTACCGGTTTGTGTACAGGGACACCCGAAATTATTTCTAAGAATTGTGTTCTATGAGACTATTTCTAGAAACCATATTTTCATACCTTTACTGTACAATATCTTCATGAAGTTGAAGTATGTTATTCAAGTTCACTATTGGATGTTTCCTATGTAAAATAGTTTTCATACCACCACTAGTTTATGTACAGGGACACTCAAATGTACTCCAAAGCATTGCGTTCTTTGTGAGATATTTCTATAAATCAAATTTTAATGACTTTACTTTCCACGAAGTTTTAGGAAATTAAAATACGTTATTTATATGCACAAAAGAATGCTTTGCATAGAATATAGCAGGGTTACTATTAGATTTACAGGGGGACACAAAAATATTCAGTTATATTCAGAGCTATTAATAAAAAATTGCTAGAATTTTACTATCGTTTACATTAAGCGTTTTTGACACTTTCTATCATTTTTTTAGTGTGAATATAATTTCAATTTGTGTCTATGTCTGACTGTTCTTCTGTCCGTCTGTCTGTCTCTCTGTCTGATTTTTTGCGCTCTAATTCCCGTAGATATTTATGGAATTGCTTTAAACCGATATATTTTATTGAAATTCACTATCGGATGTTCCCTATTTAAAATGGAATGGATACCTCTTCTGTTTGTGTACAGGGATACCCAAAAGTATTCGAAAGCATTGTGTTCTATGAGAGGAGTTTCTATAAATAATATTTTAATACCTTTAATGGATAGAAACTTTAATGAAATTTTAATATGTTATTCAATTCCCTATCGAATGTTTCCTATGTAAAATAGAGTACATTTCTAACTGGTTTGTGTACAGGGGCACTTGAAAGTACTCCAAAGCATTGTGTTGTATGAGAGTTATTTTTATAAACCAAATTTTAATAATTTTATTTTCCACAAAGCTTAATGCAATTGAAATATATTATTCGTATGCACAAAAGAGTGTGCCTTCTATGTAATATAGTATGGCTAGTATTAGATTTACAGGGCCACACAAAAATAATCAGTTACCTTAAGAGGTATTAATAAAAATTTGCGGGAATTGCACTTTTGTTTACATGAGCGTTTCTACTACAAAAATCTTAAGAACATTGACATGTATTATTAATATTCTAAAATATTGTTTTGTATAGAATATGATATGATTAACTTTCAGATTTACAGGGCTACAGTAAAATATTCAGGGATTTTAAAATCTATAATTATAATCTAACGGCTGCATTTTTTTTTTTTTTTTCTTTTTTTCGTTAAGCCTTTTTAACACTTTCCAAAATGCCTAAGAGTAATTTTAAAATCAATTATTCTATCTGTGTGTTTTTCAGTCCTCCTGTCTGTTGTGCGATAACGTAGGCAAAGAACATTAATAGTTATTCGATACCACAATTGTGTACAGTTGGAAAGTGTTGCTAATCAATGCGTACTGTATGATTTTTCTTTCTTGTTGTTTTTGTTTTTTACTTCCATATACAATGTATGAGGAAGTTTTGTATTCCCGATTTGCGAAATGGACTTTATATTTCGCATAGCTCAAAAACAAATCATCTTAGAATGTTGTAAATTTATATGTGTGGCTGTCAGGAAGTCTTGTTGTAAATCTGCAAGTTTCGTCTTAATACGAACTCTCGTTTTAGAGATATCAGCGACTTTAGACGATTTTTTGTGACGTCTGTATGTGTGTGCGTATGTATGTGTGTATGTATCTCGCATAACTCAAAAACGGTTGGACGTAGAACGTTGCAAATTGGTACATAGGTTTGTTATAACATCTAGTTGTGCACCTCCCTTTTAGGTCTTCCTGGGACTTTTCGTTTTGGAGATATTTACGAAAATTATATTCATAATGACCAAATATACAAAGGTTTTGGCCATTATTTATGACCTACCATCATAAAGATTTCAAAATATGCTAATGATAGAGACCGTATAATGATATTTTATGAAAGTTGTCGACATTTTTGCGTGTAGAAAGAAATTTGTAAAGACATAAGCAGGTTCTAGTCGGCGAATACATTTTATTTAATGAATATTCAGTCCGTAATGATATTTTTATGATAATTGCAGACTTTTTTTTTTTTTTTTTGTAGAAAGTAATTCTTAACAAATAAACATGTTCTAGTCGGCGAATGCACTTTATTTTGCTTTAGTCTTGTTTCTCATTTAAAGAATTTTCGAAGAATTTAGTTCAGCGCTATAAACCAAGTAATCTTTCCGATAATTCCAGAATTCTCTTCTTATTGAAGTTAGAGCTTCCAAACTTTGGCAACCCTAAATTACAAATTTTTACCAAATTCCGTCGCCAAGTCGCCAAATTTAAAGCAAAATCACCGAAATCTATGCCAAGACCAAAATTAGTGTTGGCTACAAACTTGGTGACTTGGCGAGATTAGCGGTCAAATTTGGCGGAAAATATTGTTTCAGGATGGCCAGAATTAGTAAATCTTTTCTCAGTTTTAACTGAATTAATTGTTTCGGTAAAATGTATCGTTTTTCATCTCTAATTCTCGGCAATAGGCCATTTATACTGGAATGATTTTCATTTAACTCTAAGTTATGAATTTGCCAATGAGACATTCTGTAATAAGTCATTCTTGAAAAAACTAGTATATTTATTCGGCAGTATATATAATTCTATTCAGGGCTTTTGTGATTAGAATAGCAGTTTTTTCTTTTTTTTTTTTTTTTTTTTTTTTTTTTCATTATACAATGTATAAGTAAGTATTGTTATTCCGATTTGTGAAATGGATTTTATATCTCGCATAGATCAAAAACGAATCATCATACAATGTTACAAATTTATATATGTGACTGGCATACTCAAGAAAATTAAATAATTTTTTATTAAAATTTTCAAATTTTCAATTGAATTGTAAAATAAAGTAAAATAAATAAAAAGTTAAGATTACATAAAAAGTTAAAGAAGAAGAAAAAAAAAAAAAAAAAAATGTAGTCCGTAGGTAGCCTCGAACCCAAGTCAACTGGTTGGGAGATTCGCGCTTTAGGATCACACCACTGAGGCCTTTACTCGCTTGCGAAATAACTTGTATTTAAAGATTACTGAAACTTTAAATGCTTTTTTCTCGAAATTTTGTGGATAGTGGGTCCTACTGCTTTAATATGTTGTTACCCTCATAGTATACTACAATCCTGCGCAATTTCGTCCCGATCTGAATTTTCCATGTTGTGACCTCTCCTTGTATGTTCTTTACTTATTTATTTATTATTCTGAAAAAAATCATACTGAAATTTCCGCATTCATGCGAAGAAAAAAATATTGTAAACCTCTTCATTAAGCTTTCAGAAATCATTTTCCAAATTATTATTTTTAGCATCATTCAGGCAATACAATTTAAATATTTGAGACGAAGCCATTGCATTTATTCTCTTAAAAAAAAAAAAAAAAAAAAAAAAAAATGTTAAATCAAGAAAATTAAAATTTCATTTTCATTTTTTTTTTTTTTTTTTTAATAAGAACAGATTTTTATTTTAAAAAATAAAGCTTGAATGCATTTTCCCCCTGTATTTTAATGCATGAAATAAAGCGATTTAAACAGATTATTATTCCGGTGAAAGTTAATTAAAAGCTTTTCATTACATGTTTAAATTATGTATCATAAAAACACCAAAGGTAGAAAAAAAATCTGAACAAATATTTTATTTCTATAGCAATAAAATAGTTTAATATTCATCTTTTTTTTTTTTCCCTTTCTTCTTCTTCTTCTACTTCATGCTTTCATGCTATTATATTTTAATGCAGATGTCTTAATTTATTTAAATTTAGAATTCTAGCTTATATATGAATAACTAAATGCAATAAAAAAAAAGTTTTTTCTTCTTATGCTAATTTAATTCAGTGTGATTCCGTTTAGTTTATTTAAACTTAGTATTCTTAGTATAAATAATATATAGTTGTAAATAATTTAATTCAAATAAAAGTCTTTTTTATTTTTATTTTATTTTTTTTTATTTATTTATTTATTTATTTATTTAATATAAAACTTTAAAGCATTAAGATTGGGATTTATTTTATCTTTTTAATTTATTTTAAGTATTTCCAGTCTAACAATACAAATGTGAATAATTATCTACAAACAAAGTGACTTTTCCTTTTTAATCCAGCATTCCACAATTTACTCGTAGTTTATTTAGACTTCGCATTCCTAACGTAAGTAAGTATAAACAAATAAAACGAAATGAAACTCTTTTCTTCAAATAAAGTTACTAATTCGTAAATACTTCATATTTTTTCTTAAAACTGCTGTGTGGGATCAAAAAAAAATATATTTGCTTTTGCGAAGTCTTTGTTAAAATGCTGTAAAATAACTTTTACAGGTAATGATTCTTCACGCAGGTTTGAACTGGACGAAACTATCAGCACCGCACTGGGATCACCGCATTTGCATTGAATGGACTCTTCCCAGCGTCGTCTGTCCAATCACGTGATAGAGGAAAAAGAAAATCGAATTCAATTAAATATTGTTCTTATGAACAAAAGTGTGAATATTTAATATGAAATAAAATAAAAGTAATATTGTGCATTTGTAAACAGTAGAATAATTGTATTTGTAAATTTAATAATTTTTAAAAAGCACTTTATGTGTTTATTTATTTTCACCTGTAAGAATAGATTTTTATATGATGTAGTGTAACTGTTACATTAACAGATCTAGCAATAAATAATAGCTTGTTCTTGTGGAATGTTTATGGATTATAATTTGAAATTTAAAATTATATTTAGCTAAATTTAATTGTAAAAAGGTCTTACAACAAGTTATTTAACTCAGCTATGGCCTAAATGGCTTTACACATTACAATGTTGCACTGTCAATAGTTTAGTACCAAAAATCAGAGTACTTAACATGTTCTCCATGAGCATCAATAACAAATATAAACTAAATGATGATTGTAAATTTATACAACAAACAAAAGATGATGAATAATGGTATAAAATGGATTAAAAATGATGATGCATAAAAAAAAAAATAACACAGATTAAATGCGATTGGTCAAAAATAAGAATAGAAATTATGTTATTTCAGCAATTGCTATAGATATAGAAGACTTCGTCTGCTATTTGTTTTTCCTCTATCACGTGACCTCTGCGTCAGGTGGGAAGAGCCCATTGCATGATCTAAATCATCAAAACCACTCATTCACGAGTCTAAAAACATCATAATCTTCTGGCACCAGTGAAAAACCCCAAGAAATTAAGATAAGGGGAATTCATAAAAATAAAGAAAGAAAGAAAAATGAGCGGTGTGGCTAGACAATTTAAATTATCCAATTACAGCTTCGTATCTATGTTTTGTCCAACGCAACTATACGGAATCGCATATTAATAAACAACCAAAAATGCGTAAAATATCATAGGATAAAAACACACAATAACAAGAGTAAAAAACTACAAAATCAAATAATAACAACTGACTGGAAAGGATGAGGGTCCACAAGAGAGTTTTTTGACCCTGAGGAATTTCACGTTCCTGTTTTATTATATGAATGGTTAGACCACTATAAATAAAAATTGATGCGGATTAACTTCAAAATTTCAATATAACTACTACGAAATATGACACTAGTCACAGTCATTGTTGGCGTAATGTTAAATATAAGTTCCGCTTCTAGGCATTATTGTTGGGAGTACATAATTTTATAACAGAATTTTCTGTATTTATGTCAACATTACAAATGATTGTAGGTTATAACTATACAATTTCTAATCAAATATCTGTATCCATTGTAGAAAGATGAATATCGGATATATTCTTAGGAAATATCATAGCATACAGACTGCAAAAGAAACGTCATAGGTGGAAGTACAGGTTTCCAAATGTCGCAGATTCGACGGGAAGTTCCAGGTTCGATCCCTAGTCACGACCGTCGACCAAGCCGTTCGAGGTTTTCCGTGGTTTTCTACGAAACTCGCGTGAATACGGGTTAGGACCCTTTAGAAAGACTCCAACTGAGCAAATTTCACCCATAGGCCTAAGACCCTAGCGTAATCAGTCGGCCTTAATCCAACAATCAACCAACCAACGTAGATTAGTTTTTCTGCATTGGAAGTGTTAATATATTCAAGATATAAAGTGCACAGATAACAAAAGTGAAATTTAAGTAGAATTTGATTAGATAGATTCTATTTCATCAATAACATCTCTTTCAAACAAACCAGTAAGAAGTAGTATGTTTATGCAATGTTTTCACTGTAATCAATGTTATATTTTTCTTTTAACTTTTTAATTTCTTCTATATTCAATAAAAGAAAGTATTGGATTCGTAAAAATTTTCGATCTCGGGTTTTTGATGGATTTACACGTTTTGAGAGCTGTAGAACACGATTTGACCATTTTTAGAAAATGTATGTCTGTCTGTCTGAGTGTGTGTGTGTGCGACAAAATTTTGCAGCAACTGTATCTCAGGAACTACTGCACAGAATTTCATACAAATTGGTATGTAGTTACACATTGACATAAATTACTGCCTATCAACTTTTGGTAAAAATTGTTCAACGGCTTGCATTGCTATCCCGCTTTTTCTAAATTTTTAACATGGTGGTATAGGACAAAATTTTGTATAAATGTGCATAAAGAGAATTATTTTTAATAATCATTATGAAATTTAAAAGAATTATTTGTAACAGAGATAGTCAATGGGGAAAAAAAAATTGTGTATGTAGGAGCCTCCCCCCCCCTCTAGGGGAGTAAATTTTCATGATGGGTATCTTTCAAAAGAGCTCGCCAGTATCTTTAAAACGAATGGTTGAACCATTGATATGCGATAGTTTAAAATAAAGTTATCGATTTTTTTAATGTAATATCGAGAATAAAATTTACGTTTTTTTTTTTTTTTTTTAATTACTACTTCTCTAATATGGAAATCATCTGCATTATCATGGAAGATAATTTTTTTAAATAATAATTTTAATAAATTGTTTTTACTGGGTGAATTTGTTTAGGAAAATATAGAAGAAAGTCATATAGTGGCCACAACATACTAGTTTTTATACGAGTGCAGTGGAGCAACACTTTTATCTGTATGTATAATTTACGTCATAGTATATTCATAATATGTTTAAAAAAGAAAGTATTGCTCTTTACGGTCATGTAAAAAAAGTAAGTCGTCTCTAAAAATGGATGAATTTTGACTAAAAATGCAAAACTGTGAATCTTTGGAGCTCTGGGGAACAAACAATTACTGGAATAATATAAATAATATTGATTGAAACTTAAAATATACATGTTCTAAAATAATTAAATGCAAAAATTTCACACCTGTGATCAATTTCATATTTTCCTCAATTTCAGAGCCGAAAAATCCCCTTATGGACCCTTACCCTTGTATGTATTGCAACATTATAGTAGAATGCAAACAAACAGATGATAAAATACCTCCATAATTCGCAAGAGCCAAAACAAATTAATAAATTACTAAAATAATAATAATCAGTAACCACTTTTAAAAATACCGAGTGACTCCACTCGACCTTCAGAACAATAAGTAATTAACGGTTGATTAACTAAATTAAAGCAAGAGAAGTCTGAAATCAATCAGCTCAATCGAATAGGGCATTTAATCCTATTGCACTTGCAAATAACTTGAGCCCATAGTTCATAACGATAAAAAAAAAAAAAAAAATGCGCATGGGTCCCTGAAAAAAAAAAAAAAAAAAAAAAAACTAACGTGCTATATTTACCAAAATCTATAAGGTCTTGCTACGGTGACCTATAATATATGTACCAACATTCAGTTCATTCGAAGAAAGTGTTTAAACGCTATCCTGTTCGCTCACACACATATATACATGACGAAAAATCGTTTAGGGTTGTAAATAGGACTTCGTGTCAAAAAGCAATTTAGCGGTATACAACTAGACATCATGACAGTCACAAATAGAAATTTGCAACATTCTATAGCTATCCGTTTTTGAGCTATATGAGATACAAAATCGATTTTGCTAATTGTGGTTACAATACTTTTTTTACATATATATATTCGGAAAATAAAAGATATGAGAAAATCAACTAGTAATATAATTTTTAAAAAGATATGAAAACAACCATAATACTCACCAGAACAAATATCCCGTTGACTAATAATATTATTAATAATAATAATAAGTAAATAAATGAATAAATAAATAAATAATGGTGTGTAACTGTCTATCATGTACTTCAAGAAGAAGGATACTTAGAAATAGAGAATGAAATGACATACAGATAATATTAAAGAGTGACTATCCATACTTATACTTAAACAAAAGGGTATAATAAAAACTCGTTAAATATTTAAATAGTGGATATATATATATATATATATATAAATTATACACAGTGGGTGATAAAATTATTTTTTTTTTCTATTATTTATTTATTTACTTTTTTTTTTTTTTCAATTTTCTAAAACAATACTGGACGAAATGATCAGAAACTTAAGGTATGCAAAGAACATTTTCCGCTATTGATTTAGTCCACAGGGACCAACCACAAACTGAAGAAAAGCGCAAATACTTTGGATCAATCTGCATCATAAAAACGTAATATTAATGACTTGTAACTTTAACATACTGTTGCACATACTATATGTAATATTTCAATGTTTTGTTTCGAGAATTGCACAATTATTTAGACAGATTTAAAAAAAAAAAAAAAAATCGAACGATTTATTTTATATTATTTTATTGGAAAGTTTTTTGCTTATAACTATAGAAGATTTCCCTAAAATTTTACAAAACTTGCAGAAAAATTGACAAAACATTAGAGAAACATTATTCTGAAACAAAAAATTCCAACGTGTACTATTCGCTAAGATATGAGCATTTATATTTATAGTAAATATTTTTTTTTTACTGCCTATACGCAAAAAATAGAAAACATTTTATTGCATAGGTTAAAAGCTAGATATATTGAGCAACTTTTGTCAAAAGTTCATCTCAATAGAGTAAAAATTAAGCAAATTGTCAGCAAAGGAACGAGCTAGATTTTAGGTATTTTCTAAAGTTCAAATTTCATAAGGTTTTTTCCCATGCCGCGTAATTAATTTGACGATCCAGTTATTTCAACCACGTTGCAAAAGATCTTTTTTGTGGAAACCCCCTTATAAACTCACAAATCTGAGTAAATAAATAAAAATACCTTAGAGTTACAAGTCTATAAGGGGTTTTTCACATAGAAGAACTTTTGCAATGTGATTGTAATAATTGGATCTTCAAATTAATTAAGCGGCATGGGAAAAACCCCTTATAAAATTTCAACTCTGGAAAACACCTAAAATCTAGCTCATACTTTTGCCGACAATTTGCTTAATTTTTACTCTGTATTCAAATGAACTTTTCACAAAAGTTGCCCAATATAGCTAGCTTTCAATCTATGCAATAAAATTTTTCTATCTTTCGCGCATGCGCAGTAAAACATTATTTACTATAAATGTATTTACACGTTTTGAGGTCCCCTGAGTTCATTTTTACTATTTTTATCATCTCAATATAACACGTTTGAATTTTACGTTTCAGAATAATGCTTGTCTAATGTTTTGTGAATTTTTCAGCGATTTGTAAAATTTCATAGAAATCCATTCTAGTTATAAGCAAAAAATTAGCCAAAAAATTTGATAATTTTTCAAAAAAAAATTTATATCTGCCTAAATAATTGTGCAATTCTCAAAATAAGACATAGAAATATTGTACATAGTATGTGCAACAACGTATTAAAGTTACAAGTCATTTGTAACTTTTTATGATACAGGGTGTTCCAAAGTATTTCCCTTTTTCTTCAATTTGTGGTTGGTCCCCTAATTTCACTATGGACTAAATCGATAGAGGAAAATATAAGTTTTTAAATATTCTTTGCATTCCTGAAGTTTCAGATCATTTCGTATAGTATTTTTTTTTAGAAAATCGAAAAAAAAATGTCAAAATTAAAGAAAATTCTAATAATTTGATCCAAGACTGTGTATATATATATATATATATATATATATATGTGTGAAAAAAAATCTGGAGTGACTCGACTCGACTTTCTGAACATTAAATAATTAACGGTCGTATAAATAAATTAAAGTAAGAGAAGTCATTAAATAAACAAAAGAGAAAAGTATAATAGTGTGTTTGAGTATTTTTCTCTATATAATATGTTCTTTAATTTAACTCTGTCGCCTTTCAAATAATTTGAGTCCATAGATCATAATGATAAAGAAATTTTCATTGTGTTCCTGTACAAATCTGTTATTGCTAGATTCACCATTATCTGTAAATTTCGTGCGACGTAGACCTACAATATGTACGTAAATTTTCAGCTCTATCGGATGAGGCGTTTAGACGCTATCGCACTTTAAACCCTTTGTATTCCACCGGGACTTTAAAGTCCCAGCAAAAAAATTCCTCAATATAGCCTAAATTCGTCAATAAAAGCCAGGATTTCATTGGGACTTCAAAGTCCCTAGCTTTCCCTATAGTTAAGCTATAGTTTAAGCTAAATTTAATATGAGATGTTTCTCATGCATACAGAAATATAATAAAAAAGTTTCAAACTATTTTTCCAAAAATAAGGTAATTTGGAATATAGAGGGTTAAAAAATTTGAGCCCATAAGCCACAATGATAAAGAATTTTTCTTTGTGTCCCTGTAAAAAAACTATAAAATGCTAGATTCTCCAAAATACCTACAGTTGGTTTGACAGTGATCTATAGCATGTATATAAATTTTCAATTCAATAGAATAAGGCGTTTAGACACTATCGCACTTTAAAGAATTTGGGCCCATAGGCCATAATAATAAAGAAATTTTCTTTGTGACCCTGTAAAAAAATTATAAGGGCTACATTCACCAAAATCTATACAGTTCGTACGACAGTGACTTGTAACATTTAACTAACATGTATAAATTTTCAGCTCAGACGAATAAGGCATTTAGATGCTATCGCACTAGAATTTGGGCCATAATGATAAAGAATTTTTCTTTGTGTCCCTGTAAAAAAACACTATAACTGTTAGATTTACCAAAATCAATAGAGTTCGTGGAATAGTGACTTGTAACATACGTACCAACTTTTAGCTCATTCGAACAAAGCGTTTAGACGCTATCATGTTCCCTCACACATACACACACACACTAGGCGAGACGTATTAATCCTGGACGATAGGACCCATGCCCCAGCCCGCCCGGTTCCCGCTGTTCAATGTCTTTTTCTACTCAATTCTGTGCTCTTATTACTTCCGGTGTGAGCCTGTTTTTTTTTTTTTTTTTTTAACACACTTGACATTGTGAGTTTTTCTTCTTTTCTACCCATGCTATTTCTATGGGGTTTATAGCCTTTTTTCCTCTCTTTTTCTACATACTAAAGTGGCGGTGGATCATCGTTCATCGTAAAAATAGTAAAATTGAACTCAGGGAACCTCAAAACATGTAAATACATCCAACTCTCAAAGTCGGATTTTTGACATGATTACATTACTTTCCTTACATATGTTCGGAAAGTAAAAAATCTGATGATAAAATGTCTCCATAACCCACAAGAGCCCAAATAAATTGATAAATAACTATAATAAAAATCACCATTAATAATTTTAAAAAGATATGAAAAATTTACTAGTATTAATTTTAATAAAAATATGAAAATAATCAGAAAACTTACTAATATATATATTTGACTTTGAGGAAAATTTTCTAACCCTGGAAAATGTCATTTTTAAGCATTGCGACTAGTATTTTAGGAAATAACTTGGAAATCGCTAGAATAGTGGAATGATTATACTAAAAGATCACATTATCATACGATCTATGTGAGAATAAACTTTTAACAGTTAGTTTTATATTTTGTGGGGAGTCCCTTATTGCCTTTGAGCTGAACAGTCCAATTTCTTTTCAGATTTGCGTTCGAAAAGTAATTCTTGTGAATTCGGTTGTTATACGCTGAAATACTGGGTGTTTCAAATAAGTCGATCAGAGTCCTGATTTCTGATGATGGGCAGTTATATTTTGTGCCATATATTTAATAAGGGGACGTATAAAGCATAAATGTCTATATCGTGTAATACTTGCGCATTACACTATAAAAAGATTTCTGGATAAGGAAACGATCATTTGAACGGTGACAAACTGTCCAATTACGTCAGAAACTGTTTTTATATAAATATAACTGTTATTTTATTATATTAGGACATTTAGAAAAGAATGCTCATTAATCAAGTTTAATATAAAATTGTGTTTGCTTTGCCAGATTTAGATTCACTAAATGATATATAAATATGTGTGTGTGTTAATCATAAATCAAATGAAGTATTCATAAAATTTATAATATTTTTACCATTTTTCAAAATAAATAAAATGTGGATATGATTCAATGGTCAGTAAATATCTGCAATATTTTTCATGATCAGATCTTTAAAGAAAAAAAAGGAAGGGAAAAAAAACTTATAACATTTTTTTTAAAGTATTTGTTGAATTATTTATCAAGCTGTGCACTTTTAGCTTAAAAAATGATTAAACTTTCAACATTTATCTCTCTATCAACATTTCCAATATCGAAAATTCAAACTGAAATTCAAAAAGAAAATATTCCACAGTCGTACATATTTTTGAGCGTTCATATGCTAATATAAACGGAACAAAATGATATCTCGTTGATCTTTCTTTCTTTCTTTTTTTTTTTTAATTAAACCTTAAACACCATATGCAATAAGTGTAAAATCTGCCATTACACACACAAAAAAAAAAAAAAAAAAAAAAAAAATATGTATGTATGTGTGTGTATATATATATATATCGTTATATATATATATATTTCTTTCATAATAAAAATACAATATTTATAATTAATCTTTTATTTTATTTTATTTATTTATTTATTTATTCTAATAATTTAATGCAGTTCCTGCAGTAATCAATAACCAAATAAAAAATACTCTCTTTCTAAAAAATCAATTTATAAACTTTTCCAATAATTGGTTTTTATTTTTCATTTTTGAAAGGGAAAATATATTTATTTAGGAGTAAGTTCTCTTGTTTGTTTTGAATGATAACAGTGAGTCATTGACTCCTAAAGGTTTTTCGATATTTACAGAGCTTTTTGGGGCTTCATATTAGTTTCTATATTGGGGTATTTCCGAAACAGCTGGCCCCTATCATGTGACCAATCGCATATGAACTTCCGGTTGTTAGGGTGCCACATGGCTTTCAGAAAAAAGAACTCTTATAAGATTCTTCTTGTTTTAATAAATTTGTCAGGCAAAATTCATTCTGTCATGTAAATTTTAAACGTGTCAGTTTAAAACACGTGTCAGTCTATTACAGTTCAGTGCGAATAAAGAATTTTAACATCATAAATATGCATGTTCACACCAGCAATGAAAATTTTGTTATCCAAAAATACTGTGTTATATTCAAACAGAGGATTGAGGGGTTGGCAACCCTTCTCACACAGAAATATATCTCAAAAAAATCTGTTTCTAAAATTTACCTTATTTACTTCTTTTCTTACCCTTTAATCTGTAGTTTGTCTTTATAATGTTCAAATGCTGAGACAGTTGTATGAGTGACATACCAGATTATTTTTCTTTCTTTATTTCTTTTTTATTTAATTACTTTGTCAATAAAAAAAAGGACACATGTAATATGCAAAATTACTCCGCTCCGCTGCAGAGAACATGGTAGCATAAAATATTGAAAGGTAAAATTTCATATACACTGAAATTTTAAATAAAAATAACGATTTTATACTGAATTTAATATAAAAAAAAAATATTTAAAAGTATTGAATTAATAAATTTCTGGATTGTAAAATTAAATTTTTATATGGAATATTTGTGACCAGTGAATATAATTTACAATAAAAGATAGAAAAAGAAAAGAGAACGAATATATATTAATACATTTGCTATGATATTTTGTTTATATAAATTTATTTATTTATTTATTTATTTATTTATTTTATTTTTTTTTTTTTTGACAGTAATATAAAAAGTTAATCTGTATTTAAAGGCTTTCCACATAACTTATTCTTTTTTGGGATTTATTGACTTCGTTAAATAGAGGTCTGACTGTATATAAAATAAATTTAATAAAATATATCACACATTGGTAACTAAAAACATTCATATTAAACAAATTTGATTACACAAACATTGTTCTTTCAAATGTTTAATTATTTTCCACTTATAATAGGGAAATGATATAAACATTAATTAATTAAATTGTAGATTTTACTGATGATTTTATAGATAACGTTAGTATTCGAGAAATAACTTTTTTAAGTTAAGGTCACCACACAATATTTTTAATGCTCTGTTGCAACAGTCAATCGAATTCATTATTTTAGGATAACAACATACGGAGCTTGAATACGTTTATTTTAGCATAGGAAAGCATGAATTCTTTTCATGTATATCTAGTTTAGAGAAATTTTTTTAAATACAAAGTAATAAATTATTTATGAAATAAATAAATAAATAAATAAAGTCTACAAACAAATCTCTATAAACGATTATGAACGAATTAATTTTGAAAAATTACCTGGAGTACATTCGAAATTGTCTGCATTTCTTACATTACTTTTTTTTTATTTTTTACCTTACTTTCTTTATTTATTTTTGTTGTAAATTAAATTATATTGCTTGCCAGAAAATATAATTCCTCTAAACAATAACATTTTTTGTTTTGTTTTTTTTAATTACTTTAATGCAATTTTGCTATATTTTAAAACTTTTTTTTTTCCCTGAAAAAACAAAGAGAGTGCACTATTCCTATTTTTTAAGATAGACCTATCCAAACATCTACTTTTTGATACACATAAGCTTTCTCGCGTATACATTAAATAACAGGGTAAATAAACAGATAAAAGATAATAGTAAAATTTGAAAGATTTTGACTCGGGGTGTAGCAAGGAGTTCAAGCAATTCATGTAAAAACACATCATGTATCATCTGTGTATAAGGAAACAGTACAAATAAAGGAGAAATTCTTGCTATAAAACATTTAGAACATGAATGGATAATGATGATGATGATAATAGTAATAATAACATTATTCCACATTTATTAAAAATATTATTATTATTATTTATTTATTTATTTATTTTGTATACTTCACATTTTTATGTAACTTTAAATTACAATAAAATAAATTGATAAATCAATATGTCATACTTTCAATGTATGTTAATACATATAATGGCTATTCAGTTATTCATTATATTTATTCTTTTCCGTTGTTAAGTTATTTCTTATATGATTTAACTACTTTTCCTATTTTAAAAACCGAGACAAATAATTGAAATAGTATTTAGAATAGTATTTAATTTTTTTTTTCTTTCAGAAAACTAACTAACTAAATAAATAATATCTAATTACTCTCTGTTTGCTAATGCGAGTTACATTATTCCAAGATGACCCTCACAGGTCGAGAGATTCCTTTTTCAAAAGTAATAGACGGAAAATTCCACCTTCGTATTGGGCTTAGAAGGCAGAGCACGCAAATTATAATGCATATTGATGAGTCCATATTAAAACGAAACACTTTTAATTAGACGAACACTCACATCACATAGTTACATATAGAGAAAACAAATATTCAACAAGGTACAGGTAAAAGATGCGCCGTACGAAAACAGTCCAAGTGGTGGCGCGCCAGTCGTTATTGGAATGATCTATTATACAGTGAAGGAGGGTAAATACAAGAGGCATTGATAATGGAAAATAAATGTAACCTAACACCCCCCCCCCCCCCCACAATGTCGACGTATTTACCTAAATAACAATGTTACATCTTCCAATCCCATAATTTTACAACAGTTGTAATGTTTTGATGATGTTAATACTTTTGTAAGAATATCAGCCCCCATATTTTCAGTAGACACAAAATTTAAATCAATAATTCCATTTTTCAGTGCATCCCTTATGAAATGATGCCTAATGTCTATATGTTTGGTGCGCTTATGAAAGATCGGATTTTCAGCTAATTTAATAGATCCTAAGTTATCTGTAAATATACTCACTTTTTCAATTTTGCCTTCAGATAACTCATTTAGTAATTTACATAAATATATCCCTTCCTTAGTAGCATCGGATAAAGCCATATATTCGGCTTCCGTTGATGAGAGAGCTACGGTACACTGTTTACGGCTTTCCCATGTAATTGCACTCCCGCAAAAAATGAAACAGTAACCTCTATATGACCTACGGTCATCGAGGCAATTCCCCCAATCCGCGTCAGTGTAACCGAAAAAAGGCTCATTACTTTTTCTAAATACAAGTCCAAAATTTATTGTTTTCTTTAAGTATCGTAAAACTCGTTTAGCGGCAGTCCAATGAGTTTTATCAAAACAAGTTAGAAATTGACTTAATTGACTGACGGAATTTGCAATATCCGGCCTGGTGGAAGTTGCAAGATACATCAAACTTCCAACTAATTCACGGTAGGGATATTCGTTTTCACAACATTTTTCGGCCTTTTTTAATCGAATGCTTGTATCCATAGGACAAGCTACGGGCTTGGTTTCTGTCATGCCAAAACGCTCTACGAGCTCTCTAATATAACTATGTTGACTCATTGTTATAAGGCCATTTTCTAACTGAAAATTTATCCCTATACAATATTTAACTATGCCTGAATATTTAACATCTAGTTTTTCATTAAGATGAATTTTGAAGTTTTCTAACATATCAGGGTCCTGTGACATAAACAATATGCCATCAACGTAAATCATAAGAGTCAACCCTTTATCACTTTTAATATAATATAAACATTGATCTGCATTTGTTTGTTTTGCTCCGAAATCATTCAAAATTTTATTTAATTTAGTGTTCCAACACCTCCCGGCCTGCTTGAGGCCATAGAGCGATCTTTTTAACAAAAGAACTTTATTCCCTACATTTAGATATTTAAGAATCTCGGCTGCTTTATCAGATATGTCCCTATCGCAATTTTCATTTATAATTATTTGAAGTATTTCTTTAAAGTAATCGGGAACTTCCATAAAAATTTCCTCATCTAATTTTCCATTCAAATATGCTGACGTTATGTCAAATTGATGTATTTTTATTCCTAATTTTGCAGCATAACCTGCTAAGATTCTAATAGATCCCGTTTTTGCTACCGGAGAAAAAGTTTCACGAAAATCTATACCAAATTTTTGACTAAATCCGCGAGCTACTAATCTCGCTTTATATTTCAAAAGAGATCCATGTTGATCATATTTATTTGTAAGGACAAATCTACCTTTTATGCATTTTTTCTGGGGCCTTTCTACTACTTCGAATGTATCATTTTTTAATATTACTTTTATTTGTCAGTCATTGATTTATACCAATTCGAAGCTTCCGGACTTTTCAAGGCATTATTTATTTCTATTTCCGAATTAAAACTATAAACAGCATTCGCAATTGATTCCGGCTCCCTAATTATTTCGCGATTACGCAATGACAATATATTTTTATCTTCGAGCGCCGATTCTGAGTCACGTGACAATTCATCTTTTTCATATTTTATTTGAGGAGGAGAAATTTTTTCTGACTGCTACATGTGTGAGTCATTTTGCGATTCGCTTAATTGTATTTCTCTTTCAAAAACAACAGGATACAATTGACCTATTTTTGAAACATCATTAGATTTCGCTTCAAAAAATTTTACGCTACGGGATATAATTACTGTTTTTGATTCAGGAAGATAAATACGAAATGCTTTAGAATTTTCTGAATAACCCACAAATATACCTTTTTTAGACCTTGGGGAAAATTTCTGTTTAGGGTGGTTATTGAAAAAATAAGAAGTGCAGCCAAAAGATTTAAAATAGCTAACGTTAGGTGTTATATTATTCCATAATTCATATGGGTTTTTTCCATTTAAAGCTTTTGTTGGGCATCTATTTCTTATATAATTAGAAGTATTAATAGCTTCTGCCCATAAATTTAAGGGTAATTTTGATTGTGATAATAGACAACGGGCCATTTCAACGAGAGTTCTATTCTTCCTTTCACAAACACCTGATTGTTCCGGGCAATAAGGGGTTGTTAATCTATGCTGAATACCATTTTCTTTCAAGAAATTTTCAAATTCAGTCCCAATAAATTCGCCCCCATTATCACTCATGAATTTTTTTATTTTTATAGATTTTTCATTTCCCCAAAGAAGTTTGATTTCTTTAAAAGCATTTAATGCTTCATCTTTAGTTTTTAAGAATTTTACTGCACAATAACGAGAATAATCATCAATAAAAGTAATAAAATAAAGGGACTTACCTATTGAGGGAACCCTAATAGGCCCACAAAGATCCGAATGAACTATTTCTAACATTTTTGTAACACGATGTGAGTGCTTAGGAAAAGGAGCACGGGTCATTTTATTTAACGCGCAAACTTCACAATTCAAGTCGGATACCTTTTTAATATTTAACCCCCTAATATGACCTTTTAAATTTGAATCAATCAAATCTTTTACATTTAGATGACCCATTCTACAATGCCATTTTTCCACATCGGCAAAAATATTTTTAGAACTATCGATTGATTCACTCGAAAAATTAACTGCATTATTTCATTTTAAAATATACCTTATATAGGCTTTTCAATTTTGGCTGATCAATTTCGATCACAATCGTGATCATCTTCAGAGCCACTTGTTACGCCTTCGTCCTTCGTTTTATAGTTTCGCGGTTTGTTGTCAGAGTTACTTCGCTTCACTTCGGATTCTTGTAAGAGGTGTTGCCATGCAGCTGGGATGATAGAATGTTCTCTATTGTTTACTGTGTTGGGGTTAGTGATAATTTCAAGGGCCTCCCGTTTTAGAGCGTAGTTATGGTTATTGTAGGGAGCTATTTTTTGGATGTTAATAGAGTTAATGCTTATTGGGTTATTATTATGGGTAGTGGAGAAAGCGGTAGAGGTTTTTCCTAGTTTAAGATCTGCACGGTGTTCTTTTTCACGATCGGCTATTTTTCGTTTAGTCATCCCGATGTAGCAGGCTTTTTTACTATTGGTATGTTCAAAGTTGATTTTATAAATTACGGAGGTGTGGTTTTGTGGAATAGGGTCTTTTTCGTTCCGGATGTGTTGAAAGATATTTTTGTCAGGTTTTATTGGAATGTTTACGTTATTATTTTTAGCTTCATTTTTTATTTTAATGCTGGCGCCGTTACAAAAAGGGGTTGCGGTGGTAAAATTAGGTTTAGGTTTCTGGGCGTTATTGATTTTGTTAAGAGATTTTAGGCGTTTTTTGTATAATTTATTTATAAGATTTTTAGAGTAGTTAGCTTTTGCGGCGATTTTTTTGATATTGTTAAGTTCTTTATTTAGTAATTGTTTGTTAGAGCAGATTAAAATAGCGCGGTTGATATACGATTGAATGGCGGATAATTTGTAAGTGAGGGGGGTTTTACAATTTTTGTTTATAATTTCAGTGTTAGTAGTGGGTTTTCTGTAAACGGTAGTGTCGATGGTGTTATTAGGGTTTTTTATGATTTTTATATCAAGAAAGTTTAGAGTATTGTTTGTTTCTTTTTCAATTGTGAATTTAATGTTATTATCTAAGGAATTAAGGTTTGTTAGAAGGTTATCTGGATTTTCAGTGTCGGGAATGATGGCAAAGATGTCGTCCACATATTATCCACAAATTCTAAAAGGAATGTTTACATTCCTTTTAGAATTTTTTATGTATTTTACAATTATACTTGTGATATTTTTTTCTTTTATTTCCCTATCGTTTGAATGTTATATTTACACCTTAAACTCTTATAAACTTTAAAATATTCTGTCTTTTGGTCATCACTGACCTCCCAAGCTTCACTTTCATAACTCTTTTTCAGCAATTTGCTCATTCTATTTAGCTTCACGGTTCTTCTAGGCCTCCCGATTTTTCTTATAATGTCCCTTTCTACCCTATACAATAGCCTAAAAAATAACTCTAAAAAACTTACACGCGAAATTAACCATAAAACCTTTCTAGAAGACTGCTTGCACTTCAAAACTATTCCTAAATTTATAAAAACAAATTCAAACTTCATAAATAAACATTATAAACACCTTGCCAAACAATTTGAAATTTCAATTTTAAAGAAAATTATTAAACAAAAATCCGTTCTCATCTTCAAATTAAAAATAGAAAACAGTAAACTCAAACACGATCTAAAATTGAAAACTAAACCTGATGACTTCAACCAACTAACCAACAAAATTAACCATTTCACAGAAATCGAACAAAGTATTATACAAAAACGGCACCAGAAAAAATTGCATAACTTAATCATAAAAGAAAACCCTAACCTTATAAAAACCCATACCCCTACATCTCACCCATATAATAATCTTTCTACTTTTGAACTAAACTCACATCAAGACTCCCTATTAAAATTAGGCGCTAAATATATCCTAAATGACAAACCAAACTTAAAAGACACAATAGCTCATATAGAAACCGCCATTGACTACATTCCAGCTTTCAAACAACAAACAATCCGGAACACCGCTATAAAATCCATCTCTAAAGTAAATAAAACCTATAATGACTCAGAAGATATCAAATGTCTTAAAAACTTAAAAAACAATCGTGATTTAACTTTTCTTATGTCAGACAAAACAAATCTTATTACCATTATGAACCGAACCCATTATAATGAAATGATGCAAGAAACCATTGAAAAACTAAAAGCTACAAAAACCCACCCCTCACCTCTTAATAAACTCATAAGTAAAACAAAAGATCTTATAAAAACAGGCCAATGGCCCAACAATAACAAACCAACATTCAATAACCATGCCTCCACAATACCACGTCTCTTTGCTAAATATAAAGATCACAAAAAACCCCCCTCTCTCCGCCCTATAGTAAATAAAGCTGAAGGCCCAACCTACCATCTCGAAAAATACATGAAAAGCATTTACATAGCCCTTCTCCCTCCCTCTAACTACTCAATAAACTCAAATGAAATGTTTCTAGATAAACTCCGTAATACAAATATAAATTATACCGATAAACTCGTTAGCTTTGATGTAAAAGATCTCTACCCCGCCATCAATATTTCAGAAATCACGGCAATTATTAATACTAAATTAACCAACATATTTGGAGACAATAAAACCAGTGAAACTTTAATTAGAGCAAATAACCTCCTCCTTAATGAATCATACTTTAACTTTAATAATAATACTTACCATCAAAATCAAGGCGTCCCTATGGGATCCCCTATCTCAGGTATCATTGCCGAATTGAAACTCCGCCTTATTGAAAATTCAGCCAACCATATAATCAAAAATTGTAAACTTTGGACTAGATATGTGGACGACATCTTTGCCATCATTCCCGACACTGAAAATCCAGATAACCTTCTAACAAACCTTAATTCCTTAGATAATAACATTAAATTCACAATTGAAAAAGAAACAAACAATACTCTAAACTTTCTTGATATAAAAATCATAAAAAACCCTAATAACACCATCGACACTACCGTTTACAGAAAACCCACTACTAACACTGAAATTATAAACAAAAATTGTAAAACCCCCCTCACTTACAAATTATCCGCCATTCAATCGTATATCAACCGCGCTATTTTAATCTGCTCTAACAAACAATTACTAAATAAAGAACTTAACAATATCAAAAAAATCGCCGCAAAAGCTAACTACTCTAAAAATCTTATAAATAAATTATACAAAAAACGCCTAAAATCTCTTAACAAAATCAATAACGCCCAGAAACCTAAACCTAATTTTACCACCGCAATCCCTTTTTGTAACGGCGCCAGCATTAAAATAAAAAATGAAGCTAAAACTAATAACGTAAACATTCCAATAAAACCTGACAAAAATATCTTTCAACACATCCGGAACGAAAAAGACCCTATTCCACAAAACCACACCTCCGGAATTTATAAAATCAACTTCGAACATACCAATAGTAAAAAAGCCTGCTACATCGGGATGACTAAACGAAAAATAGCCGATCGTGAAAAAGAACACCGTGCAGATCTTAAACTAGGAAAAACCTCTACCGCTTTCTCCACTACCCATAATAATAACCCAATAAGCATTAACTCTATTAACATCCAAAAAATAGCTCCCTACAATAACCATAACTACGCTCTAAAACGGGAGGCCCTTGAAATTATCACTAACCCCAACACAGTAAACAATAGAGAACATTCCATCATCCCAGCTGCATGGCAACACCTCTTACAAGAATCCGAAGTGAAGCGAAGTAACTCTGACAACAAACCGCGAAACTATAAAACGAAGGACGAAGGCGTAACAAGTGGCTCTGAAGATGATCACGATTGTGATCGAAATTGATCAGCCAAAATTGAAAAGCCTATATAAGGTATATTTTAAAATGAAATAAATTAGTTTGCTTTTCATTAAATTTATATGAAATTAACTGCATTATTTATATTTGCATTATTATCCCGCAGATAATAAAGTTCATTTTTTCTGTCCGCAATTAGAGTCACATTTTTTTGTCTGTTATTTATAATAGCACATTTGTCTTTAAAAGTTACAGTGAAACCTTTGTCGCACATTTGTGACACGGACAATAAGTTCGTTTTCAATTCTGGAACCAATAGAGCATCATTTATCTCTACATTTTGAAGTTTTGAATTGACTTTTGTTTTAATTAATATTTTACCAACACCGGACACATCAGTTGTTTCATTATTCGCTAAATTTACAGATTTTATATCCGTATCCTTTAAATCGTGAAAATTGGAGTCATCCTTCCCCATGTGTCGAGTACAGCCGCTGTCAACACACCAAAGATTCTCGGATTGTTCTTTGAATAATATGTTCGTATTCGTTGAATTTGTGCTGGCCAGTAGTCCTAAACTGTTTTGTCGATATTTAAATGATTTATCTTTTTCACACTGATTTGCACGGTGACCGATACGTTTACATTTCCAGCAAGTAATTTTTGAATTATCTCTTTCGTTTTGAGTGTACTGTTCAGTAATCTTAGGATTCCTTTTATTTTTATTCCACGGAGCAGGTTTCTTTCGGAAATTCCCAGTCATGAACGCTCCATCGTTCGGTCTGTCATCATGGCGTCTGGCGTCGTTTTCTTCTACTATTTTTATTCGTAGTACTTCTTGTTTCGGTAGCTCATCCCTGGATTCTATTGCGCACCGAAAATTTTCATAACTGGATGGTAGGCTGTATAACAACATCACAGTTAACAAGTCATCATCTATTCTAATGTCCATTTCAGATAGTTTATCGACTATGTCAAAAAACTTTCGAAGATGATCTCGAATGCTCACAGAAGAGGAATCTGCCATTTTATGTTGAATAAGCGATTTTAACAGTGACGCTTTTCTAGCGGGGCCTTTAGATTGATATATTTCTTCTAATTTTTTCCATATATCCAAGGATGTTTCACAGTTTTTTATTTGTTTCAGTTCAGAAGGCGATATACACAAAATTATGTCGGCTTTGGCCTTTTCATCCATATCAGTCCATTTATCGAACGCTTCTTTTGATGTCGCATCACCTGCCACGAGCTCTGGCTTTGGTTTAGAGCCAGATACATAAATCCAGGATTCATTTTTTATTAAGAGTGCCTTCATTTGTATCTTCCATGTCTCGTAATTATCTTTGTTTAAAGTTTCAATACGTAGTGTTCCATAAGACGCCATTTTTAAACGTGGTCGTCTATCTAACAGATAAAAGTCTATTTATCGTAAATAAAAAATTAATTTGCTCTGGGCCCATAACCTATTGGGCTTAGAAGGCAGAGCACGCAAATTATAATGCATATTGATGAGTCCATATTAAAACGAAACACTTTTAATTAGACGAACACTCACATCACATAGTTACATATAGAGAAAACAAATATTCAACAAGGTACAGGTAAAAGATGCGCCGTACGAAAACAGTCCAAGTGGTGGCGCGCCAGTCGTTATTGGAATGATCTATTATACAGTGAAGGAGGGTAAATACAAGAGGCATTGATAATGGAAAATAAATGTAACCTAACACTTCGGAGTTCGAACCCAAGCAGCGTTACTTCGCCTAGCCGTTCGCAGGTTTCACTGGTTTGAGCTTTAGCAGTTTTTGGTGGACATCTCAAATATCATGTTTCATGCATTTATACGCTACAAAAGCTGGGGTATACTCTTCAAATAAAATAGAAAAGTTGTAACATAGGAGCGCCACCCAGGACCTGATTATCGAAAAGGCTCAGGAAGCACAAGCTTCCCCTCTAAAATTTATGAAGGACCCCAAAATGACTGGAAAGGGTCTCGTTTTTCACTCTGAGACAAATAAATCTTTTCCCGAGAAAGTTCATGTGCAGTAAGAGGAAGTACACACTTTTTTATCAAAGTTATATTATTTAAAAACAAAACAAGGGCTTCGGAAAGAGAAGGGCTGAGGGAGGCTCAAGTAGAGGTCTGCACGGGCCGGGTTCGGGCCGAATTTTGGAATTTGCTCTCGGGCCGGGCCGGGCTCGGGCTCAGTTTTTTTTGTGTATATTCGGGCCGGGCCGGGCCTGAATGAAATTTTCTCCGGGCCGTGTCGGCCCGAACCTTTTTCTGGTTTCCTCGTTAATCAACGAAAAAGGAAAATGATAAAATATTTCTTCAGTCATTTATTTTACGTAATTTTACAGGCTTGTATGTCACATAAAGTTCTATTTCGTTAAAAAAGTGTATGTAACGCCAATTTAATTGTCTATCAGTCTGTCTGTCCGAAATCTGATTTTTCGCAAATATTTTTAGCATGCCTCGAAATTAATATATTTTATTTAAAGTAATATTAGATGGTTTCCTATTCAAAATAGTATGCATGTCACTACCAGTTTGCGTACATGTACATAGCAAAAGAAATTAGATACATTACTGTGTATAAGGGTTTGTTTCTTGTGATCTGTTGAGTTTAGGTGGTATAAAGGCTATAAAAATCTTTCCACTGTAACTTTTTCTCTAAGGCTTTTTTTTCCTTTCTCCACTGGACGAAAGTAGCATCATTTTTATCATGGGCAAAACCAACTTTTCTATTGAAAATGGTTGGTTTAACATTAAAGTTTTGTTTACCGGAGCACATGAAAGATTCGGATACATTATGGTATATAAGAGAAAATGGTTGAAAGTGCATTTTCAGTAGTAATAACCATTTTAAATACCTTCCTATATTGTTTGATGAATGCTAATATTTTCGATTTGACTTTCTGTTTGTCTTTGTGCCTTGTCTATAATAATGAATTTCTGTTTATATATAATTGTCTTGTAAAATGTCAGCAGTTTTGTTAAAGAACGTACTATTGTTTGGTTATATCTCTGCAAAACACATACTCAAAATCTTTTTTATAAAAAGGCATTCTTTTTTTTTTTTTTTTTTGTTATTTTACATATTTTTGAATCGGGCCGGGCCGGGTCGGGCCAGATTTTATCGTTTTTTTCCGGGCCGGGCCATAAACCGTTAAAATAAAAACGGGCCGGGCCCGGGCCGCATTTTTCGGCTTCATAACGGGCCGGGTCGGGTAAGTAAAGTTTTCGTACGGGCCGGGCCGGGCCCGGGCCTCGAAATTCCGGCCCGTGCAGACCTCTAGGCTCAAGCTCCCCCTATTAGTTATTACAAAATTCCTTTTAATGCCAAATGAATTAATCACCCATTTAAAAACAAAATTTAAGCCTTATAAATGTTCATAATTAGTGATATTCTGGAATTATTACTAATAATTAGTGAATATTAATTAACATTTAATCATTAATTGATTTACTGGAAAATAATTTTGAACCATTTTTAAAATGAAATTTTTTTAGCCCTCCCATAATTTTGAATTGCTACGCTCCTGCAACAAACTCTCAATATTCTGAATCAATAAGCTGTTAACTAATCAAAAAATGATTTTAATGGAGTGGAGCTAAGCACCTAGACATAAGAATTCAAAACAACTATAAACATGTACTATATTGGACTATTGTACTTTTATGGAACAACTGTATTTTTATGTAACGATATACTGAGAGAAAGGAACTTTAATCCGAATTATGCTTAAGACATGTATGCAAATTAAGCTTATAACATTAAGTTTACTTCTATATGCGTGGAGATTAGAAACTTTTCTCGAAATAAAGGGGGGGGGGGCAAAAAAAAAGAGCTTCCTCTGTTTTCAAAGCTTAATCAGGCCCTGGCGCCACCTGCCAATCAGTGTACCCAAATTGAATCTGATTTTTTTCCCCTTTAATGTCTAACATATTAAGTTTTGGCTCACTTATATACTGTAGAAGCTGAGATAAGCCTACACACAACTGAAAGAAAATGCATCATAGCAGCAAACTGCCTATTCTTGATATATGCCAAAAATCGAATCAGCTCCAATTTATATCAATATACTACAAATATAATAACTTGTGGAATTCCGTCTATTATTTTGTGAGTTATAGCGTTCAAAGCAATGTGATAATAGACAAATATTTTCTAAGATTAGCTAAATCGTGTTGATATTTCAAAACGTGTAAATCCATATATAGTCAAAAAAAAAAATCATAAACCAACGCTTCCTTCTTCAGCAAATAGAAGAAAGTAACAACTTCACTTCATGACAGAAATATAGATCATGTGATTTATAAAAAATTAGAATAAATATCTTTCAATAGTGTAAATACGATGCTTTTCATTCGCCTATCTATTTGTCATTATATTTTCCTTTGGGGGTACTTTATCTTATCACTCTATATTTCAAATATATATCTTTTTTAACATCATCTACATATATAAATAAGTAAACTCACTGATTCACTGATCACTGACTCAACACAGCCGTAGCGATTCTGTGGGAGATACAGTCACAAATTTTGGTGAGCAGTTTTATTTTAGGTCCCTGACCCCACTAAGACGGGATTTTGTGAAATACCCCCTTCCCTCCCCCCGGGGGGGGCAGAAGGCAAAAACACCTTTAAAGCATAACTCGGTTCGAAATTACTTCAAGGTAAAGAAATTGCAGATGAGGAGACTAGACAAAAAAAAAAAAAAAAATCATTTTCAGCGATTTTGGAATTTTGGATTTTTAAGAGGGGGGAGGGGGTAAAAACGATTTTTGGAGACAAATTTAGCAAAGTACGGATTTTCGAATAAAATTCTACCAGTAATAGGTCAAAGATATTAAAAAAACGCCAAGCGTCTTCTTGAAGATATTTCCAAAAACCCAATTTTGATTTTTTCCGATTTTCGATTTTGGGGGGAAGTTACGAGGGGGCAAATTTGACCCCCATTTTAGCGCTACATTCGTCCGTGGAAATTTATAGGAGCTAAGATCATAAATTTTAATGTGTGGCTTATCTACGTGTGTCCAATACCCATTGTAACGGAATTTTGCGAAAGTCATCCCTTTCCCCCCTTGGGGGTGGGGGTGGGGAAATAAACACGTTTCCAAGCATAACTTTGATTTAAATTATCTCAGTAAGAATAATTTTTATGTGTGGGTTGTTTATGCGTTCCCAACACGCACTATAAAGGGATTTTACGAAATTTCTCCCTACACCCCTTATGGTCGGAGGGGGGGGGCAATAACACGCTTATAAAAGTAACTGTGCTCCAAATTATCTCAGGATAGCAATTTTTTGATATGTAGACTGGTTATGCGTGCTCAACACACACAAACTTCAAAGAGATTATTTGAAATTCCGTGTTATCCCACCCCCGTTTAAGGGTAGGGGGTAAAAAACATGTTTCCATACGTAACTCTATTCAAAATTATCCTACAATGGCAATTTTCGATGTGTGAACTACTTATGCGTATTCAACACACACTACAAAGGGATTTTGTAAAAATCCACCTTATCCCTCTTGAGGATGAGGGGGGATCATTTTTCCATGCGCAACTTTGCTCTGAACTACCTTAGGCGATTTTTTTAATGCGTGGGCTGGTTATGCGTTCCCAACACGCACTATAAAGGGAATTTGTGAAATTCCCTCTTTCCCTCCCCTTAATGGTGGGGGGTGGGGGCAAAAACACGTTTTAAAGAGTAACACTGCTCCAAGTTATCTCAGGAAAGCGATTTCTTGATATGTCGATTGGTTATGCGTATTCAACACACACAAACTACAAAGAGATTATTTGAAATTCCGTGTTATCCCCCCCCCCCGTTTAAGGGTAGGGGTAAAAAACATGTTTCCATATGTAACTCTATTCAAAATTATCCTAGAATGGCAATTTTCGATGTGTGAACTACTTATGCGTATTCAACACAAACTACAAAGTGATTTTGTGAAATTCCACCCTACTGCCCCTTGGGGGTGAGGGGGGCAAAAAACATGAGAATAAATTCGCCCGGGAAAATCTATAGGAGCTGATGTGTCCAATGTAACGGAATTTTACGAAAGTCCCACCCTTTTTCCCCTTGGGGTGGGAGGCAAAAACATGTTTCCAAGAACAACTTTACTTCAAATTATCTCAGTAAGATTAATTTTTGTTAGGGGGTTGTTTATGCATTCCAAACACGCACTATAAAGGGATTTTACAAATTTTTCCCCTCCCCCTCTTTAAGGGAGGGGGAGAGGCAAAAAAAACGCTTTTAAGAGTAACTCTGCTCCAAATTATCTCAGCATAGCGATTTTTTGATATGTCGATTGGTAAAACATGCTCAAGACACACACTACAAAGGGATTTTGTAAAATTCCCCCTTATCACCCTTGGGGGGGGGGGGCAAAATCATGTTTCCATGCGTAACTCTGCCCTGAACTATCTTAATCGATTTTTTTATGTGCGTGCTTGTTATGTGTTCCCAACACACACTATAAAGTAATTTTGTGAAAATTCCCCTTTCCCTCCTTTAAGGGCGGGATTGGGGAGCAAAAACACGTTTTAAAGAGTAACTCTGCTCCAAATTATCTCAGAAAAGCGATTTTTTGATATGTCGATTAGTTATGCATACTCAACACACACAAACTACAAAGGGATTATTTGAAATTCCATGCTGTCGCTCCCTTTGAAGGTTGGGGGGGGGGAAGGGAAGGGTAAAAAACATGTTTCCATGCGTAACTCTGTTACAAATTATCCTAGAATGACAATTGTGTATGTGTGGTCTGCTTATGCGTATTAAACACATACATTACAAAGTGATTCTGTGAAACACCACTCTACCGCCCCTTAGGGGCGAGGGAGGCAAAAAACATGTATCCATGCGTAACTCTGCAATAAATTATCTTAGGAAGGACATTTTTGATGTGTGGGTCAGTTATATGTATCTAACTCATAATATAAAGCGACTTTGCGAAATTCCCTCCCCATTCTTTACTTTAAGAACGGGGCTAAAAAACACGTTTTAAAACATAACTCTACTTCAAATAATCTCAGGATCTCGATTTTTTAATGTGTCGGTTATGTATGTGTATGCAACATGTAACTATAAACGGATTTTGTGAAATTATTCCCCTCCTCCCTTTGGGGAGGGCGGAGCAAAAAACATGTTTTCAGGCTTAAATCTGCTCCAAATTACCTTAAAATTGCGAATTTTGGTGTGTGGGTGTTGATTAAGTGTACGTAATATGCACTTTAGTGTGAATTTGCAAATCTTTCCACTTTACCCGCGAGAGAGGTGGAATAATATGCATTCAAGGCGCTACCGAAGGCATTGTTGCTCCAGATTCGAAGTGCGGCGAGTGGGAAAACCGCTACCGAAGTTAGCGAGAACTTTAACTTAAATTTTGACTGATTTCAATGATTTTTTTTTTTTTTTTTTTTTTTTGTTATTATGATATTTTGAGAATTCATTTTGATATAACGACCAGCGAAGCGGGCAAAATCTGCTAGTAATCTATAAAACAAAAATTAAAATCATAAATCAATTTTAATACATTAGACACTAATTAATTACTTTTCTCATTTTATTACGTGCAAATATATATATATATATTTTAATCCAAAATTTTAAAATGTAGAAAAATAGTTTGATAAGTCTTTAAAATCCAGTGTATTAAGTCCACCATGAAAATTTTTTATATTCTCCTATACAAATTCATGCAGTACATATTATTGTATAATGTGTCACAATTATTTATCATGCAGACGATTTTCATATCAGGAAAGAATTACACAAAAAAAAAAAAAAAAAAAAATCGATAAATTTGTTTTAAATTATCACAGATCTACAGTTCAACCATTCGTATTGGGCGGAATTGGTAAGTGTGTGTGTGTGTGTGTGTGTGTGTGTGTGTGTGTGCGTGTGTGGGGAGGGGGAGGAGGGGGATTTAGATGTACAACACTTTTTTCTGGTTGACTATTACTACTTTTTTTATTTCAGTTTTAAAAGATAAGAATAATTCAGATTATATGGATTTATACGAAACTTTGTCCTTTACTGCAGTATTAAAAATTTCGAAAAAATGGGATGACACCTGCAGAGCTATTGATCCCGAAATGTAATCAGCTCCAGTTTAGGTTAAGGTCCAACTGAATACAAAGTTTTGTTAAATTTCATTCACTGATTCATGACATACAGTGTCCACAAAATTTTGTGATGCACACAGACAGACATTTTCTAAAAATCGTCAAATCGAATTTCGACGCCTCAAATCGTATAAATCCATCAAAAACCGAAGATTGAAAATGTTCACAAGTGCAATACTTCTTACTTTCTTCTATAATAAATAGAAGAAAGTATTGGATTCGTAAGAATTTTCGACCTCGGGTTTTTGATGGATTTACACGTTTTGAGAGCTGTAGAACCGATTTGACCATTTTTGGAAAATGTCTGTCTGTCTGTCAGTCTGTCTGTGTGTGTGTGTGTGTGACAAAATTGTGTGGCAATTGTATCTCAGGAACTACTGCGTAGAATTTCATGCAAATTGGTATGTAGTTGCACCTTGACATAAATTAGTGCCTATTACCTTTTGGTAAAAATTGTCCTACAGGTTGCGTTGCCATTCCGCTTTTTCTAAATTTTTAACATGGTGATATAGGACAAAATTTTGTATAAATGTGCATAAAGAGAATTATTTTTTAGTAATCCTTATGAAATTTACAAGAATTATTTTCATAGAGATAGTCAACTGGGAAAAAAAAATTGTATGTGTAGGAGCCTCGTCAACCCCCTGGGGGGGAAGTCCCCCCTCGAGGGGAGTAAATTTTCAAAATGGGTATCTTTCGGAAGGTCTCGTCAATACCTTTAAAACGAATGGTTGAACTATAAATCTGTGATAATTTAAAACAAAGTTATCGATTTTTTTTACTTTTTACAAAAAAGTACTTTTTTTTTTTTTTTTTTTTTTTTAACGAAATTCAACCAAACTTGGCCCCTGACATAAACTGGTGCTGATTAGATTTGGGGATCAATCGCTCAACAGGAGGCGCTGTGATCGTATTTTTTTTTCTAAATTTTTAACATGGCAGTATAGGACAAAATTTCGTATAAATGTACATAATGAGGGTTATTCTTAACCTGTGATTGTAAAATTAATATGAATTATTGATAATAGTAGTAGTTAATTAGGAAAAAAAAATTGTGCGTGTGGGGGCATTGCTTCCCTCCTGGGAAGGGGGGGGGGGGGTAAATTTTCAAGATGGGTATATTTCGAAAGGTCTCGTCAATACCTTTAAAATGAATGGTTGAACAATAAATATGTGATTATTTAAAACAAAATTATCGATATTTTTTCTTTAAACAAAAAAATCTTTTTTTTTTTTTTTTTTTTTTTTTTTTTAATATTGTTACTGAGTGAATTTTTATAGGAAAATATAGAAGAAACTCTTGTGGTGGCCACAACATACTAGTTTCTTATGAAAATAAAGGAGAATAAAATATGATATCAATGAAATACCAAATAAAAATTCCATTATTCATGATTTCATTTTAAGAAATCGTGTTTGTCATACAATTTTCGAAATATTTCGAAGAATACAATGGGATCTATAATTAAATCGTGAATTACATTGCATATTAATTAAATATATCAATAATTAAAAACATTAAATTACAAATAAAAATAAAATGTTTCCCCCCTACCCCCTTTTATTTTTAAATGTTCGCTTGTGGGTGGGTGGAGAGCGAGGGGTTCTGATGTATCCAATAGTCTCTGTTTTAATAAAACAACTTTAAGACACATTTTACGTGCTGAACTCAGACGTTGCTTCACGCTTCACTAAAATGCAATTTCTCAAACTATAAATAAGTTCGGCAAGTTTAACTAGTATGTTGTGGCCACCACAAGACTTTCTTCTATATTTTCCTATACATATTCAATCAGTAACAATATTAAAAAAAAAAAAAAAAAAAAAAAAAAAAAAAAAATACGATTTTTTTTTCTAAGTTTTTTTTTTGTTAAAAGTAAAAAAAATCGATAACTTTGTTTTAAATTATCACAGATTTATGGTTCAACCATTCGTTTTAAAGGTATTGACGAGATCTTTCGAATGATACCCATCTTCAAAATTTAACCCCCCTGGGGGGGGTACTTCCCCCCCAGGGGGGGAACCGATGCCCCCCCATGCACAATTTTTTTTTTCCTAGTTAACTACTACTATTATCAATAATTCATACTAATTTTACAATCACAAGTTTAAAATAACTCTCATTATGCCCATTTATACGGAATTTTGTCCTATAAAATGCGATCACAGCGCCACCTGTTGAGCTATTGATCCCCAAATCTAATGGGCACCAGTTCATGTCAGGGTGCAACTAAATACCAAGTTTGGTTAAATTTCATTCATTGGTTCGTGAGATACAGCGTCCACAAAAAAATGATACAGACACACAGACAGACAGACACACAGACAGACATTTTTTTAAAACTATCAATTCGTGTTCAGGACATCCCAAAACGTGTAGATCCGTCAAAAAACGGAGGTCGAAAATTTTCGCGAATCCAATACTTTCTCTATATTACATATAGAAGAAAGTAAAAAACAGTTATCTGCTTCTATACATTCCAAATGGTGTTTTGACTAAAGCAAATATCTTCCTAAACAAATCTAAAAATACTTAATTTCTTCACGCCCTTCATATCCACTATAGGAAAGGAAAAAAAATTGTTTTAAAAATGCAATGGTGAAACGCATTAGGACGGTTTCTTTTCAAAAACAGGAAATTGTTAATTATATTTTTCGAGTAAAATAAGATTAACTCCTAAAAGATTACACTCCAATATTGTGAATTGCACAAAATTCATAATTTATGTTATTTTATATTATTTATATTTATTTTATTATTGGAACAATATAATACATATATATATATATATATATATATATATATACATATTATGGTGGTCCTTAAAAATTAACATTTAAATATTTGTATGGGGCGCCCGCTTATTTTGTTCCATGTATAAAATAAAGACTTCCACAAAAATTTCAAAATTTTAAAACAAGTTTTAAAAGGGTGGCTACCGAGGTTTGAAAAAAATTAAAAATTGACAAATTTGACATATTTTGTAATTTCATTATAAATTATTAAATTTTAATTACATCAAAAAATCGAGACAATATACATTAAAATATTCAGTTTAAAATATTAAAATACGCATAACATAAATTCAAACGTTTCGATCCTTATTTTAGGCTCCTCATCAGTAAAATGCGTCAAAAGTAAAGGCTGAGAAAAACAACAGATTTCCTTTACAAAAGTACAGCATATTCAACAGGACTTGTGAATGCCTCATTAAGCGGTGGAAAATTCAGTTTCGTACACCATCCTTCCAGGAAAATTCTTGAACGATAATTTGAACAGTTAGATACGATTATTTTAGTATTGTTAAAATCATGTAGATGGTCGGTTTCTATGGCATGCTGCACTATTTTAGAACGAATATCGCGGTGTTTGAAATTTCTTTTATGTTCGAGAATTCGATTATGAAGGGAACGGCCAGTTTCACCAATCTAAACAGAACTGCAAGATTTACAAGGAATGTTATAAATAACCCCTGTACGCGAAAGGGGGGGGGGGGGGTGATACTGATGAGGAGCCTAAAATAAGGCTCAAAATGTTTAAATTTATGCTATGTGTATTTTAATATTTTAAATTGAATATTTTTATGTATATTGTCTCATTTTTTAAAGTAATTAAAATATAATAATTTGTAATGAAATTACAAAATATGTCAAATTTTAATTTTTTCAAACCTCGGTAGCCACCCTTAAAACTTGTTTTAAATTTTTGTGGAAGTCATTATTTCATACATAAAACAAAATAAGTGGGTGTCCCATACAGAAATTTAGATGTTAATTTCTAAGGCCCACCCTAATATATATATATATATATATATATATATAACTTTAAAAGTGATAGTTTGAGCTAAGATGAGTTCTAGATTCACCAAAATCTATACAGTTCATGCTACGGTGACCTACAATATATCTACCGACTTTCATTCGAACAAAATGTTTAGACGCTTACACTAAGGGACAAAAAAAAGGAGGGGGGGGCACACTTGGATATTTTTTTTTTCTTTCTGCAGCCGCCAATTTTATCGTTTAAAAAGAAAATTTTCCAACAGATTTTATTACGTCGTCCTCCAGGTATACTTTAGGATTGATCCAAGTGTTAAAAACGAAACGCAATTATGAGGAAAATTATAATTTTAGAAAGTATTTCAAAAATGGCAAGGATAAGGCAATTCACTTAACCACAAAAAGTATTAATTTTAGAATGAAAGTCAAAAAATATTTTAATACGCGAGATGGCAAAATAATTAAATGTCAACGAAATATTCGTGAGATGGTTTTTAGCAAGATATAAAATTTTTTGGCTGTTTAAACTGGAAATGTGGCTTTAGACAACCACGTTGCTCATTTATAAGCGAGTTCACACCGCCAATTAAAAAGCAAATGTTTATAAAATCTATTTTTATCATGTTCAGAACTTAGAAAAGATTTTAAAAAAAAAAATGTGTTTAGGAAAATATTTTCTTCAAAAACAGTGCAGCACGGAGTAATATTAATAGGAGTTGAAGGTCCAATGGGAGAAAGCTACGAAACTGTGATGTAAATTTTTGGTAAATATTGAGGGCGCCACTTGTCATTACTTCCTACCTCGGCGCGGATATAGTGTTGTTTTCAATAGAATTTTGCTGGAGTACATTTTAAATTTTTTATTTTAAGCAATTTAATTTTTTTGTAAGTTCTTAAAACTGCATAATTCAGATGTTTCAAATAAATGCTTCGTTCCTAGTTGTAAAACAGGCTATGATAGTGGTAAGAAAAAAAAAAAAAAAGCTCCAGGAGAGAAATAATGTCCGAGTTCGTGTTTTCTGCACCTAAAGTAAGTTTATTTTTTTTTCTTTACAAAATTTCATCCATTCTCCTTGCTCCCAATTGTCAGTTTTAGCTAGCTTCGGTTCATAAGGATCGTCATTTTTTAAAAGTTCTCTTTCAAAGTAAAATTAGTATAAAATGGCTCTTAAAAAAAACATGTTGGTTAGAATACTCTATTTAATGAAATTTGCTTTCAATCGAACTTTTTTCAGCTTGATATTATTTTTTAAAAAATAATTAAAACGAGACATTTCCCCATTCAATAACATTGCGGAGGCTGGAGAGAAGGATGTATTGTACGCTGGCGCCATCTGTAAACATTATAAAACAAGATCGCAAAATTTCAGCGTTACCTTCTTCTCCTGTCTTTTTACTCCGTGCAGTGCAGCAACAATAAAACAAAGCAGGTTAAAACCAGAAGATCTACAAAAAAAAAAAAAAAAAAAAAAAAAAGCTGTTATTATGAAAAATCTATGTATAGCATATATAAAGCAAAAAGTTTGTAGGCGGAACACATCTGGGCGGACCACTCCTATTTTTGATTGGTCTAGATTTAACTACTTTGGTGATGAAAGTCGGCCATTTTTTTAGAAAAACTGATGAATTTTTTTAAAAGGTACTGGGTACTGCATAGATTTTTTAAAGAGCTCTAAAAACTCTTCATTTTTTGTGCGGACACTATATACATTAAGTTATTAGATTTAAAGATATTGCGTTGCAAAATTTCACAATGCGATATCATTCAATTGCTTTTGATGAAGGTCCGACTTTTTTTTTTTTTTTTTTTTTTTTTTTTATAAAATCTGATGAATTATTTTAAAAGATACTGCATAGATGTTATACTTTTTAAAAGAGCTTTAAAAACTGTACGTTTTTTGGGAGGACACTATATACATCAGTAGATAAGAAACACCGGTTCTGGCTCAGGCGGGGGAGGCACTGAGGCACCGGCAAGCCGTGCGGGTGCCACACCACCCCCTGAGGGCCTAGATGGGTTGGGGTTCACCTTGACACCTCCTCTAACTTAATCGTAAAAGATGACGAGGGTATTAATGAGGAAATTTAATTAAAAAAATTAATTAGTGATTTTTCGTAAAAGGTGACGATGGTTTTAAACAGATGTTTTCGGTAGAATGAAAAAAGCATGGTATTGTTTATGAGTCATTAGAAAATTAATTAGGAAATTAATTAAGAAATTAATAAGGAAATTAATTAAGAAATTAATTTGAAAATTTAAAAAATTGAGAAATAAATAAGAATTAAAAAAATATATGAATTTACGGATGTGGATGTGAATATACTATGAAAGAAATAGAGTGATCTGACTGGGGTTCGAACCCGGCACCTTGCAGTAAAAATATTTCAGTAGTTTTCGCGTATGTGTGACTGATTTTTCTATTATATACCTGTACAGATCTTTTTCAACCTAAGAATACAATAGTTTGAGAATAATTCAATCGTTTAAATGATATTAATTACAGAATAATAATTAAGAAAAATATTAATTAATAATCTTCTTGTAAAAAATCATCAAATATTTTCCGAAAAAAGAGAATGAAAGTAAAAAGTAAGTATAAAGATTGAAAGAAAGTTTAGAAACATAGATTTTGACTGAGATTCGAACCTGCTACCTTGCAGTAAAAAAATATTTCAGTAGTTTACAAGTACTTTAACCACTATTCTTTAGAAATATACCTATGCAGATCTTTTTAAACCTATGAATGCTATTGTTCGAAAAGAATTCAACTGTAAAAATGATATTAATTACAGAATAATAATTAAAATAAATAAATAAAAAATAATAATTGAACATCTTTTAAAATTCACTAAATATTTTATGAAAAAAGATAATGTACGTGAAAATTAAGTTAAAAGATGTCTTAAATCTCAAATGTATAAGTGAAATTAGATTAGGATGAAAGACGAGAATTGTTTTTTGAAAGATAACTAAAAAAGAGTGATTAAAATTTCTTATTAATTACTTAATTGAAGAAAGTTTGTTAAAAAAAATAAAAATAAAAAAATACTTTTTACCATAATGATTTTTTAATTATGAATAACTAGTATCCATTTTAAACTGTATATATTTTTTCCATTATAAATATGATATCTTAACACAAAAAGATCGACTTCATTCACCAACGCTGACGTCACAATGTTTCCGGAAAAGGAGGTAGCATATCCTTCGGACATTTCTGAAAATTGGGTTGGGTACGGTATTGTCAAAAGAGAGGGAAAGAAAATTCCAGATTTTGCCTCAACTTTTCACACGTTTAAATATGTTTACTGTTGGATGTACTAAAAATTATCTGCTATTTTTAATTATGTTCAGTCCATTACTTTATAAGAACAATACTCAAGAAAAATGTATGTAATATGAAATTAAAAGTTAAAAAAAAAACTTTAAATGGAAATTTTGTTTAAGAAAAAAATATTTGAAGTAAAATTCATCTTTTAAAAAAATAAAAATAAGTTGAACAATGTAAAAAACTTCATAGAATGTAAAATTAAAAGTTTATCAAACTCGAAAAATTCACTGTTTGAAAAAAGTCTTAACAAGTTTAAGAAAATATCGTAACATATTGTATTATATTTTACCTTTATCATTTTTCAGAAGTTACTTTAGTGCAAAATAATAACTGATGTCGAAAATTTCTCTACCTTAAACAGTTATACTTGAGATATAACTTTTTGGAATCTTCTTATCACTGTCATCGAACATACTTGTATAATTAAAAGTTTTTACAAAGGGGTATTTAATTATAAATTATATCTAAATTTCCTTATACTCGTTAAAATATTGTAAGTATTTCTATTTCAAGTTTTGTATTATAGTACTAGAAATCTTCCAACATTCTTAAAATAATATAAGTTTTCGAACAGAGTGATAATTAGAAATTACCATTTTTTTAGTTTTTATCGTGATCTGGAATCGAACCTGACACTTCCCTAATGACAACGTTAGAATTTTTTAGAAATTTATGCTCAACATTAGTTATTTCAAGCTATATTATCTAAGAATTATTCAACAATCTATGTCAAATAAAGAGTTTTAACTACTTTAACAAAGTGAAATGCCCCACGTCATATGCTACATTCACTCAGTTTTTCTTTACAGATAGCAAGTTTGTAAATGATGAACGCTAACTTTGAAAAAATTCAGAGCTGAAAAAATATTAATATATATGTTTTATAAATACTGTGATAAACCGTGTGTTGACACTTGAGAACAGAAAATTCCCTGTTGTATAAAATTAGCTCTTTAATTAATTAATATTAAATTAAACATGAAGATGAATATATACACTGAGAAATTTATATACATATGAGTACCCATGTACTCATGTAATAATAAGAATAAACCAACGGAATAAATCCGTTACTCGGGCGCGCCAATTGCACCCTACGTTTCAGGCCGAAGGCCAAAGTCTTTCTCTCTGCGAAAATACCTTCTCCCGCTCACGGCGGCTTCCAAGGTTGGTTGGTTGCATAAAATAAACTTAGGAGTGGTTGGTTGCATGACACCCCCCAACTAAGATTGAGATACGCCAAGCGTATGAAAATCTGATAATTATTAGCAACCAACTGACACATAAATATTTAAACACATGAAAATAAAAGCAATGCCAAATAAATACTTGACAACAGATGTACAGAAGTCTTGGTACAATACCGGAACAAATATAGATATTTTAACACAAGAAATAAATGCAAAAATAAAATAGACAATTCACAACAGATGTAAAGAAGTCTTGATATAATACCGGAACAAATATTTATAATACTAAACTCACACAAAAAAACTAAATTACTAAATAGAACCAAAGTTATTTGTAAATAGCAAAACTTATTATTGGCATAGTCTCGACAATCCATCAGCGTTTTTCAGTTTTGCACCAGGGCAATGCGATATGTAAATATCATATCTTTGTAAAGATAGTGCCCATCTTTGCAGTCTAGCAGATTGAGGTGCAGTTTTTTGTAAATAAACAAGAGGATTATGGTCCGTTATAATCTCAATACGAGTTCCGAAAACATAATTTTCAAATTTCTTTATAGACCATACAACAGCATAGGCCTCACGTTCTATAGTAGACCAATTACACTGTACATTAGTGAGCTTCTGACTAATAAAACTAATTGGACGTAGATTACCTTCATCATCTCTTTGCGAAAGACACGCACCGACACCATAGGAACTGGCATCACATTGAATGGTAAAGGGTTTATTTGGATCTGGAGTATAAAGCTTAGGAGCTTCGCACAACATTTCTTTAAGTTGTCGAAATGCTATCTCTTCCGTCTGTGTCCACGGTAAATTTTCCGGAACCTTCTTTTTAGTTAAATCGGTCAACGGTTTGGCAATTTCAGCATAGTCTTTAATGTAACTTCTATAAAAGTTAAAAAGACCAAGAGCGCTTTTTAAAGCTGTTTTAGTTTTCGGCGATTCAATATTTTCAATAGCAAGTAACTTTTCAGGATCAGGTTGATGTCGTCCAGATCCTATTACATGGCCTAGATATTTTATCTCTGATCTGCACAATACACATTTTTTAACATTTACGGTAAATTTTAGTTCAGTTAGCTTAGTTAAAATTGCATCTAAATGTATAAGATGTGATTTCCAATCATTAGAAAAAATCGCGATATCATCGAGATATGCTTTGCAATATTCGCGATGTTCGTTCAGAGCTTCATTCATTATTTTCTGAAAACTTGCAGCCGCATTTCGTAATCCGAAGGGCATTACCTTCCAGCGATATTGAGAACGGTGTGTCTTGAAAGACGTAAAATCACGACTTTTCTCTTCTAAGGGAATTTCCCAATATCCTTTTAACACATCTAAACAAGTAATAACATGTGCACGACCGACTTCATTAATTAAGTCTGTAATGTTCTCCATAGGGTAATCAAAAGGTTTGGTTACCGAATTGAGCAAACGAAAATCGATACATAATCGTACACTTCCATCCTTTTTAGCTACGCACACTACTGGATAAGCTATTTCGGCTTCACTCGGCTCAATAAGACCTAAGCTTTCTAATTCTTCTATTTGTCTGTCAACTTCAGGTTTAAGTGATTCGGGTATTCTATACACATAAGGCTTTTTTCTTTCAGTACCTGGCATTAGACGAATTTTATGTTCTCCAACATTAGCAACTTGAACTTTACCCGAAAATAATGGTACATGCTTATGCAAAAGTTCGAGCAATTCTGTTTGTTTCTCCTTTCCTAAATGACTAATATCCACATCAAAGTCAGTTTTATTTTCCTTAATAGGGGTTGGGTGGATTTCTCCGAATTCACAGTCATCTTCAAAAATTACACCTACCGTTTGTGCTCTAACATGGAATTTTCTTATCTTATTTACATGTACGTGTCGTATATTACCGTCAGGTAACTTAACTTTATACGAGTGAGGTTTAATTCTTTCTAAAATCTCACCAGGACCTGTCCATCTCGCATACAATTTATTAGTAGAATCCGGAATTAGTAAGTATACTAATTCTCCAATCTTGAATTCTTTCATTTCTTTGCGACGATTAAAATAATGAGCATAAGCTTCTTGCTTTTCCGCAGCAGTTAAAGATGCTAAATCGGCAGCTTTCTCTGAGTTAATTTTTAATTCTTGTAAGTAATCTACAGCTGTATTACTTAAATTGAGAGGTAAAGGGATTTCTCCATTTAAGCTTATGTATGGGCGCGAAGCTAGAGGTCCATTAGCAGTTTTAAAATCAACGTGGTCAGCTGAGAAATTTATATACATATGAGTACCCATGTACTCATGTAATAATAAGAATAAACCAACGGAATAAATCCGTTACTCGGGCGCGCCAACTGCACCCTACGTTTCAGGCCGAAGGCCAAAGTCTTTCTCTCTGCGAAAATACCTTCTCCCGCTCACGGCGGCTTCCAAGGTTGGTTGGTTGCATAAAATAAACTTAGGAGTGGTTGGTTGCATGACAAATACATTCATGTTCACAGATGCATACTTAAGTTTTATAAAGTGTATTTAAACATACTAAAAAAATATTTTAACCAAGTATTGTCGATTACAAACATATGTATATAAACTGAAAATGTTTTTGTACAAAGTATTTTAGAAATTTAGATAACTTATTCTTGAATAAAAATATAAGAAACTTATTTTTACAATAATAAGATTGAAAATGTATGATAAAATTACAAAGTTACCAGCATAAGAGACTAAGTATTTGAAAAAATCATGAAGTATGGAATTTTAGTGTTTCACACGTGTTAACAACACAAGCACATCTTATTTTACAAAGTGCTAAGTTTTTTAAAGTCATTTAGTTTGAAGTTCTTCAGACATATGCTTATAAACTGAAATTTTTGTGAATGAAAAATTTTTTACACAAAGTATTTTAGAAAAAATATCATCTCAGAAATTAATTAACTAATTTTTAGAATAAAAATATAAGAAACTTACTTTTCTAATGGTGAGAATGAAAATGTAAGATAAAATCTCATTCATATAAATTTAAGAGACTACAAATATTAAAAAATTCTGAAGTATGGAATTTTAATGTTTCACATGTGTTACTAACGCATCTTATTTTACAAAGTACTAAGTTTTTTAAAATCATTTAGTTTGAAGTTTTTCACACATATGTTTATAAACGAAATTTTTTGTAAATGAAAAATTTGTACACAAATTATTTAAATACAAATACTATCTCAGAAAAATTAACTTTTTGTTTTTAAATTGAAAATGTAAGCTTAAAATCGAACACTTATCAAATTTAGAGGCTGCAGATGTATGAAGAAATCATGAACTTGAAACTTTATGTATTAACAACCTTCCTTCTTTGAAAATACTAAACCACGAGTTTCGACAAATCTGTAATCTACTGTTAAAAAAACATAGATCTTAGAATATTTTTCACCCTAAAAAGTTTAACGTAGATGCGAGATTCATAAAAATACAGAGTGAAAGTGTCCAAATTATCTGTTTAGACATGTTGGTAAACTAGAATTTTCCACAAGATTCGAGTATTATAGCAAGGTATGAGATAATATTTGGCTAAATTTCCACTAATATTGGCGATAGTTATAAAAATTTGGCATGAAATAAGAGAATTTGGCGTAAATTCTTAAGTAAAACTGATGAGCGAAGAAAAAATTTGAATTAGTTACAAAATTTTTAGATATACTTATGAAGTTAGTATTTTCCTAAGTACCATATTTGAATCTTACTTTGAATATGCATATTCAAAGTGATTTGTACTTTAACTAAAATCACAATCTCTATCCCAAAGAGTGTAAAAATAATGTTATAGTAACAACTTAATCTTTTATATATAGATACTTTCACGATTGTATTTTAACTTTTTTATTTTTAGAATACAGAAAATATTTTGTAAGAATTGTGAAAGCTTAATTTTAGAAGTTTGTGAAATTTTACAAAAATTTTTTAAACATTTTTTGTCAAATGTTTTCTTTATGTCACATCACTTAGAAAAATTAATTGTTTTTAGTAGAATTGCTAACACAAGGCTTGAAGTTAGAAAATTTGTAGATAAAACTTAAAAGGTATGAAAAACCATATGTGAAGTAATAACAAAAATATATATAGTTTCAAGTTTAGACATGGTTGAACAAGCTTGAGGAGACGCTAAAACCTGTTGCTGACGTCATAACGCGTGTGACGGAAGATTATAACCATTGGATATGAGTTCCCCCTAATACACTACGTCACGAACCCATGATGTGACAAAAACAACCATTTTACTCACACTTCTCACCTTTGTTGGACTTATATTATTTTACTCTGCATATTAACGATAATCTGTACAAAAAAACTTTGTCGTTTTTACACTTTGTTGTAAAAAGTTTTCGTCTAAATATCAAATGATATATTTTAGACATCTTTTCCGTATAAGGAAAGTTGATACTTTTCTCATGTATAAAAAAATTATGATTAATCGAAATCCCGATATGACTTAAACCACTGTCCTATAGAAATATTCGAAACACATGTGTTTAATACAGTGCTTTTTTATCCAAACGAAAGCAGTGAATGTGATTTAGAAATATTTCAGTTATATATACAGCCTGTGAAAAACTCAAGTCTGAATTAAAAGAAAAGCATGCTTTGAAATGGTATATGGTCACGAAAGTATCCTTGGAGCGTAAAAAACCTGATGAATATGTGGAAGAGATGCATACATATTTTAGAAGTTCTTGCATTATCGAACTTATTGAAGATACTATTGAACATATTCGTGAAGGATATGCAAAGATTAATATGTCCTTAGAAGAATTCATCCAAAAATTCACTATTTGGAACTAAAAATGGCTAAATACCATCCTCTAGCTGCTAGTAGCTATATTAAGCTACCTTCAAAACTTGCTTAAAAAGATTTGGGGCGTCACATATTTCTACAAATGTGACGAATGGAGGTGGGACCCCAAATAAATAAATTTAAAAAAATTCTATATATCATTCAAAAATAAAACTTAATCTTGAAAAACAGTAGTGTGAATTTGTTTAAGTTCATACGTAAACACTTGTACACATATATGTACCTTCGTGAATTAATATGCACTAGTTTTACATATCACTGAGTTATGTTTTACTAATTTCAAATTTATCCTTATCTGTCACGTCACGAATACATAATTTAACAAAAAGTACTTATGTTTACCCACAATTCTTGACTTATATTATTTTACTTTGTGTTTTAAACTGACGACCTGTAAAAAACTTTGTCGTTTTTATACACTTTGAAGTAAAAATTTTCGCTCTAAGCATCGAATTATCTTTTGCAAACATGAAATGATATGTAGAGCAAGAGCCCACGACGGCCAGACCTTCGTTATTTAATAAAAGCTGAAAATTCTTCTGTGCGTGTCCCTTATACAGGTAAGAACGACCAGGGACTATAGAGTTTGGGTAGTGGTTACTTGGGCAGGTAACAGGTAGTAAAGGTGTATAAAATAGTACCTTAAATTCGTTAAAGTATAAAGCTCAATTTTTTTATATTTTATTAGGGATAACTTTAGAAATCTCGTCATCCATTGCCGGACACTTATGACAGTTGCTACCCCCTGCCAGACACCCCTAAATTTTATTAAATTATAATTATACTTTCGTTACAGTATAAAAGCTAAATTTTATATATGTTACTTGGGAACCTATAAAAAAATGTTACCTCAATAGCCGGACAGTTTTAATGGTTTTTACACCTTGCCAGACACATCGAAAGTCCGCTGTAGGTGCGAGCGCGAGCACTTAGTCGATTGCGATCTTCAAAGATATCCAATAAAAAAATTATTTTATTACGTTCATAGTCAGGTTATATAAAGTAAAAAATGTAATTTTATTATTATAATATACAAAAAAAAGCATTATTACATGTAAAAAAAATATTTATTCGTTGTCGTCGATATTTTCATTTTCTTCGTCACTACTCGCCCAGTCGATGTCATGATCGTCTTCAATATCGCCTTTTTCGTCAGTTTCTGAAAAAAAAAATAAACAAGATTATACAATTATGAATAATTAAAAAATTATGTACAATAATTTGTCATAATAATTACATACCTGATTGAGTTTTAAGCGAATCACTAACATAACTTGGTAGTTGATCTCCTGAAAACCATTTGAATTGGTATTTGTCATTTTTCAATACCCAGCCGTTATTGTCTGGTTGATATGTAGTTGGATTTTTCAGATGAGCATTATTCCAAATGGTACATATATAATTTTCTCGCAGAAATTGTTGCAATAGCTCGCTTTTGCAAGGTGGTAGATTGCTAGCGTCAAAATTTCGCAACTTTTTCCGGTCAAAAGCTTCGTTTACATCGGAGACTGTATACGAGTCGATGAGTAATTGCAGTCTAGCGTCATCAACACCAATAACATTAGGGACATTGTAAACATTGCATATAAATCTCTGAATAATATCGAAGATGTTTCGTTGAAAATCTAAATTTTCAATTAATTCGCTGTTGCCGAAGTTCTTAAAAGCTTCCTGGTACTCGGGATTTTTTTTTAATTTCTTGCATGGTATTGATTTTCCTTTTCTGAAAAATGCAGGGTTAAAATCACAACCTGTGATGGCATGAAATCCAGGTAAACTCTGACAAATTAACTGTCCCAACTCTGCATGTATTTTAGTTAGGTCCACATATCTTAAGTTATTGCCAGTACCCGTAAGCATCCGAACAACGGAATCACTTTTAAGATGATGCATGTTACCAAGCATTATAGCCGCAATATCAGTATCAGCACTTCTTATTACTATTTCTGCTGGATAGTTGATGTTACATGCATGGTATACTATTTTCGTAACTGCTTCCTCGTGTGATGGGCATGACAACTCTTCATCAACCCTTGAGATAACTTTGTTGGAATTATCAACAGTGAAAGGATGACATTTTCTGAAATTGATGTTTATCGTTTTGTTGCCAATAAATGGCACCACTTCATCAGTAGCCCAATGTGAAATAAAAAAATTAACCAGAGCCTCTTTAAAATTTAAATTTTTTAACTCTTTCGCGAAATCACTTGATCGATGTTCTGGTATATAATTCCTACGGTGTCATGTAGAGTATCCTTTCCGTTTGTAGTTTCCACAAAACGATCGAAATTATCATATGCCACACCAGTAAAAAGGTCAGGATTTCTTTTAATCGTTTCTGGGTATAAACTGGATTGTTCAAAAGAAGTATACGTTGTCTCAGTCTCTAGTTCCTCGATACCCTGATAGCTAATACAATGCCCATATCGATTAATAATATCGATAATTTTCCTAATGCTTGTTAAGCTCTTTAAAGTTATACCTAACATGATGTACTTTGATGTTTTTACACGGCCATTATGGACAGCATAGATTACGTCTTGAGAATAAGAACGCACTTGACGAGCACATTTCAGGCTTTTTTTCCGTTTGTTATTACATCCACCTAGAAGAGTAAAGTAAAAGTCCAGTGATTGCGGTGGTATCGAAACTTCTCCTGACATTAAATGCTCTGTTGTTAGATTTTTTAACGGTAACTTATTTTTTTCCATTTGTAGTATTAATTTTCTTAAAATTAATGCAGCTTTTTGTAAAGTATTTTCGGTTTGTAAGTTTTCAAATATTGTATCGTCTATTGTTTGTAAATATTTGGGTGCTATAATTTTTTTATTACAAATAGTAAAAAATTTAATATCTTTAGAAATTTTTTCAACATTTTTTCTTCGAGATGATGTGCAGTAAAAACAGAATTCACTTCAACAGAATTTTCTTCAAATATTCTTTCCAATACATCGGTGTACATTTCATGCAAATATACTAATAAATAACAGCGCCCTTTTTTAATTACGTCTTCCTCGATGATGCCACTTATTTCATTAAAAGCTAATTGTTGATATTCCCGATGAAAATGCCAATCACTTTTACTGGATGGTTTTTTAGAAGATGATATTTCATTATTGAAACTAATTCTACATTCTGTATGATATGATATTTTTGGACCAGAATTTTTTTTTAATTTATTCAATAATTCTGCATACTTCTCTTGACCTTCGATGTTGGGTAGTACGCTAGATTTAAATTGGTTGGTATGAGCTTTATGAAGTGGAAGCATTCGTGAACGTTTTTTTTTTTTATGTTTCCTGTCACAAAACACACAAACAATTAGGTAGTCGATATTATTAGCTTCCTTCTCGGTTAGAATATTTCCATCCTGAGTTAAATCATTATCTTCACTAAGATCTGGTTCAAAAACTTCAATATTTTCTTGAGAAGTTGTAGATTGAAGTCCTATTGATTCAGAAGTTAAACTTGATTGCATTGTTACTGAAGATTCTGTAGAGGATGACTGTAAATGAGATGGTTCTGTGGTCAACTTAGGTATCAACGACGAGGTTGTTGAGGTATTGTCTGTAGAAACACTGGCTGATTTTTGTTTTTCACTGTTTTTTGTCCAATTTTCAGGTTCAGAAGTTAAGTATTTTTTCATAAGTCCTGTAAATGCTTTATAACATCCCCGGTGTTAACCATTTTCTGTATACTCATCAGGCAGAATAATGTCTTTATATTTAAGGTTATGTTTTTTTCTGATTTTCAAAACAGTTTGACATTTTTTTTAAGTTTCCTCCGAGAACAATATTATCTTACCATCACTTTTATTACACACAAAACAAATTAATGTGTCTCCCATGATAACACTTTTTACTAAAATTACACTTTTATTTCACAAAAAAACGACACAAATATCAATGGTAAAACGTGGTTGTAGCTACACATAATTCTTCAATACATCACTAAAAGACAGATGATGCGCAGTGAAAGATCGCAGTCGACTAAGCGCCCTATCTCACTCGCACCCGCTAGAACAGTCGTTACCTCGCGCTCGCACCTACAGCGGACTTTCGATGTGTCTGGCAAGGTGTAAAAACCATTAAAACTGTCCGGCTATTGAGGTAACATTTTTTTATAGGTTCCCAAGTAACATATATAAAATTTAGCTTTTATACTGTAACGAAAGTATAATTATAATTTATTAAAATTTAGGGGTGTCTGGCAGGGGGTAGCAACTGTCATAAGTGTCCGGCAATGGATGACGAGATTTCTAAAGTTATCCCTAATAAAATATAAAAAAATTGAGCTTTATACTTTAACGAATTTAAGGTACTATTTTATACACTTTTACTACCTGTTACCTGCCCAAGTAACCACTACCCAAACTCTATAGTCCCTGGTCGTTCTTACCTGTATAGGGGACACGCACAGAAGAATTTTCAGCTTTTATTAAATAACGAAGGTCTGGCCGTCGTGGGCTCTTAGGCTAATGTATTTGTTTTAAATATCACTAAGTTACATTATACCAAAGTATATTTTCTAATATTTAAACAATTTTCATTTTACAAAAATTAACTTGTATGCATTTCTAGGTCTTTAATAAAAATCTTTTAATTTTTTTCTCTCAAAGACTTTAAATTATTGGAGATGTTTGTACTTTAAGTACAATCCAATACTATTTGCATAACAATGTGGAACATCATATGTTAAGAAAATCTTAAATGTTGACTAAGTTGCAAATCTCTGTGAAAGTATTTTAAGATTACTTTGCTAAAATTTACTAAGTATTATAATATATTTCAGTTATTAAACGAAAAATTGTGTAAAATTTACTAAGTGTTTCACTAAAGAAGAGAATTCCATATACACACATGCTTGTAATTATAATCATTATGAAATATTGTTAAACATTTTTTACAATCTTTACACGTATACATACACGCATGCTTGTAATTGTAATCATTATGAAATATTATTAAATATTTTTTTCAATCTATACACGTACACATACACATGCTTGTAATTATAATCATTATGAAATATTTTTAAATATTTTTTACAATCTAAAATTAACAATTTAAAAAAATTGTTTTTGCAATAATGTTTTAAAGATTTCTCTTATATTATGTGTATGTGACTTAGTGAATTTAGTAATTCTTGTCAAAACTTTTTTGTGGAATTCTCTTCTTTAGTGAAACACTTAGTAAAATTTACACAATTTTTCGTTTAAAAACTGAAAAATATTATAATACTTAGTAAATTTTAGGAAAGTAATCTTAAAATACTTTCACTGCGATTTGCAACTTAGTCAACATTTAAGATTTTCTTAACATATGATGTTCCACATTGTTATGCAAATAGTATTGGATTGCACTTAAAGAACAAACATCTCCAATAGTTTAAAGTATTTGAGAGAAAAAAATTAAAAGATTTATTAAAGACCTAGAAATGCATACAAGTTAATTTTTGTAAAATGAAAATTGTTTAAATATTAGAAAATATACTTTGGTATAATGTAACTTAGTGATATTTAAAACAAATACATATCATTTCATGTTTGCAAAAGATAATTCGATGCTTAGAGCGAAAATTTTTACTTCAAAGTGTATAAAAACGACAAAGTTTTTTACAGGTCGTCAGTTTAAAACACAAAGTAAAATAATATAAGTCAAGAATTGTGGGTAAACATAAGTACTTTTTGTTAAATTATGTATTCGTGACGTGACAGATAAGGATAAATTTGAAATTAGTAAAACATAACTCAGTGATATGTAAAACTAGTGCATATTAATTCACGAAGGTACATATATGTGTACAAGTGTTTACGTATGAACTTAAACAAATTCACACTACTATTTTTCAAGATTAAGTTTTATTTTTGAATGATATATAGAATTTTTTTTAATTTATTTATTTGGGGTCCCACCTCCATTCGTCACATTTGTAGAAATATGTGACGCCCCAAATCTTTTTAAGCAAGTTTTGAAGGTAGCTTAATATAGCTACTAGCAGCTAGAGGATGGTATTTAGCCATTTTTAGTTCCAAATAGTGAATTTTTGGATGAATTCTTCTAAGGACATATTAATCTTTGCATATCCTTCACGAATATGTTCAATAGTATCTTCAATAAGTTCGATAATGCAAGAACTTCTAAAATATGTATGCATCTCTTCCACATATTCATCAGGTTTTTTACGCTCCAAGGATACTTTCGTGACCATATACCATTTCAAAGCATGCTTTTCTTTTAATTCAGACTTGAGTTTTTCACAAACTTGAGGCTGTATATATAACTGAAATATTTCTAAATCACATTCACTGCTTTCGTTTGGATAAAAAAGCACTGTATTAAACACATATGTTTCAAATATTTCTATAGGACAGTGGTTTAAGTCATATCGGGATTTCGATTAATCATAATTTTTTTATACATGAGAAAAGTATCAACGTTCCTTATACGGAAAAGATGTCTAAAATATATCATTTGATATTTAGACGAAAACTTTTTACAACAAAGTGTAAAAACGACAAAGTTTTTTTGTACAGATTATCGTTAATATGCAGAGTAAAATAATGTAAGTCCAACAAAGGTGAGAAGTGTGAGTAAAATGGTTGTTTTTGTCACATCATGGGTTCATGACGTAGTGTATTAGGGGGAACTCATATCCAATGGTTATAATCTTCCGTCACACGCGTTATGACGTCAGCAACAGGTTTTAGCGTCTCCTCAAGCTTGTTCAACCATGTCTAAACTTGAAACTATATATATTTTTGTTATTACTTCACATATGGTTTTTCATACCTTTTAAGTTTTATCTACAAATTTTCTAACTTCAAGCCTTGTGTTAGCAATTCTACTAAAAACAAGTAATTTTTCTAAGTGATGTGACATGAAGAAAACATTTGACAAAAAATGTTTAAAAAATTTTTGTAAAATTTCACAAACTTCTAAAATTAAGCTTTCACAATTCTTACAAAATATTTTCTGTATTCTAAAAATAAAAAAGTTAAAATACAATCGTGAAAGTATCTATATATAAAAGATTAAGTTGTTACTATAACATTATTTTTACACTCTTTGGGATAGAGATTGTGATTTTAGTTAAAGTACAAATCACTTTGAATATGCATATTCAAAGTAAGATTCAAATATGGTACTTAGGAAAATACTAACTTCATAAGTATATCTAAAAATTTTTATAAGTTAGTTTTTCAGAAAATTGTTAATTAGATAAATTCATTTAAGATTTTTACAAGTACTTTACAATTGAGTGGTAAAACAATTTGACAAGTTTTTTCTTCTTCGATGTAAGTTTGATAGTTTATAAAACTACTATTGTGCATAAATTTTGCTTAGTGTTTAAATATTATACTCAAACAATACTTCTACAGTAATTAAAAAAGTATATCTCTAATATCCAAGTAAACTTTTTACATGCTTTATTTCAAAAAGATGACACTTAAGTTTGTATTCTAATAGAAAATATTATATAAAAGGTGATTTTGTAATAAAAATTAAAACAAACCATTTTCATTGAAATCATTTTATTTGAAATTCATTCACAATAATACAAAACAGCAAATTCGCACAAATCTATATTGTTGGAATATCGTTCATACAATCGGCATTAAAGTTATTCAAAAAATTTAGCAAGTCTAGATTTTCATCGTTAAAGTTATCTGTCACTAACTCATTTTCCTTCGCACTAAAATTATTCGAATTCATATTTTTGTTGTTAGCAGAAAAATCATTCAAGCATTTGGGATTAAAGTTATTCAAAAAATTTAACAAATTCAGACTTTCATTGACATAGTTTACTAGAGGTAAATCAGTTTGTATCAGGTTAAAATTATTTAAGTCGTTATTTTCAACTTTGGTAGATAAGTCATCAACATTATTTTCACTTGTATATTCCACATTCGAATTGTTCAAAAAATTTTTGAAGTCTAAGTCTATATTTTCATTCTGAAAGTTGTTGGAAGGTAAGTCAGAAACATCATTTATACATTCAGTGTGAAAATTATCCAAAAAATTTAACAAGTCCAGATTCTCACTGTCATTATTAACTGTTCGTAATTCATTGTTAGTGCTTCGTTCATTACAATTTCTACGTATGTTAAAGTCTTTAAGATGATTCTTTCTCTTATGTTGCAATAATTCATACTTACACTGAAAAGTTTCACTGCATTCATCACATCTAGTTTGTATTGAAGATTTTTTATGCATATTTCTTTTATGTTTTAAAAAATGTCGTTTGTTTGAAAAAGTATCAGTGCATTCGTCACAACAGTATGTATGCGAAGTCTTTTTATGACTTTTTCGCTTATGGTTTGAAAAATTATGTTTAGTTGGAAAGGTTTTAGAACATTCCTCACATAGATACTCAGGTTTACGATAATGCACCCTCTTGTGTTTTTCTAATTCATACTTGTGTTTAAAAGCATCTTTACAAATAATACACAGATGTTCATTTAAGACTTTTTCATGAAATAATCTCTTATGTTTAAATAAATCACACTTGCGATTGAAATTTTCAATACAATATTCACATTTGTATCTTATGGAAATTTTTCTATGGGTTTCCATATGTCTTTTTAAGCGATGTAAAGTAACAAATCCTTTCTCACACACGTAACAAATATTAGGTTTAATATCATTGTGAACCTTCACATGTCTAGTAAGATAGAATTTTTTTAAAAATGAGTTATTACAAGTTGGACAAATAAAAAGTTTAGATAATTTCTCATCCTCAAAACTTGATGAAGGGGGTTGTTGAACAGAAACGTGTGTCTCCTCAGACGGTAAAGTATTATCCATTTTTGTACTTCAGTTTAGCAAAGTATAAAAAATCACTCTAAAAGTAAGACTTTAAAAATGTTTAAAAACTACTAAGTATAGACAACTCTACAGCGAGAAAAGATTGTAACTAATTCAAATTTTTTCTTCGCTCATCAGTTTTACTTAAGAATTTACGCCAAATTCTCTTATTTCATGCCAAATTTTTATTACTATCGCCAATATTAGTGGAAATTTAGCCAAATATTATCTCATACCTTGCTATAATACTCGAATCTTGTGGAAAATTCTAGTTTACCAACATGTCTAAACAGATAATTTGGACACTTTCACTCTGTATTTTTATGAATCTCGCATCTACGTTAAACTTTTTAGGGTGAAAAATATTCTAAGATCTATGTTTTTTTAACAGTAGATTACAGATTTGTCGAAACTCGTGGTTTAGTATTTTCAAAGAAGGAAGGTTGTTAATACATAAAGTTTCAAGTTCATGATTTCTTCATACATCTGCAGCCTCTAAATTTGATAAGTGTTCGATTTTTAGCTTACATTTTCAATTTAAAAACAAAAAGTTAATTTTTCTGAGATAGTATTTGTATTTAAATAATTTGTGTACAAATTTTTCATTTACAAAAAATTTCGTTTATAAACATATGTGTGAAAAACTTCAAACTAAATGATTTTAAAAAACTTAGTACTTTGTAAAATAAGATGCGTTAGTAACACATGTGAAACATTAAAATTCCATACTTCAGAATTTTTTAATATTTGTAGTCTCTTAAATTTATATGAATGAGATTTTATCTTACATTTTCATTCTCACCATTAGAAAAGTAAGTTTCTTATATTTTTATTCTAAAAATTAGTTAATTAATTTCTGAGATGATATTTTTTCTAAAATACTTTGTGTAAAAAAATTTTCATTCACAAAAATTTCAGTTTATAAGCATATGTCTGAAAAACTTCAAACTAAATGACTTTAAAAAACTTAGCACTTTGTAAAATAAGATGTGCTTGTGTTGTTAACACGTGTGAAACACTAAAATTCCATACTTCATGATTTTTTCAAATACTTAGTCTCTTATGCTGGTAACTTTGTAATTTTATCATACATTTTCAATCTTATTATTGTAAAAATAAGTTTCTTATATTTTTATTCAAGAATAAGTTATCTAAATTTCTAAAATACTTTGTACAAAAACATTTTCAGTTTATATACATATGTTTGTAATCGACAATACTTGGTTAAAATATTTTTTTAGTATGTTTAAATACACTTTATACAACTTAAGTATGCATCTGTGAACATGAATGTATTTATAAAACATATATATTAATATTTTTTCAGCTCTGAATTTTTTCAAAGTTAGCGTTCATCATTTACAAACTTGCTATCTGTAAAGAAAAACTGAGTGAATGTAGCATATGACGTGGGGCATTTCACTTTGTTAAAGTAGTTAAAACTCTTTATTTGACATAGATTGTTGAATAATTCTTAGATAATATAGCTTGAAATAACTAATGTTGAGTATAAATTTCTAAAAAATTCTAACGTTGTCATTAGGGAAGTGTCAGGTTCGATTCCAGATCACGATAAAAACTAAAAAAATGGTAATTTCTAATTATCACTCTGTTCGAAAACTTATATTATTTTAAGAATGTTGGAAGATTTCTAGTACTATAATACAAAACTTGAAATAAAAATACTTACAATATTTTAACGAGTATAAGGAAATTTAGATATAATTTATAATTAAATACCCCTTTGTAAAAACTTTTAAGTATACAAGTATGTTCGATGACAGTGATAAGAAGATTCCAAAAAGTTATATCTCAAGTATAACTGTTTAAGGTAGAGAAATTTTCGACATCAGTTATTATTTTGCACTAAAGTAACTTCTGAAAAATGATAAAGGTAAAATATAATACAATATGTTACGATATTTTCTTAAACTTGTTAAGACTTTTTTCAAACAGTGAATTTTTCGAGTTTGATAAACTTTTAATTTTACATTCTATGAAGTTTTTTACATTGTTCAACTTATTTTTATTTTTTTTAAAAGATGAATTTTACTTCAAATATTTTTTTCTTAAACAAAATTTCCATTTAAAGTTTTTTTTTTAACTTTTAATTTCATATTACATACATTTTTCTTGAGTATTGTTCTTATAAAGTAATGGACTGAACATAATTAAAAATAGCAGATAATTTTTAGTACATCCAACAGTAAACATATTTAAACGTGTGAAAAGTTGAGGCAAAATCTGGAATTTTCTTTCCCTCTCTTTTGACAATACCGTACCCAACCCAATTTTCAGAAATGTCCGAAGGATATGCTACCTCCTTTTCCGGAAACATTGTGACGTCAGCGTTGGTGAATGAAGTCGATCTTTTTGTGTTAAGATATCATATTTATAATGGAAAAAATATATACAGTTTAAAATGGATACTAGTTATTCATAATTAAAAAATCATTATGGTAAAAAGTATTTTTTTATTTTTATTTTTTTAACAAACTTTCTTCAATTAAGTAATTAATAAGAAATTTTAATCACTCTTTTTTAGTTATCTTTCAAAAAACAATTCTCGTCTTTCATCCTAATCTAATTTCACTTATACATTTGAGATTTTAGACATCTTTTAACTTAATTTTCACGTACATTATCTTTTTTCATAAAATATTTAGTGAATTTTACAAGATGTTCAATTATTATTTTTTATTTATTTATTTTAATTATTATTCTGTAATTAATATCATTTTTACAGTTGAATTCTTTTCGAACAATAGCATTCATAGGTTTAAAAAGATCTGCATAGGCATATTTCTAAAGAATAGTGGTTAAAGTACTTGTAAACTACTGAAATATTTTTTTACTGCAAGGTAGCAGGTTCGAATCTCAGTCAAAATCTATGTTTCTAAACTTTCTTTCAATCTTTATACTTACTTTTTACTTTCATTCTCTTTTTTCGGAAAATATTTGATGATTTTTTACAAGAAGATCATTAATTAATATTTTTCTTAATTATTATTCTGTAATTAATATCATTTAAACGATTGAATTATTCTCAAACTATTGTATTCTTAGGTTGAAAAAGATCTGTACAGGTATATAATAGAAAAATCAGTCACACATACGCGAAAACTACTGAAATATTTTTACTGCAAGGTGCCGGGTTCGAACCCCAGTCAGATCACTCTATTTCTTTCATAGTATATTCACATCCACATCCATAAATTCATATATTTTTTTAATTCTTATTTATTTCTCAATTTTTAAAATTTTCAAATTAATTTCTTAATTAATTTCCTTATTAATTTCTTAATTAATTTCCTAATTAATTTTCTAATGACTCATAAACAATACCATGCTTTTTTCATTCTACCGAAAACATCTGTTTAAAACCATCGTCACCTTTTACGAAAAATCACTAATTAATTTTTTTAATTAAATTTCCTCATTAATACCCTCGTCATCTTTTACGATTAAGTTAGAGGAGGTGTCAAGGTCAACCCCAACCCATCTAGGCCCTCAGGGGGTGGTGTGGCACCCGCACGGCTTGCCGGTGCCTCAGTGCCTCCCCCGCCTGAGCCAGAACCGGTGTTTCTTATCTACTTACATCAAGTTATTAGATTTAAAGACATTACGTTGCAAAGTTTTACAACGCGATATCATTCAACTGCTTTTGATAAAGGTCGGCCATTTTTTTTAGTAAAAACTGATGAATTTTTTTTAATGATGCTGCTTAGATGTTATACTTTTTTCAAAGGGCTCTAAAATGTGTTCATTTTTGTGTAGACACTATATACATCAAGTTATTAGATTTAAAAATATTACGTTGCGAAGTTTCACAACGCGATATCATTCGATTGCTTTTATCTTAAAATAAGAGTCTAATATTAAACAAAAAGCTGTCTAATATTAAAGAATAATGAATAACTTTTTTAAAATGATCAGTTTTGAAGTTTTAAGAGCTGCAATTTTTAAATTACAGCATACTTATTTCCCATACATAATCCATTAAATTTGTAAACAATTGTTGATTCGTTCTTGAAAATCATTCATATAAGACCATAGAGCATTGTTTCAAAACGAGCGCAAAACGGAAGAAATATTTTATTTAATTTAATTTGTAATATGTTATTTTGATTTTTTGACCTTAAAATGAATTTTTAGTTATGTTACGAAACCCAAAATATGATATAAAAAATAAATAGTGATTCAACTCTTTTGAAAATTCATTAAATTTTAGTGACCAATGAAGCGGGCGTAGTCTGTTAGTAAATAAAAAAAAACATGACTTCAATTGACCAAAAAATTAAAAATATTATCAGTTAATTATTGGAATGAACTGGTTTTCTTTGATGAGTGAATTTTAATTTATTTCGAGCTGACCGAAGCAAGCTAATAGGACGGCGAAAATGTGATCGACTTAATGAAAATTGCACTCTTAAAACAGTGACACGTTCTCTGTACATTACGATACGGAGGTACATAACTTTTCAAGGAATCGGGCAAATTTCCATGCTCATGGAATCAATTAACTCGAAATAAATCACAGCCATTATAAAAGTGATACTTGACCGACTATTTTGGAGGTATTACAGACTTTTCCACAATTAGCATTTCAAGATGATAACGCACCTTGCTACACGCCGGCTTTGGTACGTTTATTTGATTCACATTTTTTAATTTATCTATCCACTTCCCTGAGCACCTATAATTCTGAAGTAATCATAATTTTTTTCCACTTTAAGTTAAATCCCACAAAGAATATCGTAGAATTTCTTCTTTACCAGACCTGGAAATAGTCCTAATCCCAATCCGATCGTTAATATTTAGTTTATAAAAGGGAAGGGGGACTCGAAATTTTTAGCCTACAGCTTTGCAATAACTTGAAAAAGGTACTTGTGATATTTGGCACAATGAAATTTCTGAGGTTTATGTAACAAAACTGTATTATATTATGCCATTGTGCATTAAAGCAATAATTTCATATAAAGGTGGAATTACCCGATGCAGAATACATATTTTTATAAATTGTTTAGATCTAACAAATAAATAGTTTTATTTCATATATCAAAGTATAACATGTTTATTTCATATAATAAATCGTAATAGAATACAATTATTATATTACGTTTACAGTTATTAAATTACTTTTAAAAATAAAGTTTTATGTAGACTTTTATTAAGTTTTTCGTAGAATGTAATAAAGCGAATTACTAAATCAAAAATATACAGGTACCATTTTTATCTCTTTGGTATTATGCAAACATTACAGTTTTATTTGTTTCAATCATTAGTTTTGAAGTTATTTCAAATAAAAAAGGTATAAGTCAATATTTCTGCAGTGCGGCTTTTTATTTTTATTTTTTTTATTTTCTTTTGTCCCTGAGTGTATATATGTTCGGAAAGTAAAAATTACATGGGAGTTTTAATGAATTAATTTTGTAACAATATGTCATAAAATTCGGATTTGTGTGATATATGTTTAAAAAGTTTCCATGCATATACTACATATGTACGTGTGCGTGCGTATGTATGTGTGTGTATGTATGTTAGCTTTTTGCTCAATATTAACGTTTTAAATTTATTGATTCTCAGGAGTTTTAAACAATTCAATAAAAATAATTAAATTTGCTTTTTCAAACAGGAAATGACTACTGAAAGGCTTAAGTATGAACATCAAAATGGTTTAACTTTGACACCAGCATAGCAGATTAAACAAAATAATAAGAATAAATATTAATACAATTTTAGATTTTTTATGCAAGTAAACTTTTATTTAAAAATAAACTTTCCCATTGTCGAACTTGGTAGTTTACAGACGTTTCTAAGTAATTTAATAAAAGAATCTAAGTTTATTTCTTGAAATGTTAAAAAAGGTGTAAATCAATTTTAAATCAAACAAATGCATCTCCAAAATATAAAATTTCGTTTTTACGAATTGAAAAAATGTAATAATTGGTGTAATCTTTACAGTCAAAAGATAAACATCTGTCCAGGGAAAAAAAAATTAAATAAATAAAATTAAATAAATCATAGATAAAGAATCATTTGAAATTAACTTTTGGATTGTTTAACTAATTCGTTCGCAGAAGTTTTAAAACGATATCGGGTACGAATCAAAGAAAATTTATTGCTAGATTATTTTCTTAATAAATATATATTTTTATTTATAGTCTTATTAAGGGGACAGGCTACTTTTAAAAATGGGAAAATGAAGAAATTTTCAATCAATTTTCAGAATTTTTAAAAAAAGAATGATGTACAAACATTTTTTTTTTTTTTTTTTTTTTTTTTTTTTTTGTATTAAATAAGTGCAAAACTTTCAATAAGCCCCATAAAATGCAATAAACTCCCAATAATTGTTTCGGGTCGAAAAAACACACGACCCTACGTCAAGCGAATGAAGTAGGCACGAGTGCTGCAATCAAAGCGGCAATCGGGGGATATAGTTAAATTTTAAGATAACCTATTTTTAATGCCCCTCCCCTTCTTTTTTTTCCCCGCGAACACCTTAAATTATAGTTTAGGAAATTTAAACTTCTGATTCACTCTATTTTCGTTTAAATGAGAAACGTTGTCAATTTATAATTCTTTCATGTTTTTTTTCACTTTTTTTTTTTTTTTCCCATACATTTTAATATTCTCAGATCAAAATAAAAAAAAATATTAATTCTGTCTGTGTAAACATGCCTTCTCAAATAATAACTCATAACATTTTGCTTAATTCCTGTTTTTTTTTTTTTTTTTTTTAAGATGTAATTCATAATAATTTAAATCTGCTTATTTTGATAGATTTTTTTTTTTTTTTTTTTTTTTTTTTTTGTAAACGAGTTTTTTTTCTGGATTGCTATGCATAGTTTAGTAGGGATATACAGGCCTTGGGGGAAAAAAAAAAAAAAAAAAAAAACTTTATCTTATACTATTAATAGTATAAGATTAAGTGAGCAATATTTGTATGTATATTTCACTGATCTCGAAAACGGTAGCTCGGACAGTCACGAAGTTGTGTTAAATCACAAAAATTCAAAAGCCGCCAATGGAGCGACATAATAAAGTTGTGTAACACGATAATGTTTACTTATTTATTTTTTTATATAATAATCACTATGCTAATTTATCATACAAACAAATGAACCTCTGTGTGTTACTGCACTCTCACGCTTTCGAACAGAAATATTTGAAAAATTCAAATTAATATTTAAATAAATAAATAAAAATATGTTTAATGGGAAATATATATAACCATAAAAAGATTAGTTGCCTAAAGTACGGCAGAAATAGCGCTCATAGCATATTGTTACAAGGGATTAAGTCTTATTGTTACAATGGATTAAGTCTAAAATGGTGACAAAAATTCAAAAGCCGCCAAAGAGAACTATATTAAGGCTGTACTATCAGGTTTACAACCCATGAATTATATATAAACACAAAAAATTAATTGTCTCATGCGACAGACGTAGCCGGTCACAGCATATTGTAATATTTGGCGTGAAATTGCTGTAATTTAATGGTTGATTGGATAAACAAAAAAAAAACATATATGAAATAACGTAAAAGCAAATATTATGTTGTCTAAACCCAGTTACGTTTGAGTCCAGTCCGAGTTACATGTGAACAACACGTATAGTGTTGTTCACATGTAACTGGGATTCAAATATAAAAGGGAAACTCCAATTTTTTCGATACTATCTATTTCGAAACTGTTATATAATAAGCACCTAAATGGAAGCTCATTGGTAAACTATTGTCGCAGGTAATAGGGACAAGCGCCCGAGTTGCAGTGGATGACCAAATCGCTGCTGAATGCAGCAGGGACCTGGAGCGAGCTTTTGAACAATTTCAGTAATTTATTTTATTTTATTTATAGAAGCGAGTTTCCTTTAAATTTAGTGGCCAGCGGAGCGGGCAAAGCCTGCTAGTTATATTAAATCTGATTAACTTAATGAACAAAAAGACAATTAAAAATTAAGAAATAAATTTCATTGAAGTTTTTGCGTTAATTAATTGTTTTAAAACACTCATTTATATATTTACAATATTTGAAAATATTTGAAATATTTTTCCACATCAAAGAATTTGTATTTTTATTGAGAAGTAAAATAAAAAACAAGTGAAAGTGACTGATAAGAGGATTATAATTCATTGATGAACAGGGAATTAATACGTAAGATTCCCACGAAAAGATGTTTCCCGCCAATTTCCAGTAAAAGCATATACGACTAATAATAAGCTTTTTCGGAGATAAAAAGGCTTAAATAATGTAATAGACACGTCGCAGTAATTCACTGGTAAATAAAAGATAATTGCCTCCGACGAAAAAAACGCTAGAGTCGAAGATGAGTTAACTTCCGCTTCTTCCCGGCTAATCTTTGATTTTATGGCAGGAAATTAAGCTCATCCGGTTTTGTTAAACTAGGGTTCTTTCCCTACTTTTTGAAGAATTTCTCACTTCGATGATGTTAATGAATCACGATGTTTAATAAACCTAGATTAGCAAATACTGTACGTCAGTAAGAGCGTAAAGTTTGTCATCGTTAGATTTTTTCTGTGTGTGTGTGTTTGTGTGTGTGTGTGTGTCTCTGTCTGTGATATTAGAAACTGGTTTATATGTATATGTTTAAAATATCCTATTTACAAAAATGTAATAATCTCTACATATAATAAACGAAGAAGTATATGTGTGTGTGTGTGTCTGCGATATTAGAAACTAGTTTATATGTATAATATCAGAGCCTCCTTAAGTAGATGCCTTCCACGCGCTGCGAATCCCAATGTTAAATTAGGCAACATTTAAAAAACAAAACTAACGCTAGGTGACAGCACCTACGCAGAGCAACAATTTTGAAAAAATGATGTGAAAGTGCTTTATCGTAAATATTTTCAAATAAATATTCAAATATTTATATTTAAAAAAGTATAGGGTTTAGTTTTCTTCGGAAGTGGACAAGACCTATTTTAGCTTTTCAACTAATTGAATTACAGCGTATCTAATAAATAACACCTTTTAAAAAAAATATATATATATATATTATTAATTAAAAAACGAAATTTAAAATTAAATAAGCAAAAACATGGCATGTCTATCACGCGATTAAATTATTTTTTATATATTTATTCAATAAAAATTTCAAAAATTTTTTAATTTAGGTATCAGATGAAAGTTTCGTTTATATAAATTAAAATCTCTAAACTTTAAATGAGTTTCAGTTTAGAATGAATAATTTATAATGATAAATTATTAAAATCATGTCTTTTTTTTTTTTTCTTTTTTTTGGTCATGTCCTTTACGTTACATTTTTACCTTATTAGGTATGAATTATTTTTCTTAAATCGAGAATTTTATATTATTTATAAGAAAAATAGACCAGCACATTAACGAGATAAGTTAACATTCAGTAATAAAAATTGGAGAAGAAAACAATCAGTTGTCTAGTCCGTCACAAAAAATAAATAAATAACCACTAAGATTTAAATTTTTAAAATTAAGGATTTCTTGAGTTTTCTCTCGCACGAAGTTTTTTTTTTTTTTTTTTTTTTTCTCAAGATTTTATTAGCTTTACCAGTTCCGAGAGGGTATGCTTTCGAAACTGATAGACAGTTTCGAAATAAAGTTGTGTTATGTTTACATGTTTTGAGGTCTCCTGAAACGAAAAATAATGTTTTTAGCGGTTGGTCTGTGCGCGTCGGTTTGTCTATCTCGGATATACCTGGAAAATGCTGAAAGTGTATTTCATTTTGTGTTAGGTGTTTTTCATATAAGACTAAATTTAAATGCACAATCTGATGTGCACATAGTTTATTGAAAATATACAGGGCTATCCAAAATTAAGCTAAACGTTCTTTTCTGTAGAATGTAATTGACGGAAGTGCTTTGCTACACTTTTTTTATGTCGACGAATACTGTTGAAGAAGGAAAATTAATTTTTTGAACCTATAATGTAAACAAAGTATTTTTTTTTGAAGTTCTATTTTCAACTCACGTTTTTGAATAAAGTCACGTTTTGGGGTTCCCTGAATACAAAAAACATTTTTTTGTTTTTAGTAATTGATTTATATGCACATTTATTATCAGAATAACTCAAAAACAAACAAATGCAGGAAATTCACAATTGTATTTTAAAACTAGTATTAGGTTTCAATTTGAAAAATTTGATATAGATTGGCAAATTTAAGGACAAATTAATAACATCCTTGAAATATTTTTACTTCCATTACCTGGTGTCTCACATCCTGGTGTCTCTCGAAACAATATTCCGAATTTTCGATTAGTTTTTTTAATTAATTTAAAATATATAAAATTCTGAAATAGTCGACTCTGGAGATAGAAACATAAAGAGTTTTTCCATGGCCCATTACTTCGGTTGGTAGAAAGCTAATAATGCGAAGGACGGGGGTTCGATACTCTAAGGGTCAAGGTTTTACTTTTCGAACAAAATTAATAGAAAAGGTGTTAATTGATAAAGGAAGGTCTTTCTTCACAGTATCCTAAAACGTATGGGTGATGAGAAAGTGACAGAAAACGATGTTAAACTTAACCCCTTAACGCACGCTGTCCTCGCTGCGAGGACGTAAAATTTAAGACCCAGGTGCAAAAATTCATCCTGGAAATTTCTTAGCAAAAATTTACGTTTATAACATAGCAGAAAAGGCCGGTTTTTTTAACCTTAAAATTTAAAATTTCTTTTAGTTTAATATTAGTTCATCAATTCTGGTGACAGTATAATTTAAATAATCCGAATTGTCTTGCGCCGCAAAGGGTTAAAGGTGTGTTGGTCGATTTGTAAGCAAACTGTTGATCGCAGAGCAACAGAATTTTGCATGGAGGTCCGTTTTGACCTCTCCTAGTGTCTTGCGAAGCCGAGTCTTTCCATGGCTCGTTAGTTCGGTTGGTTAGAAAGCTAATAAAGCGGAGGGCGTGGACTCTATCCTCAAAGGGTGAATGTTTTACTTTTCGAATAAAATTAATAAAAAAGATGTTAATTGATTAAAAAAAAAAACCTTTCAGTGTTTTCAACGGTGAAGAGAAAGTGACAGAAAATAAAGTCAAACTTAAAGGTAACAAATCTTTAAGTTTAAGGTCGATTTGTAAGCAAACTGCTGATCGCAGAGTTACAGAATTTTGTATGGAGGTCTGTTTTGACTTCTAATGCGCCTCGGAGCCAGATTTTAGAGGGTTTATTATTAGTAGTACTAGTACGAAAGGACTATTTCTTTCAATCTGGCATTTTGCGTTGTTACCAATTTGTAGTGTTCCACTTCGAAAATGCCTGCCAATATCCGATTTTACCATTTAATTTTTTACTCTATCTTAAAATATTTTATGAAATTCGTAAAATCTTTAATATATATATATATATATATATATATATTTTTTTTTTTTTTACTTTCTTCTATATTCAATAGAAGAAAGTATTGGATTCGTAAAAATTTTCGACCTCGGGTTTTTGATGGATTTACACGTTTCGAGAGCTGTAGAACACGATATGACCATTTTTAGAAAATGTCTGTCTGTCTGTATGTGTGTGTGACAAAAGTTTGTGGCAACTGTATCTTAGGAACTACTGCACATAATTTCATACAAATTAGTATGTAGTTGCACCTTGACATAAATTAGTGCCTATCAACTTTTGGTAAAAATTGTCTTACAGGTTGCGTTGCCATCCCGCTTTTTCTAAATTTTTAACATGGTGATATAGAACAAAATTTTGTATAAATGTGCATAAAGAGAATTATTTTTTAGTAACCATTATGAAATTTACAAGAATTATTTATAATATAGTCAACTGAGAAAAATTTTTTGTATGTCTAGGAGCCTCGCCCCCCCCGGGGGGAAAGTCCCCCCTCGAGGGGAGTAAATTTTCAAGATGGGTATCTTTCGAAAGGTCTCGTCAATACCTTTAAAACGAATGGTTGAACTATAAATCTGTGATAATTTAAAACAAAGTTATCGTTTTTTTTTACTTTAACGAAAAAAAACTTAGAAAAAAAATCGTTCTTTTTTTTTTTTTTTTTTTTTTTTTTTTTTTAAACGAAATTTATCCGAACTTGGTATTTAGTTGGCCCCTGACATAAACTGGCGCTGATTAGACTTGGGGATCAATCGCTCAACAGGTGGCGCTGTGATCGTATTTTTTCTAAATTTTTAACATGGCAGTATAGGACAAAATTTCGTATAAATGTACATAATGAGAGTTATTCTTAACCTGTGATTGTAAAATTAATATGAATTATTCATAATAGTAGTAGTTAATTAGGGAAAAAAATTTGTGCACGTGGGGGCATCGCTTCCCTCCCCCCCTGGGGTGGGGGGTAAATTTTCAAGGTGGGTATCTTTCGAAAGTCTCGTCAATACCTTTAAAACGAATGGTTGAACTATAAGTATGTGATAATTTAAAACAAAGTTATCCATTTTTTTTTTTTTTTTTTTTTTTTTTTACTTCTAAAGAAAAAAATCTTGGAAAAAAAATAGATTTTTTTTTTTTTTTAATATTGTTACTGAGTGAATTTGTATAAGAAAATGTAGAAGAAAGCCTTGTGGTGGCCACAACATACTAGTTTTCACTTCCCATTGGTGAGGGTCAAACTCAACCTTCGGGTTCGTAGTTGTGTACTAGAGATGAGACCGGGCTCAGCCCGAGCCCAGTCGGGCTCAAATCTCATGCAAGTCTTCGGGCTCCGGGCGGGCTCGGATTCAAGCTAAAAGTCCCGTTTATTTTATACTTCACTAACTAGAAAATGTGAAAAAAAAAACTGGCAGTTGCTCTATTGCAAATAAACATGCTGTTTCTTTCGTAAAGGAAATATTTTCCAGTTCCTTGTATAGTTAGTTTTAAATAGACAAGGGATATTGTTATAAATCGCAAAATAATCTTGCAAACCTTAGTAGCTTTGATTTTCCTTTTTCTAAATAGAACTTTTTTTTCAACAGGATACATATTATGAGAATGTCATAATGTTATACAGTAATCCTTCCTCATTCGTTATATTGGGCCTCATTATATTACTCATTCGGATAAATCGGGCTTTTTTTTTTTGTCCCCCGACAGGCGCGTTGTAAACAATGGGTTGCACTATAAATATATATTATTCAGAGAAATATATACATGTATACAGAGACACAGACATTATAAATTGTTATAATAACATTTATATTTAGTTAAAAAGAGGACTGGTAATAAGAAAATTAATTTGAAAAAGAAACGGGTATTTAATTTTACTATTGTGTATGCGTTGCGTAGCGTATCACTTTCAATATCGGGCTCGGGCTCTGATCACATAAAATTTTTCGGGCTCGGGCGGGCTCAGTTCAAAAATGTTTCAGGCTCGGATTGCCAAAATAGAGCCTTAACTCACCTCTATTGTGTACTCTGACCACAGAGCCAACGGGTCTTGGCTGAATATTTCCTGATTATTTAAACTAGAGTGATTATTTTAACTATTTATTTATTTACTTTTATTTATTTATTTATTTATTTATTTTTAATTATTTATTTATTTTGAAAGGTTGTTAAAATATAAATATAAGTAGTCCTGTCGTACTAAATTAAATTCTGTCATGGACAGAATTTCATCCATAGATTTAATTCGCCATACATGAGAGATATTTTTATATTTGTTTATTTTGTAAATTAATTTTTTACAGCTGGAGAAATTGTCATAGAGGGAAGACGATAACCTGTCCGAGAAATATGTGTTCGAAAAACATAGTTCTTGAACGATCCAGTGCAGTTATCACCTAAATTGAAATGTCCGATTCGGAACAGGACAATTCCGCCGAGATTTTAATCCCCTATTCCCCTCATAGGACAATTCTGCCGAGAATTTTAACCCCCCTTTTCCCACAGAGGACAACTCCGCCGCGCCATTTTCCTGAGACGAAAAGAAGGGGTCTGCAGCAGTATTTCCATTTTTGGCGACGCATTGCACTTTGGCGGCACATCGAGCATTATATAAGAGCCATCCCCCCTCGCTTTGGAAAGATGAGTAAAAGTAAAATAGATTTTAACCAAATTATGACTAAAAATTTTTACTCATAAACAGGCATTTAATTTTATTTTTCATTATTATTATATGCTCTTTTATTTGACAATTATTTAATCGTATTAATAAATTCTGCTATTAATAAATTTATTTCTAATTTTCTTGTAGCACTTGAATATCATAAAATTCAAGTAAAAATTAACTTAAGAAAAATTTACATCTTAGTTTAAATTATTCCGATTACATTTACAAAATTATTAAAGGATAAATAAGAAATTAAATTTTCTTTACTTAACATAATATTCAAATATATATTACTTAACTTATATTAACTTATATTAAATTTTCTTTACTTATTTTCTTTAATTTAATTTCTTAAATTTTTTATTCAACAGTGATAAATAACAGTAATAACAACAGTAATAATTCTGTGCGATGAAAATCATCTCCATCTGTATTTATCGTGGAAAATAGATTTTATAAATATTAATTTTATTAAATAATTTGTATGGAAAAAATGTAGAAGAAAGTTTCATGGTGGTTACAACATACTAGTTGATATTGGAGGAACATTCAGAAGATAGGTTTTAGTAACATAGCTAATTTTGTTGGGAGACTGAAAAAAAAACCAAACAGAAAATTTTACCACAAAAAATACCCCCCCCCCCCCCAAAAAAAAAAAAAAAAAAAAAAAAAAAAAAAAAAACGAGCCCACATATTAATGTATATAGAATTTTATTATGGTATTCTGGCTCGATGAAGGAAGACAGATTATTATGGAACAGAAATGTCCGCAAATAATTCGTTTAAATGAACGACTTTCAGTAATAAGAATTATAAATTGATTATTATAGTTTCATTGATTATTATTTGCGTAACGATGCATATATCTATGAACGTTTGTATCCATTTACTTTCTTCTTCTGATCATTTCAATAGCAAAGAATACTGTCTGTATCGAAATAATATGTCAACAGTTTAATAATAATTTTGTATGTTCCTCACACGGCTTACCGTACAATTTAATATTAGAAATACTAATTGGAATACTAACACGAATCATTTGCTTGATCTCAACGAAAACTTTAGTGCAGCTTTCCTATACGATACAGATTTAGTATATCGAGTTAGATCTTTCTGCTGTTATTTGTTCTTAGAATATGCTAATAACAGGCACATAGATCAACCGCAAAAACATGATTTTCGGATTCAGGGGACTTCACAACGTATAAGTATAACAAAAACTCAATTTCAAAATTTTGACCCAAAAACAGTATTTTCTCTACTATCTTTCATGATATCTATTTTATATAGCAACTTTGTTGCCGGTATATAGCATAAAAGCTGATACGGTCTTTCCGTAAATAGAGTTAAATTGCAGTACATAGCAGTGTCGTTTTTCGTCCAATATGCATTTATAATAAATCAGCATATAGTAATAAATACACTTTTCAAAAATAAGTAATCAAGTTTCAGTTAATTAGAATGCATTACGTTTTATATAAAAAAAATTTCCAATTATATAAATCACCAAAAAATAAATAAATAAATAAATAAATAAAAAATAATTAATAATAATTACATCATAGATAAATGAATAAATAATAATAATAATAAAAACTAATAAATCATAAATTAAATCTTTTTTTTTTTTTTTTTTTTTTAATTTGCCTCCATGTTCAATAGTATTAAATTAAGGTTTTGCATTCGTTTAGTCAATAAGCATTTCTAACACTCTAAAGGTTGTTGCCTTATAAAATGAAAAATCTGTAGTTGAAAATATAGGGAAGTTACATCTATACAAATTACTGTGCCTATGCTTTTTATTGAATTTTAAGAAATTGACAAATTGAGCAACTTTCTTCTATAAAAATTTTTAATACAAAAGATTACGTGTATAAAATGAAAAAGTGCATAAAAATAAAGGTATTTTTGAATGCCTCTTTGAGATTCTATTAAGATATTTTCTTTTCCCTTAAATTCTCATTAACCATAACTTTCTAACAATGCTACTTTCAATCCTCTACTCCCATAATTAATATGTTAAAAACGTACAACAAATTTCATGTTTGCGAATTAATATATAGATTATTACCATTCTTTTGTGTATTTATTTTTAACAAAAGTTGAATGCCTGAAGTTTTAGCATTCTCGCCAACTTTTATTTCGCCAAAGGTAATGCCTTCCCCCCTCATTCGGCGGAATTTTCCTATCGAGGGAAAACGGCAGAAAGGAATGCGGCGGAGTTGTCCTGCTGGGGGAAACAGCTGATAAATTTTTCGGCGGAGTTGTCCTATGCTTCGGCGGAGTTGTCCTATGCCCAAGCGAACAGGCCAGAATAGACCCACAGGTGTTTTAAACGTTACAGATTTGTTTTCGAAAAAACTAGTGGCACTTTCGTGCAAAATTTGTATCCCTGTATTTTTGGTTCGTAACACTAAGGGGTTGTATCTTTATGATAAACTTGGAGTGTTATACTCTTATATAAATACGTCAATTTTCTCTTATACACGTAATCTTACGACTGACAAAGTTATGAACTTAACGCATATAGAAGTTGCAAGCTGTAATAGCCGTAGTTATTTTCTGGAAATGGCATAATATAATTATTTATGCACTGAGTCAATATCAGTAATGGTCCTTATAAATGCTATTAAGGCCTTTAAAAATATTTTTATTTCTTAATAGAAAACCCTCCTTGGTGGTGACTGCGGTGCACTCATATGCGCTTTCCCTTGAAATACCCTGTTCGCTCCCCGTGAAAACAATCTTTGAAAATACTGACATAACAAACTCCCACCTGGTGGCGTTTACAATCCCTTCATCTATCATCCTAGTAGTTTTACACATTGATAATGAAATAAAAAATAAATTAAACTTGTGTAATTTTATTTCAAGACAAAAAATAAAAAAAAAATTAATCACCAACAGTTTAAACTTTATATGTATATCGGATGGCAGATAGCGCTGTTATGCTCCGCTGAAAGAGTTTAATCTTGTGTAATTTTAAGAAAGGAAATAATGAATCTGCGACTGTATAAACTTTGTGTGTATAAAGTAAGTTAATTTTGATCGTGTTTGGGTGTTCATCGTTCGGAAGGTAGCCCTACTCTGTCTGTTCCACCATTTAGGTTTGAGACTATACCTCAGCTTCTATTGAACATTATGGACTTAACAAAATGTATCCTTCGCTCAATTTTTCTTACTCGTGTTAAAATTTGTGTGTATATCGGCCAAAAGGTGGCGCTGTTGTACTGTAATTTCTTTGCTTCTGGAAAAGCCATAACTCATAATCTAAAGTGCATAACAACTTTTATTGTTTTCCTTATTGATGCTTAAAATTCTGAGCATGTCGACCGAAAGGTGGTGCTGTTATGTTATAAATTTTGTTTAAATGCTTGCGTATATTGGCCAAAAAGTAGCGCTGATATGCTGAAATTATCTTTGTTTATGAAAAAGCTTATTTCAAAATGAAATGTGCATAACTAAACAATTTTTTTATTTGAGTGTATATTAAACGAAATGTTGTTTTTTATCAGTTGAAAAAAGGTGCTGTTATGTCATAAATTTCCTTTATATTTACTCGTTTATGAATATTTTTACCTCAAAATTTAATTTGTAAACCTACACATTTTTTTTCTTTACTCTTGTTTAAATTTTTCTGTATATCGGCTAAAAGGTAGCGCTGATATGCTGTAATATCCATAGTTTCTGAAAAGCTATATCTCAAAATTGCATATACATAACTACAGCGTTTTTAATTTTGCGTGTATATGGAGGGAAAGTTTTTTTTTTTTTTTTTTTTTTAGAAATCCTTAAAAAAATAAAAAGAAAGAAAAATAAAAATCCTGAGTGTAGGCAAAATTTAAAAAAATAAAAATAAATAAATAAAAACAATAAAGTGAAAACAATCACTATCAGCGACAAAGGGTGCATAGATTAATGAATAACTTCTATTAATTTCACACTCAAAATGTTTAAATCTCTGCAAATGGAATAATGAATTTCGGATGTTTAATTTATTAATCGAATCAATGAACGAATCTTCCAGAAAAAATGCAAGTCATGGATGAAATTTGCCTTTCTTTATCTCAATACATTGTAGGGATTGTGATGTAAGTTTTTCCATTTAACTATCCTTTTCCATTATTTAAACCAGTTGAAGTGCCGACATGGAAACCATGGATAAAATTTTACTTTCTTTATTCCATTTCATTGTTTTAGCTGTGACATAATTTTCATCGTTAGTTTCGAGGGCTTTTGGTAACCATTATAAAGATGAATTTTAACAAAATAATAATAATAATAATAATAATAATAATAATAATAATTCTATCATAAAAAGATAATTTAATTTTGTACCCGAGAAATATTCTTGACTCAGACTTTTCCTCATTAGGTATTTGTAAAAATACTTAAATCTAAGAGACTATTAATTTTTCTTATGCAAAATTCGTATGCAAATTTTTCCTATTTGAAAAAAAGAAAAAATAGTACTCTGGTTTTAATAACAAAGAAAATTTTGCGTTCCACATATTCTATAAAACATCTAGTACATTTCATTTAGCCCCTTTTATTTAATACCAAATTTGTAACGATCGGACCGATATTAGTTCCCCATCATACTATAGGTATGGGGAACTTAGGTAATCGTGAAAATTTTCGACCTCGGTTTTTTGACTTTTTTACACGTTTCCAGGTGTGAGGAATCCGAAAATGACAAAATTTCTATGGTGTCTGTCTGTAGGGTGTCTGTTAGTCCGTTAGTCCGTTAGTTTGTTAGTCTGTGTACACGATATCTCAAGAACAAATTGTCGCAGAGAGTTCAGATCAGTTTTAAAATATTACTTTCGACGCTGGCAAGAACCCTATTCATTTACAACATTCAAATTAAAAAACTTCGTAAGTTATTAGAAATTTACGATTTTCTTAACATGGGAGAATAGGACAAAAATTCACTTAAACGTGCATTAAATGGAAACTTTTTACTGTAAAAATGTCGGACCAGTTTTAAAATATCAGTTTTGATGCCATAATGAACATCGGTTACTATAAATATGCTACTTTGAAAATTTCGCAAGTTATTGGAAATTTACGAATTTCTTAACATGGCAGTATAGGGCAAAATTTCACATAAACGTCAATTTTGAGCGATATTTTCATCGTAAAGATGTCAGACTACTTTTGAAATATTATTTAGGACACTGGCATGAATATTAATGACTATGAATTCTCCAATATAAAAATTTCGTAAGTTATTTGGAATTTACGATTTACTTAACATGTCAGAATAAGGCAAAATTGAGCATAAACTTCCATTTTGAGGATCATAAATACATTAGAAAACTTCAAAATTACATTTATGATATTTGTTTGAACATGATTGAATACAAATATTCTAATAGGAAGTGTTTGTAAATTATTCGTAATTTACGATTTTATCAACATAACGAAATTGTAAATTTTTCATATAAATATGAATTTTGAGGATTATTGCATTGGAAATAGTAGCATGAAAACTAAACAACGGAATTGACCTTGATAAAATAAATTAATAGATTAGAATGAGATAAATATATCGAAGTGAACGGTGGATAGCCTATTAGGCGGGGATTTCATTCTGTCACTTTATCATGCTTTGGTCAAATTCATTTCTTTTAACATTATCATAATATGTCTCGCACTAGAAATTTATGAGAACATAAATATGATGGGGAACTGAGCAGAGTCCACCTATGCCAACTAGTTTTTAATTTATTTGTCCATTTAACGCTATTTTAACGCTTTTTAAGCTCAGAACTAACTCGTTTATTAATTGACATGCGTTGACGTTTTAATTAATATCTCCAGAAGTAATTGATTTTTTTTTTTTTTTAATATACCCTTCAAAAGGCTTTTGAGCACCCATGCGTCAATTTCTGTACTTTTACGTGTAAAGTCACTTCACTCACGTTTTAGCAATAAGTAAGCACTATGCAGTGTTACACACACACACAAAAAAAAAAAAAAAAAGAAAGAAAGAAAGAAAGAAAGGAAAAAGTTTTAATGTTTGTATTATCAAGAGACTCGGCAGAGTCTCAAGTGACGCAAGCGCAAAAACAAACGAATATGAATACAACCCCTTAATGCAATGATCCTCAAATAAAGCGAAAGAAACTTTGTACGCAAGTGCCACTAGATTTTTCGGCAACACACCTGTAATATTTAAACCACCTGGTAGAGCCACTATTTTCATCTTGTACGGAAGTGTCTTGTACGCATCTGTCACAACACCATTTAAACCACCTGGACATGTACGCATCTGTCACAACACCGTACGTTTTCCATCTTTGATTAAATCCAATCATGAATGAATGTACAAATCGGATCAGTTCTTTCAACGTCAGCTGAGAACAGTTTTATAAGTTGAATTTGTCTTTCATGTAATCCACAAGCATATTTTCAAGCTTACATCTTGATCTTGCTGTTCTAAAGTTATCAGATTCATTTTTTTGACTTTTCGTAAAATTCCCTTCTCGATACAGCCAGCAGTCTCCCTGTAAAAAAATAAATATCTTCTTAAGATGCAAATGACTACAGATAAAATTTACCTATATAAAAACTACAAGAAACGAGGAAGAAAATGGAACTAGAATCAACGTGTACAAAGATGTACAAAAGTTTTAGCATCGTAAGAATATCAAAACATTTATTAAATTTAAAACAATTTCTAACACAAATTTGATCAAATGTCATAAAATAAATATGGAGAAGAAAATTTATTAACGTATGAAAATAGAAACTACATACCTTGATGCAAAATATCCATGCACAAAAAAAATATATTGGAAAAACGTATCTTCACAACACGACCTGTAAAATAAAGCGCATGGATATGCGTAAAAAACGCTTTTAAGAGTAACTCTGTTCCAAATTATCTCAAAATAGCAATTTTTTCATATGTCGATTGGTTATGCGTACTCAAGACTACAAAGGAATTTTGAAAAATTCCACATTATCCCCCTTGGGGGTGGGGGGACAAAATCATGATTCCATGCGCAATTCTGCTCCGAACTATCTTAGGCATTTTTTTATGTGCGTGCCGGTTATACGTTTCCAACACGCACTATAAGGGGATTTTGTGAAATTTTCCCTTTTCGCACTTTAAGGACGGGGGTGGGGGCATAAACACGTTTTAAAGTGTAACTCTGCTCCAAATTATCTCAGGAAAGCGATTTTTTGATATGTCAACTGGTTATACGTACTCAACACACACAAATCACAAAAGGATTATTTGAAATTTCGTGCTATCCCCCCTTGAGGGTTGGGGGGGGGGACATGATTCCATGCGTAGCTCTGTTGCAAATTATCTTAGAATGGCAATGTTTGATGTGTGGACTGCTTATGCGTATTCAACATACAGTTCAAAGTTATTTTGGGAAACTCCACCCTACCTCCCCTTAGGGAGCGGGGGGGGGGACATGTCTTCATGTGTAACTCTGCAGTAAATTATCTTAGGAAGGAGATTTTCGATGTATGGGTCAGCTATATGTATCTAACTCATAATATAAAGATATTTTGTGAAATTCCTCACCCTCCTTTCCTTTAAGATAGGGTCGGGGGAGGGGGGGATAAAAAACACGTTTTAAAACATAACTCTGCTTCAAATAATCTCAGAATCTCGATTTTTTATTATGTCGGTTAGGTATGTGTATCGTGTATGCAACATGCACTATAAAGGGATTTTGTGAAGTGTGGTGAGTGGCGAGTGTGAAAACTGCTACTGAAGGTAGCGAGAACTTTAACTTACAAGGAAACATTCAAAAGGTGTCATCTTCAAAAAGTATTGAAAAAATTATATGTGATTCTACTCTTCATAAAACACCAGAAAATGAAAAAAATTATCGGCTGAAATTAATTACAGCGACCACCAAAAGTTATCAAAGTTAAGCATATTTGGCGATTTCACACTGCTAGGCGATTGGTTTTGAGTACTTTGCGAAAAAGCAAAACACGGTTCTGTTCGTACACGGTAATCTCGGTGCTAGCAAACGTATCACCTAACAGCGCTAAATCGCCAAATATGCTTAATTTTGATAATTTTTTGTGGTCGCTGTAATTCATTTCAGCCGATATTTTTTTCATTTTCTGGTGTTTTATGAAGAGTAGAATCGCATATATATTTTTCAATACTTTTTGAAGGTGACACCTTTTGAATGTTTCCTTATTAGATTTTGACTGATTTCAATGATTTCATTATTATTATTATTATTATTAACTAGTTAGTTGCAGGGCGAGTAAGGCGCCCGTTGAAAAATGATCATTTCATTTTATTTATTTCTCACTTCAAAAAATTAATTTGCTAGGTAGCCCGTGCGAAATTTTCGCACTTTATTTATCTCTTCGTTACCTTTAAAATTTAAAATTATTACTAGTTGGAACCCGTCGAATTCGACGGTCACTTTATTGACCGTAATGTTTCAAAAATCGTCGCATCATTATTTAAATGTATTTCTAGTTAAAACATCTAATATAATTTATGACATTTCACTTTAAAAAAGGAATTCGGAAAAATGCTTATAAATAGAAATACTATATACGACACCACTTTCTACAAAGTACTCTCAATGGTGACGTCAAACTGACTCCAAGTAAACAGTTGCTATCTTTTATTTTCTATTTCGTTTAATACTAAGACTACATGTTAACTGACCCGCCCAGCGTTGTCCGGGCCTATGATAATAACATTAAATGAACATTAAATTTGTATAATTTTAAATCCTAAACTCGATTTTGTTTGAATTTCTATTTTTAAATAAAAGCATCGCGAAAAAGATAATCAGATGTAACAAAAAAATTACCTTGAACTGAACGAAACTCTGCCTTGTGACCCCGGTGCCTACGGCAGCGCATACGCCGGCCGCTAATAACATAAAAAAAAATGTCAAAAATTAATCTGGAACCAAACGAACCCGACCGGCGTTGCCCGGGCCCATGATAATAACCTTAAATGAACCTTAAATTTGTATGATTTTATATATTTAACTCGATTATGTTTGAATTTCTATTTTTAAATAAAAGCATAGCATCACATACAAAAAAAAAAATAAATAAAATAAATAAATAAAAATAAATAAATAAATAAAAATCAGCTGTAACAAAAAAATTACCTCGAACCCAACGAAACTCAGCCTTGTGACCCCGGTGCCTGCGGCAGCGCATACACGGACCGCTAATAACATGAAAAAATTCCCAAAAATTAACCTGGAACCAAATGAACCCGACCGACGTTGCCCGGACCCATGATAATAACCTTATATGAACTTTAAATTTGTATGATTTAATATCTTTAACTCTATTTTGTTTGGATTTCTATTTTTAAATGAAAGCATCGCGAAACAAATAATCATATGTTACAAAAAAATTACCTCAAACCGAACGAAACTCAGGCTCGTGACCCCGGTGCCTGCAGCAGCGTATATGCGGGTCACTAATAACATGAAAAAATTCTAAAAAATTAATCTTGAACCGAACGAACCCCTGAATCGTGTTTCCGCCGCCTGTGGCTTCGGCACCGTATAGCAGGCATGCTACGCACGCGCTGCAAAATTCACATTCCTCCACCAGGGGGCGCAGTATGTTGTATACGAACATCATCAATCACCTTGAACTTCCAAGACCTTTCAAATAAGGTGTCACATGGTGGTGTCAACTGCAAAATCCTTTAGTTGCACTTTCTCCCGCCAGGGGGCGCAGTGTGTTCTGAACGAACATCACCAACGATCAGGAAATACCAATACCTTTAAAATAAGATGTAACATGATAGGGTCTGCAGCAAAATCACCAAGTTCCATTTTTCACCACCAGGGGTCGCACTATGTTGTATACAAACATCCCCAATCGACATGAAATTTCAAGACCTTTAAAATGAGGTGCTACATGTGTGGGTCTAGAACGGATTTCCCTCTCAAACTAATTTCCCCCCTTCCCCCCCCCTCCAAATCTACTTTCCCCCTTTAACATCGAAAATTCCAAATTCGCAGAAAGTGATTTTTTAGTATTCGACTCTAGTCCCCATATGTAAAATTTCTTCACCGTGAAGTAATTTGGAGCTGAGTTAAGCTCGTAAACGTGTTTTTAACCCGTTTCCCCCCCCCCCGGGGGAAACCGTTCGACTTTTTTATATTTTTCTCTTTTCATAGCACATCTACAGACCAAGACCTTTCTTTAGACACCTCAACCAAATTTTTACATCAAGTAGTTCTTTCAATATAGTGGAGACAGACAAAAACATGTTTCAAATTAATATATAGATTTTTTTTTTTTTTTTTTTTTTTCAAATAATTGATTTACACCAAACGCAGGAAAATCTTGAAAAATTCTTGAAAAAATTGAATGTAAAGTTGATTGTGCACGCATAACTTTCCTCAAACTCAACGAATTTAAGCAGTTAATAGCTCAAAAGAAAGAGCTTGATCCACTGAGTGTTCTTAGACTTGTGTCAACAGCCTACGTTAATTAGAACTCTAGTTATAGAGGTTTGAGTGAAGGAAGATCTTGAAAAAATTGAATGTAAATTTGATTCTGCACGCATAACTTTCCTCAAACTTAACGAATTTAAGCAGTTAATAGCTCAAAAGAAAGAACTTGATCCACTGAGTGCTCTGAGAGTAAAACGATCAAGATCCATTCATTAGAAGAGGAGCTATGAGAATTCGAATTGCTTGAGTGAATGTGTCCCATAAGAAATGTACAGGGAAGAATCGCGTTTGAGTATAACTTGAGTAAGGTGGGAGTTGAGTAAATTTCAATGATTGATGACATATCTGTGTCTAAATACCTTTCATTTAAAAAAAAAAAATGAAGGAAATCGGCCGGATAGAACGGCCAGGCGGACTGACTTTAGTTTTCATAAATTTTTTTAATATATAAGATTATTATTTTATAGACGTCATTTTTTCATATGCATGAGCAAATTTAATATTATATATATATATAGTATATATATATGTATTTTTTTTTTTTTTTCACATGAATACATATTTAATTTTATCTTTAAAAAAAATGGCAATAATTAAAAATTTAAATGTGTAAGCTGTTAAATGTTAAAGCTGTTATTTTCATATTTTAATTAATTTTTAAAAAATCTAATCAAAAGTTCGTTACAAATAAGGTACCAAATGAAAGAGGCGATTTTTCTGAATCCGTCGGATTAAACAGATTATCGATCGGACAATCAGATTTTTTTTAATTAGCTAAGGTATGAAAATTAGGTAGCAACTTGCGTTCACACACAGAGTCCAAGGAAATCTCTTAAGCCTTTTTAAGCGTGACAGAGTCAGACACTGATGAGCGTAACTATATCAGTACAAAAAACCCTCAACGGATTAAAAGTTTGTGACGCAGCTACTTTATGGCTATAAGAATTTGAAATAGGAGTCTTAAAAATAATGATATCAAATTTTAAGTGACGCTTTGCAATTAGTTAAAATATACATAGATTTTCTTATTTGATCATTCACTTTTATCTTTTATTTATATTTATAATGCTAACGTAATATTTTTAGATTCAAGTTCAGACAGATATATAAAATACACTCACTGATGCTTTTTCATTCACATTTCAAATTCAAAATAACAGTTTTAAAAGGAATGATGTAAAAATTCCAGTGGCGCCTCGGTGTTATTTTAAAAGATTTGTTTTTAGATTCTATTAAAATTACTTTTGTTTTGTCTAATAAAGTATATTTACATATTGAAGCAGAGCTTTTAATTTTCAAATATACTGTCAAATAACTATACTTTCACTGATTTTGCATTATAAATTAAAATTATTTATTTGAATAAATTGATTTATCTTTTGCATCACGCTATTTAAAATATAGTATCATAGTATCCAACAGAGTGAAAATTTGCGCAAAGAGGTAGTGTGACGTAAAGAAAACATTTACACAAATTTTACTTGCAGTTTTGGATAGCGTGACGCAAAAGATAAATCAATTTATTGAAATAAATAATTTTACTTTAAAATGCAAACTCATTGAAAGTATAATTATTTGACAGTATATTTGAAAATTAAAAGCACTGTTTCAATATGTAAATATACTTTATTAGACAAAACAAAAGTAATTTAAATGGAATCTAAAAACAAATCTTTTACAAATCTTTTAAAATAACACCGAGGCGCCACTGGAATTTTTATATCATTCCTTTTAAAACTGTTATTTTGAATTTGAAATGTGAATGAAAAAGCATCAGTGAGTGTATTTTATATATCTGTCTGAACTTGAATCTAAAAATATTACGTTAGCATTATAAATATAAATAAGAGTAAAAAGTGAATGATCAAATAAGAAAATCTATGTCTATCGGATATTTTCTATGGAAAATTATTTCAATTTGCATATTTTTTTGTCTGGCTGTCCATCTGTCCGTCTGCCCGCCCCCAACGTCTGTAAATATTTTCAGAAATTTTAAGAAATGATATATGTTATTCAGGTTTACTATATGATATTCCCTATTTAAAATGGCATTAATTAATCCTCTACAATTGGTTTATGTACAGGAACGCACAAAAAATGAGAGTTTTGAGACAGACATTCTTATAAATTACATTTAAATAACGTTATACTGTAAAAATCATAAGGAAATTAATATTTATTGTTAATATTCTAAAATAATGTTTTGTATAGAATATGATATGGTATAGATGCATAATTCTATGTCAGGGGGGTTATTGCCCTTCTAAACCCCCGTTTAATTATAGTGCCTATATATTTATCAAAACAAAAATCAAGTCTGTTATCAATTTCCTTGAAACTTGCAAACCTTGATCAGCTTTTCAAGTGACAAATAGATGTGGAATCCAAAGTAACAAATTCGCATTCCTGTAGTTATTACCTTCTCATACCCATAAGGTAGAGAATGTAGGGGAGAGTTCCCCAAAACGGGATAGGCGGGCAAAACGGGATATTGAGCCTCGGATCTTGACTGGTGGTACTACCTCGCGGGAGAAAGGCTAAACTGGTTCCCGACCGCCATGACAGCATTCTCAGTTGATCTCTCAACGCTAGCCACGTGTTTCGCAAAGAAATATTTTTTCATAGTTTTCAAGTGAGATTTTTACTTACTTTGTACTTTTTTCGACTGCAGAACAACTATCCTTGTGCTTCTCCTTCCTTCGGAACAATTCCGGTAAGTACTGTGTTTTGTTCATAGCTCTTTTAACAACAATTTCATGTATTTAAATATTGCTAGTCAGTGACGGTTCATGGTTGAGCCATTTATGTTGTCAAAAGCATCACGGTCGGGCAAAACGGGACACTTTTGGGGTGCCCAAAACGGGATACAATTTTGATGTGTCCCGTTTTACACGACCATTTCCATTAATGTTTTGGCAATGTATTTTAGTTATTTTAATTGAAATAAGTAATGAATTAAAATATGTATAATCAATTACAACAATTTATTTTAATTTTAAATAATTATATTTTCGAAATAAAATAATTTACTTTACTTTTAGGGTACAAATAATTGGCCTGAGTTATGTACAAAATTTAGTTATAGGTTAAAACTGTAAGTCAGAAAAATGTTTTGACCAAAAATTTAAGTTTTAAATTAAAAAAAGTTGAGTTTTTTTTTTAATCTTTTTTAGGGGGGCGGCTTATACAAAGATAAACCAGAAATCCACACGTTGTGCGCATGATAATATTATAAAAACATAAGCTAATCACAACTAAACTTTGACCATATTTTCTTTGGCAATTTTTAAAAGCTAATAATTTATTTTGGTTTCAGAATACAAGATGCCTCGCAATTATCAGCGAACTTCATCTAGAAATAACTGGGACGAGCAGAGCATGGCAAAGGCTGTTCGAGAAGTTTTAGAAGGGAGGATGGGTTTTCTGAAAGCTGCCCATTCATTTAATGTCCCCAAATCTACACGGGAGAGAAAAGTGAAAAAAGCTCGCTTAAAAGCTTTGACACCAGAAATGGTTGCTGTAAAAAAGCTGGGCAGGTTTGAAAACGTCTTTACTGCAGATCAGGAAAAAAAGCTAACTCAACATATACTGATATTAGAAGAAAGGCTCTTTGGAATTACCCTAAACGACTTGAGAATCCTAACTTTTGAGTTAGCTGAAATTAACAATATTCAGCACAATTTTCTTGGAAGAAATAAAACCCTTAGTCTGAGAAACCCTGAAGCTACATCGATGGCTAGAGCAAAAGGTTTCAATCGCGTTGCCGTGAAAAAGTTTTATGACCTATTGGCCTCTCTCTATGAAAAGTATAAGTTTGCTCCCAATGACATTTACAATGTTGATGAGACTGGGATTCTCACAGTTCCTAACAAACCTTCTAAACTTCTTGCATTGCGAGGTAAAAAGCAAGTGGGAAGTTTGACATCAGGTGAGCGAGGAGTCTTGGTCACAGTAGAAACCTGTGTAAGTGCTGCAGGGAATTATCTTCCTCCCATGTTTGTCTTCCCCAGGCAAAGGTAAAACCCAAGGCTAATGGATGATACTCCACCAGGCTCTTTCGCGGCATACAACAAGACAGGCTGGATAAACAAGGAATCATTCATTGTGTGGTTCAAGAAATTCGTTCAGATAGCAAATCCTTCCCATGAAAGACCTGTTCTGCTGTTGCTTGATGGTCACTGCAGCCACACTAAAAGTATCGAACTAATAAATCTGGCAAGAGAAAAAAAAATTATCATGCTGACTTTCCCTCCCCACACTACTCATCGGCTTCAGCCATTAGATGTTACAGTTATGTCTCCATTGAGCACCTCCTACGAGCAAGAAGTTCGCAAGTGGATGTTCAACCATCCTGGCAGAGGGATTACTATCTACGAAGTAGGAAAGATGTTCAATGCAGCATTTCAACGAGCAGCTCTTGTCCAAACTGCTGTGAATGGGTTCAGGAAAACAGGCATTTTTCCATATCCTGAATATCTCTTCGCTCCTTCTCTTCCAACAGATCACCCGTTGCCGGATGCTCAGAACAGGACGTCAAAACAACCATTAAATCTGCAACAAAACGAGGCCAGATCCGAAGGATCTTCAAGTTCAGTCATAGCATCTAAGAGTTTGCAGTCATCACAACCACTAGAGACAGTATTGAATGAATCACCTAGTGATGGGGGCACCGATAACACTAGCACAAATGCAGGACTTATCCAACCGTCCACTTCAACAGGAAACAAATGACTTGGGCTATACTATCGTCCTTCACTGCCATTTTCTATATCACCCAAAGAAATTCTACCTGCACCACGAGTGATTGGACCAAGACCTCAAAATAAACACGATAGGAGAAGAGGGAAAACAGCAATTATAACAGGAAGCCCATATAAACTTGAGTTGGAAGAAGAAGAGCGTGAAGAACGAGAAAGAACTCAAAAGCTGAAAAAAAAAAGGGCTGCCAAAAGAAGTCTCTTGAATGTTCCGAAGAGAAAACAAACGAGGCGTAAAAGAAAACCAAGTGGAGATGCAAAACAGGCAGATAAAGTTAAAAAATGTTACTCTGAACCTGAAAAAACCCACAATCATCATTTGCAAAAGTCGGAGAAAATGGACCTAACATAAGAAAACCTAAAAAAAAAAAATCATCAGTTAGCCAAGGTTGAACATCGTCGTCTTCAGAAGATGAAGCTGAAAAAGATGAAGCATGTATTTTCTGCAACGCTCTGTATCTTGAAGAATCGAAATCTGGAGAAGGCTGGATACAATGCTCGAGCTGCCAGGAATGGGCCCACGAAGCCTGTTCCAGAGCAGAAGAAGAAGACGACACATTTTTATGCGATTTCTGTGTTATGTAATTTTTCAAATTTACAATTAAAAAGTTTCTTCCTATAAAAACGTAGCCTATTTTTGTTCTAAAAACTAAATCAAAAGTAAAATCAGCAAAAACCTAATAACATAAAAATCCCTATCCCTTTTCACCCACCCTTGGATGGGTAAAACGGGATCGTGTAAGACTTTGTGAAACCAGTATTTTTCACATAAATATTATTGAACAAATTTGACAAAGGTATTTTAAGTAGTTGAAAAGGTGTATACTTTTAAATAACTTCTAGCTTTGGAATGTACCTTGTACACAATAAGAAATAAAGCGAAGAATAGATAAGCTATCCCGTTTTAGGGTACTTTCCCCTATTGTTTTTGGGTCAAATTTTCGAAAGTGAGTTTTTGTTATATTTACACGTTTTGAGGTCCCCTGAATATGAAAATCGTGTTTTTAGCGGTTGGTCTGTGTGTGTCTGTCTGTTATCAGCATATCTCAAGAACAAATAGTAGCAGAGATTTCAAACTTGGTATTCTAAATATGTATCATATAGGGATGCTACACTAAGCTTTTCGTTGAGATGAAGCAAATGGTTCGTGTACAGGGACACTCAAGAATATTCAAATACATTACATCTATGGGGGAAATTGCAGGTAAGTAGAGTTTAACACCTATAGACTGCACTAAACCAAATGAAATGAATATAAAATTTTTATATGCATAAAAACATGCCTCATGTAGAATTTGGCAGGGAAACCATTCACTGTTCATTTACAGGGCTACACAAAATAACTAGATTATAATGCGACAATTGCTCAAAATTGATGGAAGTGCATTTTAGGTTGTTCCGTATATTATTACTATAGGTTTATATTTAGGTGCACTTTGTGGTTTGTACATATTCTTCAAAAGATATACAGGGTTGCAAATATTTAAGCGATAATATTCTTTTTTATTGTTAGTGAAAGTGCTTTACTATAATATTTTACAATGTCCAGAAAAGCTGCTCAGGAATGGAAATGAATTCCTCATAGACATATGATAGATAATGTATGTTTTTAAGCTAAATATGCATCATTTGTTTTTTGTGTATTTACACGTTTTGAGGCTTTTTTATTACCAAAGTCAAATTTTTTAAAGTTTGATTATTGCCTATGTCGAATAATTTCAGGAAACGAATAATTTCCGGAGATCCAAAAGTTGTATTTTCAAATTAGTAATATAAATTGTTGCTGGAAAAGTTTGATTAAGACCGATAAGTTTCAAGGAATGTTGCATGTGAAAGTTGTCTGAATAATTTTAAGTGAACTTTTAATTTTAATAACAGATTTAAATTCTATATAAATGTAGGTGCATTAATGAAACGGGGGGTTGAGGGGGTGGTAGCTCCCCTCACACAGAACTAATTATCGTATAAAACTCTTCAGAAGCCTAATTTGAATTATTTTAACATATTAACATTTTAGTAGGTTTGCATAACAGTACTCTGTATGTTACCTCTTAATCTCCAACCTGTATTTATGGTATTAAATTTCAGGGTAAGAGAAAGTCGTGTGAGTGGCACACCAGATTATTTGTTGTTAAATTATGCTGATAATTCATATATATACAGATCAACCACTAAAAAGTTATCTTTCGTATTCAGGAGGCCTCAAAACGTGATATTATACAGAAAAAAATCGCTCTCCAAAAACTACTTTGTTTAGAGTATGGGTATGGAAATTAATTTTCCGTTCTGTGTCAGCAGTGTTCTTTGAAATAAAAAAAAATGCAGCAAAGCACTTACGCCAATTACATTTAATTAAAAAAATGTTTACCCCAATTTTGGGTAGCCCTGTATATTCTCTATAAACTATATACACATGATTTTGTGTACGTAAATTTAGTGTTATATTTAAAACAAGTAACACAAAATGAAATACACTTCCAGCAATTCCCAAATATAGCTTCGATATATCAAAATACTCTGGGTAACCCTGTAAATGAATGATTGCTATACCACAATCTACATAAAACATGTTTTTATACATATAAAAAATCTGTTCTTTTCGTTTTGTTTAGGGCAGTCTATAGATGTCACACTGCACATATGAGAAATTTCGCTCACAGACATGATGTATTTAAAATCTCTTGGATGACCCTGTAAAGAAACAATTGTCTGATCGCAACGAATACTTTAGTGTAGTGATGGGAAAAATCAGCCATTTTGTTAAAAACAAAATAATAAAGATACAAAAGGGCATTATTTAAAAGGAAAAAGAATATAAAAATACAAAAGCTGTTTTACTGAAGAATACAAGCTGTTTTATTACCTTTTAAAAGCCTAAGACAGAAATACAACGTCATATTTATGACCTGCACGTGGAACTCTGAAAGGGGACCACACGCTAAGCCCCTTCAGGCGACTGCCAAAAAAGCCCCGGCGAGGTCGTAAAAAAAGGCACCGTAGTAACCTAGAAGCAAGCTGATTGGTAAAAAAGGGGTCCAATAAGAAGCAGTGCCAATAAAAAAAGAAAATGCAAGGAGGGAACCGCCCAAAAATTATAATGAGGAAAATGAGAAGAAGTTTAAAAATTTAGATTTTTCTTCTAGCTGTTGCATTCGTGATGAGATGACGATAAAATGATTTGGCTGTAGCTCTGTCAATTTGTGTAAGTGATGAAATCATGTGAAGATTCTGACGGCCTCACGCCTACGCTAAGATGTGCTCTGCAGTGCTCCCAACACTAGTGCTCCCAGGGAGGACCCTTACTATGCCTCGCATGCATCATAACTTCGAGTAATCTGGTGAGAAATTTCTTCATTCATTTTGGTCAGTACACTGTTAAAAATTTCTGTAAATTTAATGTAAATATTTATCCAGAGTCTCTGTAAATTTACAGTAATTCTTAGTTAAAAGTGAATAAACGAGATTCTCAATCTTTATTCTGTATTTTCACCTAATTTTATTGTTTAATTTTTTTATTAAAATTAGAAATGACTGTTTCTATTTTCGAAAAAACGTTCTAAGTCACAAATATATTCTCGTCACTAATTAATTAAATTAATATTAGTCATTAAAATGAATGTGTAACATATGTTTTTTAACATCTCCGTTTATTTTTCTCTGTAATTTTACGTAAGACTTAAGATAATAGATTACACAGAGTTTTCTGTTGAAATTTTTAACAGTGTAGACAATCATTTAACTTTGCAAACGCATGCAAGTATGCATATTTTCTAAGTACTCATCTTTAGCACCATTGATGCAACATTAAAGATCAGTGTTATATCATTTATATTGTATTATAAAATTATAGAATAATCAATTTAATTAGTATTCAAAATTTGGATTTTTAATAAAGAAATTAATTAAAATTATATGAATCTAATATTATTTGAGAGTAAATTTATTTCTTCATAACCATATTATTTTTCAGATTAATGTTTGCTTTTTAATTAGGATTAATTTTAGGGCATTTCACAACGCATGCCCGAATATCGAATTGATATTCAAAGTGTACGACCATGAAGCTGTCACTTTGGAGCCACGAAAAGGAGGGTAGTCTGATTTAGGTTAATATCCGCCCAACATCTACCCCCTTTACGGATTTGGTGCCGTGTTTTTGGTGACGAATTTGGCACAGTTAAATTACAAAATTCTTTCGCGTTATTTACTAAAATTTAATCCAATTAAAATTATTAACGTTAGCGGAAAAACAAAAAAGTAAAAATAAAAGATGAGTACAGAGAAAAAGATTTAAGCAAATATAATTGTTTGTACGTACACTAACACTCCACAATTATGTGTATTTTATAATTGGTGTCTTTTATTTAGTTATATATGTGAAATGTAGACATGAAAATCAAAGATTAATGTCAAAAATAATTAAATAACAGAATTAATATAGAAAGAAGATATATAGATTATATAGGCTTGTGTGGATAACATAATAAAAATATGTATGTGTATAAGCGTATAATATAAAAATAATAAGAATAATAATAAAATTTTAGTATCTTATTTATCTCATGGTGTTATATATATATATAAAAAAAAAATTCTTAGGATGTTATAAAGAGTAATCACTTCATAAATAAATTGAAAGTGGTAGAGTATAGTGTTATTTGCAAAAATTTCCAGGAGATTTATAGCAGAATTGCTACTTTTAAAAGAGGTATTGTTATATATATATATATATATATATATATATATATATATATATATATATATAAAAAAAGAATCAAGAAATTGCATCTTAAATAAAAGCCTTATATACAGGAGTAACAAATAAGGTGCAAATAAATAAATTGATTAATTAAGAAAATTGGGAAAATAAATTAACATAATATTTGCAAAAAACAGAAAGTTATTCCTGTATATATGCTAATGGTATTTTGTGTATATATATTTTGATTTTATATACATTGTATTTTATTGCATATTTTGGAGGGGTAATCAATTTAATTAAGCAAAAAAAAAAAAAAAAAATTCGCGTATGAGATCCTCTATACCGAGATTGGCAAAAAAGAAAATAAACTACGCGGAAAATAAAGAAATAAAATTAAACGAAATTTCTAAAGAGAGAAATAAACCAATTAAGAAAATGGCAGACAAAATTGTAATAAGCTATGATGCTATCCTGAATAGTCTACCCAACTTTGACGGAAAAAAAAATAATAATATCGTAAACTTTCTAAAAGAATTCGATACGCTAGCTGAGGAAATTAAGCTACCAGAAAACTTAAAAGTAATATTGTTAAAAGCCAAAATAACGGGCCAGGCAAAAGAAAGCCTAATTAACGACGAAGACACAAATAATATTAACAACTATGCTGACATTAAACAAAGGTTACAAGAATTATTTAAAAGGGAGATCTCTTTTGACATCTCACAAAATGAATTCATGAATTTGAAACAAATACCCACACAATCAATAGAAGAATTTACCAAAATATTCAACAGGGCGGCAAACAACTATTTAAAAGATTCAGGCCACGCAGAAAAAACTGGGGCTAAGCAATTTCTAGACACGATTAAATTAACAAAATTTTTAGAAAGCATAAGGCAAGATATTGCATTAGAAGTTAGAAAAATGGCACCAGACTCGATAGATAAAGCAATTAAATTTGCTAAACAAATCGAAAGCGCTTTTAACGCTTCGAAAATAGAAGAAATCAACACTACTTCCAAAGAGGAAGACAAATTATATGAAATGCTCCTAAACATGACAGTCAGACATAATGAAGAATTAAAAGAAATACAAAAACAATTAAAAGAGAGCAAAGAAATTCAGTTTAAACAGACACAGGTACCAAACACAGAAATTTGTAATATTTGTAAAAAAAGAAATCACACAACAGAAAACTGCTGGTTTAATGAGACAAATAAAAACGTAACACAAAATAAACGGAGATATCAAAATAAAGATTTAAGGGGAAATAACTCATATCAAAGTAGGTTCCCAATAACAAACCCTCAAAATTATCAAACTTATCCTCCTGTGAACTATTATTATAATTATCCACCGCCTAATAATTTTCCAAATTACGCTGCACAATCCCAAAACAGTCCCCACTTCGAAAATTTTGCCTATCCACAACATTACACAAATCAAAATGGATATAATCAAAACAATAGGGGTGCTAGACCCAAAACAACATATAAAAATCAAGGCTATAAAAACCAGGAAAACTACAAAGGAGGTTTATAAATAAAACATATAACAATAACTCAAGCCCAGATAAACCTCCAAATTTCGGGCTTAAAACAAAAACTAATACCTACGGAAATTCATACACACAGAAAAAAAATTACAAAAAACATCACAGTAAACAGTATGACACAATAGCCAGTGTAAGCGACGGATCACAACTACCGCTAATTAATATAAAAATTAAAGACTTAGAGATAACAACGTTAATTGATTCCGGAGCTAGTTTATCAGTCCTATCACCAGATATTTTCCAAAAATTAAAAGAAGCAAATGTTAAAATAAAATATCTGGCCAGACAAGTAAGGATTCATACGTTAAACAATGAAAATATACCATTCAAAAAATGCATCAAAATATCTTTTAAAATACAAGACATATTCGCAACTGGAACATTTTACGTTACAACGAGAAACCTAGATAAAAAATACAAGATCATACTTGGATATGATTTTCTAAAGAACAATCATGCAATATTAGATTGTGAACAAAAGGCCTTATACCTAAAGAACAAAGAAATACCCTTAGAAGGCAGAGACACAGTACAAAAAATAAATGAAAATGAAATAAATGTTATTTCAGAAATTGTAAATACGCAGACACAGAACTCACAAAATAATAGTGAAAATACTATGAGCCAACAAAAACCGGCAAAAAATTCAAATAATCACGAAATTCAAGACGATTTCACAGAGAATATAGAGAACAAAAACAATAATACAAATACTCAAAAAATCAAAGAAAAAACAAATAAAAAAAATAAAAAGAGAATTTCGCATAAAAACATGATTATGCCAAAAACGGACAAAAAATATGGCTTAGAACCAGGTGAAACAAAAGTAATTACATTAAAATGTCCACTCAGTTTACAGCCAAACCAAGTAATTTTATTAGAACCCCTAAGGCATAACATTAGGATTAAATATGACCAATCCTTACATCAAATCAATGAGAAAAATACGATACACTTAATGGTTCAAAATGATAGTGAAGAAAAGATAATGATAAACAAAAAAATGAATATTGGAAAAATATGCACAGAATTTGAAATAAAATTAAATGGATCAAAAACAGATAACACTCCCAAAGTATATGAAATGAATAATTTAACAATGAGTGAAATTCAAGAATTAAGAGAAAAAGAATTCAATTTACAAGATTTTGATCTTGAACACTTAGATCAATCACAAAAAATTAAATTTCAAAATTTACTAAAAGATAATATACAAGCGTTCTCAAAATCATACAAAACCTTGGGACAGACTTCAATAGTGGAGCCCAATTTTAAATTACTCCACGATTATCCAATTTCTACTCGACCTTACAAAATTCCGCAAAGTGTAAGAAAATTTGCACAACAGGAAATAAACAAATTAATGGACGCAAACATAATAGAAAATACAACGTCAAGCTACGCATTTCCGGTTATATTTGTTAAAAAAAAGGCAAACTCAAAAACTAACGACCCTAATAAAACTTCGTACAGGTGTGCTATAGATTACAGATTGCTAAATAATATTTTACAGGGCGTACCATATCCCATTCCGGATATTAAGTCACTTTTACAAGATATAAGTGGCAAAAAATATTACACAGTGCTGGATTTTCATTCAGCCTTCTTCCAAATAAATTTAAAAAAAGAAGACAGACCAAAATTAGCCTTCATTACTGAATTTGGTAAATTCCAACCTACGCGACTAAATTTTGGTAATAAAATAAGCACATCAGTATTTGCGAAACTAATCGATAAAGTGCTAGGAAAATTTGATCAATATAAAGTACGTTATTTCATTGATGATGTTATAATAGCAGCTGATAGCATCAATGAAATGTTAAACTTATTACAACAAGTACTAAGCACATTAATTAAAGAAAACCTAACAATAGAACCTTCAAAAATGCAAATATGCAAACAAGAAATAGAATTTTTGGGATTTAAAATCAATAAAAATGGTTATGCACCGGCCAATAAAAACATTCAAAAAATTCAAAAATTAGAAAGACCCAAAAACAGAAAAGGCGTAAAATCTTTACTGGGTCTGACAAACTATTTCGCATCACTGATAGACAATTACGCTGAAATAGTAGCACCATTAAATGAATTAACAAGTGAGAAAAGGAAATTTGAATGGACGGAAGATGCCGAAAATGCATTAAAACATATTCAAAAAATTATTCTAAATAGTCCAACTCTCAAACCACCAAATTATGACAAAGAATTTTTTTTGATTACTGATTGCTCAAAAATAGCGACGTCCGCGATTTTATCGCAAGAAATAAATGGCATAATGTACCCTATAGAATTCTATGGAAGAAAATTAAAAGATACTGAACAGCGTTACCCAAGCATTAAGCTGGAATTGCTCGCCATATACGAGAGCATAATCCATTTTAAAAATATTTTAACAGGGAGAAAATTTACGGTAGTGACTGACTCAAAAGCCATCACATACCACTTAAATTTAGAAAAGAATTTAGACATTATAGCCAGATGGTTACTGGAATTGCAATCGTATGATTTCACTGTAGAACATATAGAGGGAAGAATTAACCCTGCCGATTACATATCGCGACATATCAATAACATCACGGAAACAAATTCAACCAACAATTTATTTGAAGTTAATAAAAATTTGACAGACGAAAACATAAAACTTGAACAAATGAAAGATAAAAAAATATCTAAAATAATATCAGACATAAAAAAAGGAAAATCAAATAGAACAACTCGAAAATTTGAATTAACAGAAAAGGAAATATTAATTTTAAAAAGAAGTACAAATGATAATCAAAAAGAATTATTAATTATTCCAGATTCGTTAAAAAACGAAATAATTAAAGAAGCACATAAAACCCATTTTGGAGTTAAAAAAACCTTGCATTTAATAGGAACGCGTACATACTGGTATGGAATGTACCAAGACGTGAAAAATCATATTGCAAATTGCATTGAATGCATGAGACACAAACAACACACAATCCCCAAAATTGAAATACAAAAAATGGAAAAAAATTACAAGCCAGGGGAAGTATTACACATAGACCTCATAGGTAAGTTACCTATGACTTTTAACAAAAACATATTTATAGTAGTAATAATTGATTCCTTCTCGCGTTACATGGAGGCAGTACCACTCAAAAATGCAGAGTCACAAACCATATTAAACGCATTAACAGAATATATAGGCAGGTTTGGCATGCCAAGAGAAATACATTTAGACAATGCACAGTACTTTAGAGGCAAAACATTCACAGAATACATGAAACAATTAAATATTAAATTACATTTTAGCTCTATTTATCACGCTTGCTCGAACGGAATTGTAGAAATTTCAAATAAAATAATAAAATCCTCACTAGCCGCCATGACAAAAACGACATTTCAATGGGACAAAAAATTAAATTTTGTGAAATTACATTATAATGCAACAATACATAGAGCAACAGGTTTTTCTCCCGCTATGATTTTTTTTGCGAGAGAAATCAATACACCATTTAATGCATTCTCAGAGGCAACAAAAATTACTACTGACAGCTATACAAATAAGCGTCTGCAACACATTCAGAGTGTAAAAGAAAACGCACTAAAAAATCAAATTCAAATTATGAATGAATATAACAAAAATTTAAAATATAAGGACAGAGACCTAAAAATTGGACAGACGGTATATATGAAGAGCCTTAGAAGGCCAAATATATTTCAGCCTAAATTTCTTGGCCCTTTCTATGTATTGAAAATACTGCGCAACATGAATATTGTTTTGAAAAACGCTCACGACAATACAGCGAAACCCATTAAGGTGCACATATCTAAACTATATGCACCAAAATATGCAAAATAATACAAAAAAAAAAAAAAGTGTGTATATAGATACAAATTATACATATGAACTATATTACAAAATCAATTATTTTACTATTTACAACCGAGAAAAATAATATGTGTAAAAAAAAAAAAAAAAAAAAAAAAAAGAATATATATATATATGAAATGATTTTGTAAATAAACCAATAATTATTCATTAAATAATTAGATAGTCATAAATTTTCGAAAGAAAACATTTTTTTTTTTTTTTTTTTTTTGCAATACATACAAGGAAAATGTAAAGCAATGCTCAATGTAAATAAACAATAAATAAATGATAAAATATCATCGGAACAAACTCACAGGTGACGCACATTCTTGCGAAACACGTTGATTGTAAATACATAAAATAAAAATACATATATATAGATTTTTTTTGCCATAGGGGCAATGTGAATAAGAAAACGTAAATATACGTGTACATAGAAACAAAAACAGAAAAGGTGTCTGTATTCATAATGGCAAATGAATAAAATAAATATGTATAGATATAAAATAAATAAAAGTGAACGTGAACGTGACATATAATCTACAGATACATATATATTTAGATATTTAAATAATTATTCATGTATCTCAAAAATAAAAAAAATAAATAAAATAAATAAAAGACAGACAAAAGAAACTAGCACAGATAAGAAATATAATACAGGAAAGATAACGCATGCTTTAGAAGAGAAGCAAATCAAAACAAAAAACCAAAACAGAAGTTACTCGTTTACAAGAGAGTTACCATGACAACGAAGAAAGAGCAGAATGAAAACGACAGGACAGGTTAGGAGAAGGAAAGAAGAAATCACGAAAGATGCAAAAATACTCACTACTCCAATACTTGGACAGATTTCAAGGTCGGAGAGATCAACCAGAGGGGTAAGATTGAGCGCTTGATGATCCAGGTACAGGAAGAGCCGGATTTCTGCAAACGAAACAAATTATTACTCAAAATGTCAGGTGACAGCAAAATATGAGATTACTACTTTCACACATCATTCACACTTTAGAAAGATTAAATCCTGTTTCACTTGCAGGACTAAAATGGTAGTAATATTATTAAAATTCGCATCATTTCACACTTGAACAAAGATGCATATATTTACTCTAATAAGTTAAACAAAAAAAAAAAAAAAAAGAACTTTCGGTGAATTTTAAGCAAAAAGCCGAGGATTAAGATTCATTATAGCTACATAGTATATATATATATGTATTAAAAAAAAAAAAAAAAAAAAAAAAAAAAAAAAGTACTTTAGGCGAAGTTTTAGCAAAAAAAAAACCCTTAAGGCTACTTGTCAGTCAATTTTTTTTCAAGTTCTACGATTCAGCTTTCGCTTCTGTGGGATACCTTTTATATTTTCACCCCCTTCACTTAAGTCATTAGTCCAATTTCCGTTAAAGTTCATTCTTTGTTAAAGCTGTCAACATTCGGAATTTATTGTCGAGTAGGCGTTACTGGAAGACAAGAAGGTGTGGGGGGGTCCCTTCTACTGCTAGAGGATAAGGGACTGAAATATGTTAGTTTCTGTAGAATAAGGAAATTTCTTATTTTATGTTTATTGCTCGGAGTAATCTATCCTTCCTCCCAGGTTTATTGTTCATATTTTTTAATCATTACTAACATTTTAGATGTATGTATCTATCTACTACTGAAATTACATTATATTAATACATGTTCATAATAAATAGCTTTTTTCGAAGAGATTTAAATCCTATATTCACTTTAAATATGTCTACAGTATAGCGTTGCTTTATTTGATCTTCTGTGTATCTTTATAAATACGTTTTATTATAAATATTCTTGAGCAATTTTTGAGATAAATTGTGAGAAATAAAATGGAATAAAAAAGAATATGTTGTTTAAAAGTATATTTAGGTGTATATATATTTAGAAAGGTATAACTTTTGAATGAATGCCTCGATATTTTTTTCTTTATTCTATAATAAACTAAATAAGATAAATATATTATACATAATATATATTGTTAGTTAGTGCCGTAACAAGTAAGCTGGGGACGCCTGTGTGAGAGAAAATTTATAGGGCTCCCTCCTCTGCTTTATTACTTCAGGCGCAATATTAAAACTTTTACAGCGAACACTAATACATATATTAATTGATTACAATATTCAATAAAAAAGTATTTAAAAATCGTTCTAGAATAAGAAAGCAAATTAATAGGTAGTATATCATAATTTTTGACAGATATTGCATTTATGAAAAAAGCATTTATTAAAAAAAAAAAAGAAAAAAAAGAAAGAAAGAATGTTTATTTCAATATTATAAATGCTTTGTAAAAATTAAATAAGCAAAGCAAAATTAATTATTTAAATAAAAATACAAGAAAATATATATAATGAGTAAATGCCTTATCTGAATGAACTGAAAATTTATATACATATTACAGTAAAACCTCTCTAAGTTGGACACCTACGGTTCCAGGAAAACGTGTCCAACTATAGGGAAGCTTGCATTTTTCGATTTAATTAAACTGCATCTATGCATGCCTTTTAACATTTAATCACATCTAAATATAACATAATTAAGTGTACTCATAACTTATATAGAAAAAATGAATAATTTGCTAATTTCTAATCTAAATTTAAACTGGTATATTGTGGCCATAATAACACTTTCTTTTATAATTTTTTATATAACAGCGCCATCCACCAGTTAATATGCACGAAAATTTAATCAATATAACTTCTCACAATAAAAATTTTGCAGCAATTTTATTCAATAGACGCTGTGATAGTCATATGGAAAATCGGAGAATGTGATTAAAAGTAGTACCACTTTGTCTACTGATATACACCCAAATTAAGATAACATTCATTTTAATAATATTAATAGCTTATGAAGTTTGGTGAATTTATTCGCTCTGGAAACTGTGATATAGTTTTCCTGTGAAAGGGGAAAACTGCAGCCTAGCAGCGACACCTGTCGATTGATATGCACCCAAATTGAATCAGCATCTTTTTTCGCTATAGATAGATCTCTCACATATTATGTTTAGTGCAATTATACACTCAAGTAAAACTTTGTAGAAAAAATAAAAGGAACAAACGTAGAGGAACTCTAACTACCGAAATGTATTGTCTAATGCTCATTTTAAAACAGTCTAAGTTAAAACATACTTGTAGGCTCTCTACTGGATATTTCCTGGAGAAAAGAACAAAAACAATTCATGCAAATCAATAAAAAGAAAGATTATTTCATTAAGCGCTAAAATTCAGTAATTTGTGAATTTTTCAGTTGAACAAAATAAATATTTTTTTATAAGATGAATATACATAGGTGAATATAGCGTGACAAGAAACATTGCTTTTTGGATATTTACAGTTATTTCTACAAGGGATAAGTAAAATTTCTAAAAACGGTGAGAAAATGCAAGTTTCATATATTTTTTTCCAGTCTCATTGCGTAAAAGTGTTCAACTTAGGATAATATTTGTATGTCCAACTTCCAAGTTAGAGGGATGTCCAACTTATAGAGGTTGGACATAGGACATAATGTTAATCCTTACATTCCGTTCCGATAAAAAGTGTCCAACTTAGAGTGGTGTCCAACTTGACCGGTTTCACTGTACAAATAATCGTCACAGAAACTGTATAGATTTTGGGGAATATATTATAGATTTTTTTACAGAAACAGAACAAAAAAAATTATTATTACGGCTTACGGGCTCAAATTATTTAAAATGTGCTAGCATCTAAATGCTTTATCTGATTGCACTGAAAATTTATATACATTTTAAAAAACACTGTCGCAGAAGCTGTATTGATTTTGGTGAATCTAATACTTATATATTTTTACAGGGACACAACGAAATATTCTTTATTATTATGATCTATGGGCTATAATCATTTGAAGGGCTATAGCGTAAAATAAAACAACATACTATATGAACAAACAAACAAACAAAAAAAAAACTTATAATTTTCTTTTTGTTTATTTAACGATTTTTTTTACTATATTTATTTAACCATTAATTACTTGATGTTTGGAATGTTAAATGGACAATGGAGTCATTCTAGATATATTAGATAAAGCGTAAAGAAGCAGAATGAAAAATAACTTTTAAAAAATGGTTAAATATTATAACTAGGTATATATATATGTATTTATGAGGGTATAACTTTTAAATGGGATCCCGAAAAACAGGGCATCGGTAAAAAGGGCATCCGGAAGAAAGGGCACCGGAGAAAAAGGCACTTTTTCAAATCGCAAAATTTTAAATATCAAATAATGAATTTAAAGAATGACTTTCAAATTACATTTTTGAAATTCGGTCCCCAAGGGGGGGGGGGGGGGAACGTGATTTCGCATGCGTTAAACGTGATTTCACATAATCCTATATATCTGAAACAAACAACAACAACAAAAAAAAAAAAAACAGATATACGTGAAAGAAAGGGCACCGGTGAAAAAGGCACTTTACAATACATTTCGGTTGTTAGGGTTCCTCTTCATTTGTCCCTTCATTTGACCCAGATCGCGCTCGTCGGCCTAGCCGTTCGGAGTTTTCCGTAGTTTCCTCCGAAACTTGCATATATACGGGCTACGATCCCTTAGAAAGACCCCCCCTCGAATGGATGGCACTCTCCCTCAAGCCTAGGACCTACAGCAGCTCTTTTACTTCTATTACCCAACTACCGTAGGTAATGGAAGTATTGTATTCGGTCCAAAACTTAGATATCGAGATTTCACCTGATTTACGTGTTTGAAAGTCTCATGGGTCGAAAAGAGTGGTTTTTGGCAATTGGTCAGTGTGTATGCGTGTGTGTAATCTTCCGGTTATTATATCTCGGAAACTAATAAAGATAGAACTACAAAACTTTAGAATTGAAATAGGTCTGGTGTACAAACGAATTTTCCAAATTTTGGTGAAAAATGGAAAAACAGAAGTGGGGCATCGGAAATCGGAAGTGAAGCCGTAAGCCGTATGTCAAAAACGGCTCTAACGATTCTCTTCAAAGTTGCTGTATAAACACTCTATTAGACGTCCTTTCCAATGATATAGTTGGTTAGTTCAGGAAAATTGATAGGCTCTGTTTTTAAAAAATAATTTATTAAAATTATTATTTAAAAAATTTATCTTTTATGATAATGCAGACGATTTCCATATTAGAGAAGTAGTATAACACCAAATGTCCAAAAAAAGTCCATTTTATTCTCAAAAAAAAAAAAAAAAAAAAAAAAAAAATTACGATTTTTTTTTTTTTTTTTTCGTTAGAAGTAAAAAAAATCGATAACTTTGTTTTAAATTATCGCAGATCAATGGTTCAGCCATTCGTTTTAAAGGTATTGGCGAGCTCTTTTGAAAGATACCCATCATGAAAATTTACTCCCCTCGAGGGGGGACCCCCCCCCCCCAGGGGGGGAGGCGAGGCTCCTACATACACAAAAAAAAAATCCCAGTTAACTATCTCTATTACAAAAAATATATATTCGTTTCATTTGGTTTAGTGCAGTCTATAGACGTTAAACTCTACTTACCTGCAATTTCCCCCATAGACGTAATGTATTAGAATTCTCTTGATTGTCCCTGTACACGAACCATTTGCTTGATCTTAACGAAAAACTTACTGTAGCATCTATATATGATACACATTTAGAATACCATGTTTGGAATGTCTGCTACTATTTGTTCTTGAGATATGCTGATAACAGACAGACACCTACACAGACACACAGACACACACACAGACCATTTGCTAAAAACATGATTTTCGTATTCAGGTGTAAATCTAACAAAATCTCGCGTTCGAAAATTTGACCCAAAAACAATTCTTTCTCTACCTTATGGGTAAGAGTATGACATAGAGTATGACATACCTAGCTAATTAAATTGATTTTTTTAATTTAAATTTTCGGTTATCTTCAACTGAAAATTTCGTTATTAAAAAAAAGAAAGAAAGAAAAAAAGAAAAGAAAAAAAGAGACCTTAAATATTGCCAAATCTGAATTTGCAGCAAAAAGCTTTTTTTTTTTTTTTTTTTTTTTTAAGGGGGGGGAGGTGAACTTAAGATATTAAGAACTTTGTATATAAATATCATAAAAATCAAAAGAATGGAATAATTATTTTGTGTTAAAATCATCAGAAAATTAAAATAAAGAAAACGAAAGAAAGAAAAGGAAAAGTAGGCACGAATGTAGCGTGAAAGAGATAAGTCCGAAACAATATTTTGTGTTCTTTGGATTTTTATGTTGTTTCTATACAAAGATCTCTGCATCGACCAAATTTAAATGCTTTAGCTAAGTTCTTTTTCTTTTTTTTAAATTAATTAATTAATTAATTAATTTTTAATGTCCGCATGCAATTGTTTAGTAAGAAGAAATACAGTCGAATTTCCCTAATGAGCAATATTTTAAATATTTTTATGCACTTAGTATTAGCTCACTTTAAAAATATTGAGAACATAATAAGGATTTTTTTAATAATCAGTTAAAACTGTGTCCTGGACAGTTGAAACTTGTTACAATGCGCAGAAGAATGCTGAAGATAAAATTATTATTTCCCCTTCAATTCAGCCAGAAGAATTTAAATTTATAAAGATTAGGTAAATATATATAGGATAAAAATTTATTAATTAATGGGGAGTAGGGGATCTTTAGATTTGTTTTAAAAATCTATTTAAAAATTAAAAAAAAAAAAAAAAAAAGAAAAAAAAAGTAGTATATTTGTGATATTGAAAAAAGAAATTATCTAATAAATACATATGAATAGTATATGTTCAGAAAAACAAACTGATAGTTCTTATTCCCTATTGCTTCTGTCCCTTTTCTACTGACATGGGTAAGCATTCATTCACTTCAGGGCATTTTCACACTTTCAACTTATAAGAATGAAAACAACTAATGACCTGTCATCCTTAATGCGCTTTCTACCTCCCACCAGTGATAAATTACAGCAGGACGGGAAGGGGGAAAATCCAGTTTTTGCAGCTAAAAATTGCATTTCTCCCCAAAATTATTAATAAGTTTTTAAAATTTAAATATTATGAAAATTAATAATAATAAGTTACATTATTTAAAAAGGTTTAGCATGAATTATATTATTGATAAAACAACTTGTTAATTATTTGAGGGCGATAAAGGAGATCAAGTAAAATTTCGACTTTTACAGCTTAAAAACAAATTTAAAAAATATAAAAAATCAATTTTTGAAACATGGAGGAACTCTTAACGGCCATGAATTTTCAGAATGCGAAAACAGAATTTGAAAATATGCATTACGTAATGAGTAATAATGGGGATTATTTTACAATAGATTAATACGGGATTTGGATGACCTTGAAGCTCACTGACAGAGAGCCTTAATAGCTTAGGATTACAATCCATTATATTTATATACAAAAAAAAAAACCGTCACTATAAAAATATTAATCTCTAACACTCGCACACACATATGCACGCAAATAAAAAGTAACAAAATTACGCAAAATTACCATCATACTACAGAATGGTCTAAAAAAAAAAAAAAAGAAGGTGAATTAAATGCAGATTAGGTACAGAAAAAAGAATAATTAATAGATAACCTATATTTTATAATAAAAACACTTTTACATAGCCTACCTTAGATCCGGGTTCAGAATACAGCCAAGATAATGAGGTGGCCCTTTGGTCGGGCGCAGGCGTTTTCTGCCAAAGGGGGTCGACCCACACTCGTATCATAGCATCACCCTGCCAAAACAAAAGTCAAGACTGGACAGAATTTTATCAAAACAAAACAAACATAACAATAATAATAATAACCATAAAAAAATAAAAAAAAATCACAACACTCAATTAAAAAAAAAAAAAAAAAGCCACAATACAATGGAATCAATATACGCAAATTCTGATCAGATCTGCATTTACTCTCACAATTCACACATAGTAAAAAAATAACAATAATATATAAACACAGAATTATACACAAACAATTTCTTCTATATTCTTCGATGTTACGATTCCTAATCAAATATGCGAGAATTACGCAGCGCTAAAAAAAAAAAAAAAAAAAAAAAAAAAAACGGAGACCGAGAAACACAGAAAAATCATGCAAAATTCAAGCCGCAGCGGTGACGGAACGTAAGATAATAGAACATAAAGCACGCCGAACGCAAGTTAGATAAAATAATAGCAACTATATAAAATAAACAAACAAGAAATAAACCTGCAATGAAGATAAATTAATAATAGCTGAAAGAAAAGGCAGGTACATATTAATAATAAAACTGTAAACAGAATAGATAAAAAAAAAAAAAAAAAAAAAAAAAAAAATGCAATATAGCTCACGCTTATCCAATTCAATGATGGCGTCAGTGTAGATCAGATATATTGCGAGGAGCATCCGAAATCCCACAAAGCACACACGTGAAACAGAAAAATAATAACAAAATGGAATTAACAAAGGATAGTAGATAGGCATGTACACAATTTAAACATAGATGAAGCAACAAAGCTTAAGCAAAGCAATAAAATATACATATAATAAAATTCAACTCACTTGTAAACTAGTAAACAAATTTCTAATCCGATGAACGAGTCTGTCTCTGCGCTTCTCTCGAGTAAGTAACAGAAGAATCTTATCTCAGCTCTCCCCCCTAAAGAAAACGATTATAACAGGATGTACTAATCATTAGCGCTGGTCATTTCCCACGACACAGAGGCGCAGGCGAAAGAGGGTTTGTCACCCCCATTACAAAACTGAAAAACAGCTCTCGGAAGTTAAAATTAATATTTCAAATAAAGCGAGGGACTTTTCAAAAAAAAAAAATACTGCCTTACTTAATGGTAATAAAGACATACTACCAAAACGATTAAATACATTCATGATATCATGTCATATACAAAATTTCTTTTATTATTGGTACTATACACGGAGAGTAATGTATATAGAATAATGTATATATGTATATAGAAGAAATGCATAAACTTGTGGAATTTTGCTAACAATTCAGAAAAAGTACTATGATATGTGAATTTAATGTATTGTATATGTTTTTATAAATGATATTAAAAAAAAAAAAAAAAAAATGAGTGTTGGTATACGGTATAGATAATTATAATTATTGAGTTAAAATGCAAAGTAATAATGATAACTTTTAGCATTAATACTAAAATGTGTACTGACTGAGTGAATTAATCCTGCACAACATGTGTCACAAAATTATAAACTGAATACAACTTATAAACTGTTGCCACAATCAACTACAAAATGCAACGACCATAAGACTGTATATCACATATTGATGATCACAAATTGAACTATCTCAAAAACCAAATATTGTACCATTTACATATTTGAATCAATTAATAATTAGTGTTGAAATATGCATGATAACCGTATTGAACAGTATATTACGAACTATCATCAGTCACTATTGAACTAAACTTCATGAACAATTAATAATCCAGTGTCGAACTGTACGTTCATTAATCATTATGCATATATATACAAGGAGCTAATAGTGCTCAACTACATCACAAGAACTCTAATGTGCACTAAAAAACAGTTTAGTACAAATATGCATAAGAAATTTACTGACCAAACACACCAGATTACTATGACAACTAAAGGACTCATAATGTATTGAGATAAAGAAACTGTCTCAAACTTATTCGACAGGGGGATAGGCTGATGGGAAAAATCAGCCATTTTGTTAGAAACAAAATAATAAAGATACAAAAGGGCATTATTTAAAAGGAAAAAGAATATAAAAATACAAAAGCTGTTTTACTGAAGAATACAAGCTGTTTTATTACCTTTTAAAAGCCTAAGACAGAAATACAACGTCATATTTATGACCTGCACGTGGAACTCTGAAAGGGGACCACACGCTAAGCCCCTTCAGGCGACTGCCAAAAAAGCCCCGGCGAGGTCGTAAAAAAAGGCACCGTAGTAACCTAGAAGCAAGCTGATTGGTAAAAAAGGGGTCCAATAAGGAGCAGTGCCAATAAAAAAAGAAAATGCAAGGAGGGAACCGCCCAAAAATTATAATGAGGAAAATGAGAAGAAGTTTAAAAATTTAGATTTTTCTTCTAGCTGTTGCATTCGTGATGAGATGACGATAAAATGATTTGGCTGTAGCTCTGTCAATTTGTGTAAGTGATGAAATCATGTGAAGATTCTGACGGCCTCACGCCTACGCTAAGATGTGCTCTGCAGTGCTCCCAACACTAGTGCTCCCAGGGAGGACCCTTACTATGCCTCGCATGCATCATAACTTCGAGTAATCTGGTGAGAAATTTCTTCATTCATTTTGGTCAGTGACAATCATTTAACCCTCTGTACCATACTGTAGACTGTAGGCAACATACCGTTCGATCGTGGTTCAAATTCAAAGAATCGGTTCTACAACGTAATCACGCACTGTAGCCTGTCGTATACACTCACAGTTAGAGAATCTAGTATCTAGAAACACAACTGGATGGCGCCGTATGTCGTAAGTTGAAGTTCATTACTCGACAGTGGGTAACTAACGACAAGTGCGGACCGGCTCTGATTCAAAAAATAATAAAAAATAGTTTTTCGTGTGTTTTGTGTTTTATATTGAAACAGTGAAGAGGTAAGTGTTTCAAATTCATTGTATAATATTGATTTTGACCCAATTTCACGTATTTTATAGGATTTTATGCTAAAAAGTGTTTGTTGCCTGTAGGTGTTTTTGTTTGTTTTTTCGAAATTTATGAGAAATAAAAAAAAAAAACCTGAAACACGTGTATTTTATTTTTTTCCAATTATTACGAAACAAATAAACACAAAAATATTAAAGGTCATGAGTTACAGAGGGTTAACTTTGCAAACGCATGCAAGTATGCATATTTTCTAAGTACTCATCTTTAGCACCATTGATGCAACATTAAAGATCATTGTTATATCATTTATATTGTATTATAAAATTATAGAATAATCAATTTAATTAGTATTCAAAATTTGGATTTTTAATAAAGAAATTAATTAAAATTATATGAATCTAATATTATTTGAGAGTAAATTTATTTCTTCATAACCATATTATTTTTCAGATTAATGTTTGCTTTTTAATTAGGATTAATTTTAGGGCATTTCACAACGCATGCCCGAATATCGAATTGATATTCAAAGTGTACGACCATGAAGCTGTCACTTTGGAGCCACGAAAAGGAGGGTAGTCTGATTTAGGTTAATATCCGCCCAACATGTAGCACCGCAATATGATACGGATTTAGAAAATCGAATTTGGATTTTCTGCTACTATTTGTTCTTGAGACATTCTAATAACACACAGACACACACACACCGAGAGAGAGAGAGAGACCATCCGCTGAAAACATGATTTTATAATTCAGAGGATCTGAAAGCGTGCAATATAACGAAAGCTAATTTTCGGAAATTTGACTCAAAAACAATTCATTGTCTACACCGTGTATATGAGTAAGAGAATGTATAAAGGAAAAGAAAGAAAAATGAATTTGAAAATTCCCTTTTAGTACATAAATTATTCATAAATTTTATTTGCTAAATTATCAATGAGTATTCTCTTGTGTATTCACTAGGGGAAAGAGAGACATTACAGGTTAAAATAGCCGTCTTTCCCTGAACGATTTTTTTTTTTTTTTTTTTCTCTCCAAACGCTGATCAACACAATTGCCTTATAACAAAAGCTATAGTAATTACAATTTCTCACTTTTGATACAACCCCTTAAGACTTGGCGAAAAATGCTAGAATTTTCAAATTGCAATAACTCGGCGAGATTTTGACTTAGAGAGATGATTTTTTTTTTTTTTTTTTTTTTAAATGCTTGTTAGAGCGAGGAGAATATTTTTCTAAATATAAGTCATATGACAGGAGGGGCCGTATAAAAATTAAATTTCGTATTTAATATGTATACAGCCCCTTGTACAAAAAAAAATGCCATATCTGAAATCTACTCTTAATTTGCACCAATTTTGTATCTGGAAGTATTTTTCTATCTTTCTTAGTTTACGAGATAATCGCTGTAACATCTATTTTGAATCACCCGGTATATAACCTACCATCATACAGATTTCAAAATAAGCTAATGACAGACATTTTTACGTGTAGATAGTAATTTGTAAAGACATAAGCAGGTTCTAGTCGACAAATGCATTTTATTTAATGAATATTTAGCCAATAAATAGAGTCCTTAATGATATTTTTAAGAAAGTTGCCGACATTTTTTCGTGTAGAATGTAATCCTTAAAGATATAAACAGTTTCTTGTCGACAAATGCACTTTAATGAATACTCAGCACATAGATAGATCAGGTAATAATTTTGTTATGAAAGTTGCCGACATTTTTGTGTGTAGAAAGTAGTTCTTAATATATAGGCAGGTTCTAGTCGATGAATGCACTCTATTTTGTTTTAATCTTGTTTGTCATTTAAAGAATTTTCGAATAGTTTAGTTCAGTGCTATAAACCAATGAATCTTTCCGGAAAATTCTAGAATTCTCTTCTTATTAAAGTTAGAGCTTCCAAACTTAGGCAACCTTAAACCACAATTTTTCGCGAAATTCAATGTAAAGTTTTTTTAAAATCGATGCCAAGACCAAAATCAGCGTTGACTACAAACTTGGTGACTTGGCGAGATTAGCGATCAAATTTGGTAGCAAATAATGTTTCAAGACAGCCAGAATTAGTAAATCCTTTCTCAGTTTTAACTGAATTAATTGTTTCGGTAAATTGTATCGTTTTTCACCTGTAATTTTTGGCAAAAAGAACAAAAGTAAGCCATCTATACTCGAATGATTTTCATTAAACTCTATGCTATGAATCTGCCAATGAAAGATTCTGTATTAAGCCATTCCTGAAAAAACTAGTATATTTGTTTGGCTGGCGGTATGTACAATCCTATTATCATGACTTTTGTGATTGGAGTAGCAGTTTTTCAGTTTCTTTTCCTCGTGGTTAGAACGTGCCTGTTTATTTAAGAATCCATTACCTCACAAAAATGTCAATGTTTTCATAACGATATGTATATTCCGATGGGGGTATAAGGAAGTCATGTGGTGTCCACGTCAGATTTTTTTTTCCATTATTTCCCAACAAAGTTTAAAAGTGTTTGTAAAGAAATGTTAAACTTTTAAAAGAGCTAAAAAAAGAACACAAATAATAATTCGTCAACTATTTTTAAATATTTTGTCGGTTAAATTTTGAGTACTCGAAATAAAAAGAAGTAAAATAAAAACTAAAATGATTTTGAACAATATATATATATATATCAGTTGCGTATTCTCTGGATATGCTAGGCATGCGCCGCATACCCACTAAAAACTATCTATACTTTAAACAGAATTTATTTAAAAATAAATATTTTCAACTAATTTTGTTAAATACTCGCTTCCATCTATACATTATCCGTCATTCAGTTTTGAAAAGTTATAGTGAAAGGAAATTTCTTTTGTTAAATTATTCCTGGATAAATCAGAGTGCTTTTTTTTCTTACTACTGTCGTTAGTACCTTCCGGCTTTGTTTAGGCGACATCTGCTGACCGTATCATCTCAGAGATACCGTCACCCTCTTCTGCTGACCAGTTATTGCTTAGGTCATGCTACCTTTTTAAAGCATGCCCTGATATAGGGATTTTTTGCTATTTGAAGGAATATTCAACGTCCCTCTAATTTTCTCTCGTATAAAGTATAAGGGAAGTTCCGCTGTGTAAACGATTCAAGGCATGCGATCCTTGGAGAGCATATCCTGGAGTTTTAGGTATTTTTACAGTGTTAGGGATTTTGTTACCTTTGATAGAGATGTTCGCATAGAAAGCTGGTTTCTCCAACTGATTGATAAATTAAAACTTATACTTCATTTTACAATGATGTAATAAAAAAACTTTTTTCAAAAGAAAAAAAAATGAGTTGATTTGGAAATGATGACTAAATTGCAAAATAAAATTTTGATAAATTTCCGAAAATTGTTTTATGTGCCAGAAAAAGTTGCTTTTTTTTGCTTTTAATGTCTTCTTCACGTGTACCTGTATGCGTTATGAAGGTCAGGCTACTGATCGCATATCTACAAAAAATTGGCTGATGAATAGCTTTGATCTTGCAGGTGTAAATAGATTTTTTTTTTCTTCTTTTTTTTTTCTTTCGTTTTTTCTTTTCTTTTCTTTTTTTAAATTTTGAATCTGAATTTCTTAAATTAATTATTTTATTTGTTTATTTATTTATTTATTCTGGAATGTTCCGTCAATTTTTCTGCTTTATTTTCTTAATTTTTATCTCATTTGCGTGTTCTTATTTTATCCTTCATTCCTTAATAAAGATCGCTATTATGTTTATTTTTCATTCTTTCGCATTAAGCCATGCCATTAAATAGTTTTTATATAATAAAATTTTAATACTGCTTCTTCTTATTCTTCTTCTTATTATTATTTTTTTTTTTTTTTTTAACGTTACTTTTGAATCAGAAACATTTTTTTTTTTTATTTGGTTATATCTCTCCTGAGCGAAGCTTTCTTTCTTCTTCTTCTTTTTTTTTTTTTTTTAAATATACATAATAGTTGTGTTTTACAAAATAATTGCTTATGTAAAGGCGTAATACCTCCTTTTGAAGAGAAACGTTAATTATTTTTAATGCGTTGTTTCTATCGAAATCAAATGGTAATATGATAGAAAGAATTAAACTTATTAAATCTTTATTAAAAATTGTAACAATTAACTTCTTGTATAAGAACTATCAGAGGTCAGATAAGCACCTACATTCAAGCGCTCCCTTAAGGTGCTGCTACTAGCAATGGAGTCTTCAGTCCGACATAGTGCGATTGTGGAAGACACAGCAAAACGCAGCGAGAGCCTGAAGCCAAGTTTTCAGCGATTACAATGGATTTTTTCTTTCCGGTTTTCACCATTCTTTCTGTCTTTCTTTTCTTTTCTTTTTAGTTTTTATTTCTAAAGTGATATAAAAAATTGTTGTAAAATTTTATATAAGATTTCGAGAAATTGAAGCCCACCAGCGGTCGAGCGGGTCTGCGCTCAAAGTTGGTAGATGGGAAGTGTCGGGTTCGATCCAAGATCACACTCATTTACCTAGCCGTTCGGAGATTTTCGTAGTTTTCTCCAAAACTCGCGTATATATGGGCAAGGACCCCTTATAAAGACCCCCCATGGACGGCATTCCAAACATAGGCCTAGGACCCAAGTATAGTCAATCGAACTTGAATCCTACAATCAACCAACAAAGAAATTCGATGAAATGATATCGCCTTGATGAGTAGCGTTCTTTCCATAGTTGACTTCAGAGCATGCCCAGATTCAAATGTCACGCTACGCCACTGATATATATATACATTAAATTACGTAAGTAAACAAAAACATTAGCGGTTATGACTTCCAAGTACAATCTCTAAGCAGTTGCCATAGAAATTTTTTAAAAATAAGCTGTAACCAAGAAAACCAATGCATACAGGTTTCATCTCACATCACTCCTATTGGACCATGACAGGGGAACCATTTATCGATTTATCACTCTACTTTATTTATCTCGTTGATATTTCTCAAATAGAAATCAGAGAATGCAAATTTTATAATTATGAAATAAATCTTCTAAATGTAAAACATTCCAAATGTTTATTTTATTATTATTATGAGAAAACAGAAATAATCACAAGAAAGAGGTTTAAAGATTGTCTTGTTGTGATATAAAAAATATTAGTGAAGAACGTGAACACCTTTTTATTGCTTCCGTATTATAAAAAACTCAGACGAAATATTTTTAACTACAGTGATAAATTGCTATTACCATATATAAAACTGTACGTACTAAATTTAATAATATAATATGTATATTATATCGTTATATTATTAAAATCAAATTGGAAATTATGATTTTGAGGTATATTTTAAATCTTTGAAGAGTTCGAATATTCTAATAAATTTAGAACAATTCTTACCTTAATGCAGATCAGAAATTTAAAGCGATAAATTTGTTTGACACTTACAATTCGCATTTTTGTAATAAAAAATCATTCCAAAAATTATTATTGTGATAAAAATTATTTAACCTTCCTCTCTTGTTCAGAAAATTCTGAAGTCTAGTGTTGTGAAAATGTGTGACTCAGAACATCCTGAAGTTAAATTTAACATCAATATAATTTCTAATAAAATATTAACAAATACAAATTATTTCGCTAACGCAAATAATAACAATGATTTTTCTGCGGACTACCGGTTGGCGACCACTGAGACTGACCTAAACTCCTTTAAGGTCCTGACCTAAACTCCTTCCTTACTCTCTACTTATTGTCTCCTCAAAACGTGTAAATATAACAAAAAATTCAATTTCGAAAATTTGACCCAAAAACAATACTTTCTCTTCCATATATATGGGTAAGAGAAAGTAATTAAATTCCATCATTCAAACATAAAAGATATTTAACAAAAATTAGCTTGATAAAGAATCCACAGATACAGTGCAGCCACATATCCTAAAACTAGCAATGAGGACGCGTCAAAAATGTTGGAGGGATGCCAGCTTGACCGGCAGTTTGAAAATTGGAAAGCGTCCAGTAATTCCACGCTCTGTTATTGCTCATTTTCTCTGAGTCAGATGACTGTCACCCCTATTTTAGCATTGAACTCGTTGAGTTAGCACTTGCGCAGATGCTTCCATGGTTTCATGATCTGTGGTCGAAGAATGAGTCGTACCTAAAATTGTTTACAATATATTGTTAAATTTTAATGATAAAAAATTGAGGGAAATAATTAAATTTAATTAACCGGGAAAATTTCTAACATTACAATTTTAATTTTGAAATTCATTATTCATCAACCTTAATTTATTTTAGATAATTTGGAGTGGAAGGCTGATTTTTATACCAACTATGTGAAAAATGAATTTCAAAATTTTAATTTCGTGGTCTATTGGAGTTGTGCCACGTTTAATATTGAGCGTGTTCAGTAGAGCGCCCGAGATGGATCAATTCGACCGGGCGATGACGTCACTGATCCTGGACCGGTCTTGGATCGGGCCAGGAATCTACTGAACGCTTTGGAACAATTTTGACGTGATAGGAGCAGCGCCATCTATCTAATTTGACCTGTATTATTGTATTTCTGTTGTTTATTTTGTCTGGACTTTTAATACGTAATTCCATAAAATGCTAAACTATATTACGTTTTTTCTTAAAAAAAAAAAAAAAAAAAAAAAAGAAAGAAAAGAAAAGAAAGAAAGATCTTTTATGTAATAACAGTTTTACTTCTTTCTTATTAATGTAGAATTCTGTACTCTGCTAACAAAAAATAAGAAGCTATTAATCGATTGTACTGACAAATTACTAATATACATTACTTTGGTTATGATTTTTCTAAATTCACGTATAAATTTTAATCATGAAAATGTTAAGAATGTTACGTTACATTTATTTTTAAAGGAGCAGAGTAGATTTATCTTAAATGAGCACTTAAAACACCTTTCTTTCTCTTCGAATTTTATTATGAACAGAAATGTACAACAAAAACGTTTTTGAAAAAAATAAATAAATAAATTATATAAAATATGAAATATGCTGTTCAGTTAATGTAATGGATTTATATAAAAAATAATCTTATTTTCTTCTTCGATTTATGAATCAATATAAAGAGCTTTTTCTCTTATTACCGACTGAATATTAAAATAAAGTAGCAATTTAAACAACACTGCATAATTTTATAGCTACTTTTTTTTACAGTCTGTTTTGTTTATTAAATTTAATAATTGACATCTTAAACTTATTTTTACCTAAATTAAAAATATGTGGAAGGATTTTAATTTATTTACTTATAGTTAACTTATTGTTTTAAATGTAAAAAATACAATCGTTTACAAACTTTTCTATTTGTAAACAAAAAACAATCGCATGAATGAAAAGCTTTGTCTGAAAAAAAAAAAAGATATATGATTCTTCCCAGCTTATTTTTATATATTAAATTAACAAAATATGATAGCGTCCGAATTAAAAATATATATTTTTTTTTTGTTTCAATTAAAATTGTGTAAATTTTTGTTTGAATTTTATGTTTGAATGTTACGTTCATCAATAAAAAAAATTACGTATCGAAAATCGTTATTACGTAAAAAATCTTTATTACACAATAAATAAATAAACATAATATAGTTTAGCATTTTATGGAATTACTTACCTTATTTTCTACAGCACAAACAATGCATATAAATAGGTACATCTGTATTAATCCTTAGCTAATCAAACAAATAAACAATCATTGTCAAAAACAGATGTTTATTGTTCAGGTTTTCACTGCGTAATGTCAATCAGAGCCTGATTTTCAACCTATTGCGCATTTGATCCATCACGTGACCCAATGGATCAAGAAATTTTTCTGGGCTTTCTGATCCACGACCGGTCGAGATCGGTCCATTCCACTGAACGATGTAACTCTGGATCGGTCGACACCACTGAACGCTTTGGCTCGGAATCTTTCGACCGGTCGTGGATCGGGCGCTCTACTGAACACGCCCATTGTCACCTGATATAGCTGCGTTTGCAGACTCGGTGACCTTGCCAATGGATATTATGTGAGAAATGGCTAGCTGGTTATCACCCAGGGTAGCTCAGTGGTAAAGCATCCGCGCGTAAAGCGGAAGGCCCGGGTTCGATTCCCAGCTCTGGTATTTTTCACATAGTTGGTATAAAAATCAGCCTTCCACTCCAAATTATCTGAAATTACAATTTTATTTTTATTTTCTTTCTTTCTTCGTTTTTTTTTTTTTTTTTTTTTGTGTGTGTGTGTGTGTGTGTGTGTAATATAAATATTTTTTGAAAAAAAAAAATGTACAACTATTAATATTACACTAAGCGACAAAAAAAAAGCCGCACTGCAGAAAAAATGACTTATACCTTTTTTATTTGTAATAACTTTAAAATTAATGTTTGAAACAAATAAAACTGTCTTGTTTGCATAATACCAAAGGTATGAAATGATACCTATGTATATTTTCGATTTAATAATTCGCTTTACTGCACTTTCCGAAGTACATTTTAAAAATCTGCATAAAACTTTCTTTTTGAACATAATGCAATAACTATACACTTTGCATTCTATTATGATTTATTATATGAAATAAACAAGTTATATTTTAATATATGAAATAAAACTATTTATTTATTAGATCTAAGCAGTTTTTTGTTAAAAATATGTATTCTGCATTGGGTTAATTCCACCTTTATATGGAATTACTGCATTAATGCGCAATGGCATAGTTTTATACAGTGTTTTAATATAAATCTCAAAAATTTCAATGTGCCAAATATCACAAATAAATTTTTCTACTTCTGGCAGAGTTATAGGCTGCAAATTTCGAATCCTGCCCCCTCTCCCCCGCCTTTTTATAGACGAAACATTTTCGAGCGCATCGCAATTTTGACCATTTCCATGTCTGTTAAAGAAGAAATTCTACTATATCCTTTGTGGTATTTAACTTAAAGTGAAAAAAAGTATGATTACTTACATAATTATAGGTTCTCATGGGAATGTATAAGGAATTTTGACAATTTGAAGTGAATAAACTTACCACAGACGCCGTGTAGTAAGGTGCCTTATTATCTTCAAATGCTGTTTACGGAAATGTGTAAGATACCTCCAAAATAGTCGGTCAGGCACCACTTTTATGCAGATTGTGTTTTATTTCGAGTTAATTGATCCCTTGAGCATAAAAATTTCCCCGAATGTTTGAAAAGTTATGCAGCTCCGTACCATAATGTACGGAGAATGTGTCACTGTTTTAAAAGTGCGATTTTCATTAAGTCGGTCACATTTTCGTCTTCATTCTAGCTTTGTTCTTCTGCACGAAATAAAGAAAACTTGATTCATCAGAGAAAACCAGTTCAGCCTAATAATTGACTGATAATGTTTTTAAATTTTGGTCAACTAAAGTATTGTATTTTCTAATTCTTTTCCTTAATAATGGCTTTTTTCGCAGATCTTCCGTTCTTTAACCCGCTTTGTTTAATTGTTCCCGCATTGTTTTTGGAGAAAGTAATTTACTATACACTTTTTTTAAATCTTTTTTAAGTTTTGAACATGATACAAATCGATTTTTTAAACATTCGCATTTTAACTTGCGGTTATCTTGCTTGGATGAGCAACATGACCGCCTAAAGCCAAATTCCCAGTTTAAACGGCCAAAAAAATTTATATTTTGCTAAAATTCATTTTACCAATATTTCGTTAGCATTTAATTATTTTGCCATCTCACGTATTAAAATAGTTTTTGATTTTCATTTAAAAATTAATACTTTTTGTAGCATCGTTAACTGCCTTATTCTTACCATTTTTGAAATAAATTCTAAAATTACAATTTTCCTGACAATTGCATTTTGTTTTTAACACTAGACTCAAAGCTAAAGTGTATGTGGAGGACAACATAGTAAAATCTGTTCGAAAATTTGCTTTTTAAACGATAAAATTGGCGGTTGTAGAAGGCAAAAAGGAAAACATCCAAGTGCGGCTTTTTTTTTGTCGCTTAGTGTATATTTCGGCGCAAATGTACGAGAGTATACATACAGAAAAGAAAAAAAAATATTTGATAAGCATCTACCTTTTACTTTGTTCATATTTAAAAAATATGTGTCTAAATAACATTTAAATATTCTTGTGTACCATAACGAATTTAATAAAATTATAAGTTTTTTTTTTTTTTTTTTCCATTTATTACTTTACTAGCTTTAACATAATGTGCACATTATAATCAGAGGTGTTTAAATTATTTTATTGAATTTTATTGCAATTTTTTGTTTAAAATTATTATCTCATTCCTTAATTTCCCTTTTTTTACGTTTTACATAAAATTGAACGTCGCCCACAGATGGCAGCACTAAGTAAAGAAATCAAAATTGTTTAGTGAATCTTTCGACTGGTTGAGTAGAACTTCTTGGTGATGCCATTGTCACAAGCTGACTGGTCATTGAGAAAATTTCTCGACACGTCTTGTATTTCCTTAAAATGCACAGAAAAACACTTTTTTTTCCCGATGTTGTTCAATGCATGTTTTCTTGTTTTCTGATAAGTTAATCGTTCATCGTAGTTATAAATTAATATGTATGCAACTCCATTGCAAAACTGTCATTTTGCAATCGCAATCGATTTGCTATCGTTCGGAAAATGGTACTGGCAACACTCCTACTTCTACTTCCTATTCTTGTTGTTTATATTTACACGAAAGTGTCTCGAATTTCAATTTAGATTATATATTCTAAAATCAAAACTTTGAAACTTTTTCTTGTTATCCTTGAAAGTTAAGAATTATTAGTAATTGTTTGTTTCAGCGCAAGTTTATATTTTTGCTCTGATTTTATTATGGCCGAAGCCGATGATGGTACAAGGGTGCTTAATCTCAAAACTGAACAGGAACTTAGATTCGTGATTGACGAAGAAACAACTGATGTTACCTTGCAACTAGTAAGTGGATTTGCAGAGATACTAGGAACTGAGCTTATACTGAATAAAGTATATGCGTTTCCGCCATCATCCTCGGTGTCGTTATTTACATGGAAAGGATGTTCTGTCAAATTAAGTGGGCATGTAGCATCTTTGGATATCGCATCAGATTCGTTAATTATGATTCCTGTGTCTATTCATGCTTGTCTAGAGGAACAGCGTATGAAAGCTGATATTGAGAAAAAAATAGGCCCTATTAGTCTCGTTGTTGGTCCTACAGATGTTGGTAAAACTTCATTTTGTTATTTTTTGTTAAATTATGCAGCACGAATGGGTAGAAGACCTATCTTTGTCGACTTAGATGTGGGCCAAAGTTCGGTGTCAATGCCAGGGACCATATGTGTCATGTCTATTCAGAGACCATCAGACGTAACAGATGGATTTGATCAGCGACAGTTGACAGGATACCATTTTGGTCACAAGTCACCTGGCCATAATATTAAACTCTATTTCCTCCTTATAAAGAAATTGGGGCATATGATGAAAAGTAAAATGAAAAATGCTGATCCCAATGTTCAGGCATCTGGAATAATAATTGATACATGTGGATGGGTCAGAGGACATGGTTACAGTGCCATTACACTTGCTGCTTGGGCATTTGAAATTGACACTCTATTTGTTCTGGAAGAAGAAAGATTATATCTTGAACTCAAAAAAGATATGCCTAGTTCTGTGGAAATAGTTTATGTTCCCAAACAACATGGAGTATTTGAACGGGATCGAAGTGTACGAGGTAAAAATAGAGATAAACGTGTATGGGAATATTTTTATGGACCTAGGGGAAATCTGAAACCAAGTTCGATTCAAATAAATTTTTCTGATTTAAGCATATATTCAGTTAGGTCATCACATAACGAATGCAATATTACTGCTGAAAATGTAAGTGCTAATGATTTAAATATTGATTCGATACCATTTAGTCCACAGTTAGAAAAATGTATTCTAGGTTTGAGTTTTGCTGACAAAGTTGATGAGAACTTTGTTGTGACAAATGTAGTAGGCTTTGTATGTGTTGTTAAAGTTGATATGAATAATAAGACAGCCACATTATTGTCCCCTCAACCTGGACCTTTACCAAGTAAAATTTGTATTTTAGGAGAAATGAAACTTCCAAATCGAAATACCAGCCATTAAATCAGAAATTAAAAAGACTCAAGTAGAGTCAAAGGCATGGGTACTTTCATTTTTGTTGATCATGCATGTCATAACTTTTAAGCAAATGTGTATCTAATTGTTTAGTTTCAAACTCCAGTTATATTTTTCCAAACTTATTGATGTATAAATAATTCTTATGTTGTATTCAACTTTTTTTCATGTTCATTTTAATAACTTTTTTATTTCATGGTTTCATTTGATAAGTTGTTTGTGGAACTGTTTGTAAATATTACTTATTTTTAAATAAACTATTTTTAGGAAAATATAATAAGTAACTTCATAAATGCAACTCTGAAACAGGGTTCTCATAAAAATGATAATAATAGTGAGACATTGGAAAATTAACAGTTGCCACTGGCAGGGATGAGATTTTTCAGCTGATTTCAGCTTTTTGTACATTTAGCTTTTCAGCATTTTTTATGTTTCTGATGTGTATTTGTTCTTTTTTTATGCATTGAAGATTAAAATAAATATTTATTACTCTAATATAATAGATTTTGTCATCAAAATTCTAGTATTTCATTTCAATGTCTTGCCTTTGCGTACAATTTCAGCTTTTTTGTATTTTTGCTAATCTCATCCCTGCACTGGCCACCCACAGCGGGTCTAGATGAAAATAAGTTGTGTCTAAAAAATTATCTGTCAATTGACATTTTTCTTTTCTAGAGAGTTTCATTTAAATAGTAATAATAATAATATAAATTTCTATCAAAGACAGAATTTAGATGGTATAATTTTAAAGGATTATCGTTTACTTCAATTTAAATTTAAATACCTTATTTTCATTCTTTTGAAAAAGCGAATATATTTTGGCATGCACATTGTAGCCCTCTTCAGTGCTAATATGACGACTCCACTTGCCGGCACTTCCAAGGTAAACATTCAACTCCTCGTTGTCGGTCCACTTCATTTCACTTCTTGAAGTTTAATAACTGTTGCCAATCGTCGGGTATTAAGCTGTGTTCACGGTCGTTAATAGCGGAATTGGTGGTTAGGATTTCTATTGCTTCGCATTTTAAGGCAAATTTGTGGTTGTTATAGGGGGCTATTTTTTTTTAATATTAATGATCTTAAGGTTAATGGGATTTATTGTTATTGGTGGTAGAAAGCACGGCAGAATATTTATTGAACTTGATATCTGAAAGATGTTCTTTCATGGGTCTTTTTGTCATTCCTATATAGCTAACTTGTGATTTGTTCTCAAAGTTAAAGTCTATTTTGTAAATTTCAGATGTATCTTTAAGTGGTGTAGGGTCTTTTTCATTCCGAAAGTGTTAGAAAACATTTTTGTTGGGCTTTATTGGTATATTGATATGCCGCTAAACATAATATCAGTATACCAATAAAGCTTAACAAAAATCTTTTTCGACATCTTCGGAATGAAAAAGACCCTATACCAAGATATCTGGAATTTACAAAATAGACTTTAACTTTGAGAACAAATCACAAGCTAGCTATATAGGGATGACAAAAAGACCCATAAAAGAACTTGAAAAAGAACATCTTTCAGATCTTAAGTTCAATAAATATTCTACCGCGCTTTCTACCACCCATAACAATAATCCCATTAACCTTAACACCATTAATATTCAAAAAATAGCCCCCTATAACAACCACAAATTTGCCTTAAAACGCGAAGCCATGGAAATCCTAACCACCAATTCCCCCATTAACGACCGTGAATACAGCTTAATACCCGACGATTTGCAACAGTTATTAAATTTCAAGAAGTGAAATGAAATGGAGTCGTCATATTAGCACTGAGGAGGGCTGCGATGTGCATGCCGAAATATATTCGCTTTTTCAAAAGGATGAAAATGTATTTAAATTGAAGGACAGAATTTAGTTTAGTACGGAGGACTATTAAAATTTCAATCTGTAAAATTTTAGTTTATTTATCTCATTTTTCAACCGTAAAACTGGGCCACGTACTTTTTATAATGACTGAAATGAATTAAAATGAAGTGTTGTACCTAAATTTCATACTTTAGTTAATTATTTTTTTTAATCCAATTGTGTCAAAAAACTGTTTGCACCCCTGGATTCAGAAAAATTGCCCCTTTCATTTAGTATTGAATTTGTAACAATTGGACTGATATATATAATTTATTTTGATGTTACACAAAACTAGTCTACAAAAACCAGGCATGAGAATTTTCCGCGGATCCGTGATTTTCCGCATTTTTGTGATTTTCGTTAATTCCGCGGTTTTTTATTTTGTTAAAATTGAACTCCAATAACGATCAGTGTTCAAACGCTCCACGAAAAACTTTAGATTTTCAATCCAAAATATAAATGTCAATATTAATTTTAAACATGCTTTATTAGATTCTATAACATATAAAAGAACAGAATTTTTCAATATTTCTCACTCATATAATTTTTTTTGTCCCCCCCCCCCCTTTTCATCTCTAACCATTGCCGATCAAACATTCTGTGGGAATTTATTTTTGTATATTTTATCCATCCACAATATTAATTTTAAACTTACTTTATGATATATTCTAGAACCTGTAAAGAAGTAGAATTGTGTTTAATATTTCTCTCATGAACTACTTTTTATCCCCCCCCCCCCCTTCTTTCCCATTTTCCACCACCAGCCAATGATTAAATGTTGATTGCTAGCTAATTTTTTTTTTTTTTTTTTTTTTTAACTATGTTTTATTGTGTTGATGTGTATTATTCTTTTAGTTTAATTTGTCACTTTTAAAATATTTTGTATAGTTTTTTCCTGTGAGCATTATTTTTCATTTGAAATAAATTTTTTGAACGTACATTTGTATAATTTTCCCTGCGCATGTTATTTTTCTTTTAAAATTAATTTTATGAACACGCATGTTTCCTCTTTTTTTAATTTTCTGTACTCTCATACCTGACAAAAACTCCAGATTGAAACTAGTAATCCTCCGTCCTAAAAAAAAAATGGTGCGCTGACTTGAAACTAAAAGATTAACTTTTAAATGAATTTATTATAAAAAAAAAAGCATTTTTCATAGTTTTTCTTTCTTTCTCTTTTTTTTTTTTTTTTTTTATCATAAAATATAAGTCAAATATTTTGAGGTACAAACCTTCAAATTTCATGAACTATATTAATTTTTAGTTTTGTATTAGTTCATATTGCAGAGATGAAAGATTTAAAACCACTTAGAATTTTAAAAATCTGGTATGGAACAACCATACGACTTCTATTACCTGCTATTACACATATCACATGCACTTTTTAGAGATAATGTGATCAATGACATAAAATTGACCTAACAAAGTAGAAACTTACAAGTTTTCTGGTAACAGAAAGTTAATACACATGTAAAGACATGTAAAACAGAGTTAACATAACGAATTAAAAAATAAGGGAAAAAAATTGTTAGAGCCATTTTTTTTTAACCACCAATTTCCAAGATCTAAAACTGGCCTACCTAATCAGAGAATGACTATTAATTTGCCTGTAATAATTATATAATACATGAGAAGGAATATCTAAAATGGGTTTACGTAACAATTTTCAAGAAAATCGTTAGAGTTATTTTTTAAATGCGTACTTTTACCAAAACTTGTCATACTCAATATTTAACTGGAAAACAACAATTGCATTTAAAAGGATATCTAAAATAAAAAAAGATATCTTAATGTGACGAGTTTGACAAAAATCTGTATGGCTGTTTTTAAAGGAATGCACTTGCGAGACCTGAAAATGAGCTATTTATGCAGGGCACCTATCAATTTTCCTGAAATAACCGACTAATTCATATGAAAAAACATCTATAGTTCGACTTTCATGAGTTGGCACCTGTCAATCATGCGTTACGTAGGCAGCGACGATTCTATTACCTTGAAATCGGTTGAGGGGGAGAAGGGAGGTCGTCTGCTATCTTTACAAGTTTTGTGACATTTTGGCGATTTTTTTTTTTAATTATTATTATTAATCTATTTCCAAATTAAGAGAACTTCTGGACTTTCTAGAATGTTATATTATAACAGTAATATCTCTTTATTTTTATTTTTCTCTTTTTTAAATCATTATTTAAAAAAAGAAGAAAAATGATTGATTATTTTAAAAATCGAATAAAGAATTACACTCCAATAATTAGTTTCTAGGAAATTTGATTTTTTTTTTTTCTTTTTTTAATATTTAGACCGAATACATAGAAATTTAAAGCCATCATAACAATAATATAAGAAATTATCTCATTTATTACTGTCTTCTATATTCAATAGAAGAAAGTATTGGATTCGTAAAAATTTTCGACCTTGGGTTTTTGATGGATTTACACGTTTTAAGAGCTGTAGAACACAATTTGACCATTTTTAGAAAATGTCTGTCTGTGTGTGTGTGCGTGTGACAAAATTTTGTGGCAACTGTATCTCAGGAACTACTGCACAGAATTTCATACAAATTGGTATGTAGTTGCACCTTGACATAAATTAGTGTCTATTAACTTTTGTTAAAAATTATCTTACAGGTTGCATTGCCATCCCGCTTTTTTAAATTTTTAACATAGGACATACATATTGGACAAAATTTTGTATAAATGTGCATAAAGAGGATTAGTTTTTAGTAATCATTGTGGAATTTACAAGAATTTTTTATAATAGAGATAGTCTACTGGGAAAACAATTTTGTATGTGTAGGAGCCTCGCCATCCCCCCTTAGGGGGGAAGTTCCCCCTCGAGAGGTGTAAATTTTCAAGATGGGTATCTTTTGAAAGGTCTCGTCGATACCTTTAAAATGAATGATTGAACTATAAATCTGTGATAATTTGAAACAAAGTTATCGATTTTTTTTATTTTTAACAAAAAAAAAATCATAACTTTTTTTTTTTTTACGAAATTTAACCAAAGTTGGTGTTTAGTTGGCCCCTGACATTAATTGGTGCTGTACAGCACAATTTATTTTAATAAATTTCCCCATTTGTTCATTCAATATTTAAAAAAAATGTTTTTCTTAATTAAAAAAAAAGTATTATTATTATTTTTTTTTTTTCAATTTTCATTTTTTAAATCTTTTCAAACAAAATTAAGAAGTTTTAATGACTTGGTGTCGTCTGTCTATTAGTCCTAAAGATAACTTTCCTAAATATGCTTGGGTAATCATAAATTTGATTACACTACTGCAGGGCATTCAATTATACCTAATGAAAAAAAAAAAAAAAAAAACTTTTAAGTGCATTTTAACAACTACTTTAGCGTAAATACCTCGAAATTTGTAACTGTTATAAGAGAATATCTGTTGACAATGGATTCGATCTCAGTACCTCCAACTCTGAATACTGAACTTCCCAGCTGCTAGTTGGGAGTCAGAGTCAATAAATTCAAATACATTATGCAATGAAAGTGAAAATTGTTCAAAACATTTTCAGCTGTAATTTATTATTATTATTATTAACCTATAGCTTTAATATTTAATGCGCTATACATGATGCATAATTTTTCTTAGACATTATACGGAACAACGGGATTGCAGAAATTCATTCTAATTTGTACTTTAAAAGTAAGACTATTGAAGTCTCTTTCTCTGAAATAGAAATTAAAGTGAATAGACCGGTAGTAATTTATAATCTATATTAGCAGCACGATTTTTCTTTTTTGTTTAAATGCATTGCTAACAACACCTTTATCTAAATAAGGTATTAGTGCCTATTGAAAATGCAAGCGTAAGTGAAGGTTTGTTGTTGTTATTATTTATTATGTCATTAATTTTTAAATGTTAACACATGTTTTTTTTTTAACAAGCAAAATGGGATTTCAGCTGGCGAGAAGTAAAAACTATTGGCTTGATGCTATTCTCATAGCAACCTTCCTTTTTCCCCACCCATTCATTCTTTTCAAATCGCGCGCCCCTTCCTTAAAGTAAACTCTTCTAAAAAGAGGAGGGATGAAGTGCCATCTTGTAAAAGATGAATTATAATAGAATGTTTATCTAGTAACTTTGAAGAAAATCGTTCGAGCCGTTTTTGAGATACTGACTTACAGTCCTACTTCCGATTTTCCAGTTTTTACTAAAAGTTGTAACAATCATCTGTATGTCAGACCTGTCTTAATTTTGAAGCTTCGTAGTTCTATCTTTATTAGTTTTGGAGATATAATAGTCAGAAAATTCTCCACACACATACACACACACTGACCCAATTTCCAAAAACTACTTTTTTGGACTCAGGGAAACCCTAACTCATGTATAAATCATGCAAAAAATCAATATCAAATTTTTGACCGAATACAATACCTATTTCCATTACCTAACCTACAGTAGTCGGGTGATGGAAATAAAAATATGCCAAATTTGTCTCTTGTCTCAATTGCTTTAAAATGATAAAATAAATTTTCTCCAATGATTTTTCATCTTTGCTTTAGTTAATTAAAATGTGCACAATAGTTCTTAATTAGGAAAAAATAAAAAATATTTTTCCTAAACTCTAAATAAAAAATTGTAGTTCTTATGATTTCATTGTAAAGTTGTACTCGTATTTAATTTTATTGATAACATTTCAAATTATTTTATTTTTACTAATATTACCAAATTTATTTGAAATGCTTAAATTTATGTCACTACTAACCTTACAGAATTTCTAGTACATGTTGTTGCCATTGTATTTATTATTATTTAAAAAAAAAAAAGTAGTCGTAGTTGCTCCAAAAAATATGTCCAGTGAAAAAAAACAATAAAAGCTAATTCTACTGACTCTAGGGAAAATTCTCAAATTTGCACTTTGATAATAAGTAAGATTTTCCCACTCTAACAAAAAGTATGTGTGGAGTTTTTGAAGTTGAAGTGAGTAATTTATATTTTTTTTATTTTGCAGAAAGAAACATAATATATTTTGTAGAATAATAGCTTCCAAGTACTCTGATTTAATCGGAGTTTCTCGATTTTTATCAGTGTGCTCTGTTAATCCAAAAATTATCAGAAAACTCTGATTTTCCAAACTTGACGGTTATTTATTTATTATTTTCTCTTATTTCTTCCATTTCTGTTTCATCTCATCTCATTTTATTTTATCTTCTATACATTTTGTGAAGTCATCCTTTATGTTGAATAAAAATGCAAAAATTTCAGAATTATTCACTTCTGATTTTGAAAATGTACATTTTCAGCGAAGCATGGGAGATGGAAGAGAAAAAGGAAGTAAAGAAAAGCTGATGCAGTATTCTCGTTAATTGAAAGAAAAAAAATCATTTAACATGATTTTAAACTTTTGGTTATATAACATCTATAAAAGTAAATATTTGTAGTATGAGTGAGAATTATAATATATTTGAATAGAATTTATAATAACCTACAAAGAGTTTGAATAATACATCGTAAAAGGAAATATGCAGCTTAAAAAGAAAATTTTGAAACAAATTATAAAAATGTTTTGAGTATACCTAATTATTTTAGAACTTGCCTCAGGTAAATATATATATTTTTTTATTGCTGTTTATTTGATCATTCTTTGATAGTTTCATTGATTTAAAGAAATTTATATTAAGACTGTAGAAATCTATATTATATATGGGAATCTTAATTAAAAGTTTCAAATCATAATAGTAGCTCAGACTTTTTTCTTTTTTGCTCCGAATTTTTAAGTCTCTTGTTTCTAAATATTTAGTCATGAGGCTGGCAGCTCTGTAGAATTATAAATGTGCAAATCAAGCAGTTATAAACTTTTTAGTAAGTGCAGGGTCTACAGAGCTCCTACCCTTACAATTTTCCTTTTTATTTTCAAACATTTGAATGGATATTATGGCATTATTCTATCTTTATTAACTTTGTTTTATTTTAGTCAACTGTTTTATGAAGTTAGTATGATTTATGTTCATGTAATTTTTATTTATTTATGTTTTTTATTGTTGTCAACCCAGTAATAGAATTTTCTGTATCTATATACAGCAAAACAAATTTTATCTGCACTTAAAAATACAGCCTGAGTCTGGTATCACAAGAAGTATTAGAAATTCATGAAATATATAAAATTTGCATCTACAAAGAAAAATGAATTTATGTAAATAAAGAGAAGTGTCTGTGCTCTGGTGCTCACACTACTGAGCGCAGAGCTACAAAACTTGGTAGATGGGTAGCTAGGATCCTGCAGGGGTGCACCACATCGATTTTTTTTTTTTTTTTTTTTTTCAATTTTAAACATTGCCTTCTGTTTTAATTTTCTAAGAATTTTTCAATCATCTGCGTATCTTAGCAATGGCTGTTATGCTGTTTATTTTTTATTTATTTTATTCATTCATTTCAAGGCGAAATCTTTTTTTTCTTATTTTTCACTTTTTTAATTAATTCTTTTGAAAGAAAAATCTTTTATATATATATATAATTTATAATATTTATTGGGGAAAAATGACTGTATAGTACAAAGGATTAAACTGATTAAAATTTAAGTTTAATTAAAATTGATTTGTTTTTTATTTATTAAATTACTTTTAAAAGAAAATCTACTTTTTATTTATTTGTTGTATTGGTCAGAATCAAATCGTAATATAGTGTAAAGAGCGGGGGCTATAAAATACATCGTTTAAAAATTAAATTATTTAATAGAAGATGAAATGCTGTCATGTTTAAAATCGTAGAATCAGATCCACCTGTCGTCGATAAATACACAAAATGAAGTGCCTGGAGAGCGTATCTCCATAATGTTGGCTCGTACAGCACAAATTTATTCGGTATTTTATTAAAATGTATCAGCAGAAGTGTAGAACAGCAGAAGAGTTACTGAGAAAAACCATAACTGAAGATTGTTTTATTTACTTGCTACTTGAAAGAAGGAAAGTCTTATATAAAACCAAATCTCTTTTATTTCTTCAAAAATAGACATCCATTCATAAACATAACTTGAATTCATAAGATGATCATTTTCAGCAGTTTAATAAAAGCAGTTAATTATACAACAACTTTAAATTATTAATATACTTTGAAAAACTTAACAATTAAAAAGTAAACTTAACAAACTATTAGTTTGATCTGGACGAAATAAGGACATTTAGATCGTCATCGATCAAACGGACGAATCACAAACGAACATTTGGCAGGTGTAAAAAGAAACAATTAAGATTTACATAATGACGATCGATCTTTAGCTACGATGTAGCCATCTAGTGGGAAAAACATCGTTAGAAAAATTGAAACAGTCCAGAATTGATAAAGAAAGGTGTTGCATGGAAAAGATCGTTTTTAATGTAAACAAAACGGTAATTGATAATTAACAGTATAAAGATAAAGTTTAAACAACTGAAAAATAAGGAACTGAAGTAAGTATGTTTTAATTTATAATTAAATTAAATAAGTTATTTTATAAAAATGATAAAATGACTAAACATAGCATGAACTTTCAAAACAGATGATATAATATGATTAAATAGTTATGTCTATAAGCATGAGGGAAAGTTAGGAGGCGATGAGAATAAACTAAACTAAGGATTTTCTCATCAAATGCCCCCCCCCCTTCTCATTGCCACAAAAAAAAAAAAAAAAAAAAAAAAAAAATGCATGACTCCTTAAGAAGGAAAAATTAGCATGGACCTATTACCTAACATCTTAAACAAAAAATTTTAATTAAATTTCAAACTAATGCAGTCAAACATCCCAATAACATAAAAATTAATAGTTAAATTTAACACGAAGACAACAATTAAGTTGTAACAAATCCAACTTCAAAAATTCCTAAAGTATTTTTCTCCAAAAAAAATTACAATTTTTTTTTTCTATCTTAAGTCTTAAAACTCCACCAATTCAAAAAAAATTTAACTACTCCAATCTAGAACAGAGTCTAGAATATCCTAGATAAGAGGCTAACAAAAAAAAAAAAAAAAAAAACAATTCCTTCCATTTCAGAAAACAAGTCCAAGAAAAATTTATGTTTCATTTTAAAATTTCATTAACAAACATGGAAATATATATTTACCAAAAAAAAAAAAAAAATTATCAATTTCAACTCCAGCATTAAACTCCAAATCAAATATTTAAACCTATATCAAAAGCAAATTACAAATACAAAAATAATCTTTATTTAACAAAAAGATTTCAATTTCTAGCCATCCAGAACTTGGTAAAGAGGACAAAAACATCGTCCTTTCGCATTCATTTATTAGTCTTTCAAACATATTCAAGAATGAATATAGGCAGAATTATTCACTTCTTTTAAAACAAATTCCGGCTAGCACGGAAAACATACGTTCCACATAGACTGAGTTTTCTAGATGCCTAGAAAAGAAAAGAAATTATAATACACATAATAAAAGATACAAACAGAACAAATTTTAATTATGGTAGACGGGACTTAGTGACATTGCCAATATTCAAAAATTTGGGACTTACAAAAATAAAAATGACATGCCTGCGCAAGGGCCTACATATGGTGGTAACTCCCAGAAAACTATTCCTAAATGATTCTCTGACAATTTACCAGTCAAGGGTCACCTATCCGAGACGGTACTATAGGCTGTTCTAATCATCGTAAATAGCCACCAAAAGCACCATTCCCATACATAGACGGGAATTAAATTGTCTACCAAATTAATTTTTAAAAGAATACTAAATGAAGTAAAATAAATTTAAAGTACTAAAAAAAAACTTGCTTAAATCAAAAGTACTAAAATAATTACATAAGTAAAAAAAAAAAAAAAAATGCTGGGACAAACTCTGTTATAATAAATATGTACAAATCAGCAATTTTAACTAATCAAAAAGTCCATGAGTATGAAGTAGAAACACTAGATTAGAACAATGTGCAATCCAAATTTTTAAAACAATGTAAATATTTGAACAATTTCAAATTTAAAACAATGTACTGGACAATAAAAAAAAATATATTTAAATGTACTCAAATTATCTATAAGAAAAATATGGCATACAAAATTCATATATGTACCAGAGAAAAATTATGTTATAAATATTAAATTTACAAAATTCAAAAGTTCAGTTTTTGTCAAAGGCTTAGTGAAAATATCCGCAAGGTTTGATTTACTACATACATAAGAAACAGAAAATTCACCATTATTTAAAAGATCTCTAATAAAAAATAACTTAACGTCAATATGCTTAGTTTTATAATTTTCCACTGGTGATTTTATGAAATCTATAGCAGCTTTATTATCAACTCTCATTGTAGCATCATTATCTAAATTAGAAAAAATACATTCCTCAGCACATTCACGGCGTATCCGATCAAACCAAACCAAATTCTTTACACCCTCAGTCATTGCGATAAATTCAGATTCCATGGTCGACAAACTAACACATTTTTCTTTAAAAGTACACCAGTCGACCGGAGACTTATCAAGCAAAACTATCTGACCGCCAATTGAGGTCCGATCGTCACGGTTGTGAAATCTGCATCTGAGAAAATTACTAAATCATTAGATTTACAAGAAAGTTTAAGTTTGTAATGAGAAGTTGATTTTACATAGCCCGATAATCTCAATAAACCATCCCAATGGAACAAACCAGGATTCGATTGAAATTGACTCAGGACATTAACAGAGTAGGCTATATCAGGACGAGTACGACCAGCTAAAAAAGAAAGACATCCCAAAACACTACGATATGGTAAATGAGACATTTCAGTTATATCTTGACTAGATGTAGGACAATGAGATCTGGAAAACACAGTACCCTTACTGATAGGTAAAGAAGAATGAGGAATTTTAAACTTAGAAAACCTTTTACAAACATCATTAATGTAATTGGATTGGTGTATTACTACCCCAGATGGAGTATCCTCAAACTCAACCCCTAATAATTTTCTCGTTCTCCCCAATTCTTTTATATCAAAATTTGACTTTAATAAAACTAAAACTTTATCAATAAGTTTCTTATGTCTTCCAAAAATTACGATATCATCAACATAAAGAAGAAGTACAACATCTGTCTCATAAAGATAAACACAAATTACAAGATTATAATTTTCTAAATTCAATTTTAATCAAAACATGATGTATTTCATAAAATCATTCTCTCCCACTTTGATGTAATCCATACAGAGCTTGGTCCAGTTTGCAATACAAAGTCTCTTTACCAGATTCAACAAATCCAGGAGGTTGTAGCATATACACGTCCTCACTTAGTGGCACATACAGGTAGGCACAGGTGACGTCACATTGAATATGCGACCACCCACAACATGAAACAAGAAGGGAGAAAAAGAACCGGATAACACCAAAATTTACAACAGGACTAAATGTTTCTTCATAGGATTCACCTTTAACCTGTTTAAATCCCTGGGCCACAAGGCGAGCCTTATGTCTAACTATCTGACCAAACTCATCCCTTTTTATTGTGTAAACCCACCGGCAACCAACAGGAGTGACGTGATTAGGTAGTTCAGTCAAATGCCAAACTCCACGTTCTTGCATAACCTTCATTTCCTGTTTCATTGCACTCCACCAAATCTGACTTTGCCTGGAATTACATGCCTGTTTAAAAGTCCTGGGAGTCTCTTCCTGATCTAGTCATGCTGAAGGGTGAACCAAACTCGAAACAACTGAATCACTCTCACTATCTGAAAAATCTGATGAATTACTTGGAATCAGAATAATGCCAGAATAAGGATTTGAACCACTAAAATCAAATAAATCGGGATTAAACATCAATTTATTTTCCCTACAATAATTTTCAACATCATGAAGTGATCTAAGACGTTTAGTTTTGCCTAATTCATAAAAGTAAGTATCAGTACGATTACTAGTACGACGAACAACGGGCTTCCTAGTCCAACTAACTTCCTTAAGATGGGTAATAGTAGACTGATTATTGCTAGACACAGAATCTTTACTCCCCACTCCACTAGGTTGAGAATCCGGGGTACCGTTGGAAGGACCTGGGATGGCCACAGGTACAACTTCAACAACGTCCTCCAGACTTTGCTCAACACTAGGAGAGAAAGGGGCATAATCATCGGTGCCCAGTGCAGCTCCACTGCGACCTAAACCACAACACGATTCATCAAAATTGACATTACCAGATTCAATAATTTCATTAGTCCCTGGAATCCAAATTCTATACCCCTTCGTTTTGAAAGCGTAACCTACTAAATAACCCTTATGGGCTTTTGCTTCAAGTTTAAATCGCCTTTGCTTCGGCACACCAACATAAGTGACCGTACCAAAGGGCCTTAAGTGTTGAACAGAAGGTTTTCTTCCACCATATAACTCAAAAGGGGTTTTCTTCAAAAGTTTGGGACAAACACGATTCCAAGTACTATAAACAAAATATTTAAGAGCTTCAGGCCAAAAACTAGGATCCAAGTTAATTTCAATTAACAATGTACGAATACCATCAGCTGCGGTAGACATGAACCGTTCTGCAACGCCGTTTTGTTGGGGAGTATAGATGTTTGTAAACTCATGACGAATACCTTTCTCACTAAAAAAGTTAACAAAAGATTGATTAGCAAATTCTCCACCATTGTCTGACCTAAAGGATTTAACCTTTCTTCCCAAGAAAGTCTCAGCCTTAATAATATGGTTTTTCACCACATCAAAAACTTCAGACTTCATTCTTAAAGGATAGACAGAAACCCAGCGAGAGAAATCATCAATAATTGAGAGAAAGTATTTTTCGCCATTTCGTCCCTCATTTCTACACGGTCCCCAAACATCAGCATACAGAAGCTCTAGTGGATAATTTGACCTGATATTTTTACTTGGTTTATGAGACACACTTCTAAACTTTCCTGACTTACAAAATTCACAAATGAAATCAGATTCCCTTAAGTCTGGTAATCCCCGTACACCTTGTCTGTGACTAGTATGAGCTACTAAAGATTGACTAATATGACCAAATCTGCGATGCCAATGCATCATTCGACTTCTAGCATTAGCAGACAATACTTCAAATTTAACAGACTTTTTACGGGAATCAGGAATTTAAGGATAAAGTTTATAAATTCTATATTTAAGATAAGCACTAAACAGGTACTCATCCCCCCGGTGTATTTTCACCTCACCTTGACCACCATAAAAAGATAAACCTTTTAAATCTAACTGTGGTCCCGACACAAGATTTCTACTCAATTGATCAGAATACATTACATTACATAAAGTAAAAACTCTTTGACCAAATCGTAGCTTGACTTCCCCTTTACCCTGAATAGGAAATAAAACATCCTTCACAGCCACGGACATTTCATCATTTAAAGTCTCAAATTTCGAAAATAAAGTCCTATTGTTGCAGAAATGATGGCTCACCCCACTGTCAAATAGCTTGATTTTACAACATTGCTTACACTTGAATGGGAAACAAAGAAATTCAACTTACGTGAACTATCCGACGGTGATCTGGCAGCCTTTTTGGAACTCGAGAAATGTCCTCGACCATGGGGATTCCTTCCAACTGATCTGGACTCTCTATAAGATGGCAAAGGAGAAGCATCTGAACTAAAAGAAGTGGCACCAGTACTACATTCGCTTGAAACTGAAGATGGACTGTCAAACCTAGAGCGACGATCATTTCTTCGTGAAGGAGAAAAACGTTGAGAAGACACAGAGTTCTTCTTAGAATAACATCTCGACCTCAAGTGACCCAGTTTTCCACATGACCAACATCTTCTATCTTTGAATCTGTTTTTAGTAGGCTGTCTTATATTAGATTTAGAAAAACTTGATAAATTTACATTTTTAACACTGTCCTTATCCCGAAGCCTCATTCTGGTTTTTTCAGCAATAACACTATCCACAATTTTCTCAAATTGAAAATCTTCATCAGATTTACTTAACAACAACTGGACAATATTATCATAAACTGATGGCAAGTATCTCAAAAACTGACAGCATAAATAATTCTGTGAAAAATTGTCATCAATTTGTTTCAAATCAAGGTAAATCTTCTTAAGTCGGGAGGCAAATAAATTTATAGACTCTCCATGTCTAATCCTGGCTACCATTAATTCTGTAAATAAAGTTAAATGATGAGCTCTTGTATCAGGATGAAAATTTTTCCGAAGTCTGTTCCAAGCATCTGTAGCTTCCTTACAGTCATCTATAATTCTTTTAAATTCTGGCTCCACATTGAGATAAATCAGAGAAAGTATTTGATTAACACATAAAGTGAACAACTTAACATTCTCAGCTGAAACAGTTGAAGACCTTCTCCATTAACAAGTAACGCATGTCAGAGATCCATGTTGAAAAATTTCTTGAATTCAGCTTCTCAATCTGGTTGGTAGCCATGTTGGAAAATAAAAAACTTTGAACTGGCAAAGAAACACCTTGAAAGCTATACTTTAATTCTTTTTCTGTTTGCCCCCCCCCCCCCCAACTCTTCTAAATTTTCATCCGTTTCTACCTTTTTACTCATTTAAAATTAACAAATTTCTTTCATAAAAAAAAACTTGTAAAAAAAAGAATTTGATCCTATCAGTTATTGCTGTAATTTACCATAGAAGATCAAATATTGCCATATTTCAAGTCTATATTTTAAACAAAAATCCAGTTGCAAAAATCAATTTTGTAAATCAATAAAGTTCAATTGCAGAAAAAATTATGAAGAATTCAACTGAGTAAATATTATAACAAAGTTCAACTGCATAAACTAAAATTTAAATGAAGAAAACTTGATAAATCAATTAAACTTGACTAAAATAAATCTTAATTTCAATAAAGTAGATGCATAAATGCACATTTTCAACTGTAAACAAACTCTTACTAAAGCTGTACCTTAATCTCTTGAAATAAAAGTTCTATAACTTAAAATTATATAAAGTTTACTTCATAAATACATACTGAAAATCATCTTCTAGTTATGGAAAATATGGCCCACAACCTCTTGTATTCGGTATTTTATTAAAATGTATCAGCAGAAGAGTTACTGAGAAAAACCATAACTGAAGATTGTTTTATTTACTTGCTACTTGAAAGAAGGAAAGTCTTATATAAAACCAAATCTCTTTTATTTCTTCAAAAATAGACATTCATTCATAAACATAACTTGAATTCATAAGATGATCATTTTCAGCAGTTTAATAAAAGCAGTTAATTATACAACAACTTTAAATTATTAATATACTTTGAAAAACTTAACAATTAAAAAGTAAACTTAACAAACTATTAATTTGATCCGGACCAGCCGGTCAATCATCACATTACTACATCAGATAACAGGATCCATGCCAAAGAACAATCAGCGATTGTAATGAAATGCTCGCCCTCTGGTGGGCTAAGGTGAATATATACCACTGATAGCTTTCACGCTGAAACAACAAGAAAGAACAATAAATAAATACACGTGGCTATTATATTTACTAACAACTGCAATTGAGAAAGCTCCATCTATCGATCATTACAAACGCGGATACCCCTCAGAACTAAACAGATCTGGTATTTATATATATGAAATAAGGGCGTTTAGATCGTCATCGATCAAACGGACGAATCACAAACGAACACTTGGCAGGTGTAAAAAGAAACAATTAAGATTTACATAATGACGATCGATCTTTAGCTGCGATGTAGTCGTCTAGTGGGAAAAACATCGTTAGAAAAATTGAAACAGTCCAGAATTGATAAAGAAAGGTGTTGCATGGAAAAGATCGTTTTTAATGTAAACAAAACGGTAATTGATAATTAACAGTATAAAGATAAAGTTTAAACAACTGAAAAATAAGGAACTGAAGTAAGTATGTTTTAATTTATAATTAAATTAAATAAGTTATTTTATAAAAATGATAAAATGACTAAACATAGCATGAACTTTCAAAACAGATGATATAATATGATTAAATAGCTATGTCTATAAGCGTGAGGGAAAGTTAGAAGGCTATGAGAATAAAATAAACTAAGGATTTTCTCATCAAAATTCACAATTTTTCGCCAGACAGTGTGATTTTCGCCAAATCCGGAAATGCAAAGAGAAACTTCGCGCCGCTTAATATGTATAAACATCCGGCTTTTTTATTTTTTTATTATTTTTTTTTTTATGATTAATGTAGCATTTAAATCGCAAAACTTGAAATTAAGAAATAGTTTTCCGAATAGAGAAGTAGATAATAATAATGGCAATGTATTAGCATTGAGATCAGATTTCATGTATAAGGCAGAAAAGTTAGTAAAAATTGTTCGACCAATTTACTAATACTTACTAAAATGCATGAAATCTCATAGGTCCAAATCGGTAGTACGCCATGTTATATTTCAACTATTTTTATTATCATTTTGTATTCAAATTTTTAAAATGTACGACTTTATAAAACATTTCTCTTATGTTGCAGTGCTTGAATTTTCACTAAATTTTCATCTTATATTTAACTATTATGTATTTTTAAAGAACATCTTAACCATAATAAAGATCGATATTTTGTTTTAAATTTTATGGTTGAAATTAATAAAATTTTCTACGTATAATTTCCTCCTCAGACATATCCATTTCTCATTCTTTACCCCCTCCCCTCCCTAGCATACAAAGCTAAAAAATAAAGCATTAAACATTTTATTAATGCTATTCTGTTTGTTCCTCAGCAATCATAAATAATCTAACTTAATATGTTATAAAAATCAAAGTAATAATGATGTGCATATTCTATTTCCCTTTTCTAAAAGAAATAAGTCGGCATAGATGTATTCTGCTCAATTCCTCATCATATATTTATTGTTAATAATTTCTATTGAGAGCAAAATGTATTCATATTAAAAGAAATGAGTATGATAGAATACTCAACACAGTCGCAGACTGAAATGCCGCACCTCATAGGCTACCCTCTTTCCGATTCGTACATTTAACTTATCATAATTAAATGAGTAATTTTATTAGGATTGTTTTCGTACATTAATTTCCAACGCAGTGATCCCCGTATTGCAAGTTCGTGTGAAATATTGGTCTAATTTGTCATATGAAGAACTAGTGGAGTGGATCTGCAGATCAGGAGCCTCAACGTCCTATTTGCATCAGACAGTATTCAATAGGTCATTTTTATTTATTCCTTATTATATAATAGTATATATTGATTCGATCGACTTATTACCATAATCATATACATTCCTGAGGGGGGCAGAAGCCCCCCTCAACCCCCTGCTGTATCCCTCTTTGTATATCGTATAAAGTGCTACGGAATTGTAAATAATTGCATTTATTTTTGCATAATTTTTTTCAAAGAGGCTTAGTAAGTCGATAAAATGCTAATTTTGTGCATTTCTAGTCGTTTTAGCGTTAAAATCGCCTAATTTTCCTTTAAAAACGCATTAAAAATCTCCAATAAGGGAAGAAGTGGATTTGGCGACTGTTTCCCTCCTTGGCGATTTTTTGGTGACCTTGGCGAGAAAATCCTTATTAGGGATATACCAAATATGGAAGCTCTAATCTCATTGGCTGATGAGATACGAGAATTTTCCAGAACAGTCTGTGTTCAAAAGAATAGTATAAAAGGAGCACTTTTTTAGCCAAGGCGGAAAATCTCAGATCTGTGTCAGTTTCGTCAAATGCTTGCTTTGCTTTGAGCCTCTTTGAATGAGACTTGCTTTATGTGTTATTGATAAACAGTTTGTACTGTTGTTTTGCTGTTAACGGCTGTTGTTTAAGCTATGTTTACTGGTTGAATTGAAGCTGATACTTGGTTTATAGACCTGTATTTTTCTGGAACTTTCTGTGAATAAATCACTGAATTTTTGCAAGTTTCGCCTTTAATTCTTACGAACCCCCAAGTACGCAACAATATGTATTCTTAATAAACGACGGTCTTGTATTATTTCCCTGAAATTCATAAATACCAAATTTCATACAAAAAAAAATTACATAGCATATCAGAAATATTTTGCATAACCTTTAAACTAATTATTAATTCTATGCCCACAATTTTCAACAGGGAAACATGCTTTTAAAATTCTAATAAAATTTCATTATATTTGATGGGGTGTAACCATGTTAAAATACACTTTTAAGAAATACTGACTATAGACCGTAATAGTACGAAATTCCTTTATGTATCCCGGAAAAGTAGCCACAGTCATTATAAACGCCAATAATAAGAATAAATCTAATTAATTTTTCAAACTAATTTGACATCATTTGGATGATTACAGTACATACTCGGAATTATTTTCTGTGGTCCCATAAATTATTTAGTCTATACATAACCTTTTTTAAGTGTAAACATGATTTTAAGCATCTTTATAATGTATGTTAACTTTATTGAGTTCAATTCAACATAAACACATTAAAGTGCGGGCTTAAATTAAAAATTTGTCCATAGGCTCTAATGTTACGAAATTATTTCGTTTGTCTTTGTAAACGAGCCATAAACATTGTATACACCAGTAAAAACTATTCAGCTTATTTTGCGTTTAAAATTAATAATTGTTCCAAATTTAACATCGTTTGGATGACTACGTGACATTGTCAGAACACTTTTGTAAGGTCCTGTACGTTAATTAGAAAGTTTAAAAGCACATATTTTCTTCAAACAACATAAGTTTAAGCGTCTTACTCACGTACGCTAGTTTCATTTTCTTCATTGTAAAGTAATGATATTAAAATGCGTTTAAACGAAATTCACCCCATACGCCGTAATGTTAAGAATTTTGGCATGTCCCTGTACACAGTTTATAAAAAATATTGCAATAAAAATTATACAGCTACTTATATGCAAAGCTGGAACTTGTGCGCCAATTTGCAAGTCAATCGAAGGATTTTTACGGCCGCTATTGCGGTACATACAAATTCTTCCCATAGGCCGTAAAGATAAGAAAAACTTTGGCGTGTCCCTGTACACGAACGACAAATTGAATACACACCTAACACTATACAGCTAATTCCGTTGGGCTCATGAATATGTGTACCAAATTGCAAGTCAATAGCGTGATTTTTGAGGCCGCTATCGCACGACAGACAGACAGACGGAACCCAAAATCCTTTTCAGTCTGAACTGAGGGCCTCCACTGATGTTTCGGCAAAAACTTAAATTTTTAATTACTAAAGTTTTCAAATTAAAATGTTCATATTTAATGAAGTGTATTAAAAAATATGGAGTGACTCCACTCGACTTTCCGAACATTGAGTCATTAACAGGGAGGACACAAGGAGAAAGAGATGGGTTTGCAAGGTGCAGCGCGTTATCGCCAGCTTGGGCGTACCGGATTCTGGGATGAAACCAAAACGGGTATTGCTGATTTTGTTTGTTTCCAACATATTTAGTGATTTTTTTTTTTTTTTTTTTTTTTTTGGTTTGCTAAAAAGGATATTATCTTATGTATGTAGTAAAAGGGACTCAGGATGGAATTTCATGCTTTTTGAAGAATATTATTTTTAAAAATTGTCTTTTGTGTTGAATTTGTCCTTTAAGCAGACCGGAAAAGCCCTGTCCCACCATGTTAAATTCATTAACTTTATGTATCTTTCTCTAAGAATTAGTGAAAAATAGTCATAAATTTTTCATGGCAGTCAGAATAGCATGCTTTAGGTACTTTAATAGACCTTTTTTTTTTTCTAATGAAACTAAAAAATTACTAATAATTACTTACTGAAAATCACTTTTAAATTAACATTTTTTGTAAAATTTCCCTGCCTAAAATAAATAATTCTCAAGAAATCATCAAACCCCTGGTTAAGATACAATATAACCTAATATAAGTGTCAGTAAAAATCTGTTTCATAGAAATTTAAAAAATAGGAATATGAAGCTGAAAAATCCCGTTTTTGCTAAAAACTCTTTTAATGATTTAATTGACAACAGTAAGTTATGAAGTGCACTTAGAAAAAAAAAAAAAAAATCTAACATTCAATTTATATACGTAAACATGTGTGATACATCGTTGGAAAGATAAAAAGCTTAAACTATTAATTGATATGAAAACAAATATATATATACCTCTTCCCCTTTGAATTGTTTTGGGTAGGGGTTGTTTTGCTTGTTGAAAAAGATAAAAACATGTTTTAGAAACATTTTGTTAAAGGAGGAAAAACGCAGACGCATATAATGCTGAAACTTAAAGCAAATATAAAAAAATTGATGTAAATAAGAAGTAGGTTTATGTTTTATTATGATTATGTAACAAATATAAATTGACAAAAAATTATAAAACTTTAATTTTTGATCAATGAATCAAAAAATAAATAAATAAATAAATAATTACTTCATTCAATTGGTTTGTTAAATTCAATTTAATCAATAATATTTTAAATGTTTAATATATTTATGATTTTTTTAAAATATAAATTAAATATTGATTTTTAAATATTATTAAATATTTTTATGTTTGAATGCTGAAATCTAGTGCAAATATTTAGTATTCAAACATAAAAATGTTTTATAAAAATTTATTCATCGATAGATTTACAAAGTGGTACACCAATATATTTAAAATATTTTCTTAAACTCAAAATTAAACTAGTATGTTATGGCCACCACATGACTTTCTTCTATATTTCCCTATACAAATTCACTCAGTGAAAATAATTTATTAAAATTATTATTTAAAAAAATTATCTTCCAGGATAATGCAGACGATTTCCATATTAGAGAAGTAGTATAACATTAAATATCCAAAAAAAGTCAATTTTATTCTCAATATTACAGGTTTTTTTTTTTTTTTTTTTTTTTGTTAAAAATGAAAAAATTCGATAACTTTATTTTAAATTTTCGCAGATCGATGGTTCAACCATTCGTTCATTGGCGAGCTCTTTTGAAAGATACCCATCATGAAAATTTACTCCCCTCGAGAGGGGACTCTCCCCAAGGAGGGGAGATGAGGCTTCTACATGCACAGTTTTTTCCCAGTTGACTATCTCTATTACAAATAATTCTTTTAAATTTCATAATGATTAGTAAAAAATAATTCTCTTTATGCACTTTTATACAAAATTTTGTCCTATAAGCTATGCCACCATGTTAAAAATTTGGAAAAAGCGGGATGGCAACGCAAGCTGTTGGACAATATTTACTAAAAGTTGATAGGCACTAATTCACGTCAATGTGTAACTACATACCAATTTATATGAAATTCTGTGCAGTAGTACCTGAGATACAGTTGCCACAAAATTTTGCCACACACAGACATTTTCTAAAAATGGTCAAATCGTGTTCTACAGCTCTCAAAACGTGTAAATCCATCAAAAAACCGAGGTCGCAAATTTTTACGAATTCAATACTTTCTTCTATTGAATATAAAAAAGTAAAAATTGTTTGCAGGGATCATTTTAAAATTTTATTTTATTAAATTTAAATAATTTTCGATGAATTTTAATTTACATTGTTGTTTGAATACATTCTATTCATATTTTTATAATTTTAAAACAATTATACAGTTATTTTAAAAAAAAAATCTTTTATTCATATTCGCGTTTGTAATGACCGATAGATGGCGTAACCAGAGCAATAACCAATGGCCAAATCATAGCAATACTTCGGTTAATGGATCAAATGTCTCAGAAAAAGTTTTTGGGCGATTTGATCCACGACCGGTACACGTGATACATGACCGGTTGAATCGATCCTGGATCGGCCGAAAGCCTGAACCACAGAATTGCTCAACCAACAACCAACCAATCAAACAAACAGCTTTATCAAAAACAACAACAAAAAAAGCTCACAAAGACACGTGTTGTTATGATCATGTTAAATATGTAATTTTAATTCATCGATAATCCAAATATAAATTATATGACATGAACAGTGATGAATTATTTCAGACCAAAGAAAAAGTAATTCGTCTAGAATGTGGAAACGAGTTACAATTAACCGTGGGTCAACAAGATGATAAAATCTGGTTAAAACTTTTGGAAGGATCTGCCGAAATATTTGGATCCGATTTATTGTTAAATAAAGAATATGAATTTTCATACTTTTCCTCTGTTGCTGCATTTACCTGGACAGGTTGTACTTTATTTCTTCGTAAAAAAGCATCAAGGAAAACGTGCTTCAACGTTAGAACTTCAACACAAACTCCGAAAATGAAAGAATTGCATGATCAGATCGAAGAAATTCGTTTGAATGCTTCTGCATCAAATATAGATTTTCCGAAAATATTAGTAACTGGTCCAACTGATGTTGGTAAAAGTACTTTATGTCGTTTTTTGTTGAATTATGCTGTTAAGAATGGTAGAAAACCTACCTTTGTTGATCTAGATGTAGGCCAAAGTTCTCTCTCGATTGCGGGTACATTCGGTGTACTTCCTGTTAATCAACAATCAGAGACTAATGGTAGATTTAATGAACAAGAATTATCTGTTTACTATTTTGGTTACAAAAGTCCTAGTTTTAACATGAAGCTGTACAAACTGCTTTTACAAAAAATTAAACAATCACTTAATATTCGCATGAAAGAGTCGGAAGAAAAATATTCTGGAATTTTAATTGATACTTGTGGATGGGTTAACAGTGGAGGTTACAAACTAATTAGTCAAATTATTGAAGTGCTAGAAGTAAATGTAGTACTTGTGCTTTCACAGAGGTCATTATATTTTAGATTAATGAGTGATATTTCCAAAGAAACAAAATTAATTTTTGCAGACAAATTTAAAGGTGTTTCTGTTAGAAATAAAGTAGTAAGAAAAGCACATCGAGATAACTCTGTTCATGAATATTTTTATGGTACTTATGGGCAATTAAAACCATATAGTATTAAAGTTAATTTTAAAGAACTACTAATATTTAAAGCTGAAGATTCTCGCAGCTTAAATGTTGTTTCAGTGTTAATTGAACCTAGTATTTTATACCAAATACTAGCTGTCAGTTATGCTGAAAATATCGATGAAATCTTGTTAACAAGTATATATGGTTTTATATGTATTGTGGAATTAGATATGGATTCAGAAGTTGCTACAGTTTTGTCACCTCAACCTGGTCCTTTGCCTGCAAACTATTTTGTTATGGGCGATATATCCTTCATGCCATAAAACCTACATATTATAAAATTAAACATATTTTAAATTAACAACAATGATAAATTTAAATATATATTTTCTTCATAAACATTTTTCTTTTCATTCTTTCTTTTTTGTGTGTGTGTTAGATATTTTTGCTAAATTTACATTGTTGAAAACTTTTTTGGAGGGGATTCAAACTGTAGTACATAATGTTGAGTGTTAAAAATGAAATTTAACTCAAAAATTTTCAACAAATGTGCAAAAATTCAGGGGTGTTTGAACTTCTAACTTTAAATAGGACATATTTTTTACAGTGTATCATGAAGTGTTCTAAAAAAGTCCTCCTATTACTAAAAGACTACATTGAGAAATTTCCATTAATATTGCATAGTGTGTGTGAACAATTTTGTATCAATCCTGTAGCTGTAACCCAATAAATTGTGCGAAAGGGCAAAATTAACACTCGCCACATGACGACTAAATAAAGAAAGATGGAGATTGAAAAATTATGTATCAATCACCACTACAGTCGCCACTTTCTGTGATTTATAAAAATTTTAAAAAACTAGCGATAATGATTGCAATCGAACACTTCATGGAAGCTATGTAATTTTCAATATTTTTCCATCCAGAGCATAAATGTCAATGTTCATTTAAAACGTGCTTTGTCAGACTCTAGAACCTAAAAAGAGATAGAAACGCTCAATATCTCTCACTCATGTAATATTTCCCTTCCCACTAACGATCGACAATCAAATACATTGCAGAAGCCTTGTGCTTTCCAATCTTTCTACATCTACAATTTAAATCTAAATTTTCTTTTTAAACTTGTAAAATTGTTCAATATCTTTTGCTCATGTAATATTTTGTGCCCTCCCCGTCTTCCTACTAACAATTGGCATTTTTCCTTTGCATTTTCAAGTAGAAATCTATTTTTTTTTTTTTATGTTGCAATGCTGACAACTATGAAGGTTACTTTAAGTTTCTCTGTATCTATGCTTTTTAAGAGAAAATACTTTATTGAAATAAAATCATTTAAAAAGATATGTCTTCAGAAAAAAGTAAATTTGCTGTCTTGATACATGAGGAGTAGAGGTCAAGATTTGCGGTCACCACTCGCCACGTGGCGATAAAAAAAATTGCTGTAGTCGCCAATCAGACATGCTATTTTTTTACGACTTCGCAGAAATCTATGATTTTTTTCCCCTAATTTGCGAAATTTTGCGAATTAACTTCTTTTTCTTGTAAAAAAAATCGCGGATATCGTCCGTTTAAAAAAAATAAACCCCATTAATGATCGGCGATTAAATTCGCTACGAAAGCCACCCAATTCATAATCTTTCTCCATCCACAACATAAATGTCAATATTCATTTTAAACTTGCGTAATGAGATTCTAGAACCTATAAAGAAATAGAATTGTTAAATATTTCTAGCTCATGTAATTATTTTTTTCACCTCCCCCCATTTTCTTATCTCTAACTAGTGATCGGCGATCAGATGTTCTGCAGAATTCTTTTTTTCCCCAGTCTTTCTCCATTCATAACATAAATGTCAATATTCATTTTAAACTTGGTTTGTTAGATTCTAGAAGTAGAACTGAAAGAGTTTAATATTTCCTACCCATGTAATTATTTTTTTTATTATTATTAAAATAATACAATAAAGGCCACTATTTCTTAATTTTCTGACCACATCATATGTGTTTTATGCCTTTATATGTATATAAATATATATTTTTTAATTATGTGTGTGAATATCAGGTATAACGTTGACTCATGTGTGGCCACCGAGTTAATCATGTTCAGTGGCCACTGGCCACTTACAAAAATTGAAAGTCTTGACCTCTAATGAGGAGAATGTAAGGCATTGATGATACTGAAGTGTGAAATAACAGACTATTTTATTTAAATAATAAAAAGATGCTATATAATTTAATCAACTAAAAGATAAAAACTATTACTATTATCATTTCAGTCCTATAGAGACTTTAATTTATGATGAGAGACCTATTTTTAAAACATGTGTAATTATATATTGTAGCAAATTTCAATTTCATTATCCATTTGTTTATTTTATTATTATATTAGCAGGCTTTGCCCGCTTCGCTGGATACTATATTTAAATGATTTCTTTGTAACTGAATATATTTCGATTGGTGACTATTTTCGTCACAGCTTTAGTATCGGACCTCCTTGGCAATATCAAACATTTTTTGAACTTCTCGAATCTGTACAACAAAACTATTATTAAAACAAATATTTTCGAAAAACAGTCCAATAGCTGGTGTTAATTCTTCGAATATTCTGGAAACAGTTGAAGCTGTTACTTGTACAGTATAAGTCATTCGATGAATGTTCTGGGACAGTCCAAAAAATAGTCACTTGTTCCACAGGAATAAAGCAAATAACATCAACTACACCAGAGCAAAAATTTTCGCTCAATCCCTAAAGTGCAATGACTCAGAATAGGTCTCTGAATAACTCTGGATCACAGTGACTACATACTCTTTCGCAAAATTCAACTCACACCTACTTATAACTTTTGCCGATGGGGCTTGGAGATGACTCCATCGAGAATCCCTTGATAAGCTCAAGGTCTATGTTCTTGTGTGTCGGAGTGCTTCGAAACATCGGGAACCCTAAACTACCATTTTTCACCAAATTTGGTCGCCCACTCGCTAAGTTTGTCGCCAAAACTATTCTTTGTATTAAACATATCTTTATTTAGTTATTTAAATATTAATTTGAATTAATCAAATATTTCTGCCCAACAGCGTGCAAGTGCAGTCACACACAGCAGCTCATTTATTTGTATGTTAAATTAGAGTAGTGATTGGTATATAAAAAAATAAATAAATAACTGAACATTATCGTGCTACACAACTTTATTATATCTCTCCCTTGGCGGCTTTTGAATTTTTGTCCCCATATTAGCGTTTTTTTTTTTTTTTTTTGTATAATTTCTTGCATAATAATAGAAAGCGTTTTATCGGACACCTTTTCGTTAACATATAAGAACCCTTCATATTCTGTTTATTTTTATTAATGGTTTTTAGGTTTAAAATAGTGCTTGATGAAATAAATTTTCTATTTTTAAAACTGCACTTTTTTTTTTTCTATAAAATTATCTACTCAGATAAAATAAAAATAGATCATTTATGTGACTACTATTTCAGTTTATTTTTTTCGTTTTGTAATATTTGTTAAATTTTACATTTTTCTTGAACTACCTAGATTAAAATCGCTATTGCTAAATTAAACCTCTTTTATATTTTTCTTGAACTACCTAGATTAAAATCGCTGTTGCTAAATTAAACCTCTTGGCGAAAAATGTTCGGTGTACTTCAATGCAACAATTAAAAAAATCACCCAGGAGGATCTATAAATAAAACGGATTTTAGTACAACATATATTAGCATCATAAACTATATTAGCACTTTATCAATGTGTATAAGAAATTTTTAATTAAAAATGACGTCAATTTTTGTGAGATGCATTATATATTTATTATTTTATTTTTTATTGTTCACGTTTAGATAAATGTATTTATTTTCCTGTTGGGAAAAAATAAATAAACTTGTATTTCTTTTGGCAACAATTAAATTATGGATAAAAATTTAAATGGCTAATTTTTTTGCTATTATTAGTTTACAAAATTGCTATTTTATGCATAAAAATAACAAAAAAAAAGTTTTTTTTTTTTTTTCGGAATAAAAGGCAGCCAACTTTGTAAGTTAGGGTATAAGCTATCTCCATTACAAATTTCATCGAAATCCGTCGAGCAGTTTTGGCGTGAAACTCAGTCAAATAAATTCACAGACATTCAAATTTATAATATATATAAGATGTATTTAAATTAATCATATTTCCTTTGTTTTTCCTGCGGTCTGCAAAATAATCAGAATGTTTTTTGCTGTCTGAAAGGAAGTTCTCTCCCCCTCATACTAAAAAAAAAGTTTCCACTGACTTAAAAATTGGCTCCTAATGAAATTGATAGTACTAGCCACTGGCTACTAATGAATTTTCTCAGTTTTGTCTTTTAAATTGCACTAATAATACTTTATTCAACAAAAAAATATAGGATTTGTGTATCTGAATAATTTATTTTAATTTTGTTATGTTGTGTGCAGTATAAAAATATTAAAGTATGTTATAAACAAGTACTTCTTACAGACCATAAAGCATCAGAAATATTCTGTAAGTCATGTACATAAACAAGTTGCACTATTTATATCATTTTTAATAGAGAACTTAATAGTAAACTTAACAACATAATTTTAATAATGAACTATGACATATCCTAATTTCTAGGCAATTTATGAATATTAATGAAACTTAGAATGTAAATGGACTAACTGAAGTCATAATCACTCATAAACAATATTTTAAAGTGCTAAAAATGCAGTTCTAGCAATCACCAACTATAGATCCACTTCAAGAAGTTCCATAAATATTTATAGGAGTAGAGTACAGACAAACAAACTGAAGTCATAAAATTTTTCATATTTTTGGAAAGTGTTAAAAAATAAGAGTAGTTACTGAAATGTATTGTTGCATGTGCCTAGCTTTTTTTACCATAGTCCTTAAAACTTCTAAAATAGGCCTTTAAAAGTGCTTGGTTTTTTTTTTTTTTTTTTTTTTTTTTTTTTTTCATTGAAAAGAGGGAACTCCTCCTGCGCATGCTAGGGTTTTTGATATATCCAGAAGCAATGTTAATTAGTATACAATTAATTTATCAATTTACTGTTCTATATATCTATCTTGCATTACTTTTGAATAATTTTCTAATCAGTAATAGAACTTTATTTAAAAAATATTTACAAATTATTTATAAACAACCATGGTTTTATCCCAAAGCTTTTTGGCGGCATCTTTTTGGTGCTGTTTTTGGTTGATAGCAATATCGCTATGGCAATCTTGCATGTTTTGCAGAACTCTCGCCATCATATTTTTCCAGATTTGTTTTACCTTTTTCTTTCTTTCTTTCTTATTATTATTATGTTAATATGGCTTCTAGTAGCAGAGTTTCCGCCAGACAATTTCAAGAGGGAGTTGCACCATGCCTACCCTTTGTTTGAAAAAAAATCAGTGTTGGCAAGTTTCTTCCAAGGTGGAAAAAACCGGCTGGAAGAAATAGAAGAAACCGTTTTTCTTTAAAAAATTATCATATACAGTGGAGCACCGTTTATACGTTTTTCAAGGGACCGTTCTTAAAAAACGTATAACTGAAAAAAACGTACAACTGAAAATTTGCTTAAACACATGAGTATACAATAAAGGGTCATATTAATTATAAAAATCTAATACATTTCTATGATTTTCTTTACATTTGTTTGATTAATATACTATATTTTAAATGAAATTTAGACTATTTTTTAACAGGTAGAATAAAAATTAATTAAAAATATATAAATTAAAAAATTTCTTACCTTTAATACTAGTTTAAGTTGATTAATTGTGATTCATTCATTAAACATATCTTTATTAAAAACATTTCCTTTTCTCTTGATTAATACTTATACAAACAATATTTAAATATTCCAAACAACTTTAATTTTTTTTTAAAAAGTCTTTTATTGTTGTTTGACGTGCTGAATTCTTTTTACTAATGTGCAAAGCATTATTTATCGAATTCAACTGAAAAAATATTTTCTCTTCAGTCGAATGACACATAAAGTATTTCCTGAGAGTTTCAACACTATTTAACGCCTCGTTAAAAGATGGAGAAATTAATTCTTCGCTATCGTCTTCATCACTACTAAGATCTTGAAAATTTTCTTCAACTAGTTCATCAATAGTACACAATTTGGATGTGGCAATTTCATCATCGCATTTCACATATTCTTCGAAGGATATGCCAGTCTGTAAATATTTTCAATCTTCTTCATCTAAGATCACTGTATCATCATCATCATCATCAGTTTCATTATAAGAATAAGAAAATCCTGCTTTTGCAAAACAATTTTTAATTGTTTTAGCCTTTACTTGAGCCCATGCTTCAGAAATCATGTTTATTGCCTCGAGAATATTTAATTTCTTTGAATCTTTTCCCTCATTTAGATTTTCAATCACCAGTTGGGTTAGCTTTTTTCTGTAATGATCTTTTAAGTTTTTAATTATTCCCAAATTCAAAGGTTGTAATCTGCTTGTGCAGTTTGGAGGGAAGAAGATAATTTTAACGTTTTGCAAAAAACTCGTCTCTTGTGGGTGTGCAGTACATTGATCTATGAACAATAAAACTTTACGATTTTGCATTTTCATTGATAAGTCTATTTTCTTAAGCCATTCTATAAAAATTTCACCAGACATCCATGCCTTTCTGTTTGCTAAATATGTAACTGGTAAGCTTTTAATGTTTTTCATGTAGCGTGGATTTTTAGATTTCCCAATAACGACGGGCGTCATTTTTTCGGATCCGTCTGCATTTGTGCACAACAGAACTGTCAATCGATCCTTACTTTTTCTTCCTCCTTTGCATTCTTCACCCTTAAAGGCCAATGTTTTTGTAGGTAAAAAGTGATAAAAAAGGCCGGTTTCATCGGCATTAAAAATGTCTTTTAATTCATATTGATTAATCACCTCTTTTAGATTGTTCAACCAGTTTTCAACAGATTCCTGGGGAACATCTTTTTCTTCCCCACTTATCATTTTGCAAGATATTCCATGTCTTAATTTAAATTTGTGGAGCCATCCTGCTGAAAAAAAAGCATCTTTCACATCTAATTTCAATGCTATCTTTTTTGCCTTTTCTATTAACATCGGCCCACTTACAGGGATATTTGCTGCACAGCACTGATTGAAAAATTTTAGCAAAACATCCTCCACATCTAAAAATTTCCCAATTGTACTCGCAACCTTTTCGAAGCAGAGGAGCCACAAGCAGACGCATTTTCTTCAATTTTTTTACGATTGTAGACAATCGTATTTAATGTTGATACTGGTATATTTAATTGTTTGGATAATTGAACGCTATTTAATGACTGATTTTTGTCAACCTCTCTTAAGATTTCGATTTTATCCTTTAAAGACAAAGCCTTTCGTTTTCTAAATGAAGATGCCATTCTTACAAACAATTAAAAGAAGAATAACAACCTTGTCTCTTCAGCAGTAAGATGCCAAATAAACATGATAAGAAATAAGAAAATCTTCCGTATCCTATTCAAGTCTACCTAACGGAAGTAAGCAATAAATCTTCAAGTTTACAAAAAGCCTGTAAGTTGTAGGTTCTTTTTTCCTTTTATACCCCGTCCCTGGAATGCAATTAAAGTAGAGAGTGGGAGGTCTAGCAAGCGGTCACTTTTCTTCCCCTCAAAGAAATCCCGGCTATACCAATCAATCCAGTCCCCAATTGCATCTTTTTGAATACTTCTCTACCCTTTCCCTCAGGCTATCGACACAGATTGCACTTTGTACGTACTACAGTTCTAAGAAAAAATAATCAAAAAAAGATAAGGAAAACCTTAGAGAGCATACTTTATTTTTTATCCCATTATGAAACTCAAACTTAGGATTCTACAAGGGAAAAAAAAACAACAACGTATAAGTGAAATTAAGAATTTACTCATGTCGTATAAACGAAATATTTTAACATTAGAATTCAATGAAATGATTTGGGACCGAAGTAAAAAAACGTATAAATGAGAAACATATAAAGGTGCTCCACTGTAGTAATAAATTGCAGGTTTGTAAGATACACAATGGATGCATTTTTCTTATAAACAACCTAATGCAAACTTTATTATACCTATAAAAAATTTAATTATTAATTATATATACTAAATTAATAATTTCATGAGATTTTTTAGCCAAGATCAGATCACTCTCTAAAATACTCGAAGTCCATTAAAGAAATCAATTTCAATTTAATCAGTATAAAGTTTTATAATTTAAACAATTTTATTTCTTTAACTGGTAGTAAATAATAAGGATCACTTGCTTACTTTCTGATAAAAGAGCTTTTAATTAACATTCTGTTAATTAAGGGAACAGGTAAGCAATAATTAATTGTATTACAAAATGTCATCAAAACCCTCATTTTCTTTACTGTTATATGTACAGTATAACAAATGAAAAGTTTTTTAGCTGTTCAATTACTTGCAATCTGTTTCTTAACTTAGAATAATATAAATACAAGATATGCATTTTTTTTTTTATTATTATTATTTAATCCTGGAGAACTTGCAGGGGAATTTAAAAGTATTTTGACATATTGATACAATTCATTGGTTACCAACTTAAAGGCCATACAAAGAATTTTTTTTCGTAAGTGAATAAATATTTTGTCTAAATTCCATAATTATTATCACTTGTACCACTTGAATGTATTTATATAATTTATAAGATAGGTGACGATTCCGGTTCGTACTCATCTTTATAGCCAGTTGCCTTTCATACTTTAGTCAATTTTAAAAATCTTATTGTCCGATCAATAAGCTGTTTAAGTCTGATGAATTCAGAAAAATTGCCTCTTTCATTTGGTACCTTATTTGTAATGAAGTTTTAATTACATTTTTTTTAAATTATTTAAAATATGAAAATAATAAACTGGTAATAACTTCAAAATTGGACATTTAAATTTATAATTGTTGCCGAAAAAAATTACCAGTTAATTTTTTTTTCTTTTTAGCATAAAATGAAATGTGCTTTCACGCGAAAAATAAAAAATTATATATTAAATTTGCTCATGCATATAAAAAAATGAAAATGAAGCAAAAAAATAACCATAACCTTTGTGAATATACTTCAATTTTAGTTTTTTTTTTTGTTTTGTTTAAATAGTATGTTTTTGGCACAGATGAATTGTACTTGGCATCAAAGCTCATTCATTGATAATCCTGGGTAATATTTTAAAATTTTAATGCTGAAGTAGATCGGACATTTTTCGCCAACTACTCTACTTTTGTGAAAATCACTTCAAGCCAAGTAGCGCATCAAAAATATAAATAAATTATAAAATATTGAAAAACAGAAAGGAAAGGAAAAAGAAAAGAAAGAAACAGAAAAAATAATCGCATAAATTATATATTTTTGTCTAAAATGGCAATAAAAATTCAAAAGTCGACAAGGGGAGCAATATTAAGGCTGTACTATGATCAGATTTACATACATTTAATTATTTATTTTTCTATATACCAACTACTATTAACTAACTCAACTGCTATTATAATCACAAAAAATTAATTGTCTCACGCGATAGATGTAGCCGAACATAGCATATTGTAATATTATATTTGGCGTGAAATTGTTGTCATTTTCTAGTTGATCGAATAAATCAAATAAATCTAGAAAATAACATGAAAGAAAATATTATGTACACCACGTATAGTGTTGTTCATATGTAACTGGGATTCAAATACAAAATTGCTACGTCAATTTTTTCGATATTGTCTGTTTCGAAACTGTGATCTGAAAAGCACAGGAAATGGAAGCCCACTGGCAAGCTATTGTCACAGGCAATAGGGACAGGCACCCGAGAGTCTGCGAATGAGTGGGTCGCTGACGAAGGCAGCGGGGACAGGAAGCGGGCTTTTGAGCAATTTCATGATTTTTTTTTTTTTGTTGTTGTTAATAAAGCCATATAGAAAATAGTTTCCTTTAAATATGGTGACCAGTGAAGCAGGCAAAGCCTTCGTTGATTCACTACCTTCATTGATTTCACATTCCGTCATTTTTCATGGGGTTATATACTAGTATATAATAATATGCAATAGTATATATGCAAAAAGTTCTAAAAATATTAGGCTTTAAAAATTAGCATTGAAATATGAATGCTAGTACCTACGTATAGAAAATAGCTAATGTTTAATTATATATATTTAACTTAATATGTTGCACAGTAATCTTCACATATAAAATTATGCATTTTATACTTTAAAAATTTGTAGGGATTTCTTTTTTTTTTTTTTTTTTTTTTAATGGTAGAAATTGTTAAAAAACACCCTACCCATAAGGTAATAAGAACACATCACCTGTATATATTTATTTTTCTAAAAATGATTTTTTAATATTAATTGGATTATAGTTTTGATTTGACACTATATTATGCCTTGAATTAATATATAGTTAATGTGTTTCAATTTTGAGCATCTGTTTTGTCTTTTTCTTGGTTTCTTCCGGTTTTTTCCCCTTCCACTGTCCTGGAAGAAACAAGTTTTTTCCAGAAGAAACCCAATCCTGAAAAAAAATAGCACTCTTCTTGCCCCCTCATAAAAAAATTTGCACCCTTGCTGCGCTTTGTAGATAATTGTCTTTAAATTGAACATAAATGTTATAAATATAAATAAAATTATTGTGCATGGCAATGAACATTCATTCAGCAAGATTAGAGTATAAAAAAATTTGAAAATTAAATTTTTTTCTAGTATTGTTACTTAAAACTGAATTTTGAAACTAAATGTCTGATTTTCAATGTTAAATGTGCCCTTAAGGATCCAAAACTGCCTTCAAAAATTTTAAATGTGTTCTTTTTTTACTAGCAGCACCCTGCCCGTTTTTAAACCTGGGTGGGAACTGAGCTAGTGTAATGTTCCCTTAAATTGAGTTGAAAGGCATGTTTGCACAAAACAGAAAATTGGAATAATAGTATCAAGTGCTCAGCCTATTTTTAGAAAAATCTGGTGTGAAACTACCACATGACTTCCATTACCCAATATTACACGTATTGTATGCACTATTTGGAGATTATGTAATCAGTAGGTAGACATAAAATTGACCTGACAAAGTAGGCATCTAAAAATTTTCTGGTAAAAGAAAACTAATAGATGTGTAAAGACATATAAAACAAATTTACATAGCGAATTCAAAAATATGAAGGAAAAAAATAAGTTTGGCCATTTTTTGAAACATTAATTTCTGAGATCTAAAACTGACCTACCTAATCAGGATGACTATTACTTTTCCTTTAATAAATACTTTAAATATCCTTTCTAATAATACATTAGAAAGAATATTTAAAGTGGGTTTATGTAACAATTTACAATAAAATTGTTAGAGCCATTTTTGAGGTACTGACTTTTACCAAAAATTGGCTTACTCAGTTGTTGATCGGAAAACAATAATTACATACCTGAATTAGGGTAAATATGGCAAATTAGAAAAAAATCTGTACAGCTTTTTTTAAGGCAATGAATGCACTTGCAAGACCTGAAATTGAACAAGTTATACAGGACGCCTATAATTTTTCCTGAACTACCCAACTAATTCATACGAAAAAACATCTAATAGAGTGTATACAGTATGGAACCATTTATTTGGAAATATATTTTCAGCAATTGAATTCCAATGCATATATATATATATATATATTTTTTTTTAAGTAACAATGGTTTAACATTGTAATCTGAAAGAATTAAATGTAAAAAAAAAATATTCTATAAATAATAATTCCATTTAATTTTGTTATATTTATTTAAAAGTAGTATTTAAATATTTTGCAAGGGGTGGCAAGGTCATAATGGACAATATAAACTGAAAAGATAGCTTTTAGTTCTGAAAGATGGCGCCACTACGCAATATCATGAAGGTGACAATTTTATTTATTTTGAAAGGGTTGGGTGAAAGGGGAATAATTGGCCCTGTACGTAATTTATTTTTATTAATACTTTATTTATTCACTTATATATTGGGGGGGGGGGGTGATAATTAAAATCAAATAAATTTTTAAAAATTATGAATATTTTGCGCTTTCATAGACATTTTTTTTTTAAAGCAATCTTCATAAGAAATAAAAAGATAAACCTGTAAAATCAGGTCATAATTATTTAATCTTTAGTAATATTCAATGTTTTAAAATCATTGGCTAATCATGTTTAAAAATAATTGGATTTGGGCAGATTTTGATTTTTATGGAAAATTAAGTTTCAAAGATATATATATATATATTTTTTTTCCTTTTTCTCATTTTAAATTTTGATTAATAATTTATCTTGATTAAAAATTATATTAATACTTTTATATAAAAAAAAAAAAAAAAAAGGTTAATTATGTATTTAAATTTGATTAATTGATAAAAAATATTAATTTTTGATTTAAAATATTTATTTTAAATTGTTAGAGCCATTTATGAGATACGGACTTAGGTTTCACTTACGGTTTTCCAATTATTGCCTAAAGTTAGAAAATTAATTTGCACACCAAACCTGTCACAATTCTGAAGTTTCATACTTCTCCTTTAATAGTTTTGGAGACATGATAGAAGATACCCCTCATACATACACAAATACACACACCGACTAATTGCCCCAAACTACTTTTTTTGACTTGGACGACCATAAAAATGTAAATCAGGTGAAAATTCAATATGAAATTTTCGAATACAATACTTTCATTACCTACGGTATTCATGTAATGGAAGTTTAAAAAAAGGTAAAAGTAGTAAGAAATTTTGAGTGAGTTATTTAGATAAAGAAAGAGACATGTTGATTTTTTTGGAAGATTTTTAAAGATAATTTAATATGTAAAAAGTGTGAAAGTGATATGGTGTATAGTCCCCATAGCAGGAAATGCGAGACGTATGTCGCAGATTTTTCTTTTAGTCTGCAGACTATTTCCAAAACAGTATTGTGCAGAGATGCCCAGTCTCCTGATCTAAGATAGTGATTTTCAATCTTTCTCCATTCATAGCATAAATATCAATATTCATTTTAAACACGTACTAGGACACGTACGGAGTCAATCGGCCTTAAACCCAACAACCAACAACAACAACAATCATTTTAAACACGCTTTATTAGATTCTAGAACCTCTGAAGAAATAGAATTATTCAATATCTATCACTCACGTAATTTTTAGTGCCCCCTCCCCCTCCGCAACAGTTGATGTGCAAACGGATCGCAGAATCCTTGCGATTTCCAATCTTTCTCCATCCACAGCATAAATGTCAATATTCTTTTTAAACTTATATAATTAGATTCCAGAACCTACAAAGAAGTAGAACTGTACAATATCTCACATTCATATAATTATTTGCATCCCCCCCCCCCTTCCTTTACCAATGGCTAAGGATTGGTGATGAAACTTCCTGCAGAAATCTTATGATTTCTGATCTTTCTCTATATACAGTATAAATGTCAATATTCTTTTTAAACTTGCTTTATTAAATTGTAGAATTGTTCAATATCACACTCTACTCATTAATTTTTGTTATTGCTCCTTTGAATATATACAAGATTGTGCATTAGTTTCAAAGTTTGGTGATCTTCGCACAGTTCCGTTTGAGAACCAGTATTTTTGTAAATGGATCTCTAGTGCTATAGAAGAAGTTAGATCTGAAAGTACCTCATATAAAATGTAGGCTTTATACGAAAATTCTATTAGGAAACTGTTGAAGAAAATACCTGTGCTTATTAAGTTACTTAAAGACACAGTTTCGATTCCAGTATCGGAAGTTTTCTGTGAAAATTGGGGTTCAGACATATGCCCCTCCATCTGGTTACACAGGAACCAGAAAATTTTAGATTAATTTCTGTATTTAGAATCTCGTACTGCAAACATTTTACTAGAATCAGTGCGAACAAAATCATGGACAAAAATATTTCATAATATGAAGGATAATGGTTAAAACCAACTCTTTATCTAGCTATATATAATTAAAATATTATAACTACAATGCTTTGATCATATTTGATAGATTAATAACATTAGATAAATGGAAACCTGTGATAAAAATATGTTTAACAATCCAGTAATATATATGTATATATATATAATTTAATTTAATTAATTTTTTTGGTAACTTATTGTGAAATTATTCTGCAAATTATTTTCTAATGCCTCAATAGCTGTCGCAGATTGACATGAAAAATTCTACTACTAGGTGTATAGTGGAAAATCGTGAAAATTCTCATTTTCTAGCTTTGAAATAAAATGTTAAAAATTAAAAAATCAATTTTCAGAAAAAAATAAACAATTTAACAATTGTGAATTTTTTAAATTTGAAAACATAAATTAAAAATATATAATAATTAATGAGTTAGAATAGGGCAAAATTCCCCATAGAATATCATTGGCTTTGACTTCTGGTGACAATAAATAGAGAGTTCACCTTAATATTTAAATATTTCAACCCACAATTCTATTATTTCATATAAGCATTACCAGAGCTTTATTATATATATATAAAGAGTAAGAGAAGTAAATACTGGTGAATGCAGATATTGACATCACATATAATGCATTCATATCATTAAGAATTAGAGTTAAAATCCATACTAAACTATGAATAATTAAATTTATTTTTTACGTTATTCCAGTGCATAAAACTGATGCTAAATCATTAACTTATTTTTTTTTTATGATTACGACTTTTTGAGCTTATAGATACATTTTGTTATTTTTGATTGTACACAAATACTTTCTAATTTTTGCTAGTCTGAGCTTCACTATTAGATTTTAAACTGTAATGCAAGGTAAGATTTGTGTGTAGCGAAAATCCATGGCTTTTTATTGTTTGGAAATGTTTCAAACACTTTAAAAAATGTATATCATTATTATTTAATGCAGTTTTATATTATTAATATTACAACAGGAAAAACTTTAAATACTTTTAGAAGATTTAACAATTTATAACTGTAATATATTTATTGAAATTTATAAGAAAAATTCTGTTGTATAAAATATTTTTCACTCTATGAGAGTCTTGTTCCTGTATCATTATTTGATGATTGAAATTTTCTGAAATCCAATAACATATATAAGACAATATGAACCACTAAGGAATGTAAATATTTAACTATAGAGCACTACAGAAAAATGATTATTTTTACATTTGCAAAATAAAGTATTTTGAGAGATGCTGTTTTTTTTATATCTTGCAACTTTTCTTATAGATATTCATCCACGCACATTAAATTGTTAAGTCTAAATATGCCTACATTATTTTTATATAATTAAAGATATTTTATTTAATATAATAAACTATACCTAGTTTCTTTTTATTCTTACCAATTAAAAATAACAATTGCACCTTTAACAATTTATCTTGTTTCCTGGATTAAAAAAATATTTTAAATTACTGTTTGTCAGAAATCAAGGAAATTTAAGTTGTGTAAGAAATTTTATTTTAATGTACGTAAATATAATCAAGTAAGAATTGTTGTTTTAAAATAATATGAGCTATCCGTGTTAACAATTTTAATATATTTAAATTAACTTTATTTTATTTATTTTTCAAGAAAGCTGATTGTAAGTTATAGAATAAACATGTTGATATGAAAATTGAAATTCCTTTTAGGAATGAATCTGTTAAATTATGCTGAAACTTCATAATTCAGTTCATATAAAGTAAGTGTACCAGTGGTAGAACTGTTACAGTAGTAGTCACTATCACTCAGGGTCAGATCCCAAACTTTACTTTTGGGAGGCGCTAAGATTTTTCATTTCAAGATGTTATTCCTTCCAGATCAATGAAAAATTTACAATCGTAATATTAGTGTGCATTCCATAGATATATTAGACTGCATTAAGAATTTGTTGCAATAATTTATTTATAATTATTATATGGAGAAATTTGTGAAAGATTTTTAAATTTTTTTTTTTAATAATACATGTACGCATGTGTGTATGTAATACATTAACAGGAACTGCAATTAAAAACATAAAATGTAATTAAAGTGTCTTTGGAGGGGTAATATATATATATATTTTAAGACAATCCCATATAATTTATACGTGCAACAATGATTACTCACAAAATTTGCACATAGTATGATTTGACGTCATGATTTGTACAAAATAAAAATATTAATACAGTACAGAGTCAAAAATTCACACAGCTCGGGACCAGAGGTTATGCGGATTTTAGGATTTGGGAGATTTTGGGGCCCTTAAAAAATGATTATCACTTTTAATAATAAAAGCAGAATATTATTCAAACTAAACGCACACTAACGAATAATGACACAATTTCACTTGAATATTAAATTATTAGGCACATAAGACTAGCACTGAACATTAATAAAAATGAAATTTGTCAAATTTCGATAAAATCATGAAAAACGGCAGTTTTTCGAGTGACGCAAGCGGAAGGACAAACGGACGGAAAGCTGCGAACTCATATATACGCCTAGTCTGACATCAAAGAGATTTGTAAAAGCCGACACTTAATATCTCAGCAAATAAGCCATATTTTGTTCTGATTTTTTCAAAATAGTCTTTTATCTTCGGTCTTAATCTATCCTGAAAATTTTACATATCTACATGCAGTATGTTTTGAGACCTGAATCTCAATTTAAAACGAAAAAGGGAAAATGTGTGGTGTAACGATGTAATAAAAATATCTCTAAAACCTCACGAACGATTTTAATTTAATTAATATATTTTATTAATGGGATCTTTCTGAATCTAGTAACGTTTTTGTTTTTTTCAGGAAAACTCTTGTTTTTTATATAAATCGCTTTAAATATGGAACTATATTACTCCGCCAATTACATATGTTTCTTCGGGTGAAAACGCTGTTATTCGGTTCTTACTTGTAAGGTATGTGGGTTGGTTTGTTGACCGACTTGAATGCAGCCAATAAATTATTTAGAATTTTTTTTTAATGCAAAAGTACTTTATTACATGTTTAAAATATTTATTGTATATATACTAAGTCAAATTCACTTAAATATATTTTCTCTTCTGTTATGAAAAAAATAGTTTTGATTTCAAAATTTCATATTTAGTCAAAGAAATATTTAGATAATATTTTAAATAAGGAAGTATTTTGTAATTTTAGATATTCCATTTTATCATAATAATGATGAATTAACAATTTTTTAAAGCGAAAATTTTTTTAATCATTCATGAAAATCGATTTTATAATAACTCAATGATTTGCGATTCCTATTCATGTATCCTTACGCTCTGGGAATGGAAAAAAACAGCAAATACAGTTTTGGCGCCATCTATCGTTTCTATTTAAAACATACTCTTTCGTAAATACATATATATATATTTCTTTTTAAAAATTAAAAATCTCTTTTGAAAATACAGTTAGTGTTTATTCATTTATTTATTTTTCAGACTTTAAAATGATACATATTTTAAATATTAACATAATCAATTTTTTTTATTATTATTATTCAAAGCAATGACTAGAGGATGAAACAGTGTTTGCACTGTTTATTAGAAAAAACAGTGTTTTAATAAACAGTATTTAAACAGTGTTTTAATAAAATTCATTTTTCATGAATTTCAGTAAAATTCATTAAAAATGTGTCAAATAGCAATTATTAAAAAACACATCAAACTAAATAAATAACATCTTTACTTTGAAACCCATAATAATTTATTTAAAAAAAATTATTCTTTCTTTTCTTTTTTTAATTAATTAACTTGTGCATGAAAAATTCTATTTCATAATTTACAATTACAGTAAACAAAAAATCCTCCTTTAATTTTAAATAACTATTTCTACCTGTTTCTAAACAAGTTTTTTTTTTTTAATGAAAAAAAAAAAAGTTAAATCTGTATGTATATGATTTAAAAAAAAAACTACTAGATGGCGCCACTACATTTAATTTATTTTTCTTAAAAAAAAAAAAAAAAAAAAAAAAAGAAAGAAAGAAAAAAACTTTTAATAGCTTCGAAACATGTAGAAATAATTATTTAAAATTAAAGGAGCGTTTTTTGTTTTTTGTTTATTGTAGTTGTAAATATATTTATGAAATAGTACTTTTACGCAGAAATTTCATTTTTTTTTTAAAACTTAACTTATATTTTCCATAAAATTTTTCTCCAGGTGATTTTATCTTATTTTTTAAATTATAGAAATGTAAAGCTTAATTTATATTTTGTCTATATTTCCCCCCAAACGTTTTATATGAAAATATATAGGAAGTAATTTTTACCTGCACTTTTGATGAAAATTTAAATTGTGAATATTGGAGCAGTATACTTGGTCTCAAAAGGGGAAAGAAAATATATAAAATTCCATTTTTAATATTTACTTGATATATTTTTTTAATTGTTTAATTTGTAATTCTCTAAAAAGAAACTTGCAAAATGTAAATTACGCAATTCTAACTTAAATTTGAAAATTTTCACTTACTTTTTTTTTTTTTTTTTTTTTTTTTTAAGAGTTTGAGAATCCCAGTCAATAAATTTTTCTAGTGTGAAGCTTCTCCATTTTGTTTCCAAGTGGCAGGCTACTTGAAAATTTGTGAGTATGATAACGTTTGAAATACTGAATTAATTCACACTAAATTTGTAGTGTGGATTTATCTCAGAAATGTATTTGATATGTTCATTTGCCAACTTAATCCACCCTCTTGTTTCCCTGTGCCAACACACTGAAAATTTCAAATTTACATTAGAAAGGTTTTATGAACCGATTTGCTTAAAACTCCATATATAAATAGCCTTCATTTATAAATCCACTAAGTCCATTAATAAATTGTAGCTGCCATTTTGAAAAAAAATGGTGACAACTTCATACGAAAAGATAAATTAGTTTACCCTTCCTAGGAGCCAGAAGGACTTGTTTTAATTTTTTTATCAATAACCACTAAAAAGTAATGATATCAGTACAAAAAACCCTTAACGGCTTAAAAGTTTGTGACGCCGCTACTTTGTGGCTATAAGAATTTGAAATATGAGTCTTAAAAATAATGATATTAAATTTTAAGTGACGCTTTGCAATTAGTTAAAATATACATAGATTTTCTTATTTGATCATTCACTTTTATCTTTTATTTATATTTATAATGCAAACGTAATATTTTTAACTTCAAGATCAAACAGATATTTAAAATACACTCACTGATGCTTTTTCATTCGCATTTCAAATTCAAAATAACAGTTTTAAAAGGAATGATATAAAAATTCCAGTGGCGCCTCGGTGTTATTTTAAAAGATTTGTTTTTAGATTCCATTAAAATTACTTTTGTTTTGCTAATAAAATATATTTACACATTTAAACAGTGCTTTTAATTTTCAAATATACTGTCAAATAATTATACTTTCACTGAGTTAGCATTATAAAGTAAAATTATTTATTTCACTAAATTGATTTATCCTTTGCGTCACGCTATCCAAAACTGCAAGTAAAATTTGTGTAAATGTTTTCTTTACGTCACACTACCTCTTTGAGCAAATTTTCACTTAGTTGGACACTATGATACTATGTTTTGGATAGCGTGATGCAAAAGATAAATCAATTTATTGAAATAAATAATTTTACTTTATAATGCTAACTCAGTGAAAGTATAATTATTTGACAGTATATTTGAAAATTAAAAGCACTGTTTAAATGTGTAAATATATTTTATTAGCAAAACAAAAGTAATTTTAATGGAATCTAAAAACAAATCTTTTAAAATAACACCGAGGTGCCACTGGAATTTTTATATCATTCCTTTTAAAACTGTTATTTTGAATTTGAAATGCGAATGAAAAAGCATCAGTGAGTGTATTTTAAATATCTGTTTGATCTTGAAGTTAAAAATATTACGTTTGCATTATAAATATAAATAAAAGATAAAAGTGAATGATCAAATAAGAAAATCTATGTATATTTTAACTAATTGCAAAGCGTCACTTAAAATTTAATATAATTATTTTTAAGACTCATATTTCAAATTCTTATAGCCACAAAGTAGCGGCGTCACAAACTTTTAAGCCGTTAAGGGTTTTTTGTACTGATCTATTTACATGTAGTTTGTTTTCAAAACTACACTTGTACATACATACACACATCATTGAGATTTTCTTTTTTTTTTCCCCCTGTATATTGTAAATTGTCATTTATTCCTATTTTGTAACACAAATTTATTGTTTTAAGAATTTAAGTTAGTTCTTTTGTATGGTTATGTCTTCATCAGATAACATTTTTAAAACATATTTTGTTATTGTATACCTCATCAATGGATTTAATATACTGTCAATAATTTCATTATCAGTAACTTGGTTCTGGTAGTCTTTTATGTTATTAATTTTCTTTTATAATCATAAAATGAAAGTACAGAATCTGCATTCGAGATTATTTTTAAAAATTCTGATGTGCAGTTTGTAATTTATATATAGTGAATTTTATCGTTTATATATTTGACAAGCTGTGCAGATTTTAGGTCAGCAGATTTCTTGCTCTCTACTGTATATGATTTATAGAAATAACTTTGATAAAAAATAATGTTTTGGAATTTTTTTGAGTATCCTTGTACAAACCAGTGGTGGCATTTGCCTCAATTTAAATCAGGAACATCCCATAGTAACCTTGAATAACATATCAATTTCGAGAAATTCTGCGAATATTTACAAAAGTTAGAGAGCTCACAGGCAAATAGACAGAAAGACAGAAATATAGACTAATTCAATAATAATCACTCTTAAACATCATTAGAAAGTGTTAAAAACAATTAATGCAAACAAAAATGCAATTTCCAATTCTAGCTATTCAAGTAACTGAATATTTTTCCTGGCCCTGTAAATCTTAATGCTAATCATACTACATTCTATAGAATTTTTATTTTATTTATTTATTATATATATATATATATTTTGTACATATATATTATGTCAGTTTCATTATGATTTGCATGAAATACTGTAAAAGCACTTATTTTTGCGAGGCTTTAATTTTCACGAGCCCATCGTAGTCGCGAAAATTTAAGCCTCGCGAAATATATATATATATTTTTCGCAGCAAATAATAATAACAATAAAAAAAAAAATTTCAATTACCAAAACTCACATGCATTGAAGGCCCGAATACGAGAAAAGTGAAGGGGGTGGGGTGATTACATTTTCGGTGCAAAAGTGAGGTTCAGAAGTCCCTAGTTTGATAAACAGCATGAGGAAAAAGGGATTAAGAAAAGAAAATTGTTTGTGGTGAAATGTGCGCGTTGAGCCAAAGCCAAAGTTGATGTATAAGCACCGTTGTAAGCATAAATTGTTTTTTGAGCGATGAGGAGGTCGGGACAAACTTTTCGGACTAAAGGAAATTTCTTAAAATGCCTTATGCAAAAGGGGTTCTATATTTTGGTACTTTTCAACGTTAGGATTTTTCAACTTTCGGTTCTGTTCAAGTAAAATTTGCGAAATTTTCAGCTCGTGAAATCACCGATATATTCATTTTCGCGAAAATTACAGCTCGCGAAAATAAGTGCTTTTACAGTAAAAGTTAAAACATGATTTATAGAAATACCTCTCATAGGATGCAATGCTTTGAAATTGTTTCTGGTACTCATGTAGACAAACCAGTAACAGTATTTAACCCCATTTTCAACAGTGAACATCCCATAGTGAACTTGAACAACGTGTATCAGTTTCAAGGAATTCCATGAATATTTATGGGAGATAGAATGTGGAAAAGACACACAAACAAACTGAAGTCATAAGCACTTTTCAACTTTGTTGGAAAGTTAAAAAGTATATATATAGTGAGACCTTCGTAAGAATGCCAGTGACGATACTGTTAAAAAATGACCCTTTAAAGAGGTTGCTTTTTACTAGAAGTCGTTCAGAAAATCATAATTCAGGCAAAAATTATTATCAATGAAATGAATTCAATTATTCAAATTTGCATTATTTGTCTATACTGCTTTGTGATAAGTCATTAATATTAGTTTTAATTATAAATGCGTTTTTGCAGTAATTTTGTTAAGAATTTTTTTATTTCCTGGATCAAATTGATCAATTTAATATAATTTCTGAATGAATAAGCGAGTCTTTATTTAGCCCACTGAAAACTCTTAATAAAAACAAGTTGGCATAGGTGGACTCTGCTCAGTTCCCCATCATATTTATGTTCTTATAAATTTCTAGTGCAAGACATGTGTCTCTTAACATTGCTCATGTTAAGAGAAATGAATTTGACCAAAGCTTGACACAACGACAGAATGAAATCCCCGCCTAATAGGCTATCCACTGTTCACTTCAATATATTTATCTTATTCTAATCTATTAATTTATTTTATCAGGGTTGATTCCGTTGTTTAGTTTGCATGCTACTATTTCCAATGCAACAATTCTCAAAATTCCTATTTATATATGGAAAATTTTCAATTTTGCTATGTTGATAAAATTACAAAATTTTCCTATTAGAATATTTGTAGTCAATAATGTTCAAACAAGTATCATAAATGTTATTTTGGAGTTGTCTGATATATTTATGATCCTCAAAATGGACGTTTATGCTCAATTTTGCCCTATTCTGCCATGTTAAGTAAATTCCAAATAACTTACGAATTTTTTAAATTGCAAAAATCATAGTCTATGATATACATGCCAGTATGCTAAATAATATTTCAAAAGTGGTTTGACATATTTACGATGAAAATATCCCTCAAGATTGATGTTTATGTAAAATTTTGCCCTATTCTGCCATGTTAAGAAATTCATATATTTCCTATAACTTACGAAATTTTGCACATTAAAAGCTATAAAGTTTTATTAAACACTTCTTTCTACCGACATATTCATAGGAAATATCTGCTATAATTTCAAATCTGGAGAGCTATAAGATTAAGACCGTAGTCAAGGGAAGGGGTTGGGAGTTTAAACAATGCTTTAACTTTTGCAGATTTGTTGAAATTTTTTTTAATCAACTTCACATTTAATACTCAAGCTTTTGTACGAAAGTTAGAAAACCTTTTCAAATTCTTTTGACTACAGTTTTGAATAAGAGGATTCTTTGAAAGGAGTTACATATGAAATGCGATTAATTCACATCGAGTTAAAACAATATTACCTGCTCTTGCTAAACATGACCCTTAACAGAGATATGCATTTGTACATGGAGTTGAATCGATGTAAATCAGTATAAAGGCAAAAACGATTTTGGGAGTGAGAAAAATTGACCTTTAGAGGAGGTGGACTTTTAGAGAGGTTTTTTATTGCTGATGTTCATTGAACTACTAGCCGCCTTCGGCGACCAGCTGGTTCGCCATCTTTGAAAAATTCGATTTTACAAAACTCCCACTCGGTGGTGCCTTTTTTCCGTTTCAGGTCTTACAACAGCTTATTGACATATAGTGAAAATAGCTTTATTGAAAAATTTAATCGCAGTAAATTCCAGCTCAGTAGCGCCCTTTTCCTGTTTCAATACCTGAAACAGCCTGTTCGCTCACTATGTTATGATCCTTCAAATTTATGACTTTAGCAAAGTCCCGCTCGGTGGTACCAGCTGAGATACAAAAGAAAAGCTAATCAGGACACCTTAAAACGTGTAAATCAGGTGAAATCTCGAATTCCACTTTCGATAATATAAAAGTACTTTAAAATATCTTTCGAATAATGTATTAAAAATAATTTAATCATAAATAGAATTTGAAATATTGAAATTTTTAATTATTACAGCGCCATCTGGCTATAGAAATTTCTGTAATCTACGATTCAATTTCAAATCAACAAAACTTTCAAATGATGTATTACTTATGAAATTATTTTAATTAGTAGCTGAGATACATAAGAAAACCTAATCAAGACACCTTAAAACATGTAAATCAGGGGAAATCTCGAATACCACTTTTGATAATATAAAAGTATTTTAAAATATCTTTCAAATGATTTATTAAAAATAATTTAATCATAATTAGAATTTGAAATACGCGTATTAGAATAAAATTAATTAAAATGTAAATTTTTTGTTTATTGTTCAAAATTGATGAAATTTGAACTGTAACTTTGTTTTGTGATGTTAGGGCTGTAAATTAAGTTTTGTGTGCGACAAAGAAAAATTGAAGAAATTTGAAATTTTTATTCCTACTTCAAGAACATGTGACATTAATTTCCAGATATTTTGTTTCCATTCCAGACAGTGGAAAAAATCATCTGCTGATAGAATGTTTCTTTTTAAGCAATTAGCCGTAGATTCTCGGTCATTTTTCGATCGATATGGGTCGACATTTTAATTAATATCACCGCAACTAATTAAAATTTTTAAATTCTGTTTTCACTATCCCCTCAGAGGAAGGCTTCTGTGCACCCGTATGTCAAATTTTATACTTCTGCGTTCAGTAGGGGCTAAACGTATAGATGCTCAGACAGAGAGACATCTTTTATTATTGTAGACTAGCCGCCTTCGGCGACCAGCTGGTTCGCGATCCTTGAAAAATCCGACTTTATGAAACTCCTGCTCGGTGGCGCTTTTTTCCCTTTTCAGGTCTTATAACAGCTTATTGACATATAATAAAAATAGCTTTATAGAAAAATTTAATTGCAGTAAATTCCCGCTCAGTAGCGTCTGCGGCGTCAAAGAAATTACTATAATAATAATATTCTGACATTAGCAAAAATATTTATTTTTTGCTTAACGCAGGAAACATAGATATTACTTATTTTAATACTTAGGTTTTCTTAATAATAAAGTTTCTTGAATCTAAATACAGATATGTCATGTTTCTGTAATCACGTTCGTTCATCCAATTAATTTTTTTCACTTTGTTTCAACGAACTTAGAATGCAGCAGGGTGATGCGATTCAATGTATCGCCCTTTTTAACTGGTAACTTTTTTGTATCGGAACTTCATTTTTGCATTTCAGAACTTTGTGTTTCTTTTCATGCTGGCCACTCGTGTGTGTTTATCATATTGGAATTGGATTCTTTGAAATAATGGTTTTGCAACCATTTTTCTAATTTTATATTTCAGCTAAGCTTTGATAGAGGGCACCCATTGGTGATTCGTTATGCAGTGATACAATTTGTTTTATTGTGCACTTTTAACTGATAATCTTTTTCGATTTCGTTTTCGATTTTCAGCCAGCTGCTCGTTTGTGTTTATCATATAGAATTGGTTCGTTTCTCTTTATGGTAAAATGAAGTTTTAAAGGATTTTTTTTTTTCTTCAGAGCAGAATGCTTTAAAAATGTAAGGAAAATATATTTTATAATTTTTTTTTTTTTTTTTAAGAATCAAAATTACACGTCCTGTGGGACCTGCCACAGTAAATTTTTCGTGTCATGCCTTAATTTATGCGCTATAGCGCGTAAACCACACAGTTGAGGATGACGTAATTTTCTTGTATTAAACACGCAATAAATACACGAGAAAGGATATCTAAAATGGGTTTATGTGAATGTTTTCAAGAAAATCATTACAGCCTTTTTGAGATACCAACCTTTGTTGTTTTTTCATCTCCCCCATAACCAAAAATTCTAGACCAAGTCCATTACCCTCCTCCCTCCACAGCTGCCAATACCCAATACAGTCAATGACATGAGCAGGAGAAGCAGGACAGGAACAAGGGCAAGTAGAATAAGCCTTTACTTTATTGACAAATTTTAAGCTTTTGATGTGGCCACTATGCAGTCTGTGCAGATCTTGTGCCTCCGAACTGAAGAGACAGACCAGGAGAGTTACCAGCATACCAATCGTGAGCGGGAGGAATTCTCCAAGTAGAATTCGCTTTAGCCTTGTGAATAGAAAAAATTTCAGACGCGAAAAGGTCACTAGAGGCAGCAGAAGGAAGATCACTTCCCTCTTTCGCAAGCAAGTCCACCACCTCATTGCCAAAGACTCTCAAACATGGGATGGAAGCCACTGGATGCAAACTTTACTTTTCTGTGAAAGTGTAGCAGTTTTGGAAATAACCTCTAGACCGGTTTTTCCTAGAATTTTTGAACAATTTCTCAAGTACTGGATTGAACTTTTGCTGTCTGTCAAAATGTAAATGCCGCTTTTTCAAAATGGAAGGCGAAATTTAAGGCCTCTCTGATTGCAAGAAGTTCTAAACGAAAAATCGAAGAGTTATCTGGGTTGCGAAATCTGCAACGAAAAACTAAACCATCCTCAGCCTTAGCATAGACGCCACTGCCAGTCCTGCCAGAGTCCGATTTACTCCCATCAGTATAGAGTACCAGGGCCGGGGAAGGGATATTATTGATTACTTCCAGTGATAATTGTCTCATCATTTCTGGGTATTGAGTGTACTTAGAGGCACTTGTCAATAAATGGTCATTAAAATTAACATTACTCAAACAAGTAGTTGGCGTCAAGCAGCTAAAAGTCCTGTTAGTGTCCTCATCGTGGCAAGGAGGTGTTCCTGGGATGAGTGGGTGATGTATGTCGGGAGTGTATTCTCCTGGTAGGGCCACCCAAGGCATGAAGGCCACTCCACTTTTTCCAGCTAACACTAACAGGCATAGAGACAGTCAGACTTCTTCCCATGTGGCACCTAATTTGAAACTGAAGCTGCTTCTTACCCGTAGTCATAAACCAGTTGCATTCTGATATCCATGCTGCATCATCCGTCGCGCAAAATAATCAAGGGCGCATTCAGAATTTAGGTAGAGGGTACTGACCTTTAACTTAGTATACTCAACTGTTGACTGGAAAACAACAATTACATACAAAAGGGTATTTAAAAAGGGGGTTAATATGGCAAATTTATATTAAAAAAAAAAAAAAAAGGTCAAGTCATAGCCGAATAGAATATTGATTTAAATTCTAATTTAAACCAAAATAATATATATTGATATCTTTATATAGTTCTTATTAACCATGTTCAGCATTAAAGATATAGTACAAACAATTTTTAATTAACTTAAAACATTTTTGCTAAACAAAAGTATTCGGGTTTTAAATAGAAACTATTTTATCAAAAAAACTTAGAATACTTATTATAATATACTTCAGTTTTTAAAGATGCTTTTACTGTTTATAGTTCAAACAGCTGTATTATTTTGTTTTTAAATGAAAACATTTTGTTCATAATCATAAGGTTTACTAAAGATTATAATTGCTATTTTAAATCTATTACTAAAATCAAAGTACAAAAAGAGCATTATATATATATATGTATTACATTATTATCTTTGACCAATTGTTTTTATTCAGCTATTATAAATTTGTCTTTTATAATTTTCTATCTCATTCCTTTTGATGATCTTTTATTTTTAATTTTTATGTTTCAAATACATTTCCTGAAAATACTTCTGTATCTCTTCTAACCTTAAAGAGTTTTATCTTTTATTGAACCAAAACAAATATTCATCTTAAGAACAATCTCTTTCCCTTACATTTTTTCTTGCCCAACCATTTCACTTTTTATAATATTTCACACTATTCTAAATTTCTTGACAAAACCAAGAAAACACCTGTTTGTACTCTAAAGCTGCCTTCAAACTCTGGCAAGAGTAGAGCGTCAAAGTCATAAATTATCCATTGTCCGAAAGTGACCCTTGAAATTTTGCACACGTTTACAATGAAGGACATTACTTTTTATTGCTCTTTTACAAAAGAGACCCTAGTCCAGATGCAATTATCGCACTAGGAGGTTTGTGAGCGACGCCTCAAATACCACATCAAAGGAATATGAAAAAAGGCCGGCGGTGAAGCTTTGCAGTTGCCAGAGTTTGAATGCAGCTAAGGTCATAAATTATTCATTGTCCGAAAATGCCTAACACAATAATATTCTATTCTTATCTATTTTCTGGATTGCTACTGACTGGCATCAAGTTACTGCAAAAAGGTGAAATCATTCAGTGCATTATTTTAATCCAGTTGGTTGTTAAAATTGTCATTCTACATTATATTAACAACTTTGATAGCCAGTGCTTGTGCATGAAAGTCAACTGACAACAGGGTTGGCCAATTTTTGCCGAAGTGGAAAAAACCGTGGAAAAAACCGCCCCGGCAAAAATAGTTTTTGCCACAATTTTTGCCAGTGGCAAAAATTACCAGTATTTCAAACAGAGTTTTAAGGATTTTAATTACACGATTTTAATTTTTAAATCATAATTTTAACAAATTAAAACCAGAGATTTAATTACACTCTTGATCAACTGATTCTTATGGAAATCATTAAAATAATGCATTCTAAAATTTCTTTAAAATGAAATTTTTAACATCAACAATTAACCTAATTTTTTTCATTTTTAAAAATATTTAAATTACCTATCTAAAAAATATTCTTCAATAATTAATTACTATAATATTTGTGTTTTTCAAAGTATTACATATTTTTGTTTACAGTGGGGAAAAGTCAAATATTGACTCAGTTGTTCTAAAATTTGCCAATCAGTCACTGATCATGCATTTTTTGGAATTGAAATGTAAATTGCACGTAAACTCTCTCTCTCTGAATATGTCTTACTTAAGATTTTTTTACTTCAATAAAATAAAAATATAATTTTGTAGTTTTTATTTTTATGGTTAATTTCAGGGACTGACAAAGTTTCAATATTTTAGGAGCCAGAAATAATGAATTATTTCTATGACAATACTCACAGCAAAACTTAATAATATTTCATAATTGTATAATTAATGCAGGTCATTCACATATTATTTTACATTGAATAAATGAACTATTCAGTTAAAAATGTGAACTTAGGAAATTTTTAAGAAAATAACTATTTTTTATTTATAAAGATAAAAACAAACTATTCGGGGGAAAAAATCCACAGAAATAAATATTATTTTTACCTTTAATATAATCATTAAATATATTGAGAGTGTTTAAGTTTTGGCTTTAAAATACGAAATGAGAAAAAAAAAAAAAAAACTATATTTACATAAAAAATTAAAAAAAAAAATTTTGTCAGTCTGCCGTAACTGGTCACCAATGGATATTTATAGTCACCCTGGCACCCGGAATTTGTCGGACACTGGTTGTCTGGTTATATATTATTAATAATTAATTAATTATAATTACTTTTTAAATAAAAAAAGCTTCAAGCATTTTTTTCATTGAGGTGCCAAAGTGCAAAGGTTGAAAATTGAAAATGATTGTGTCGTTCTAATTTTATTTTTCCACTTTTCCTAATTTTTTCCATTTTTGCCAATTTTTTCCATTTTTTCCACTTTTTGCCTGGTTTTTTCCACTTTTTGCCGCTGTCCTGGCAAAAATGCATTTTTGCCGGCAAAAACCCAACCCTGACTGACAAAATAGAAAATGAATGAATACTGTTTTTAAAAGAAGTGTGGTTTGCAAGGACGGGGTCCATGGAGTCCGGATAAAAATATACTTGCTCAAGGTTTTATTGCATTATTGTACTGAAAGTAGAAACTTTGTGAAGAAGTATAGATGTTGCATTCAAACGATAGAAATAGGTATATTTTTTTCGAAAATGAATCGAAGCAGGATAACAAGCTTTTTAAAGCCAACTGTAAACAGTGCGTGTGAAGAAGAGAACTGTGTAAACGAGAATAATGTTCAAAATGATATTTGCCCGAACAAAAAGAGAAGAAAAAATATCCACCCAAAAGAGAATGAAGATATATTAAGCTGAATCCCTTCCTACAGAGACTGCTTCTGCCACAAGTAATCCTTTTCTTCACTCACCAGCTTTAAACGATATTGAAGAAATTTCAACTAAACTTTTTTCATCTCCTCCTTCTTTACTGAATTTAACCGAATTGAGACATGAAATATTAATGAATCCATTTCTTCCAAACCAAAATTATGTTTTTGCCCACAAGAGAAATTAATAAAAAAAAAATTGAGATTTCAGCTGAATTGGTTGGAAAAATGGCCATGGTTGGCCTACGTACTCTCAATGCGGTGACGGCGCATTTTGCAAGTTTTGTGTGCTGTTTTGTAGCGATACTGTTGGAAAAGGATCTCATCAAAAGATTGGTTCACTTGTTGCAAAACCATTTATTAAGTGGAAGGATGCTGTGGAAAAATTTAACAAACATCGTACCACAAATCATGTGAAGTTGCAGCAGAAAATTTTCTTAAAGTTACTAACAGAAAATCTTTTAACATTATAGCTCAAATTAATTCTCAGCATAAGAAAGAAATAGAAGAAAACAGATCCACTTTATTACCAATTATTGAAACTGTAATATTTTGTGGAGAGCAGGAAATTTCATTAAGAGGAGATGATGATAGCGGTATTTTAAACTTAGAAAAAATTGAAAAAAGAATATGGCAATTTTCGAGCCCTTTTGCGTTTCCGAGCAAATGCAGGTGATTTGAACTTAAAAAATTACCTTTTAAATCGTTAAAAAAATGCATCTTATAACAGTCCAAAAATTCAAAATGAAATTCTTGAAACAATGTGGAAGCATTATTCAAAATTATATCGTTGTTGAAGTAAATAATGCTGATTACTTCAGCATCTTAGCTGATGAAACTTTAAATGCATCTGGTGAAGAACAATTTTCCTTGTGTGTCAGATACATAAACACTGAAAACATGTGAAAATTTCTTGGGTTTTGTCTCAGTTTTTGATCTAACAAAGTTTAGGACTGGATATGAATAAACTTGTTGGTCAAGGATATGAGGGAGCATCGAATATGCAGACAATTTAATGGAGTACAGGTCAGGATAAAGGAGCAGTATCCTAAAGCTCTTTATGTTCATTGTGCTTAATCATCATTTAAATCTTGCTCTATCTTCAGGATTACAAATACCATCTGTTAAAAACTCATGACACAATAAGTGAAATCTGTAATTTGTTCAGAAACAACACTTATGCAGGAGAAATGTTTAAAAAAAAAATATAAAGAGCTATCTCCCACACAAAAAAAAGCAGACTATTGAAGGTCTGTGAAACAAGGTTTGTAGAAAGGCATGATTCTATTATAGTATTTGTTGAACTGTTCAAAGCAATTGTTATTAGTCTGCAAGAGTTAGTAGAGTGTGATCGTCAAATATCCGCTACTGCAACAATTTTACTGTCGACCATTGATAAAGGATAATTTCTGATTTCTTTATTAGTATGCGAAAAACTTTTAAGTTTTACGCTTTATCACTGTATTTACAAAACCCAGAACATGATCTGGTATCAGCTTTGGAGCATGCTTCAAATGTGGTTATGAAACTAAAGGATTTGAGAACAAATGCTGACAGCTTTGAGCAGATATAAAAAGCAGCTTGAGATATGGCATTTGAAAATTTCAACTCTGAAATTACTCTTCCACGCATAACAAAAAACCAAACCCAATGTGACAACCCTGAACAAATATACCTGAAGAATATTTTAGAACAATATTCTTAACCCTGTCTTGACTTGTTAATCCAACAATAAGAAAGAAAAAAACCGAAAAATATTATCGGCTATTGAAATTGTGATACCGAAAAATTTCAGCACTGAAAAATTAGATCAAATAGAAAATTTATTTGTTTATTATGAAAATGAAATTTCAGATATAGGCATAAAATCAGAATTTTCACAGACTAAGGAAACACTTAGACCCGGCAAGGCGGTTCTAAAAGTGAAGTCTCAACTGTAAGCGAGCCGCCATATTGGTACAAGCAAAACATTAATGCATTTTTCATACAATTGTATTGGTATTATTCTATAAGGAGTACTTTTAAATTTCAATGCGTAAAATATGCTTGTGGAGGAGTTAAAAATATCTCTGTTTACACATAATATGTGCCTATAATTGTACAGAAATCGATATTATTAGTAAACTGTTCAAGAATTCTTAAATATAAGACATGAGTTTCGATTTTCTACTGAAATTAGGAATATCTTATTTTTATGGACAAATCTTTCTGCAAGTGACACTTTCTTTTCTGCGACAATGTTACTATGTCACACAATTTCTGCCACAGGTTGTATTGAATAATTATGCATTAAAAGGAACAATGAGGGGATAATGAGCCTTCAGTATTTGTATATTTCATAGGTCTTATCAAGGTTGTATTTAAGAGGGGGAAGGGGGCAAATTTGCCAATATTTTGAGATTTATTTTGTATAAGCTTTTTCGAGTTTGCTACAGAATAACATAATCAAAATGCATATTTTGAGCAAATTTTTTAGATATCTGCAATGATAAGTTCTTTTACACTGCACTGTAAAAAAACTTTCAATGCTACATATTGCATTTTCAATAGTGCATTGCAATGACACTTTCAAATTTCATGACAACTTTGTATATTTATAAAAGATAGAGCTCGGTTAGTCAAATTCAAATCAATAATCAGTAAGGGTTTTAAAAAAGCTGATAATAAATGACGAATTTTTATGAACAGTCAAAATTTGTCTAATTATTCTGAAACATCGAATTAAATGAATAGCTTGCTGATTTTATTGTGTTGAACTTAAAAATTATATATATATATATACACACAAAATACTGAAGAAGCTGAATATTTTAATATTGATGCTTCAAAGATTCCATTAAAAATAATCATATGAATGTGAACAAGAGCAAGTTACTATAGTTTGGTATTTACTATTATTTATGCATGTATTTGCGAATGAATTAAAGTCGACTTCATTATTATTTAATTAATATAATTACAACACTTTGTTAAAAAAAAAAGTTTTCCATGGTTTTCTTATAAATATGCATAAGTGCGGGCTAGAACCCTTTAGATAGACCCCCCTCTTAAAATGCACTCTCTCTCTATACCGTAAACCATAGCACAGCCAGTTGGCCTTATAATGCTAATGCAAACACCAGGGAAGCTCAAGACGTGTAAATATAGCAAAAACTAAAAATCAAAAATTTGACACCAAAATATTTCCTCTGTCATTATATGAGTTAGAGAAAGTAAAAATTAAATACTATATTTGCAACTTTTATTATATAAATTAATAATTTATATATATATATATATTAATATTATAAATAATTTAAATGTGAAAATATGTTTAATTGTTTTAGTCTGAAATATTAAAAATTATGAGAAAAATGGGATGACAATGCCACCATGTTGAGAAAATTGTTCCCCAAATGTCTATCAACAGCAGTTTTAAGTCAAAATCTAACTAAATATCTAAATATGTTCACTGGTTTGTAAGATGCAGCATTCACAAAATTCGCGGTACACAGACACATTTATTTTGCAAATACCCGTTACAATGGGTGTTGAATACATGTAAAAAAGCTACACACTAAAATTTCTAACCTCAAATCCTATAGGTTTCCCCTGACAAATTTAGCGCTAAAAGGGAACTCGAATTTGTCCCCGTACCCCTCCCCCCCCCCACGAAAAAAAAAAAAAAAATTGAAAATCACAAAAAAAAAAAAAAAAAAAAAAGGAGTTTTTGGAACTATCCAACGCTTGGTGGTTTTTATATCTTTGTGCTGTTATTGGCAGAGTATTTTGCTAAATCTGCTAAAAATGCCCCCCCCCCCCACTTAAAAATCTAAAATCCCGAAAAATGATTTATACTGAATTAAAGTCTCCCGATCTGCAATTTCTTCACCGTGAAGTAGTTTGAAGCCGAATTGTCCCAATAGAGGTGTTTTGCTTTCTGCTCCCCATGAGGGGGGGGGGGGGGAGAAGCATATTGTAAAATCCCGTCATAATGGGGGGTCAGGGTTCTTAAACCTACCTGCTCACCAAAATTTGTGATTGTATCTCCCATAGAATCCCCGCGGCTGTGTTGAGTCAGTGAATCAGTGAGTTTACTCATATATATAGAAAGATTTTTTTTTGCTACTCCCCCTCCCCCTTGTTGTCAAATTTTTTTTTAGATATTATGTAATACCTGTTTTTAATATCTTGAAGTTAGAACCTTTTGGATATTTATTTTTTTTCAATGAGAAATAAAGCAAATGTGAAAAAATATCCTTTAATCCCGTTCTCCCAGGATAGGGCGATATTAAAAAAAAAAAAATTATGCCAGAAATCTTCGCGGGAGTGTACTCGACAACTTCCGAAAGTTTCATGGCAATTGGATGAATGGTGTTGTAATGGATGAAGGATAAACAGACAGACATGCATTCGGATTATACAGACATGCATTCGGACATATACAGATTACATTGTTACTGGTTTCTTGCTTGTACCAATATGGCCGCCGGTCGCTCTAAGCGCCTTACAGTTACTTCACTTTTCCCTATTCAAGAAAGTCGTCTGGCCGGGTCTAAGTGTTTCCTTAGTCTGTGAGAATTTTTATTGTGGTGTGAAAAGTGGAGAGACATCACATAGAAGTAAAAGCCAGACCAAGAAATGCATTAGAGGCACTTGACTCATGTGATGAAATTTTTTTCAAATATTCATTGCATTATCAAAATTTTATGCTCTTTACCAATATCTACTGCAAGCGCAAAGGGATCTTTTTCTACTATGAAAAGAGTAAAGACATTTACCAGAAACAGAACTGACCATGAAAAGACTATCCTGCTTGGCATTGCTGTCAATACACCGTAATATACCATTAAATCCTGAAGATGTATTGAACAAAATGGCTTTAAAACGACGTCTCACTTTGCGTTTGTAAATTTTATTAATACATAAGTAATTTTATAAGTATATAAATAAATGAGTATTCACAGAAAAATATTTAATCTTATAATTTTTTTTAGTTCTTAAGTTGTACTTAAAACGACATGTCTCAAGTGGTAGTGTTACCTAAATAAGAAAGTGTTACAATACGTAATAAAACATTAATTCATTGTATATATTTAGTATTTTGCATCTTACACTTCTTTAGCATAATCTGAATTCTGTACAGAACAAAATTGTAATCAAGGTCAATTGGTATTTGTCTAAAGTTCCTGGATTTAGGAGGACGCTAAACAAATTCAAAACTTAATACAATGTAAATTTTTCCATAGGTTCAAGCCCAAATTTCATAGTTAAATTGTTCATATGCCGTCCAAGATATTTTTTTTTTTTTTTTTTTTTTTTACGAAGTCCCATATACATTTTGTTTACTTTATATATTTATCAGAGCTGCCAACCTTGGTGGGGAAAAAAAACAGGAGATTTTACATAATTTCAAGGGAGAAAAAGGGAGATTTTACATAATTTCAAGGGAGAAAAAAGGAGATTTACGGTTTCGTGGAGAAAAAAAAAAAATTATTTTATTCAATACGTGATACTTTTTTAACTAAAAAGACCTAATATAACTTTTGTTTGATAATTTATATTTTAAACTTACTGGGGAAAAACAAATAGTTAACAAGTTCATTAACAAAGTCTAAAAATAACTACATATATAAAGAATTTTGAACCCCTATATCGCTTCAGTTGGTTCTAAAATCTAATAAAACAACTGGATCGATGTTTTTATGAACATTGATTCAGAGTTTTTCCCAGATAATTTAAGGAGGGTGCTGCACCTCGCCTGATCTTTGTTTGGAAGAAAAAAAATAAAAGAAACACTTTGCCCCAATCTATTTCCTGCCCCCCCATTACTGCATTTGTAGAAAATAACCTAAATGCTGTAAATATAAATAAAACTATTGTGTGTGACAATCAGCACATTATCAACAAATAAAAGTACAGAAAAGTTTAAAAACAGACTCTTTTCTTTTTGTATGCATATTTATAACTAAATTTTTAAATTAAGTGTTTGGATTTTAAATGCCAAATGTGTCCTTAAAAATTCAAATCGCCCTCAAAAATTTAAAAAGTTTTTTTTTAAACTAGCAGTACCCTACATTTTTTAAAACCAGGGGGAAAATGTTTGATTCTTTTGTTGTAGAATGAGAAAGCTAATAGGAGAAAGGGATTTTTTTTTTTTTTTTTTTGGAGGGGGGGAGGTGGAACTGTTAAACTTTCTACTACTTTATAGGCTCTAGAATCTAATAAAGCAAGTTTAAAATGAATATTGACATTTTTGTTGTGGCTTGTAGATGGAGAAAGAATGAGAAACAAAAGAGCATTTGATCACCGATCACTAGTTGGAGATAGGAAAATATGGGGGGGGGGGGGGGGGAGGGAGAGTTAAAAATAATTACGTAAGTGAGAAATATTGAAGGATTCCGTTTCTTTAGAGATTCTAATATCTCATAAAGTAAGTTTTAAATGAATATCGACATTCATGTTGTGGATGCAGAAAGATTGTGAATTGGAAGGCCTTCGTAAATCTGGAAAGATGGCACCTACGAACTGTCAAAAATTAGCGTTTTTAGTTCGATTTTTCGAAAATATTAGAAAAACGGGAGAAATACAAATGAAACGTAAAAACGGGAGATAGGGTTAAAAAACGGGAGTCTCCCGTGAAAAACGGGAGAGTTGGCAGCACTGATTTATTTATTGTAACCAGATGTATATAATTATAGTTTAATCATTTACTATTTTCATTACCTAATTTCTAATGATTTAAAAAAATAGTTAAATTAAAAAAAAAAAAAAAAAAAAAGAAAAACTATGTATAAAATATTTTCTTTGTACCTAAAAATTGAATTTTAATACTAAGTTATATAACTTAGCTTAAAAAAAAAAAAAAAAAAACTTCACTTACTTAATAAAATTCTATTAATTCTTTAAATTGTTGGCCTACAGATATTGAGCAGTATTTTGTGATTATAGCATTCAGAAGACATTTATTTATTTTATTTTTTAGTTATATACGATATAGTCAATAAGAGAATTTTTCATATAAGTTTTTATGTTTTAATTTACAAGCATTTTGAAAAAAGCACAAAAAAGCTGGCACTTTGCCAAGTGAACAAAATAGGCATGAGTGCTGCAAAGTTGTCGCTTTGTTTGCAGCACTCGTGTCGTGCCTACTTTCTTCAACTGATGAAGGGTAGTGTCTTCGTTCGACCGAAATAATTGTTGAGAGTTCTTCATTTTATGAAGTTTGTTCAAAGTTTTCACTTATTACAAATATCTTTTATATTTTTCTTATATGTCTGTGTTCTGTTTATTAATTACAGCCACAGCTAATTTGTTCTGTGTGTTTTACTAAGAGATGGAATTTTAAATTAATTGTATTTAAAAGTTTGAGCTTCAACATATATATTCAAAGGATTCTCAAATTAAATTTTAAAGTAGGTAACCCCCCCCCCAAAAAAAAATAAAATAAAATAAATAAAATAATTAAAAAAGTGTTTAGTACGTCCTTGGTTGTTTGGAAATTTTTTAATGAAGAAGAAAATGATCCCACTAAAGCTAAATGTAAGTTATGTTGCACTTTGTTATCAAAAGGGATAGGGAAAAAAGCAACAACTTCACTAATAAATCATTTAAAGAAGATTCATCCACAATGGTGCTAACATTGTTAAAGGAATCAAAAGAGCTGATTTAAGTAGCGAGTCATGCTTTCTACATACTTTACAGTTAGTAGTGTCAGATACTCTAACTTCACAAAGAGTTGTCAGTGATATAATTTCAACAGGTAAAAGAAATGTGACTCATTTCAATCATTCATCAGTTGCCTTTTCTAGATTATCAGAAATTCAAGAAAATGATCTTAAACAAAAAATAAGATATTAATTCAAGATGTAGCAACCTGTTGGAACAGTATATTCTACATGCTACAGCAGTTACATGAGCAAAAGAAAAGCATTTCCTTGTATGCCACACAATTTGGAGGAATCACTAATTTTAATTCAAATCGATTGTTGCTCTTAGAGAAGTGCTTAACCCTCTGTAACTCATGACCTTTAATATTTTTGTGTTTATTTGTTTCGTAATAATTGGAAAAAAATAAAATACACGTGTTTCAGGTTTTTTTTTTTATTTCTCATAAATTTCGAAAAAACAAACAAAAACACCTACAGGCAACAAACACTTTTTAGCATAAAATCCTATAAAATACGTGAAATTGGGTCAAAATCAATATTATACAATGAATTTGAAACACTTACCTCTTCACTGTTTCAATATAAAACACAAAACACACGAAAAACTATTTATTATTATTTTTTGAATCAGAGCCGGTCCGCACTTGTCGTTAGTTACCCACTGTCGAGTAATGAACTTCAACTTACGACATACGGCGCCATCCAGTTGTGTTTCTAGATACTAGATTCTCTAACTGTGAGTGTATACGACAGGCTACAGTGCGTGATTACGTTGTAGAACCGATTCTTTGAATTTGAACCACGATCGAATGGTATGTTGCCTACAGTCTACAGTATGGTACAGAGGGTTAAGATTATTAGACCCTTTTCAACAAGTTACAGTAAAAATCAGTTCAACAAAATCACTTATTTTAGAAGTTATTCCTATTGTACAAACTCTCAAACTTTTTCTGTCAAAGCCTGGAGATGAATTTTCTGGTGTGGGAACATTTAAAGACTGCCTGGCTCAAAACATGAATACACGCTTTGAACATATTCATGATAATGAACAATTTTGTGTTTCGATTTTGCTGGATCCTAGGTTTAAACTTGAATTTTTTGATAGCACCGAAGAAAGTGATCTCAAGTTGAAATCGCGACTAATTCAACTTATGGCTGCTTCAAATGAGATTCTTGAAACAAATGCAAATGAGGCAGAAATAAGCGAAGACGTTCATAACAAGTCAAAGACCAAATTTTGGGACTGCTTCATGGAGATTTCATCTACAAACAAAAAAGCTAACAATTTATAGCCACCTACAAATAATAAGCGTGAAATCAGCAGTTATTTTGATAAAACGCTCTTAGATAGAAATGAATGTCCACTAAACTGGTGAAAAGCAAATGCTATTGAATTTCCAAAGTTATCTCAATTAGCCAGGAAATATTTATCAGCTCCTGCCAGCAACGTGTATAGTGAACACTTTTTCTCAGAGGCAGGTATCATATACGAAAAAAAAGCACAATCGACTTAAGCCTGAAAAAATGCAGAAATGTTATTTTTGCCTCACAACACAAAATTATTTCGTAAATAAATTACGTATGTATACTTTTTTTTTAAATACAATTTTACTAATATTCCATAAATTGAATAAATATTTACATTGCTTAAAGCTTTAATGTGTAACACATAGGCATAATTAAATAATTTTTGTAAATATAAAATTCAAATTAATAAAATTTACTTGAAATTTTTAGTAGTGCTATTTATTATATACTTTTTTTATGTATTGCATGTTAAGGAAACTCAAATGATTATTAAATTTTTATTTATTTATAAAATTTAATTTTAAATAATTTTTAATAATTAAAATGTAATTTAATTATTTATCGAAAAAAATATGTAAGGCATCAACATATTAAAACCCACAATAACTTTAAAATATTTGTAGATTACAATTAAAATTTTTTAAAATAAAATATATGTAAAAAATAATATTTTACCACAAATCAGCTCATTATTTTAATTTATATTATACTTTTATGATATTTTCAGCTCTTTTGGTCAAGTACATTTTGAGCTACACCTAAAAACTGCTGCCACCAGGATAGGGTTCATACTCAAATATGGGAAAAATATTCTCCGAGTTTTCCAGACAATTTTGAATACAATATTAGCAACATATTACAAAAAACACGCTCCTCTAGAGAGGAGAAAATACATCTATTTCCACTGTATGATGTCACATTACTACCGATTGTGATAAAATTTAGGTAGAAATCATTGTTTATTGAGAAAGAAAATGTTAGTTTTTCCAGGTTTTATAATCTATTTTCCCCTGACTTTTAATGAATTTTTTTAAATTTTCCCCTGACTTTTTAAAAGTAAAATCCAAATCCCCTGAGCATTCCAGATTTTTCTTGATGAGTATGAACCTTGCAGGAAAACAGATTTAAGATAGGAAAATGAATTTAACATGAAAAAAAAGTCATGAGTCCTATTAAGTAGAGCCCCTAAATAAAATAATAGGCCGGTGCATCACCGCCATTTTTTTGCCTACGAAGAGAACAGCATTCCCGCTTGGCGTCCTAATCGCTTCCCTAATGATTTTAAAAAATCTTGATCTGAAGCTAATCCGGTCAAGATAAGAAGCAACAATAATATTCCTAAAAACACATTTTTTTTCAAAGTACATTCTCAGGATGTCATTTTATTCTGAGGATATCCCATGGATGTACTGGGGTAAGATGTGTTGTTAGGGTGGTTTCTGTTTCTTTCACAAAATGTCACCAAAACTCAAATACACAGTAATAGAAGGTCTGTGAACACTTTATATTCACTTCTTGAATGATTATAGCAGTTTATCGCTAAACAAACTTCCATATCATAGTTTACTTAGCTAAAATTATGAAATATAATAAAAACAGTTACTTTAAAGTAATGTAAGACGATTAAAAAAAAAAATGTTTGTCGTTTGTTTATCAGAGAAACGCGCTGGGTGCATGTGGCAAACCTAAGGCAACAAAATGCCTGATGCGCCAGCTCGTATATATATATAAGAGCCTTACTATTAAGTATAATTGCTAAACTTATTGACTGAACTGACTTCAAATTATTTAGTATCCAATGGTAAAATTTTCACTAGAATCTTGCAAGTCAAAACTGTGTATTCATTGGAAGTGGACATTTAACACTGTTGCATGTTTACATTTGTAAAAGACCCCTAAGCTTATTTTTCATAAATATTTAAATTAAAATAGACATGAATCCAAGACGACTGGTAGCTGCTGAGTTTTTCCGTGAATTAGGTGATGAGATAAATAGGGTGTTCTTTTTATTTATTTTGTGAGCTGTACATTCTATAAACCATTTAGAGAGTGGTTGAGAAAGTGCCCTTTTTGATATATCCACCCTGCCTTAAAAAAAAAAAAAAAAAAAAAAAAGAAATGTAAACACCACTTTTCACAAATTTCAACTTTATTTAATTTTTATAACGTTCATTTGCTAACACTCATCTTTCCACCAGCTGAAGATTGGGATTCTCTTTGTGAAGCAGAACGTCTTCGTCTGACTTCTTCAGCTCGTTTTTCTTTAGCTTCTTTAGCCCTTTGAGCTAGTAATCGGGCATATTCAGCAGCCTCGTCTTTACGTTTTTGTGCCCTCTTGCGTTTCAAAGCCAACCTATGACGCTTACGTTGTAGCATAACAGGAGTAACAAGCCTTTGAATTTTAGGAGCTTTTGTCTGTGGTCTTTTACCTAAAAGAAAACAAGTAACAATTAGTCTACATAACACTACTTTTAATTACTTTTAATAGCAAGCTTTGAAACTTAGTGTGCTTTAGGGATTTCACTTTAAGGTGACTGCCTACCGTTGGAGGTGACTTTTTTTTAATAATTGAAAAATTGCCTATTTATGTGCATTATATGATAGAACATAGTAAACAGTGAATAACCTGAAAAAAATATGCAAATTTTAAAATATTTTTATATTTAGGCTCAAATATGCATAAAAATTGGAGAAAAAAAAAAAAAAAAAAAAAAAAAGCACTTGACAAAACATCATAAGTCAAATTTAAATAAAGATATTTTTATTTTGTAAATTTCATTTAGATTATTGGAAGGTCCTTAAAGGAATGAACTACTCTCAAAACTATAACCATGTTATTCAATATTTTAGAGAAGATAACATTTTTACATGCTGAAAAAATCATGAATATACATGGCAGTTCATAACTTCTATCGACAAAAAAAAAAAAAAAAAAAAAAAAGCTAGATTCATTATCATAGTTCCTTCCCTAAAACAACTGTCAAAGTTTCATACCGTTTCAATTACAACTTTTGGAGTTATGATGCCAAAGCCAAAATACAATTTATAATAATTACTTCTAAGAAGGCAGTGGCAACGATAAAAAGATAAACATCGATGTTTTGACCCACGAAATATTTAAGCAACGATATGAACTTTAACAGAAAGAGAAGCCAAGTAACAGTTTAGCAATTTCAGAAAAGGTAAGTTAAAGCCTCTATAAAATAGATATATATAAGAGACTAAATATTTTTTATTAGATGCGAGGACTTCATAGTTATAAAATTTTTCTTTGCCGGATCTGGATATCTGGCAGTCCCCTTTTCCAGTATACATGAAATTTTCAGTTTTTTAAGCGCACACATTAATTGAAAGAAGGTATTTGCATTTGTTTTTATACAACGGGATTCCATCCACAAACAAAGAAATGTAAATACCATTGATAAAAATATAGGCAATTTTAATTAAAATAAAAAATGTGAGTACGTCAGCTGTGGGAATTATAAGAGATATAAATAAGAAGACAATGCTTAATAAATCTCTTATTATTAAACCAACCAATCATATATGCTAATATTTTGAATTAGTATATATGTTACCGAAATATGTTATGAAATCAGTTAATCTGCAGATTAGCTAGGTAATCTGCACATTAACTAGGGTGATCCATTAAAGTGAGAAAAATTGTTTCATTTCTCAAATTACCTAGATAATCTGCACATTACTTACTAGCAGGCTACGCCCGCTTCGCTGGTCACTATTTTTAAAGGAATCCAGGGCTGCCAACCTCTGGGAGTGCTAAAGTGTAGTTAAAAAGCAAAAAAAGTGTAGTTTTAAGCTACAAAGTGTAGTCGCTAAAAAATTAGAAAATACTTAAAATATAAATAAGCACAGGGGTCGATCCAGGTTTTAATTTTTGGGTCCCTTTTTTGTGAAAAAAAAAAATATTTTTGTGAAATTTTTATTTATTTTTGTGAAATATAAAATATTTTTGTGAAAAAGTAAAACATTGTGTAAAATTTTTCGTTTTTACAATCACTTTATGTAATGTTTAATATCAAGTTAATAGTTTCCTTGAGCCAAATTAAGGCATTAATTAAAAATAATACTGAAAACATTTAATAAAAGGATCATTTAAAAAAAAAATCTTGTGAAGGGACTCATTTTATGAATTTGAATTTTGTGAAGGGTCCCTTTTCATGGATTTGAATTTTGTGAAGGGTCCCTTTTTATGAATTTGAATTTTGTGAAGGGTCCCTTTTTACTATGGGGAATTTTGTGAAGGGGCCGCAAAAGGGACCCAAATTTTGCCTGGATCGACCCCTGAAGCATAAAATCTTTTGTTTACATTATGACTTACTTTCTGAAATTTATTGATTTTTAATAAAACATTCAAAAATAATAGAAATTTTATCCAAATTTACTTTTTATATTAACATGGATACATGAAAATACACTAATTCTAATATAATACACTAATATGCAGGGTTGCCAACTTTTCAAAAACAGTTTGAGGAGTATTCAGAGAAATTTTGAGGAGCATTTCGGCTACTTTGAGGAGCAATTTTAAAAATTAAAAAAGAAAAAGAAAGAAAGAAACTACTAACAAAAATAAATTAGCAATAATCATATGAAATTAAGTGAAGAAAAAAAAAAAAAGGTAAGATGTAGGTATGCATCAAATTTTTAGTTATTCAGTATACTGAATATTCATTATTCAGTAATAATCAAACATTTAGTGCATGCCTATTCAAAAGAAACTTGTTTAATTACAAGAACAAGACAATTGATGTGAAAATAATTTCAATGCTATACTTCAAACAGATACAAAAATTGGATTTTTTTAAACAAAATCTTAAATTTTTGGAGTAACAAAAGTCAAAATAATGAACAATTTTAACAGTTTAGATATTAGAAAATATAATAAAACTGAATCTACAATAAAATAATCATTGTTATTAAGGATGGAAAAGGATTGAAATTGTACAACATTAAATTCAATTTCAGTGCAAACTGACAGCGATCAACTTTTCTGAAACTTTCCCCCCCCTTAAGATTATTGCTAAATATACCTAAAAAATCGAGTTTCCGTAGAGGGGGGGGGGGGGGGGGGTAGAATTACGTTTTTATCATTAATTAAATAAATATGCTATTCTTCTCGTATTGGACAGAATTCGCAATATTTTTACGACCGATTGCCGAAATTCGTAATTATCTCACTGCAAATTTACAAAATCTACGTTTAATAGCAAATAATTGCTAATATATACTATAATTTTGCTCTAATTGATAAAATTCACTCTTCTTTAAAAGTAAATCCTAAAATACGCGATTATTATGCGGCCGATTGCCAAAACACGCTATTATTTAGCTACTAATTTGTGCAAAATACGTTCATCTGAAAGCTGAATCTTAAATACTCAACTATTTTGCCACTAATCAGTGAAATTTGCATTTTTTTTTTTTTTTTTTTTTTCAAAGTGTAATCTCGGAAATCGGGAATAATTTTGAAGTAGTTTTTGCTAATACGGGATCGCTTACCCACTAATAATCAAAAATTTACGTTTTATATGCTATCATTTGGCTGCTAGCCAATAAAGGTTTTTTTTTTTTTTTTTCCCCAGTTGATTTCAGTAAATCGCGATATTTTTGTAGTCGATGACGGAAATACGCAATCATTCCGCCGCTAATTAACAAAATTTATGTTTAATCGCTGAAAAAGGCTTTATTTTGATGCTAATCGATGAATTTCTTGATTTTTTCAAACATGATTTACATTATAAGTATAATTTTGTGGCTTTTTATAGAAATAAGGAATTATTTTACAGCTAATTTTCAAAATTACGTAATCGTAAACTAATTGCTAAAATAGATGTTATTTTTCTAAAAATGTCTAATTATTTAGTCATAAATCAGCTTTTTTTTTTATTACTGAAATGTCATTTTTTGCGGCTGATTTATAAAATACGCAATTTTCTTGTGCTATTTTTGTGATGAATCCATTTTAAATCCGGCGATTTTTTTGAAAGTCCCATTTTCAGATATGAAAATTTCTTAGAATCACCCAATAAAAACTAAGTTATCCTAAGAAAAAGCACAGAAAATATTCTTTTCCTTTCTCCAACGGTAGATACTTCGTACGATAAAGTTCGAAATTTTCCATGATTTTCTCAGAAACTTGTATATTAAAACACTTAAGAAAGTTTCCTATTACAGAGGACAATTCCTCCGTTAAAGTCCGACTTTATACTGTTTTCTCCAAAACTTGCGTGATTACGGCTTCAGACACTTTAGAAAGTCTCCCACGGAAGATAGCTCTTCCTGGTCTTAGTTTCCTTGCGTTGTCAATCGTACTTAAAGTTCAGTAACTTTGAATCCATTATTTTTATCGATAAATAATTTAACTGAAACATTGATAGAGTTTAAATGAAAATCAAAATACAGCATAATCATAGCCATGAAGATAATCATAGCATTCGGTTTCTTTCTCCCCCCTTTCAGCTTGCGGTGTCTGTGCTTGCGGTTTTAATTAAGCACACTCTCAGCTAATGTAAACAAATATATGTTCCCGTTCTGAGTCAGCAATATTTCGATTATGCAATGCCTAGCACTAGAATGTTTTTTTTTTTTTTTTTTCTTTACTATTTATTTATGAGTATTTACGATGAAGCATGTGGTTCTTCAACTAGATTGTAAAAGTTAGTTTTGTTATTTTTATATTTTCAAGAAGCACTTTCATAGATAAAAAATAAAATTCAAAGAATAATGTTTTATGCGGCAACTGTTGGAAATGCAAAATTAAAAGTTGATAAGGATTGGATTGGGATTTCTGTCTAGATGTGTGCAAGGAAAAAAAAAGAAAAAGAAAGAAAGAAAAAAGATAGTAGTTTTTTTTATTTTTTTTTTTCAGTGTCTGCCACTATTTAGTTTTATATTATACTTTTTTAATCCGTGGTGAAATCGGAGTTCGCTCGTTGTAAACAAGATGACGATGGGGAAAGGAAAAGCGTAGCTTTAAGTATACGATGCGTAGAGTGTAGTAGAAGCAGGCTAAAGCGTAGTCACTACGCCAATTGCGTAGTTGTTGGCAGCCCTGGGAATCACAATAATTAATGAATTCTCAAAATTGCATTAATTTTTTATCATGTTGTTAAAAAGAGAAAAAAAAAATTCTGATCGGGAAAACTTCGCACCGGGTCCCCACTGCCTTCGGCAGCGTAGACCCGTGTGCTGCGCGCGCGTATCCCTTCACCATCCTTATGACTTCTCAAAATTCCATGTTATTACTCATTAATTTTCATTCTTAAGAAAAGGAATTAAAAAAATATATCATTTAGCATCGTGTAAAAACTCACACCGGGACCCCACTGCCTTAGGCAGCGCAGATCCATGGGTGTGCACGTGTGAGGATATACGTGCGCTGTGCACGAAAATTCCTTCTCAACTCAAACTTTTATTATTAAGAAAAAAAAAAAATAAATAAAAATTCTCATCGGGTAAAAACTTGCACCGGATCCCAAACGCATGTGTTAAGATAGCATGCGGTACGCGCACATATTCTGAAATCAAACCTTTATCCTAAAGAAAAGAAAATTTAAAAAATCATTTCTTATCAGGTAAAAAGTCGCACCGGGTCCCCACTGCCTTCGGCAGCGCAGTCTCGTGCTTGCGCCGTGCGCCTATTCCTTCCTACCTCTTCTAGCCCCTCCTAATTAACCTACATATACCAATTTTGAACAGTCTAACTCAATTAGCTGAGATGGAAAAGAAAACTTAATCAGGACACCTTAAAATTGTAAATCAGGTGAAATCTCGAATTCCACTTTCGATAATATAAAAGAACTTTAAAATATCTTTCGAATGATGTATTAGAAATAATTTAATCATAATTAGAATTTGAAATATTGAAATTTAAAAATATTGCAGCGCCATCTGGCGGTAGAAATTTCTGTACTCTATTGTTCCATTCCAGATCAACAAAGCTTTCAAATGCTGTATTACTTATGAAATTATTTTAATTAGTAGCTGAGATACAAAAGAAAACCTAATCAGGACACCTGAAAAAGTGTAAATGGGGTGAAATCTCAAATTCCACGTTCGATAATAGAAAAGTACTTTAAAATATTGAAATTTTTAAATATTACAGCGCCATCTGGCAGTAGAAATTTCTGTAATCTGTTGTTCCATTCCAGATCAACAAAGCTTTCAAATGATGTATTACTTAAGAAATTATTTTTATTTGTAGCTGAAATACAAAAGATAACCAATATCTTTCGAATGATGTATTAAAAATAATTTAATCATGATTAGAATTTGAAATTTAAAAAAATTACAGCGCCATCTGGCGGTAGAAATTTCCGTAATCTACTGTTCAATTCCAAATCAACAAAGCTTTCAATTGGTGTATTACTTATGAAATTATTTTAATTAGTAGCTGAGATACAAAAGAAAACCAATTCGGGAGACCTCAAAACGTGTAAATCAGGTAAAATCTCGAATCCCACTTTCGATAATATAAAAGTACTTTAAAATATCATTCGAATGATGTATTAAAAATAATTTAATTAGAATTTGAAATATTGAAATTTTAAAATATCGGTAGAAATTTCTGTAATCTATTGTTCAATTCTAAATCAACAAAGCTTTCAAATAATGTATTACTTATAAAATTATTTTAATTAGTAGCTGAGATACAAAAGAAAACCTAATCAGGACACCTTAAAACGTGTAAATCACGTGAAATCTCGAATTCCACTACTTACGGTAGTCGTTTAATGGAAGGTGACAGAAATTTGTGGCGTCTACTCTTGAAATTCAATTCAAATAAGTTTCAAAATGACATATTACTTATTAAATTATGCTAATTAGAAGCTGAGATAAAAAATGATATAAACACTATTATAAAACGATTTATGTCTGACTTTTTCGTAGTTTTCTCCGCAACTTGCATAATTTCGGGCTAAATACTGTTAAAAATCCATAGTATGAAATGTGAAAGGAGTATCAGAATTCGAAACTCTGCAAAATATAAAAGAATAAAGGCGTTCTGGGTTTTTTGTTGTTTTCTCCGAAACAACCGTTCCTTTTCTACTTTTTGTCCCTTCCCCCCTTTCTAATAATTTTACACTTGAAAATATCCGATATCGATTTATCTTTCCTTAAAACGTAATAACAATTTCAAACACTAACTCTTTTTTTTTTTTTTTTGCACCCCTTCGCCCCCCTCCCTTTCCCCTCAAGCTCTTCCTAATAATTCTACACTTTCAAAAATATTCAGAATCGAATTATCGAGCGTTAAAACCAAATATTCTGAAATTTCAAAGGAAATTTTTTCATCTGAAATTTTTTTAAATTCTCAATTTAAAAAATATAATACAAAATTTAATTAATTTTTTTTTGTTTATCCAGATATTTTCATGAAAATTGAACAGTAGCTTTATAATATGCTGTCTAGGCCGAATATTAATAAAAATGTAACGTGAATGAAAATTTGAAAAAAATTGAAAATTGCAATTTTTCTCCCCACTACAAAACATGTGACATCTTGATCGGTTACAATCATTTTCCTTCTCATCTCAGACAGTAGTCTGGCGTTTGAAATGATGCTGCCACAAAAAATTCATACTTAGCTAAAATTCATTCATAGCTAGTTTTTAAAAAATCTAATTGTTGTACCCATAAGCCACTTGCACACCTAGATTCAGAAAAATGCCCCTTTCATTTGGTATCGAAATCGTAACGATCGGACAAATATTTCTAATTTATTTTCCACTTTTTCTGCTTTTAACTCCGTTAAAATATCCATTTTTATGCAATCGCGGTTAATTCTCAGTCATTGAGATCGCTTTCTGATTAGGCATGATTCTACATTTTAATTAATATCTCCACAACTAATTAAAATTTTTAAATTCTGTTTTGAAGAGGACCTCGGAAAGGCTCCAAAGCATCCGTATGTCAATTCTCGTATTTCTGCGTTCAATAGGGGCTGAATGCATAAAAGAACAGACTGACAGACAGACAGACAAACCTTTCCATTTATTATTATAGACTAGGCACTCGTCAAAGTGAAAATAAGATCACTGGTGTTGTAATTTTAGAGCACGCTGTGTTGTATTTTTTTTTTTTTTTTTTTTTGTCATTCGGGGGAAAAAAAAAAAAAAAAAAGTTTTTTTTTTTCTTTCTTTCTTATTTTAATCTGCATGTGTTTTAATTTTTATGTGTTTTAAAGTTATATTTGTTTCAATTTTTTTTATTTATTTAATCTTTTTTATTCTGCCAATATAAGTTTAAAGATGTTATGCATTTTTAATATTAAATATAATATCTTTAAATAACTTTCAATAAATTCTATTTTATAAATGAATGTTAGAATTGTAATACAGTAACAATTTCTTTTCAAATAAAAAAATTCAACCATTTAAATTTAAAAAAAAAATATATATATATACACCAATTTTTAATTCGCTATGGAAATATTAAATTAGACAAATCAGAAGCATTATTTAAGAAGTACTTCAAATAATTAAAACTGCTTTAATATTTTTTGAAATGCATAAAAATTAAAATGACAGTTTTGCAATATTTTATTAAACTATATTTTGCAAAATACATACATATACCTGTACAAGTTTAGCAAGTATATTAATTTTATAATAATAAACTTTATTAACACATTTTACGTGATAAACTACAACGAAATTATCTGAAAAAGCGAACAAATTAAAAATAAATAAATAAAAATCTAATCATGTTATATAAAATGTATAGAGGAAACTTGAAAGAAAGAAAAAAAAAATTGTAATGAGAAATGCACAAAAGTTTTATATTAGTATTTATTAAATAATGCCATAATATTTTTCAGAGTTAAAAATTAATACTGTTTTTTCTGTAACTAATAGTAATTTAAATCAATTTAAAATAAATTAGTTTTAAAAAGTTGTGATTTAATAGTTTTATTTCGTGATTAAATAATTACTGTGTCGTACATTTAATATTCATAATTCAAAATGGAATTTCACGAGAGAGAGAGAGAGAGAGAGCGCTTTTAATTAAGAATAGATTTCATTAATAAAATGTAGACCCTTATCAAACTTATATTGACAGAATTAAAAAAGAGAAGAAATAAAATCAAAATTAAAACAATTATAACTTACTTGTTACTTTAAATTTTGTATTTGTCATAAGAAACCTAATCATGCATCCCTTCCTCCACGTTTTGCATTGTTTATCAATCATAGCGGAGCGGAAGTGTTAAAAGTTTTAGTTTATGTTTGAAGGTCATTCGCCTATCACATGACTATTTGACGTCATTGTGAATGTAAAAAAACTAAGGCTCGAAAGAAACATTTAAACTTTAACGATACAGAAGCTGCTAATGTGCAGATTACCTAGTTAAAATGCAGAAAACTCTTGATTCTGCACTTTAACGGGTCATTTTAGTTAATCTGTAGATTAGCTAGGTAATCTGCACATTAACAGATTTCAAACTTTAACGGTAACATAATACACAAATATTGTCTCAAATAGATCTAAATAATGGATAAAAATTCAGAGTTAAGGGTATTTTAAGATAAGAGAAATCGAACAAATGGTCATTATCAGGAAAATTAATTTTCACCTATGAAAAACCATTACAATACCTCCATTTCTTCGGAGAGCCCTAAACTGTTTTACAAAAATAAAACAGAAATTATATTAAAGAAAAAAAAAAAAAAAAAAAAGACCAATATTACAGATTATGGAAAATTGTCTAATTTTTTCAATAAAAATTTGGCGAATCTTATGAACAAATGGCTTTATTTGTCTTTTTCACAAACCAGAGGTGTATCCAGGATTTTATTTCAGGGTGGGCTGAGTTAGGTTCGATAATGTATTTCATAGTGTACAGAAATTCATGTAATTCTTCAACCACGTTTCTTGCAACCATGGGAGCTAATGCGCAAGTGCTAGCTCAACGAGTACAGTGTTAAAATAGATGTGATAACCCTTATGGCTGAGAAAAAATAAGGCGCCGAATGACTGGATGTTTACAAATCCTAATCTGTTGGTCAATTTGGCACCTCTCCAAGTTTTTTGAATTGTCCTCAATTAAGGTTGGGTTTTTGCCAGGACAGCAGGAAAAAGTGGCAAAAATTAGGAAAAGTGGAAAAATAAAATTAGAACAACAGAATCCCTTTCAATTTTCACCCTTTACACTTTGGCACCTCATTGAAAAAAATGTTTGAAGATTTTTTAATTTCAAAAGTAATTATAATTAATTAATAATAATAATAATATATAACCAGTGTCTGACAAAGTCCAGGTGCCAGGGTGACTATAAATAACCATTGGTGACCAGTTACGGCCAACTGACAAAAAAAAAATTCATGCATTTACAATATTAAAAATAATTACATCAGCAAGAAATATTTAACAATTCTATTTCTTTACATGTTCTAGAATCTCATAAAGCAAGTTTGAAATTAATATTGACATTTATGCTATGGATGAAAAAAGATTGGGAATCAGGAGTTTTCGTAGAACATTTGGGTTTTCTTTTGAAAACGAACGATATCCGCGACTTTTTTAAAAACGGAAGATTTCATCATCTGTCCGGAAGACCGGAAGATACGTTAAAAAACCGGAAGTCTTCCGGGAAAACCGGAAAAGTTGGCAAGTATGCAAATGGATTCTCTTTAAAGGAATTCTGTCCTGAAAAATTAATCGACAAATAGTATTTTAAAGCTAAAACTTAAAACTCTCAATATATTTGATGATTATATTAAAGGTAAAAATAATATTTATTTTTTTTTCCCCCAATAGTTCGTTTTTATCTTTATAAATAAAATGATATTTTCTTAAAAATTTTCTTAGTTCACATTTTTAACTGATTAGTACATTTATTCAATGTAAAATAATATGTGAATGAATGTCATAGAAATAATTCGCTATTTCTGGCTCCTAAGATATTGAAACTTTGTCAGCCCCTGAACATAACCATAAAAATAAAACTACAGAATTATATTTTATTTTATTGAAGTAAAAAAATCTTAAGACATATTCAGAGAGTGAGAGAGTTTACTTGCAATCTATATTTCAATTCCAAAAAATGCATGATCAGTGACTGACTGGCAAATTTTAGAACAGCTGAGCCAATAATTGACTTTTCCCCACTGTAAACTAAAATATGTAATACATTGAAAAACACAAATATTCTAGTAATTAATTATTGAAGAAAATTTGTTTCATTTTTAAAAATATTTAAATTACCTATCTAAAAAATAATGTTAATTGTTGATGTTAAAAATTTCATTTAAAAGAAATTTTAGAATGCATTATTTTAATGGTTTACATAAGAATCAGTTGATTAAGAGTATAATTAAATCTCTGGTTTAGATTTGTTAAAATTATGAATTAAACATTAAAATCTTGTAATTAAAATCCTTAAAACCCTGTTTGAAATACTGGTAATTTTTGCCACTGGCAAAAATTGTGGCAAAAACTATTTTTGCTGGGGCGGTTTTTTCCACTTCGGCAAAAATTGGCCAACCCTGTCCTCAATGTTCGCCGCAGAAAAGGTGGTTGCACTATCAAGGGTTAATAAAGGTCGATTTTACTACCTTTTATAGGTACCTTCACAAAAATCAACCTGGCAAAAAAGGCACCTTCACAAAAATCAACCTGGTAAAAAAGGTACCTTCACAAAAAATCAACCTGGCAAAAAAGGTACTTATGTGATTCACGAAGCAAGAATCATGCAGAATGTTGGTTTTAATATACATACAAGTTTGCTATAGGCAAGAAACGGTGTAGCATTAAGTAAACAAAACGATCCTCATGTGTATCGATACAGACACGCTCTGTAGTTGTGGCCATAGTGTACTGCTTGCTGATTCATCAGGTAGTTTGATGTTTTGATAACTTTATGGTGATGTGCCTATCCTTCCTGGTATAATTCCTGTATAGTGCAGTGATACTAGCATGAATAAAAACAACTTCACCTTACACTCTCTCTAATGAACTGTTTACTTCAGAGAGAAGTGAGTTTGGGTTCCTGTTCTACTATAAGCCTAACACTAACTGCTGAGTGTTATTTTTATTATTTTACTTAGTTTGAACTCTCCCCCCCCCTCAAACAGAAAACAGAGTGCGCTACAATTTTTCACAAAAATAAAATATAGTTAAGATTTTTCACAAAAATAGGTATTAAGTTTGAAATCCTGGATTGGCCCCTGACTATACTCTGAATCAGTGTTGCCAACACAAACTTTTTTTCTCCGCTAAAAGTACGCATGAAAATCCACTAAAAATTCAATTGCCCATAGTGTAGTGTAAAATCCAATCCGCTAAACCTTTATTTTTTCCCGTAGATCATGTCAAAAATCCACTAAATTTAGCGGAAATTCCGCTAAACAGGGTTCCCACTAAATTTCAAAAATGAAATTCCTTGACTTTTCCAGGTTTTCCAGGCCTATTTTTAGAAAATTCCAGTCACAAAATTTGGTTAGTGACATAAAAGATAGCTCACGGTACAAAACAAAACATAGCTCGCAACATAAAAGACAACATAGTAACGTGACTTGTGATATAAATTGAATGTTCAAAATGCATTTACCAGGTTTATATCATCATTTTTCCAGGTTTTTGAGCAATATTTACAATTTTCCCTGACCTTTCTCAGTAATTTCGAATTTCTGACTTTTCCAGGTTTTCCCTGTTCTCCCTGACTCGTGGGAACCCTGGCTAAATTGGCAACACTGCTCTGAATATTGACCTGTGTCAAAAAAAAAAAAAAAAAAAAAATTTTAATAAAACTCATTTTCAGTTCTATATTGTTGCTTATTCAGGGTTCGTGAGTTGTCTGTGAATGAAAAGCAAATCTTGCAGAAGCTCAAAAGTTTATTCACATACCATTTCTAGAAGACTACAGGTGTAGGAAACCAATTATCAACTTCAGCATCACCAGAAAACACAGCTTAAATAACAGCTAGCAGCATCAAAATTCACAGCACGAACTGTAGCATAGCATTTACACAAAACAAAAGCTGTAATCCAAAGAGGCTCAGTGCTCTGTAAGCATTCATCGATGTCTTGGCGGAACTCATCGATTTGATGCAATTAGATTTTTTAAATACCTGCATAGAAATTGGAGAAACTTCCCAGCCAATCAAGGAAGAGCTTCCATATCTGATACATCAATAATATTTTCTCACCAAGGTCTCCAAAGCCATTACCTGCCTTAATAAAGCCTTTTACGAGTTTTTAACAAAAAATAATTTAAAGCGAAAACAAGCTAGAAATGCTGAAAATTAACATTTTATAACCTGACCAAACCTCTTTGAATGAAATTACATAAAAATAACTACAATTAACAAATTCGTAACAATATGCATAGACATTTCATGACTTTTCGTTCAAAGGAATTCAAATTAAACAGCTTTTGAATAAATAATTTTTCCGGGCGGAAATAAACTCCTTCGAAAAAAAAAAAAAAAAAAAAAAAAAAAAAAACTGGTTTTTACCCCTGAAATTTCCATTTTTCTCCCGGACCATTCCCATCTCTAGTCAGGTTAGCAGAATATAATGCACAATGTTGTCTGAACTAGTTGCTTTGTCTGCCTTGCTACGCATATAAATGACAAAACTTATTAAAAAAAAAAAAAAAAATGCAAAAGAAAACTGCTGAAAAGTCATTAAATAAATATGATCTATTAAGCATAGTAGAAGCCAGGCAACAGATACAAGATCACTGAAACACCAATGACCAATAAGATAAAAAAAAACTTATCAGTGGATGAAATACACTAATGTAAAGAAACCAGATCTATTAATCAACAGCCTGCAAAACAAACGAATCAATAAAGTAACACAACAAATCTCAACTTTATATATATATATATTTATATAAAGAATAGATATCGTAATAAAATTTAACACACACACACATATATATATATACAGGGTTCCCACTCTTAAAAAGAAAAAAAATTCAAGGACTTTTCAAGAACTTTTTAAGGCCCATTTGAAAATATTCAAGGACTATGGTGGTGGGGGGGGGGGGGGGGAATTACAGAATGCTAGGCATATACACAAAACTTTAGTAAATCACAGAACACAAGGCATATGCACAAAACTTTAGTAACTACTTTTATTAGTACTATTTTTTTTATAATTAGAATAATAACTTTGCCTGTTTTCACAATACATTTTTGATGGATTGACCAAATTAACTTTTACAAATGTCAAAAAATGATTAGTTTAAGATCTGGAATTGGGATTATTATGATTCTTCCAAAGTTCTTAGGTTTGAGTTCTGGTCTGGTCACTTTCTGCTCAAAATTAATGACTAGTCTACCAAACAGGAGGTTTGAGACTGGCAAAAAAGACAAATAAGCTGAAACTATATGCAAAAGCAAGATAATTAAATGAGAATTTTACAACAAAATGCATTATATTAGACAACGGTGTGTGCGTGTGGAGATAGTTTAACCTTGATCGAGCGTTTGCTAGAGCGGAAAATTCAAGGATTTTCAAGGACTTTACACAAAATTCAAGCACTTTCAAGGGCCCTTGAAAAAGAAAATGAAATTCAAGTACTTCTTAAGGACTTTCAAGGCCCGTGGGAACCCTGATATATAAATTAAAAGAAATAAATTGCAGGATAATCTATAAAGACAGATCTCCTGATTGACTTGCTTGTTCACTCAGCAATGCTCAGTCAAACTAACTGAGATACTGATGTGGAATTTTCATGAGACAATATTTTTTGTGGCGTGACTCAAGAAGCTATTTTTTTTTTAAGTTTCCCCAAATAGAGGGCAAAAGTTGTTGAATTTTCCACCATATCTCAATGAAAGAAAAAAAAAAAACCCAGATATTCAAAAACCGGATATCCGACGGTATTTTGGATATAGAAAAATCAGCTGGATACTGGATATCTGTTCCATCCCTAGTTGCTACACAAATAAGGAGAAAAAATTCCCTGAGTTTTCCCTGTCTCTTTTAGAAGTGAAATAGATGACACGCAATCATGCAGCATTATAATCTAACATGTTAACAAGTCAATTTAACACATTTAGGGTTTATTAATTTTATTAACTTATTATAGCTGGAGAAAAAAACCATAAAGCACTATAGTTTTAAAAAATATTTGATTATAAAAAAAATTTTCAATGCATGCTTTATCGAAAATTTTCAAAATTCCCTAAATTTTCCCTGTTTTTGCAATCAATTTTTAAATTCCCTGAGTTTTCCATGTTTTTTAATATATTTTCAAATTTCCTGTTTCCAGATACCGTAGCAACCCTGATAACAGTTATGAGTTACATGAAGCCCCTACAAAATAACTTCATTATGTAAGGGGTTAAAAAATTACCTTTATAAGGATTTTTTTTTATTATTATTTGAGAGGATAAGGGTCACTTTGTTCAAAAATTTTCTTGAAGACATTATCAGGGCTGATTGTGACCCTACTTCAAAAATCCTGAAATTACATGAAAAGAAAAATAGACCGACAAGAACAGACACGAAAAGAAAAATAGAAATAATTTTCATGATTGTAACCAATAAAACACATGTAAAATTGCTGAAAATCTAAAAAAATACTAGACAATTACAAAAGATATACCTAAATTTCTATTACATAACGATTTTCTCTTAACAGTCACTCAAAAAATTCCTGAAATCAGGAATTATATTATGCAAAATTTCCTGAAATCAGGAAAAAATCCTACACACAATCACCCCTGCATTATATACAAAACTTTTTACCTTCTTTTTGAGGGAGAGGACGCTTGACAACAAACTGCCTTACATCATCATCTTTAGCTAAATTGAAAAGTTTTCGGATTTTGCTAGCTCGTTTTGGTCCAAGACGGCGAGGAATAGTTGTATCTGTTAATCCGGGAATATCTTGTTCACCTGGAAAGTTAAATAAAAATTATACCAACAATTTTCATTAAATCATTACACTGCAAGAGAAGAGCTCAGTTAAACTGTTTTCAGGGATGAGATTAGCAAAAATATAAAAAAGCTGAAACTGTATGCAAAGGCAAGACGTTGAAATGAAATACTAGAATTTTGATGACAAAATCTATTATATTAGAATAATAAATATTTATTTTAATCTTCAATGTATAAAAAAAGAACAAATGCACATCAGAAACATAAAAAAATCTGAAAGTTTTTTTAAAAGGCTGAAAAATCTCATCCCTGTGTTTTAATCAACAAAAAGGAAAATTTTCCCATCTTTGTTCTTGATGTTTGTTGCAAATACTTCAACAAGACGCATGGGTGCGATTGATACAAAAATAAAATAGCCAAAACTGGGAAAAAGAAAAAAAAAAAAAATTAAAATTAGGGATGTACCAAATATTTGTGCTATTCAGCCATACGCTACTTAATATCTGGTTGGCCAAATACCAAATTATTCAGCTAGCTGAATATACGATTTAGTTTAAAATTTTCAATTACTTGAAAAAATTCTTCTGTTGTTTTTAATTATCATTAAATTCATATTATCCAGAATATATAAGAAACATATTTAAATGAGAGCATAGCTTCCAAAATAACATTAATATGTATCTCATTTATATGAATCAATCATTTCATATTTACCAAAATTCTTTATTGAAAGAAATCAAACTTTTAATCTTTCTACTAATACTAAATTCTTCACACGTCATAAAACTAATGAAAGCACTACCAGTTTTAAAATGACGTGGCCTTTCTTCTTCAGGTGCAAGAATGCCTTGGAGGCAAAAGCAAGACTGAAAGCAGGGCAAAACACAAATGGAAAAGCTACATAGTCAACTAACAGGAAGCAGTCTGCAAACAACAGAGGGGAACACAACTAAAAATCAGGAAACAAGAGAACAAAGACAAAAAATGGAGGGAAGGGTGTGACCAAGTTACTCACATATCTTTATATACATCAAGTTTTAATTCAAATTTATTAAATATATAACTTTTATTAATGTTAAGAAGCAAGGGTTTCTGTAATAAATTCATTGATCTCTTTTTAAAATAATGCAATTTATATGTGAGGGATCTAGAATGCAATTTAATTTCATATTCCCCGAAAAGGATAATTTTTATTTTGTTGCAATTTATAATAAATATATTTATATTTCTAGCTATTAAAATATATTTAATGGTTTCTGTTACAATTTATCTTTTGTTTAACTCCAAAAAGCTATTAAATATTCTTTCTGACCATATAAGGAGATCAATTGCAGTTAGATCTAATCTAAATGTTTTATTTTTCAGACTTGACGTTGCAATGACTATGAAAATTACGTTTTATGAGTGCACCTACGAACCGTCTTTGTTGGCTCATAAAACTAAGCTAAATTTATGGTTGCAATTTGTTAACGGTCACTCCTAAATTCAAAATTATAATTGATTTAACATTAAGACAAAGAAACATTTTCTTGGCGATTTTGGCTGGTTATTTCGTGGCACTACTAGTTCTGGCGATAAAAAGATAGAAGCAAACATGGTTCAATTCGTCACTCTTACTCTATCGCTTGGTCACAAAAGACGTAATTAAGAGTGCTCACTCTCCCACATTCGTTTGAACGGTTTCAATTCTGTTACAAGCCTGGCACATAAAATTAAACACTTTAAATGTCCTAATGTATATAAATTTAAAATATTTTAATATTTAATTAAAAAAAAAAAAAATTACCTTTTTTAACAATGACTAAACAGAGTACACTTAAGTTAGAATCCACAATGCATCCTCTAACAGATTTCCTTTTTCTTTCACCAGTTCTACGAGGACGGTAGCAAGAATGACCTTTAGACAGCAACAGCCTTACTCGACCAGCTGTTAAAACACCTTGCTTCATGGGAAATCCTTGTTTGTCATTTCCACCACTTATTCGCACAACATAGCCCTAAAAATGATCAATTTTCACATGAATAAGAAAACAAACATACCTAATCTAACAATGTTGTTATTTACATTTACACACATAAAATTACTTAAAACTGCATTAAAAATATATACAGAAGCATGGGCTAATCAAAGCAAAAATTAAAACCCTTCAGCGGAACAGATGCTGTATCATCCACCGGTTGGCGCGATTTTTTCAAAATGGCGCCGGAATCACGCCAAAATGCCGTTTTCCAAAATCGACGCCATTTTTTATCACCCGTGATTACCAAAGTACTTTTTTTTAACCACAACATAAATTTCAACCAAAAATAATGGTTTAAAAATGCAATTGTAATACAAAATACGCGAACTTACACGTTTTCTTTCTTTTTTTTTTTCCATGAAATATATAAATTTAAAACTAATATTTGCATAAATATCATGAAATTCTGAAAAAAAAAAAAGGGGTAAAATCGCGTATTTTGTATTACAGTTGCATTTTTTAAACCCTTATTTTTTCTTCAAATTTATGAAGAGGTTTAAAAAAAAAAACTCCGGAAATCACGGATGATAAAAAACTACATCGATTTTGAAAAACGCTATTAATAAAAAAAAAGGTCAACTTAATTATAAAATAGGCGATAAAATAACTCAAATAAAAAAATAAATAAATAAAAGTATGAAACATATCTTAATAAAATATAATAAAGAAAGGAATAAAAGAAAAAAATATCGCGTCTTTATGAAAAATAATTTGACAAAATATACAAAATTTACAATCAAACACATTTTAGTTTATCAGGGGTCCCCCCCTGAACCCCCCCCCCTCCCCCCTTGTTTTAAACATTAAAATTTAATAGTAATTATGCAACTTATTTTATGACAAATTATACAAAATTTACCAAACAAAATATACAAAATTTAACCAAAATTTACAATCAAACACATTTTAGTTTATCAGGGGTCCCCCCCTGAACCCCCCCCTCCCCCCTTGTTTTAAACATTAAAATTTAATAGTAATTATGCAACTTATTTTATGACAAATTATACAAAATTTACCAAACAAAATTTAACCAAAATTTACAATCAAACACATTTTAGTTTATCAGGGGGGGAGACCCCCCTGAACCCCCCCCCTTGTTTTAAACATTAAAATTTAATAGTAATTATGCAACTTATTTTATGACAAAATTTACCAAACAAAATATACAAAATTTAACCAAAATTTACATTCAAACACATAACAAAATTATGCAACATATTTTAGTTTATCAGGGGGGGGAGACCCCCCCCTGTCTAAAACATTAAAATATAATTTATATAATACTGAAAAAAAATGTTGTGTATCAATCAAAATTAGGCCTATGAGATGTTAATTTGAAGCCAGGCAAACAAATAAAGTTATCTTAAAAATTCTTAATACATTTGGATAACACCATAATAAATAATAATCAAACCAAAATAATAAACAATAACCTCAAAAAGAAAACATACTTAATAAAATAAAATAAAAAAAATTATACTACCTTACAACCACGTGCTCCAAAACAAAGGACCAGCAAACAAATAAACTTATCTTGAAAATTCTTAATCCATTGTGAATAAAGCCATAAATAATAATCAAACCAAAATAATAAGCAATAACGTGAAAAATAAAACATACAAATTAAAATAAAAAAGAATTATCCGCCAGCACGTGCTGTAAAACAAAACAGCTTAAAAAACATTGCTACACGTACAAAATCCTCTAGCACCAAATGAATCACGACGCTAACGACGGAACGGTAACCCTATCTGCAGAAACACAGGGGTTGCCACAAATAAATGCGCGCCATATTTGGCGAAAAATCACTTCGCTTGGCGGTGAAAACGAACTTGGCGACTTGGTGGATGATACAGCATCTGTGCCCCTTCAGCTACCCCTACAAAATTTTGTTTTATAAAATATTTCCATATACATTCCCATAGAAATGCACACCCTACGCAATCAGCAAGGACATAAAATCCTGATATTGATAATAATTAACGCTTGAATAATTAAATTTAAAAAACTATATAGTATTTTGAGAAAGGCACCTAACAGTTTCAATATTTTTTTTGCTATTTTTCCTTCACGAATATGAATTATAATTTGTATTTTAATTAAAATTACACTAATGTAATAATAGTACAAAACTGTTTATAATATATAAATTGTTATTTACTCTGTTTTGTATCTTGATTTACAATAAAATACTTTTAATAAGATTATTTATTACCTGAGGTTTTTGACAGTCATGTCGAAAACCACTTTTTGACATTGAAACCCAACTCTGATCTCTAGTTATGTTACTGCCAACCGTGATAAAAATTCAGGTACAAATCACTGTTTAGATACGTATTTTCACTATACTCAATCAATGAATTTTGATAAAAAGCTAAACAAGAAAAATATAATTTGACAGAAAAGAAATTTGTTTTTCCAGATTTTATAATAGATTTCTCCTGACTTTTCTCTTGAACTGATGCCCCCCACATGCACAAAATTTTTTTCCTAGTTAACTATTACTATTATCAATAATTCATATTAATTTTACAATCACAAGTTTAAAATAACTCTTATTATGCACATTTATACGAAATTTTATCCTGTACTGCCATGTTAAAAATTTAGAAAAAATGCGATCACAACACGACCTGTTGAGCTATTGATCCTCAAATGTAGCACCAGTTTATGTCGGGGACCAACTAAATACCAAGTTTGGTTAAATTTCGTTAAAAGTAAAAAAGATCGATAACTTTGTTTTAAATTATTACAGATTTATGGTTCAACCATTCGTTTTAAAGGTATTGATGAGATCTTTCAAAAGATACCCATCTTAAAAATTTACACGCCCTGGGGGGGGGGGGGGGGGGGGGCGATGCCCCTACATACACAATTTTTTTTCCCTAGTTAACTATTACTATTATCAATGAGACCTTTCGAAAGATACCCATCTTGAAAATTCACTTTCCCTGGGGGGTACTTCCTGCCTCCCCAGGGAGGGGGGGGGGGGAACCCATGCCCCACATGCACAAATTTTTTTTCCCTAGTTAACTACCACTACTACTACTATCAATAATTCTTATTAATTTTACTATCACCAGTTTAAAATAACTCTCATTATGCCCATTTATACGAAATTTTGTCCTATACTGCCATGTTAAAAGTTTGCATAAAATGTGATCACAGCGCCACCTGTTGAGCTATTGATCCCCAAATCTAATCAGCACCAGTGAGTTCATGTCGGCTATACGGACCACTTCCTTGTTACGCTGGTCATAATAATGATTTTGTTTGTTTGATCTTGAATTTTCTCTGTAATATACTAATGATTTTGCTTGTTTCAACTACAAATTCAAACTTTTAGCATTTTGAAAGTGTATAATGCGATTGATCTACAATTCATGTTTATTTGAACATTGCTGTTAGAAAACATTACAAAATAAGTACAAATGTCATTTTCAGAAAAATCATGCATATATTTATATAAAAAATTGGGTTTGGTTTGTATCGAATTATATTGGAATGGTTTTTTTTTTTTTTTTTTAAAGAAGGAAAAGAAATAAAAAACCAATTGCATCTATGTAGTTAAATATACAGATTTATTCATGTTATACATTTATTCATATTTATGTATATTCATAAAACATATTGCGAAGATTTTTTCAAAGATTAAAAATACTCATTTAATAAGATCTATTTTCATGTTGCATTTTTTATTTTTATTATTCAATTTTCGAAATCTTTTTCATTTTTGCTTTATAAAAATTATTTTGAGTTATTGCCCTTTTAAGAAGAATTTTAACATCATTTAGAGTACAAAATTTCTGTGAAACTAATTAATCTCTACCACACTCCCACACTTATAATTTTTCCTGTATGGGGACGAGACACATTGTATTATTTCTAAATTTCACTCTTTTATCAGTGCCAACTCTCCTTGGAAAAGATGGTCCGAATAGCCTGTACACTAATTGCACCCACGGTCCGATTAGCCACTTCGGTTCATGTCAGGGTGCAACTAAATACCAAGTTTAAATAAATTTCATTCATTGGTTCGTGAGATACAGCATCTACAAAAAAGTGATACAGACATTTTCTAAAAACTATTAATTCGTGTTCTGGACATCCCAAAACATGTAAATCCATCAAAAACGAAGGTCGAAAATTTTCACGAATCCAATACTTTCTCTATATTACTAGTGTTGACTCTAGGCCGATTTAGCAGGGCGCAGCGCCCGGCGGCCCTTTACTAACACATTTTTGCACCCCGCAGCCCTTACTAACTTATTTCTAGCGCCCGGCGGCCGTTAGTATTTTTCACGGGGTTGCCAACTGCTCCAATTTCAGCGGAGTTTCTCCGAAAAAATTAAAAAACTCCACGAGTATTTTTTATGCTCTGCAAATTCAGTCTTGACCACCTAGCTAAATATATTTTATTAAATACATAAAACTGAATAGTGGTAGACACTGAAAAAAAAAATATATATATAGACTATTCTTTTTTCTTTCTTTCTATTTTTTTTTTCCCTTGCACACATCTAGACAGAAATCGCGATCCAATCCTTATCAACTTTTGATTTTGCATTTTCAACAGTTGCCGCATAAAACATTATTCTTTGAATTTTATTTTTTATCTATGAAAGCGCTTCAACGCCTCTTGAAAATAACAAAACTAACTTTAACAATCTAGCTGAAGAACCACACGCTTCATCGTACAATATTCATAAATAAATAGTAAAGAAAAAAAAAATCTAGTGCTAGGCATTGCATAATCGAAATACTACTCAGAACGGGAACAAATATTTGTTTACATTAGCTATTATGAGTGTGTTTAATTAAAACCACAAGCTGAAAAGGGGGGAAGAAAGAAACCGAATACTATGATTATGCAGTATTTTGATTTTCATTTAAACAATATCAATGTTTCAGTTATCTTAATGCTTAATATGTCACTAAAAAATACTTTCTAATGAAATAATTGTTTATTTTAATTATTTATCGATAAAAAATGGATTCAAAGCTACTGAACTTTAAGTAGGATTGACAACGCAAGGGATCTAAGAGCAGGAAGAGGTATCTTCCGTGGGAGACTTTCTAAAGTGTCTTAGGCCGTAATCATGCGAGTTTTGGAGAAAACAGTATAAAGTCAGATTTTAATGGAGGAATTGTCTTCTGTAATAGGAAACAGGAAACTTTCTTAAGTGTTTTAATATGCAAGTTTCTGAGAAAATCATGGAAATTTTCAAACTTTATCGTACCAAGTATCAACCTTTGGAGAAAGAAAAATTTTGGAAAAGAATATTTTCTGTGCTTTTTGTTGGGATAACTGAATACGCGATAACTTAGTTTTTATAGTGCGTCAGTGATACTAAGAAATCTTCATATCCGAAAATGGGACTTTCACAAAAAAAACGTCAGATTTAAAATGGATTCGTCACAAAAATAGCACAAGAAAATTGTGTATTTTATAAATCAGCTGCAAAAAATGACATTTCGGTAATCAAAAAAAAAAAAAAAAAAAAAAAAAAGCTGGTTTATGACTAAATAATTACACATTTTTAGAAAAATAACATCTATTTTAGCAATTAGTTTACGATTACGTAATTTTAAAAATTAACTGTAAAATAATTCCGTATTTCTATAAAAAGCACAAAATTATACGTATAATGCAAATCATGTTTGAAAAAAGCAAGAAATTCATCGATTAGCATCAAAAGCCTTTTTCATCGATTAATTGCGATTAAACATAAATTTTGTTAATTAGCAGCGAAATGATTGCATATTTCCGTTATCGGCTACAAATGTATTGCGATTTACTGAAATCAACTGGGGAAAAAAAAAAAAAAAACCTTTATTGGCTAGCAGCCAAATGATAGCATATAAAAGGTAATTTTTTTATTATTAGTGAGTAAGCGATCCCGTATTTGTGAAATCCACTTTAAAATTATTCCCGATTTCTAAGATTCCGCTTTGGGGAAAAAAAAAAAAAAAAAAAATGCAAATTTCAATGATTAGTGGCAAAATAGTTGGGTATTTAAGATTAAGCTTTCAGAAGAACGCATTTTTCATAGATTATTAGCTAAATAATAGCGTGTTTTCTCAATTGGCCGCATAATAATCGCGTATTTCAGAAATCCGCTTTGAAAAAAATGCTCAATTTTTTACCTATTAGGAGAAAAAAATAATTTAGTTCCGAGTAAATGTATTTTTTGACAATTAGCTGTGAAATAATCTGGTATTTTTTATTTCGTCTGTAAATTTTCACATATTTCTGGATTAGGTTTTGAAAAAAGTGTGTATTTCACCGATTAACCCCTTCCACTCCAGGGACGTACGTGCGTACGTCCTAGTGTTAATGACCATTAATACCATGGACGTACGTGCATACGTCCAAAGAAAGTATACGATACAATAAGCCCAACGTTGTAGTGATATCAGAGAGAGTTAATTTATTTGTCATATGGTATTTTGAAATTGTATTTTCATTACTGACAACTAGATAGCGTTAGTAGTCTCGGTGACCTATTAGTTTTGGCTACGCCAGTGTTCTCGTGGCTGCGGTTGTGTGTAATTTTCGCTCCTCGATTTTGTGTGTTTTGCCGGTGTTTGAAACTGTGAATAATTTCTGATTCTAGTGATTCGGATAGTGATTATATCCCCGATTATGACGAACTTGAAGATTCCAATGATGACTTTACAACTAGTGAAGACGGCGAAAGCGATGACAGTGATGATGAACCACTTACAGCAGTCATTGCTATAAATAGTTGAAATACTTTGATATGTATTCATATTTACTACCTTCATTAATTAAATATATTTACTTCACAACAAAATGCACATTGTTACTTCTTTATGTATTGCATTATTTCAAAATTATAATCTGGTATTTCACATATTTACACTACAGCTAGCCTGGAGCGGAAGGGGTTAACAGCAAAGTTTGGTATTTGGGGGATGTAGCTTTAAAAAGGGCTCATATTTCATCGATTAGCAGCCAGATAATTGTACATTTCGTTAATAATTAGCCCCATTTTCGATATAATTAACCTCAAAAATATCGTGAATTTTAGGAATCAGCTTTGAAAGAAGAGTGAATTTTATCAATTAGTTTCAAAATTATAGTATATTATTAGCAATTATTTGCTATTAAACGTAGATTTTGTAAATTTGCAGTGAAATAATTACAAATTTCGGCAATCAGTCGTAACAATATCGCGAATTCTGTCAAATACGAGAAAAACAGCATATTTATTTAATTAACGGTAAAAACATAATTCTACCTCCCCCCCCTACATTTTGAAAGTGATATATTTCATTCAAAAATGTAAAAAAATTTCAAAATTGTTTCTCATAAAAATCTGATTTTGTCTTGGTACATTCTACGATATATTATCTGTACTTTTTTTTTAATATCTGATTTTTCTTTTCTTTTAGAATTTCATTATTTTGTTTATTTATTTATACCTTAGATACATTGCTGCTATTAAAAAATTAGTAATTTTTTTTTTTTTTTTTTTTTGGGGGGGGGGGGGGCTACATTTTGTAAGTGATATATTATGAGGATTTTGAATTATTGAGAATATTATAGTGCCCCTTTTGAGAATATTAAAGTGCCCTTTTACCGAGTTCCCCCCAGCGGCCCTTTTGTTCTAAAGTCAACACTAATATTACATATAGGAGAAAGTAAAAATTTGCCAAACTTGTTGATCGTCCCATGGTTTTAACCGGATACGCATGATATACACAAACATGAGAACATAAGAACAGTGTTTACAGAAAGTTTTTCTACTTTGCAGTTATTTTTAATATTACTCATAAAAGAATAAAAATATTTTTTAAACTGTCAATGCATTATTGGTTATAAAAATAAGACGCAGATAGATATAAGCCATATATATCTTTATTTTCAATTATTTTAAGTTTTATTTACTTGGCTGAATTTATCCAACCCTTTTATTGCATACGAAAGAGGACAGGAAATACTTGTCATTTTCTGAATTAACACATTTATTATTTTACGACTTATTTAATTTTTCCCAAATGCATTTTTTACATAAAGTATTTGAATGCATATGTTGGCAGAAAGTTTTTCATTTTGTCTAAATCTGATCTTAACTACAGCTAAAACACTACTAAGTTTTTGTTTTGAGTAAATTTTTATTGAAAAATGCACACATTTTAAAGAAATGTAAAAGACAGTTATAATAACTCATTAAAAACTAACAACATGCAGCAAAATGCAATACATTTATTTAAACTTTAAAAATGAGCAATTTTATATATTAAACAAAGATTATCAAACACAACAATTATAGACAAACATTGCAAAAAACAATATTTTATGTTGATATTCATTAAAATACAACTTGGTCAATAAGATTAATTTACATTCTTAAGTTAATAATGAGCTTTAGAAACATAACATACCTTCCATTCATCTCCTAAACCGTCAGCCTCAACTTCATGTCCCATACGTTTTTCATAAAACATACGAAGTTTCTTTTCATCATCGATTTCAATTAACTTTTGGCAACCAGTAGCAGGAAAAGATATATTGAGCTATATTAGAAAACATACGTAAGATGAATTACAATTGCTAAAAGAGTTATGTGTGAATATTTTTAACAAAAATTTAATAATTTTATTTAATATACATCATTGTAAACTTTATGAAAATAATGCAATATCTGAAAACGTAAACACATGTAAAACGCAATGAATTTAACTCTTATGCACTTATAAAAATTGATTTTTATAAATAAATAATAAATAATAATTCACAGCATTTTATAATAGACGTAATTGCATCAATATTCATCCAGCAAAAGAATCTTTTTTTACAAGATTTAATTGAAGAAAACCGATTTCAACACATTATACTACAAGTTAATTTCTTTATTTTGTAAATTTTTAATATGTAATTATTACCTTCATGATGTTAATTTAATGCCACATTAAAACTTAAATCCGCTAAAATTTACACTCTGCCATTAGCACAGTTGTTGCCACAAAAAAAGAAAGAGAAATCGAAATTGTGTAACAAATGATCATGCAGGGAGGAAGTTGGTCGCGATTAGCTCTTATCTCAAGTCGACCGATCTAATTGAGAAATAAGAATGAGACGGTTTATCCGGGTGACGTAATGATGTAGGGTGATCAGCCGTCTTCATTTTCAGAGGACAGTCCTCAATTTTCAAGTGTTGTCCTCAGTTGCTTTCAAAAGTTCTCATATCCTCATTTGTCCTCATTTTTGGAAGTTTGTTCTCATTTGTTCTCATTTTTGGAAGTTTGTTCTCATTTTACAGTAATTTCCAGGGAGCCTGTATATTCAGGGAGACGACACGCGAGAGCAAACATCTTATTGGCTGTAACCTGTTTTTTACCGCCTAGGGCTATTTCCAGTTTCTCGGCAAAAGGAATAGCATTGCGTTGAAAAGCATCTTAAAAACAAAGGCTTATTTCTATTATAATGAGGTAAGTTATTAATTTTTATTGCTAGAATATTAGTAAAGTGACATTATATTTTGATTTTGGTTGATTTTTATTCACGAAATCTTGTTTAATTTTAAGAAATTAAAATGTTTTTGTACTTGTTAACCATTTGTATTCATTTTCTATCTTGGAAAATAATGTTTATGAACTTTTTCTTAAATTATTACCACTCTAAACAACAATTTAAATATACTAAAAGCAATAAAGTTTTGCATACTGTCTTTTATAACTTATTAAATGTGTTTTAAATTGATTTAAATATCTTTTTGCTGTATAAGAGCATGTTGGCGGTATTTCAGCCGTCGTTGGCTGTATTTACTTTCGCCAAATTTTGATATTTGAACATCGAGCCTTTTAAATCGCGTCATTTGCTAAAATTTTTTGTTTTAAATAGCTTTTTAAATTATTTTATAGCACTTTCTTGGATTTACATTGGTATTGAATAATATTTGATATTTTTCATACATTCTGTCTCATTTGTATAAAAATATTGATGTTCAAAAAATTATTTATAATTGTTAAATTATTTTTTATTTAAAATAAGAAAATATACAATTATAATTATCATTAATAAAATCACATTATCTTTTAAATATGTTAAAAAGTACTGGGAGAAAAGAAAAAACTTGTTTTTTGAAAAATTATTTATATTTTACTATTATAAAAAAGGAAAAGTTCAGACATTGTTCAGTGTACATTCTGGAATAAACACAAGAAAATTTTAAATTTATTTATAAATATTTTATTTAAAATTTCATTCTATTTATTAAGTTTATTTTATAAATAATTTTATTTAAAATTATTAATTAATAACTTTTTATTTAAAATTAATATTAGTGCTTTACAGTATTTATAATTTTATTTAAAATTGTTTATAAAATAAATTTAAAAGTTTATTTTATAAATAATTTAATTTTCAGTATATGGTTATGTTTCATTACATAAAGCAAAATTTTAGATAATTAAATAATAATAATAACTAGTATCGCCCAGTGGTCGAAACTCGACCATTTTTTTTGCAAAGCGAGGCAAAGCAAAGTTATTGCCTTGTCCTAAACGGAATGCAATTGCAACACAGCTGCGGCAATTGTTTGCTGATAGTCACTTAACTGAATCAGCAGAGTTTTACTTAATATAACTATTTCTCTCTGTAGATGTTCCTGAAATGAGAGAAAATCGCAACGTGAAAATGCGCCTTGTTGTGTGATACAGCCCAGATGCTAATAGGTACCATGTCAAACCAAGGCCCAACCAAGTATCAAATTCTGTTAAATTAATTCGATTGGTTCATAAAGTACAGTGTTTGAACAAAAAAAAAAAAAAAAAGATATTTTTCAATAATGGTCGAATTGAGTTCGGGAAATTTCAAAACGTGTAACGTTATCGAAAACCGAAAATCTAAAACTTTTCTGAATCTTACATTTTCTACTTATATATGCAGAGGAAAGAAAAATAAATCCACTTTTTAAAAAATAAAAATAAGTAGTCAATTTCACTTAATTAAAATGCAAGGAAATCTCAAAACGTGTAAATTCATCGAAAACCAGGAATCAAAAGTTTTTATGTATCTTCTACTTGCTTCTTCTACCCACAAAAGCTAGTAATAAAGACACTTTTTTAAAAAATAAGTAACCAATTTCAGTTAATTGAAACGTAAAGAAAGCTCAAAACATGTAAATTCAGCAAAAAACGGAAATCGGAATTTTTTCCGTATCGTCTACTGATACATGCAGCAGTTAGTAACAAATCCATTTTCCTTTTAATTAGTATATTAGTTGAATATTTATTGTTTAAATATCACCCTTTGAAATGAAATGTTTATGTTTACATTCGAAACTGGAAGTTTGCCATTTTTTTTTTTTTTTTTTTTTTTTTCTGGAGTTTTGTAATTTTAAATTAAATTTTATCAATTTTACAGAAAAAATAACTCAATCAAACACAAGTAGACAGTAACTTATATCCGCGATTGTAATGATCGATAGATGGCGCTCTCTGAACTGCAGTTGTTAGTAAATATAATTTTTCTCCGCCATTACATCATGGAAAATCGATTGGATAATATGATGATATGCAGTGGTGTGATAATTTCACCTTAGCCCACCAGAGGGCGAGCAATTCATTACAATCGCGGATATAACTATACCCAAATATCGGAATTAAAATCGGCAGATAATTTCCGTTATTTTTTAATAATTTTTTACAAAAAATCCAATGGACAATTAACGTAGAAAATCTTTTTGATGGCTCCATGGACAGACAGTGACGTCATCACTTCGCTTGCGTATAGTGATGCTACATTATACAAATTACTGTGTCTATGGTTTTATTTGAGCTTTATGAAATTGCCAGATTTAACAACTTTCTACTTTTAGGTATTTTTTAATGTAAAGGAATGCTTGTATAAAAGGGAAAAATGGGGGAAAATGCATAAAAAATAAATGTATTTTTAAATACCTGCTTGACATCGTACGAAAATAATATTTGTATTCGCACATTCCGGTTAACCATACCTTTCGAATGATACCATTTTCAACCCTCTACTCCCATAATTAATATGTTAAAAAGGGACAACAAATTTTATGCTTGCCTATTAATATATAGATAATAATTGCATTAGTCCAAGCAGAAAACATAATAATAAATAAATCTTTGTTTTTTAGTAAAATATTTTATTAATTGCATTTACTTTGGTTTAAATTATATCATTTTATATTTAAAAGTTTTTTTTTTTTTTTTTAGTAATGATAACGATCAGCGGAAGAAGTGGAATGGAGAAAAATGTTTTTAGCATTAATTTTTAGAATTAACTTATTTGTTAGATTTACATATGATTTTCTACAAAACTTCTTTTCTCAAAAAATTAACTGAGTCATAATGTTTTAGACAATGCCTGGCTGTTCAGCAATCGACTGTATGAATAGAATTGAACAAGGATACCTATTAATATACTGACCAAACGTCCCCATTTTCTGGGGACAAATGGGGACAAAATGGGGACGCCTATGTTTTTTAAGGCATTTTTCTAAGTTTTAAAAAATTGTAGAAACTAAATTATTAATCAATAACACTTTATTTTTAGTCCTTGTTTATCAGGAATGAAAGAATACATCCATAATTGGATAATTGTAGCAATTTTTAATGCTACTCTCTTATAAAAGTATTTTGATCTGGTCAGCCTACCTATTAAAGGCCTTTCCTAGAGATCCTCAGCTGAGGGCAATTTGGATATCCAAAGTAAAGCGATTAAATTGGCAACCGACAAACTATTCATTCCTTTGCGAAGTAAGTAATCAGTCATCTGAAACTTTGCATTTTTACTGACCTTGACCTCGGCATTAACGGTGCATACAATAAAAAAAAAATAATAATAATAAAAAAAAACAGATTTTAAAATATAATTTTTTAAGAATATTGATTTCAATAATTAATTAATTTTTTAAACAGTTTCCATACAGAAAAGTGTCCAATGAATAAAATCTTGGATGATAACAGATTTATCATAAAAAGTTTTAGAGATATGATTAAACCAAAATGTAACGCATTAATCAAAATTTATTATTATTACTAGCTGGCTTCGCCCGCTAGCGGGTCAGTATTTTCAAATGAATCACTAAAATTAATGAATCACTAACAGTAATTTTTAGTGTTAAGAAAAGAAATTAAAAAAAAATCATTTCTGATTGGGTAAAAAGTCGGTCCGGGTCCCCACTGCCTTCGGCAGCGCAGTCCCGTGCGCACTGAGCGCGTACAACTTAAGGGATACACGCGCTGCGCGCGCGTATACCTTCCCTGACCTTTCGTGCCCCCTAAAAAAATCATTTCTGATCGGCTAAAAACTCGCACCGGGTCCCCACTGCCTTCGGCAGCGCAGACCCATGCGCGCGCACGTGTGAAGGTATACGTGCGCTGCGCGCACATATTCCTTCTGAAGTCATATTTTTATTCTTAAGAAAAGAAAACTAACAGTAACAGAAACAAAAAGTAACTTTTAGTGTTAAGAAAAGAAATTAAAAAAAATCATTTCTGATTGGGTAAAAAGTCGGCCCGGGTCCCCACTGCCTTCGGCAGCGCAGACCCATGCGCGCGCACATGTGAAGGTATACGTGCGCTGCGCGCACATATTCCTCCTGAAGTCACATTTTTATTCTTAAGAAAAGAAAATTTAAAAAATCATTTCTCATCGGGTACAAAGTCGGACCGGGTCCCCACTGCCTTCGGCAGCGCAGTCACGTGCGCGCTGCGCACGCACAAGTTCACGGATACACGCGCTGCGCTCGCGTATTCCTTCCCTGACCCTTCGTGCCCCATAAAAAAAAATCATTTCTGATCGGTTAAAAACTCACACCGGGTCCCCACTGCCTTCGGCAGCGCAAACACATGCGCGCTGCGCGCGCACGTGTGAAGGTATACTATTGTGAAAAAAACAATTTCCACATATATCAAGTTAGCAGAGTTAGCAGTGCAGTGAAATGATAGTTGCTCAGCTCTAAAAAGCTACAAAGAAGATAAATATATGTGGCATTCATTGAAGACAAAAGTTCAATTAAAACAGTTTATTAAAGTTGAAACAAAATGATGAATAACATTAAATCAGCTGAAACAATTTTAGAAAGGTTGCTGACGAAAGGTTAAATACCCTTAAAAAATACTGCCATACTGAGTTCAAATAGAAAGCTACTTTTCATTGTGAAATAACTAGATACACTAAACGAACAAGTCACAAAAACGCAATTTACAATCATAATAAAACTAAACAGTTTATAATTATATCGAAATACCAGCTCATGACTTTGAGCTAAACTGAAAAAACATAAAAGCTTAAAAGATTAAGGGCTTCAGAGCTTAAGAGACTGATTACATATTTCCTACCTCCTTTTATAGTCACGAAACGGATTCAAAGTAACAGCTACTAGATGCTGTAGAATAGGAACGCCTCCCATAACTATAGCAACACGACGCTGCGAGTCGGCCGCCATCTGTGGGCTAAGTAAAAAGACTCTGCAGTTGAAAAAATATTACATCTCCTCGCTAAGTAGCGAAAAGAACAATCCGTAAAAGGATTTAAACATATTTTTCTTTAAGTTAATTTTAATAAAATATGCTTTTAAATATGAGGTAAGTAATTAAAGTTATTTCAAAAGACTTAAACATAAATATATTAATAAGGAATATAATTTTTAACTAAAAGTAATTATCATTAAGCTTTTTAATTTTAATATATCTTTAACTCAAATGGCAGCATCAAAAGAGAAAATAGCACTAAACGCTATAATTCATTTAATTAATAACTTAAACTTTAAAGGTTATAAAGTGAATTTAAATTATATTTAAGTAGTGAATGAATTTAAATTTAAATTTGAGAATCAACACGGAAAGGGTATAAATTTTACAACAAGGCCCCCCACCGTGTTGATTCGACAAACACAAACGTCAGCAATTACAATATTAATTTTATTAGAAAAGTAATAAAAAAAATTCCTTGAATATTTAGTGACTTGACAACAGATTCACATATGTCTTCTACAGAATATACTTCACACAAAGCTACAAGGTTTGTCAATCTCGTAAATCATAAGATCAAGAGTCCACAAGTCCAACTCACACTTTCAAAAAAAAGTAGCACTATCAATATTCTATACATATCTACTAAAAGAAAGAACAAGATATTAATACAGAGCAAATATGCGCAGCATTTCAAGGAAACCTTTTTTTCCCCCATTCCCCATTGTCAAAATAAGAAAACGATGATATTCACAAATATATGAAACATTTATATAACATACACATAACCAATTACACGTAGCGCTACGAATTTCTCTCATACAAAAGTTAAACTAAACCATACATCACTACACAATGGAAAACGTAGGAAAAATCCACCAAGAAAATGCATACATATCCCTCTAAAAAAACCATTTTTTCAGTTTCAAAAAATTCAAATATATATTATACGTTCAAAAAAATTTAAATTTACTCTATATACATTTACTTAATAAATACCTTATTTACAAACTTAGACATATCACCTTTAGTAAGGGGCTTTGTGAAGGGATCGGCAAAGTTATTTTTAGTATTTACATATTTTAAATCAAACCGTTCCTCAAATAGCCATTCACGGATGAAAAATAATTTTACATTAATATGTTTAGATTTGTTATTCTCTATAGGAGACCTCGTAAAATTAATAGCTGCTTGGTTATCAGCAAAAAGTATTGGTGGTTCATATGAAATAGCAATTAATTTAAAATCAATACAATCTCGTAATATATTATCAAACCACATTAATTCTTTAACCCCGTCACACATGGATACAAATTCACTTTCCATGGTTGAAAGGCAAACACTTTTTTGCTTAAAGGTTTTCCAAGAAATAGGGCTATTATCCAAAAATAAAATTTGTCCCCCCATTGATACGAAGTCATCTCTATTCATCGCGAAATCAGCGTCAGAGAAAGCAGTTAAACATGGATTAAAACAATTCAAATTTAATTTCAAATCTCGAGTACACGAAACATACCCAAGTAATTTAATTAACCCATTCCAATGATTAAACCCCGGTGAATTTTGAAATTGACTGAATATATTAACTGCGTAGGCAATATCAGGTCGTGTCCTGTTTGCAATGAAAGATAAACATCCTAAGATATTCCGATATGGAAATTTAGACATTTCATCAATTTCATTTTGATTAGTAGGACAATCTTTTTTCGAATACTTAATGCCTTTTACAATAGGTAATGAGCAGAAAGGGATGTTAAACGACTTAAACCTGTCATACACTTCATTAATATATAATTCCTGAAAAATTTGTACTGAATCATTTTCATAATTAAATTCTACACCAAGTAATTTCTTGGTTTTACCTAAAATTTTTATATCAAATTTACATTTTAATAAATTAAGAATTTTGTCTATTTGAAATTGATTTTTACCAAACAAAACTAAATCATCTACATAAACTAATAAAACAATATAATTTTCAAAATAATATGAACAATTACACCAGTTAAATTTATTAAACCCTAAATCCAATAGTACTTTATTTAACTCATAATACCAGAGCCGACCACTTTGATGAAGGCCATATAACGCTTTGTCTAGTTTACAAACAAGATTTTCCCCTCCCTTTACAACATATCCTTTTGGCTGAGACATATAAATTTCTTCTTTTAAAGGTGCATAAAGATAAGCACATTTTATATCGCATTGAACATTATGCCATTTATAACATGAGACCAATAATGAAAAAAAGAAACGTATTACTGAGAAATTAACGACGGGTGAAAACGTCTCGTCATAAGTGTCCCCCTTTATCTGATGAAAGCCCTGGGCCACGAGCCTTGCTTTAAAGCGGGCAACGTTTCCTAGCTCATCTCTTTTAACGGCGTATACCCATCTATTTCCCAAAACTTTTTTCCCCTCCGGTAAATTAACCAGATGCCAAACTTTACGAGTTTTCATATTATTTATCTCATCATCCATGGCATTTTTCCATTCAATACATTCTGAAGATTTAACGGCCTGATTATATGTTTTAGGTATAGGGATGACTAGTCATGATTTTTTATGAGTTAAACTTGAAGTTGGGTTATCTGAGTTTTGCTGATCAACCACCCCCTCGAACTTATTACTACTAGAGAAATCAAAAAAATTAGAGTCAAAAATTAAATTATTTTTATCACAATATTGCTTGACATCGTTCATTGATCTCAATCTAGTTTTAGTGTTGTCCGGGTAATAGAAGATGTCAACTCTGTCACTCATTTTTCTGGGTACGGGTTTTCTATTCCAAGTAATTGAAGAAAGAGGTTTAAGAGAAGATTTATCTACAGGAGTTTCATCGACGGGCTCGTCACTAGAATCATCGGGCTCACCTCCGAAAACAATGTCAACAGGATCGGAAGCTTGACAATCAACTGTACTTTCCGGAAGTAAGTCCAATTCCTCCAGTGAGGTGCCCATCACCGCTCCACTGCATTTACTAAATAGCTGATCAGAGAACGTTACGTTTATAGTTTCAACTATTTTATCCTCATCCTCCAACCAAATTTTATACCCCTTAGTCTTTAATGAATAACCTATTAGTACTCCCTTTTTAGCCTTAGGTTCAAGCTTATGGTCTCTATGCTGTTTTGGAATCCCTACATACGAAATTAATCCAAACGGCTTCAGGTGTCTTACGGATGGTTTAAACCCAGTATATAACTCAAAAGGAGTCTTAGTTTGTCCCCTATGGATTAAACGGTTCCAAGTGTACGCGAAATACAACATTGCATCGGGCCAGAAAGAAAAAGGCAAACCACTATCCGTGATAATAGCTCTAACACAATTTAAAGAAGTTTGATTAAACCGCTCACTTAACCCATTTTGCTCAGGTGTGAACGTGTTAGTTAACTCATGAACAACTCCATTTTTACTACAAAATGATTTGAAGTTGTCATTTACAAATTCGGAACCATTGTCCGTACGAATAGCTTTCAATTTTTTATTCAAACTACGTTCTGCCCGTGCAATGTGTCTCTCGAATACACCAAAAACCTGAGACTTATCTTTTAAAGGATAAACAGCAACCCTTTTAGAAAATCCATCAATAATGGACAAAAAGAACCTTTCCCCATTTTTACCAGTTACCTTAATTGGGCCCCAGACGTCCATAAATACTTTCTCTAACGGTGATTTAACGCCATGAACATCGGATGATTTAAAAGACACACGGTTTTGTTTACTAATCCTACAAGGTTCACAAAAAAATTTCTTAAACTTAAGTTTAGGAAGGCCCCTCACCCCGTTCTTCTTGCTAGTATTTACAATAGTATCAGGACTTACATGCCCAAAACGAGCATGCCAATACCCAATTTCATTAACTTTTGCAAGAGAAGCTGAAGGATTTTCTGGGTGCCCCCCATTCACTTTACTCCCCTTTTTAACTTTAGAAACATTAGGATATAAATAGTAAACACCGTCTTTAATTTTAGCAGTAAAAATATGTCTTTTATCTTTACCGAACACCGACACTCGACCCTTACCGCCAGTGTATGTGGCACCGTTCACATCTAATTTAGGACCTGATATTAAATTTTTCCGTAACTTTGGGGAATACAACACATCTTTTAAATACAATACATTTTTACCAAAATCCAACTTAACAGTTCCTTTAGCAGTAATAGGAAAACTAGTGTTGCAAAGGCTGAAAAAAACCCGTTTCTTCCCCGGAAATAAACCGGGTTTTTTGGGAAGGAAATTTTGAAAATTCCTGGGAATTTTGGAATAATTTGATTCGTGGACAGATTTTTTTTCATTATTATTATTTTTAATGATTTTCTATTCAGCATTTTTAATTGTAACTGTGAAGAGCAACTCAACTCTTCTTTCTTTTGCAGATACAATGTCAGTTATTATTATTTCATAAATAGACATTAAAATAGAAAGACTATTTCTAATAAATTTCAGAATGAAATATTTCTTAATAAAGTTATGTATTCATAATAATTCACGTTATTAAAGTTGTGTATTCATAAGGTAAATAATTTAAGTATACTAAAATGATACATAGTAATAAAATATAAATATACATATTTATTTTTAAAATACAAAAGAAAATATTTTTTAAGTGGAGAAATGAATATTCATTATTGTATGTATATATATATATATATATATATATATTAAATGCTGATGTAATAGTAGTTTGCCTTAAATTTTTATTTTTATTTATTTGTTTATTTATTTATTTGTTTACATTAAAAATTTAATTGCAGATTAAAGAGAGTTGACTGTACATGTTTGTGAAACATTTAAAATGAATATTTATTGAAAAACCATTTAAAAAAATCACTCAAAATCATTGCAGCTAAAATGATAATTTTAGTTATGTAATCTTTTAAAGACAAATTATGATCAAGTAATATTGTTTAAACTATATTTTTAAGTTTAAAACAGAACATACATAATTTAAATTTATTTGCTTTGCTAGAAATAATTTTAAAAAAGACCAAATTTTAAATATTGTCAGTTTGTTTCTATTTTGGAAATATATTAAAAAGTATTATGTAATGGTTGCAATGAACAGAAGCAGTATTGACTGAAAATAAAATTGCTCCTGCATTTAAAACTAGTTTATGTAATACTCATTGACATTTTAACGTTTCAAAGTGACTGGTTTTGTTTACTTTTAAAAGTCTCAATATTCCCCAAAGTTCCGGGTTTATTCCCCAAAATTCCCGGGTTTATTCCCATCTTTCAAAAACTGTGGGTTTTTTGCAACACTAAGGAAAACTAATACCATCGATCGCGACAAAAAGCTCCTCTCCCTCCACAGGAGTATAATGCTCAAAAAGATCTAAATTTCTTAGAAAAATGATTTGAAGCAGCAGTATCAAAAATAAAGCTGTCATCATCACTTAAATTACTAAAGTTAGCTTGAGCTATGTAGTAGGAGGGGGGAGATTTGCATTTGTCACGACCGTTGGAGTTATACTTTAAATTTCTAGGTTTAAATTTAACATTACTATTCAAAAAACAGTTTTTCTTAAAGTGGCCAATACGGCCACACTTAAAACAAGTTAAAGGTTTTTTACCTTTGTGCTGGACGTTCTGTATCTGAACACTGTTACTGGCATCTTTCTTAATATCACCCTCACGAAGCTGTAGACGCGATTCCTCCGCTGTTAACTCGGACACAATATTCTGGAACTTGAACTGGTCGTTCTTCCAACGCAACAAATATTGCACTGCAGATTCAAACTTGGATGGTAGGTGTTGCAAGAGCTGAAAACAGCAGTACACATCCTCCATAGCATGACCAATTTCACGCAGCTGGTCCAGTATTCTTGATAACCGGGTTACAAAAGAATTCACCGTTTCATTCTCAGACATTCTACAATTAATGAACTCTGTAAACAGTCCCATATGATGAGCTCTTGAGTCTGATATAAAGGTCTTCTTCAAAGTCTCCCAGGCATCAATAGCACAATCACAATTTTCAATAATGCTTCTGACTTCAGGCGATGTATTCAGATATATTGTTGATAATGCAACTCGAGTACGAGATTTAAAATCTTCCACTTGTTTTGAAGTTATTCCGGCCTCAGCATCTTCAACAGGCAGTATTTCGTTCTTACATATTATATTCCAGCAGTTTCTTTCAATTAAAATAAATTTAATATCCTTGACCCACGTAGTATAATTATTCATCCGTAATTTTTCAATCGTGGGGTTTAAACTTACTGCCATTTCAATTTCTTATCTTCAAACACTTAGAATGCCATAAAAACTATTATCAAAATTTTAATGCTATGAGCTGACAACGAGCCAAATTGCCCATAACCGCTTATTGTGAAAAAAACAATTTCCACATATATCAAGTTAGCAGAGTTAGCAGTGCAGTGAAATGATAGTTGCTCAGCTCTAAAAAGCTACAAAGAAGATAAATATATGTGGCATTCATTGAAGACAAAAGTTCAATTAAAACAGTTTATTAAAGTTGAAACAAAATGATGAATAACATTAAATCAGCTGAAACAATTTTAGAAAGGTTGCTGACGAAAGGTTAAATACCCTTAAAAAATACTGCCATACTGAGTTCAAATAGAAAGCTACTTTTCATTGTGAAATAACTAGATACACTAAACGAACAAGTCACAAAAACGCAATTTACAATCATAATAAAACTAAACAGTTTATAATTATATCGAAATACCAGCTCATGACTTTGAGCTAAACTGAAAAAACATAAAAGCTTAAAAGATTAAGGGCTTCAGAGCTTAAGAGACTGATTACATATTTCCTACCTCCTTTTATAGTCACGAAACGGATTCAAAGTAACAGCTACTAGATGCTGTAGAATAGGAACGCCTCCCATAACTATAGCAACACGACGCTGCGAGTCGGCCGCCATCTGTGGGCTAAGTAAAAAGACTCTGCAGTTGAAAAAATATTACATCTCCTCGCTAAGTAGCGAAAAGAACAATCCGTAAAAGGATTTAAACATATTTTTCTTTAAGTTAATTTTAATAAAATATGCTTTTAAATATGAGGTAAGTAATTAAAGTTATTTCAAAAGACTTAAACATAAATATATTAATAAGGAATATAATTTTTAACTAAAAGTAATTATCATTAAGCTTTTTAATTTTAATATATCTTTAACTCAAATGGCAGCATCAAAAGAGAAAATAGCACTAAACGCTATAATTCATTTAATTAATAACTTAAACTTTAAAGGTTATAAAGTGAATTTAAATTATATTTAAGTAGTGAATGAATTTAAATTTAAATTTGAGAATCAACACGGAAAGGGTATAAATTTTACAACATATACGCGCGCTGCGCGCATATACTCCTTCTCAAATCAAATTTTTATTCTTAAGAAAAGAAAATGAAAAAAATCATTTCTCATCGGTTTAAAAGTCGGACCTGGTCCCCACTGCCTTCGGCCGCGCAGTCCCGTGCGCGCACAAGTTAGGGGATACGCGCGCGGTGCACGCCTGTCTCTTCCCCACCCTTTCAGCCCCTCCTAATTAACCTACGTATACCAATTTCGAACGGTCTAACTCAATTAGCTGAGATGCAAAGGAAAACGTAATCAGGACACCTCAAAACGTGTAAATCTGGTGAAAACTTTCGATAATTTAAAAGAACTTTAAAATATCTTTCGAATGATGTATTAAAAATAATTTAATCATAATTAGAAATTGAAATATTGAAATTTGAAAATATTACAGCGCCATCTGTCGGTAGAAATTTCTGTATTCCACTGTTCCATTCCAATTCAAAAACGCTTTCTAATGATGTATTACTTATGAAATTATTTTAATTAGTAGCTGAGATACAAAGAAAACTAATTCAGGACACCTCAAAACGTGTAAATCTGGTGAAAACTTTCGATAATATAAAAGAACTTTAAAATATCTTTCGAATGATGTATTAAAAAAAATTTAATCATAATTAGAAATTGAAATATTGAAATTTGAAAATAATACAGCACATTAAGAGAAAACTGATTCAGGAGACCTCAAAACGTGTAAATCTCGTGAAAACTTTCGATAATTTAAAAGAACTTTAAAATATCTTTCGAGTGATGCATTAAAAATAATTTAATTATAATTAGAAATTGAAATATTGAAAAAATTACAGCGCCATCTGGCGGTAGAAATTTCTGTATTCCACTGTTCGATTCCAAATCAAAAAATCTTTCTAATGATGTATTACTTATGAAATTATTATAATTAGTATCTGAGATACAAAAGAAAACTCATTCGGGACACCTCAAAACGTGTAAATCTGGTGAAAACTTTCGATAATATAAAAGAACTTTAAAATATCTTTCGAATTAAGTATTAAAAATAATTTAATCATAATTAGAAATTGTAATATTGAAAATTGAAAATATTACAACGCCATAAAAAAAAAAAAAAAACTGATTCAGGACACCTCAAAACGTGTAATTCTGGTGAAAACTTTCGATAATTTAAAAGAACTTTAAAATATCTTTCGAATGATGTATTAAAAATAATTTAATCATAATTAGATATTGAAATTTGAAAATATTACAGCGCCATGAAAGAACACTGATTCAGGAGACCTCAAAACGTGTAAATCTGTTGAAAACTTTGAATTATGTAAAAGAACTTTAAAATATCTTTCGTATGATGTATAAAAAATAAATCAATCGTAATTAGAAATTGAAATACGCGTATTAGAATATTGCAAAAATGTCCGGCGTGTAAAGATAAAATTTAATTTGCAATTAAAATGTAAATCTTTTGTTTATTGACGAAAATCGATGAAATTTGAAATGCAAGTTTGTTTTGTGGTGTAAATATTATACACTAAATAAAATGTGTAAAATTTGAAAAATTGAAGAAAATAGAAAATTGTAATTTTTAATCGCACTACGAAACACGTGACTTCATTAAATACCAGATGTGTTTCCGTTGAAGACTGCTGTAGACTTAATGTCTGCAAAGATAACATTCTTGTGATTCGTTGCCAACATTTTTTTATAGTTTAGTTAATTTTAAAAAATCTAATTGTCCGATCGATAAGCCGTTTAAACCATCGGATTGAGAAAAAAAAGCCCTTTCCAATGGTATCTTGTTTGTAACGATACGACTGATATTTCTAATTTATTTTCCACTTTTTCCGTAAAAATGTCGCTTTTTAAGCATTTAATCATGAATTCTGGGTCATTTTTCGGTAGACAATGGTCCACGTTTTAATTAATATCTCCGCTAATTAGTGTCGCATCGTTTAGCAAATTAGATAACCCTGATCTGCGAAAAATTTAGCTGCGTCAAGCCGTTTCTCACAGACACACACACGCGTACAGATTTTAATAATATAAGGGATTTCATTCGTAATTTGTATGAGGCCCCTGAAATGCAATCTGTTCGTATTGTTACTGTAATTGGGGAACTTATGTTTAGACATAGCAAAGTATAGTTAAATACTTTTTATAATACTGAAGTAGGCATTGAAAAAAAAAAAAAAAAAAAAAAAAACTTTTTAAGCAGTTACCATAAAGTGCAAAAAACTAGCAAGAAGTATTTCTACTCGAAATAATTGAACACGACCCTTCATTATGTTGTCATGCTGCATTCATAATCAACTTTTTTCTCGATAGAGGTATAGGTCAATTATTTCGACGAAAAAAAAAAATGTTTTTTTTTTCCCCTCCCTCTTTTTCTCTCTAATTTGGTTCATTAAAATTTTATTTATTGCCATGAAAAATTATTTAAGTAAATTTTACGACTTATTGTATTTATAAATTTTTTATGATAATGTTTAAATTTTACATATCACCTAAGTAGAGTATGGGTACATTTTATTCATTGAACACTTATTTGTATAGAGACGGTATAAAAATTTAAATTTTGTGCTTCTTGAAATTGAATCCCCTAAAAGTTTTGATTGTATAGAATTGTGTATGTCTCTTATGCAGCATGTCTAAGTAATATTAAAGAATAAAAGATAAAATGAGAATATTTTTACTATATTTTATACTGTGTTATTAAAATTTCATTAAATTTACAATTCAAGGCTATTTCCTAAGTAAATGAAATGCGGTATTTTAGTAATAAGTACACAAATATTCCAAAAAAATTGTGTTGCTTCACGAATTCATGTTTACAGAACAATAGTATTTTTGGTGAAGAAAAATGTGCATTTAACATATGGATCAGGAGCCTCAATGTTTCATTTGTAATACTCATTATAGAGTAGATCATTTTTATTTATTTCAAATAAAATAAAATAATTATAGTATAATGATTATTTATATGTATGATTAACTTGCTAAATAACGAGATACGTTTTTGAAAGTGTTTGAACCCCCCCCCCCTTCCAAACCCTGTAGTATCTACCTGCATACATGTTTTTTTTTGGGGGGGGAGTGGGGGAGGGGGTGTTTAAAATGAGTATAACAAATCTAAAATCCATATTCGGCAATTACAATGCTCAATACACAAGTTGTCGGAATTCCTTTCTGCAGGGGTAAAATTTTTCGAGGGCCCTGAATAGAGGATTTTTGAAAATTTTGATGGCTTTGAATTTCATGTAAAATTATTTTAATTTTACAGAAATTTCTCATTTTGAATGTTTAATTTGCCTATAATATATAGTAATGCAATTAACAGATGATTTTTCTTAGTTAAAAAATAAAATAATAATAATAATAAATAAATTCATTTACTTTTAATATAAATATTATCATGGTATAATAGACTAACGCTATCATAAAACTTTCTTAAATTACTAATTTTACGTAGCATTAGTACAGTAAAATTATAATCTCTTTTATGCGTCGTTTTACGTCAGTCCTCTAAAAGACATTTAAACGGTGTTTTATTGTCTTTAAAATCTGTTCAAATATTTAATTTATTCGACTTGATAAATCTTAATCATAACAGTCCTGGGGGTCTACTGTGATTTGAATTGAAGCCAATGCAAGTTTTCGACTGTTTTCATTGATTTGATCACACCAGAATAGACTCCCAAGTTTTTAGTGGATAATTCTAAAAAATTATATCTTAGCTTCAACAATGTTTTGGAATAAAGAAAGGAAAATCTTTTTCCTGATTTCCATGCGGGCATTTCAACTGAAATAATTTACAATGCTAAACTTTCTAAAGTTATTGAGTTATATAAAATAAAAAAACAAATATTAATTAAAGCAATATAATGTTATATATTTTGCATTAAATAATCTTGTAATTTACTTTTTTATATTTTCAAACTAAATTTTGGATTTTTCTTTCTCCTAGGCACATTTTGATGATGAACAGTGGGAAGAAAGAAGAGAAGGATATAAGAAAAAACTTAAAATGAATGCGATCCCTACTTTATTCTCGTTTGCTAAAGTCAGTAAAAAGAGAAAAGCACCCCAGGAAAGAAATGTAGTTTCTAAAAAATCAAAAACTGAACTTCTTGGGGAAAAAGTAATCGAGAAAGATATTTTAATTGCAGAGTTAAAATATGCTTTGGAAGAAGCAAACAAAAAATTAAAATCTCAGGAAGACAGTTTGATAGCATTAAAAAGCAAAATAAAGAAACTTTCCTTGGAAAATTTTAAACTAAAAAGAGCAAATGTAAAGACACAGAAATCATTTCTACCGTTTAATAAGGATCAAATTGAAGCCTTAAAGCGCAAAAACATATCCTGCATAAAATGGTCAGATAAAACAGTAGAAACTGCACTTGGTTTAAGATTTATGTGCGGAACAAACGGATACGAAACACTGTTAAAATTAAACTTACCATATCCTTCTATAAGAACGCTGCAACGTAGACTACAAAATTTAAAATTTCAATCTGGAATACTGTGGGAAATTATTGATTTTTTAAAAGTCAAGGTTGCAGCTTTCAATGAGCATGAAAATGAATGTGTCCTCCTCTTGGACGAAATGTCCAATAAAAGAAGGGATTGATTTTGATACTTCAAATAACAATTATGTAGGAAGTGTAACTTTTCCTGGTGCTTCAGGTACAGCAAACCAAGCATTGGTTTTTATGATTGGAGGCATATCAAGCCGATGGAAACAAACCGTTGCGTACTATTATACAAATGGAAGAGTTTATGGCGAAGAACTAAAAAACATAATTTTAAATATTATTGATAACGTTGAGAGTACTGGTTTAAGGGTTAACAGCATTACCTCAGATATGGGCTCAATCAACCAATCAATGTGGAAGGCATTTGGAATCAACTGTGGTCGATTTTCTCAGGATAAATTTTCAATTACACATCCCAACAATAGTAATCGTTCAATTTTCTTTTTTGCCGATGTTCCCCATCTTTTAAAAAACATAAGAACGTCTTTATTTGCAAATAAATATTTCCTTATCCCAGAATCTATTCAAACACAGCATAATTTATCTAACAATATTATTAGTTCAGACCACATTAAACAATTAATTGACTACCAAGAAAATATGGATCTAAAACCTGCACCTAAACTTATAAAACAACATTTGAATGAAAATCGTTTTGATAAAATGAAAGTAAATCGGGCTAAAAATGTAATCAGCAATGATGTTAGTTCAGGTTTAAAATTTTTATCTCAAGACATTGGGGACGATAATATTTTAACAACAGCATGGTTTATAGAAACTATAGATAAATGGTTCACACTAATGACATCCAGACATCCCATACATGCTTTAAGTAAAACTAAAATTCAAACGTATAATGAAACACTTAAATTTCTAAACGACATTGTACACTTATTTAAAAACCTTAAGATTGTCAGCAACAATGAAAAAACTACATGGAAACCAATACAGACCAGGAGTTATCATATCAACACTTTCAATGTTACAACTTCAAGAAAAATTTCTTAATGAATTTAAATTTAATTTTCTTCTAACTTCACGATTCACAAAGGATTCTCTCGAAAATCTTTTTAGCATTGTTCGAACAAAACAGTCACAACCCACAGCATTACAATTTAAAAACAATTTAAAACTGATTACTGTTTCCCAATATCTAAAACAAAATTCAAAATCAAATTACGAAGATGATGATAGGCAATTTTTTCCAAATTTTTTGGAAATTCTAAAAGAAACCCAGAACACACACAAAATCATTCTACCCTTTTCTTGGGATAAAACAAGCTCTGTAGAGTTAAATCTCGCAGAACAAAATTGCCTGTACAACATTTAATTTCGAGAATAGCAAAATTTGATAAAATTTGTGATTCATGTTTAGCTTCAGTTGGTTCCAAAGAAATCAATAATGCTAATTATGCTAAATTAGTATCGCTAAGGGCATATAAAAATGGTTGTCTCTTTTATGTGAACGATTATGCATTTTCCTACTTTTTGAGATGTGAAGTAATTTTTCACTCCCTTGAAAATTTATTACTAACAGAAAAGAATAATTGTAAAACTCTGATCTCTGAAAAAATTAGTACTGATTTAATGATAAATAACATAAATTTTCTCTCTTGCCATGATATTGAAGAAAAAATTAAAAACCGATATATAACTTTCAGGTTAAAAATATTTGCTCTCAAAAAGAATAAACAAATATCATTAAACAAAAAACAGATTTCCTCAAAATTTTGTAGTAAAAGTATGAATTAGTTTTAATTTGCGAGGTTAAGTCCCCTCCCCCCCACTCACCCTTTCCCGCCGTTTAATTTGTTACATTATTTAAATTACTTTTTTCACAAGTATTCCAATATCACTTAATATTTTTCTTTTAGAAAAGCTTTTTATATCAACTAAAAAGGAATTTTGCGTAATTGCCACTTATATCCCCTAATGTATCTGAATATTTTGGGTTTATGTATAGTTACGGCCAACTAATTATTCTATATTCACTCAAATTTCGAGGGAAAATACGAAAAATGGCGAACGACTCTGCCAAAGGGAATGAGTTGGGTTCGAACCTAACACCTTCCGTCTTTCAGCTTTGACTTATTTTGAATATCAACCAATATAATCAAATATAATTTAACCGGTACTCTCAACCGTTATGCCTCTAAAAGAGTTTATTTTATTTTACCCTCAAGTCAGTTTAAATTGTTTATCCCCGATTTACATATTTTTTTAATAATTGCAATTTCGTTTACATTATAGAAAATCTGCTTAGACCATATTAATTTTAATTTTCTTTCTTTCTTTCTTTCTATTTTATTTATTTAAAATCACGGATAAAGTTTTTATTTATTTAGACGTTTATTTTTCCGTTAAATTTAACTTAATATTATTATTGTTATCATATAATCTTAAAAAAAAAAAAAAAAAAAAAAAAAAAAAAAAAAAAAAAAAGGTTTATTTTCTTTATTTCAGTTTATTGTTGCTGCAGTAATGACATCAATTTCGAGGATTCAAAATTGGGATTTTATCGTTAAGAAGCTATAGAAAAAGTTAGAGTGCATTCAGATTGAAAAATCAAAGTCATAAACTCTTCAAATTTGTTTTAAAATGTTAAAATTATTTTATTTATTGATATACGTCAGCAGTATTACAACTTGTTAAATTCCTTGTTACATATTTGTTATCTGTATTAAAATTGTATTGCATATTTCAGTTATTATTAAAATATATTATAATTCTAACATGTAAAACGTAAGTACTATGTTTTTGTAATAAAATTTGAGAATTTTTTTTTCTGTAATAAACCAATATTTTTATTTCATATTTACATGTGTACATCCATCTTAGTAAACATGTTTATATCAAGAAGGCCTATATCTAATTAAAATATGTTAAAGTTTAGTTTAAAAAATATTGAACATTTTTAAAATATAACATTACACACCTATTTTGAAATTAAAAGAAAATAATTATGTCTTACATTTGTCTTTTAAAAAATAGGTTGACTAAACAAAAGCAGATGAAATATTAAAAGGCATTAAGTAAAAAACGTAGAATAAATGCCATAAAATGCAAGAACTCTCAGCAATTGTTTTAGGTCGAAGGAAAACACAACTCTTCGCCAAGCGAACAAAGTAGGCATGAGTGTTGCAAACAATGCGTCAACGTACTTCTGCTTACTTTGTTTGCCCGATGGGTCGTGTTTTCTTTCGACCTGAAGCAATTGTGGCTATTTCTTGTATTTTATGATGTTCACTTAAAATTTTTTACTCATTATTTACCAACGCCATTTCTGTGGTGCCTTTTTATTATTAATAGGCATTGTATTTTTTTTTTTTTTTTCTTTTTTTGCGTAAATGGGTAATTGGTATGTTTTAACTTGATACACAAATGTAAAGATTTTTAAAAAACTCACAAGTTTGTACTTAATTTAATATTATTTTTCCTGTAAAATCTCTAATTGGAATTTAGAAGAATATTGATCGTAAATTATGAAATGACAGTGGAGGGCTGGCATTGAATGTGATTAAATTTTAATTCTCTTGAAAATCTCTAATTTTGAACAGAGTTTAGCGAGTTTTGAGCTATGAATTCTTTTTAACTAATTTTTAATTTTTGTTAAAATCGGTTTAAATCTTACGTTTATTTAGTTATTTACTTTTAAGTGTTTCCGAGAAAAAAAAACATGATTTAAAATATGGAATATTGCCAGCTCATAAATTTTAAAATTTATATTAAAAGTGACCTGAAAATGAATGAATTAGTTAAAAGTGTCCATTTTAAGTAATTTTAAAAAGTCTGTCAAACAGGTTTTCATCAAACATATTTAAGAATCACCTCAACAAAATTTCCGATTTGATTAAAAATAAAAAATAAAAATAAATAAATCGGTCTATTACTTTCATACGTGATTTATTTATTTATTTATTTTAATTAGTGCTCTAAATTCGATAAACATTACTTTTATTTATTTATTTTAAATGATAAGTTGGAGGGCAATTTTTCCCCCAAAAGTGTAAAAAAAAAAAAAAAAAAAAAAAAAAAAAAAAAAAAAAGTTTTGGTATATACTAATTTTATAATAATAGCAATATTAATTTATTAATATTGCTAAAAATATATAAAATATTTTCTTTAAAAAAAATAAAAATAAAAATAAAAAAATGCTAGCAAATGATGTCTGTATTTGCCAAAATAGTATTCCTTTTGCCTTATGATTATGATTAATATATTATTTATAAATGCTGTATACACATTTATATTTTGGAAAATAGAAGAGGTGTCAGAAAATCCAAATGTGTGTTTTAATATGCATTTTGAGGACCAGTGGACTTCTTTCAAACATGAAAAAGAATCACTGTTTTTATGTAGATCACACGAGAAAAATAATACTAAAAAAAAAACTTTATCCCAAACTTGTTGAAAGAAAAATTGTCTTATCAAAAATTAAATTTTCTTCAGGACAGAAATATAACATAAAAAGTTCATTTATTTTGAAAATTAAAAAACTTATAAATACCTATTTATAGTTTATTTTATTTATTTATTTTTTTTTTTTTTTATCTGATTATAATTATTGACAAAAATACAATGATAAAGATATCATATAATTATAGGTAATATGATTTAACTATAAATATTTTTTATCCGAGTTTTATACATTATTTTTAAAATTAAAATAATAAGAGACAGAAAAAGCCTATAATTAGTAACTCATTTTCACAAATTACATTCAAATATGAATGTTTTTTACTAATAATATAATTTCTTTTAATAATGAAATTTATATTTTCATTTATTTTATTTTATTTTTAAAGTTAAGATGCAATTTTAATTACCTCAAAAGTGAATTAAATTTAAATTCTAGAGCTTTCATTCAAAGATGAAATGATGATGTGAAAAAACATAACCAAAGAGGCTGCGCCAAAAAGGCAGATAACTTTTCGGATTTCGTAAATGTAGCAACCCCATTCAGGTTCACGCTCTCCTCATCTGGTAAAAAAACTGCTGTGGCGCATGCGTATTAGTGTGTTTATACTTGCTTGTCTCCCTCAATATACAGGCTCCCTAGATAAAATCGCCGAACACGTGGCCGATATTTTGTAAACAAATTAGATTCAAGATGCCATTTTATTGTTACGCATACCATTTTCCTAAATATTTCTGCAGTGAAACTTAATAATAATGTTCAAACAAGAACAAAAGAGAAATGTAAACAACTGAATCGAATTATAAAGTTAAGACTATTCCATATCGTAAAATTGCAGAACATTTTATGTATACACACACACACATACATATATATAATGAATAAAAGATTAATAGGAACATTTTATACACACACACATATATATATAGACATCAAAGCTTAAATAATTATAATTTCAATCACTTTAATAAAGGAATTTACTAAATGGAACATCCATTTAAATATGTTAACATCGCCACAGTTCACACGGCAACTTTTAATATTACATATGTTGATTAATATTAAAGTATATTACTAAAACTGGATTAAAAACAAAACAAAGTTATCACTATATCACTCTTACTTCAATTTCATATAATCTGTAACTCTTAGAAATAATATTGCAAGATAAAAATTTGCAAGCCACAATGCTTTGTTATGGCAGAGTTGAGGATTGTTTCCCTAACCAGCTGATATTCTTGTAGCCTCGAACCCAAAGTGGGAATATGGTACCGATACTTTTTCTCGAAGTCCTTTGACAGAAAAGGGAGACGAAGAATTATCTGAAGAAATCGCTGCATATGTCCAAAACGTTATTGATTCTCTTCCTGCAACCGACAAAAGATTTGATGAAATAATACACTTGCAAAGTGAAGACTTCATTTCCAAGATGCTTATTAAATATAGCGAAAGTGGGGGGCCTTCTAAAAATGAAATTTCAGTCACACTTCAAAGATTCTGGGAACATAGATATTCCTTATCTCTTCAGAATGGGATTTTGTTTAAAGATGCAAGAATCGTAATTCCTGGAAAGCTTCAAAGAGAAATTTTAGATCGAATTCATGATGGACACCAAGGAATAAACAAATGCCGTGCCAGAGCTCAACAATCAGTCTGGTGGTCACGCATATCCAAGGATATTGAAACATTAATTAAAAATTGCGCAAAGTGTATTCAATATCAGAGCCATCATAAACAACCTCTAATTCCAAGCAACCTTCCAGAGAGAATAGGTCAAGTCGTTGGAGTTGATTTACTAAAACTAAAAGGACACTGGTATGTAATCTGTTGCAACATCAGTGCCTTCCCCCCATTCTTTTCCCTCTGTTTTTCGGCCACCTGACGCGACAGCGGGAATGCTTTATTTTTATTTTTTATTCTCTTTTGGTTTTATTAGAAGAAGATGCACTTTCGATTCGAAAGTGAAGTGTTAAAAAAGATGTAGGCTTGAAAGGAAAGGCACTTTTACGGTGTCTTAAAATTTATTATGATTCTGTTTTATTAAAGAAGAAGAAAACTGAATATTTTGAATATACAGAAAGTTATTCATTATGTGAATCTGAATAATCTGAAAAATGTTAATTAATCGTCAAATTTTGTACATATATTTTCATTGTAAATAGTACCATTGCATCATCATTTAAGTAAATATGCTGAAAACCAAAGTTCCAGAAATATTACTTTGTGTCATCGATATTATCTTCTAACTCCCTAAGTTTCAAGTCGGCCGTGAAAAGAAGAAAGGGTGAGTAACCTTTTCGGTAATTAGTTGATAATAAATATGATTATAATTTTAAAAGATATTTATCGCTAGTTATAATCTAATTTAAAAAGAACCCATGAATATATAGATTATATTAAATTAGTGGCGCCCGAACAGGGACGGCCGACTTGGTTTACTTTCTCCAACATCGAAATAAATAAATATAAATGTTATTTGAATTGAATATTTGAAAATTTGTTCTTTTGATGATATATAAATAAAGAGAAAAAGTTTTGGTTTCAACGAAAAAGTTTCGTTTTCACTTACATTTGAAATAAATAATAAATGATATTTATATTATTAGTTTTGTTCTTGAAATTTGTTCCTTTGATAAAAATGAAACGAAAGAATATTTTAGTTTGGGTTTGTGCAATACTTTGTGTTTTGAATTATTGCATTATATATTAATATGATGAATGCATAACTTTGAAATGTTTTCGTTTAATTAACTACTTTGACAAGAAATTTTATTTGATAATTAATCAAATAATAATATTTTTTAAGATTTGTTATTTATAATTAGCATAATGAGTGTAATTCAAAAACAAAAAAGAAGTGTTCTTAGAGCGCAAACCACGAAGTTAATAAATAAAATCGAAGGCAGGTTATTAGAAATTGATGTTGGAGAAGAAGAGTTAGAACAATATTTAGAAGAGTTAAATTTAAAAGATAGGGAACTGAATTCATTAGATGACGAGATACAGAAAAATATCAAAGTAGAAGAGGTTGAAGAGGAAGTTTTAAAATGCAATGAATATAATTCAAATATTTTGATTTGGAAAACTAAAGTAAAAAGTAAAATGATTAAAATAAAAAATAGTAGTAATTCTAACATTTTATCGACTAGCCCCGTAATAGAAGGTAATAGAACACCAAAATTAGATCAAGGTTATATTAATCTTCCTCGATTAAACATTGATAGATTTAACGGTGAACCAACCGATTTCCAAAGATTTATGGATCAGTTTGAAGCAGCAATCGATAAGAATTCAGTTTTATCAAATATTGATAAATTTAGCTATTTGAGAACATACTTAAGTGGTACAGCTGCTGATGCAATAAAAGGTTTCACGCTAACAAACAATAATTATTACGCGGCTCTGGAAACATTAAAAGATCGATTTGGTAAAAAAACATTATTAATTAATTCACATTTAAATAAATTACTAAATCTTTGTCCTGTAAAAAAATCCAACGATATATTTGAATTAAGAAAATTACTGGACACATGTCAGACAGAAATAAGAAATCTAGAATCCCTAGGGATAAAAGAAGAAAATTACAGCACGTTATTTTGCCCAATTTTCATAAAACTTTTACCAGCAGACATAGTTTTAGAAATAACGAAAAAATACGGCGATGATGATCAGTGGAAAGTTTCAGAAATGATTGAAATTTTAAAAACAGAAGTTGTTAGTCGCGAAAAAGCTACTGCACTAATTTCAAATGCCCAACACTCAGAACATATTTCCACCACATCAAATAAGAAAGAAAGTTATGAATCACCAAAAAGAAACAAAATTCGTCCCTCAACTGCAGCTAGCCTTTACAATAATAATTCAGGCAATAAACGACATTTCTGTAATTTTTGTAATAGCGAAAAACATCTATTGCAGGATTGTAAAGAATTCAAAACTAAAGAATTCAGTGAAAAAAGAGATTTTTTGATGAAACGTGGTCATTGTTTTGTGTGTTTCTCTAAAGGTCACTTGGCAAAAAATTGCCGCTGCTTTGTAAAATGCCGTATTTGTTCTCGCCGTCATTTCGATATAATGTGTCCAGAAAATAATTCTGAAAAACAAGTTACAAATGAAAATACCACTTTGTCCAACAAAACTTGCAATCAAGAAGTGTTACTCCAAACTTTAACGCTAAGGTTAATCAATAAAGATAAAGAATACATTATCAGAGCATTAATTGATTCAGGATCTCAGAAATCTTATTTGAAAAAAGAAATAATAAAGAAAATTGGTTATACACCTACAGGGCAAGAAAAATTAAACCATAGTTTGTTTGGTGGGTTACAACAAACACATGATCATTTACGATATAGAATAAATTTAAGTGATTTAAATAAAAACTATTTGTGTAATTTTGAAGTTCTTGATCAAGAAAAAATTTGCGCAGAAGTACCTAAATTACGAAATGGGCCATGGATTAACGAAGCAAGAAGGCGGGGAATTCAATTTTCAGATTATGACAACTCAACAAAATTTAGAAGAAATAAAAATAGAGAAATTGATTTGTTAATTGGTGCAGATGTATGTGGGAAACTTTTTACAGGGAAAAGTAAATTACTCTCGAAGGGTTTAGTGGCCTTTGAAACAAAATTAGGTTGGACATTGATGGGTAAAACTGAAGAATTTAGTTCCAACGATAGTACAAATGTTGTTTTATCTCTTCATGTGGCCAATGCACAGATTTCAGATCTTTGGTCCCTGGATACTTTAGGAATTTTGGATTCAGGAAACAAGAACACGAGAGAAGAATTAGACATAGCTGCTGAAGAATATTTTAACCAAAATGTTAAAACTGTTGAAGACGGCAGATATGAAGTAATCCTTCCATGGATTGAAGGCCATCCTCCACTACCTAGCTGTAGACCAATTGCTGAGCGAAGATTGAAGAATTGCGTGGAATCACTGAAGAAATCTGGAAGATTAGAAGCTTACGAAGCAGTTTTTGACGAATGGCTTGCAGAAGAAATCATTGAAGAAGTTGAGCCATACAGTGATAATCTAAATGAACATTTTCTGCCCCACAGAGCAGTTATTAAAGAAAATTCCACAACTAAAATTCATCCGGTTTTTGATGGGTCAGCGAGAGAAAAGGGCTCTCCTTCTATTAATGATTGTTTGGGAAAGGGTCCCAACTTAGTGGAACTAATTCCCTCTGTAATTAATAGATTTCGCTTAAAAAAAATTGGGGTAATTTCAGATATTCGTAAAGCGTTCCTACAAATTCAGCTCAGCGAAGTAGACCGACCATATCTTAGATTCCTGTGGTGGGAGGAGGGTGATCCTTCAAATATTAAGATTTTTCAACATAGAAGAGTAGTATTCGGCCTTACTTGTAGTCCCTACTTGTTAGGAGCAACTCTAAAGTACCACTTGCAACAGGTTAACGATGAACTAAAGGAAACTGCCGATAAACTAGCAGAATCTTTTTATGTAGATAATAGTGTTACTAGTGTAGAAAGTGCCGAAGAACTTGAAAAATTTATTTCGGAGTCTAAATATATCCTTAGTACTGCAAAATTCGATCTAAGAGGGTGGGAGCATAATATTATCAATCCAACAGAAGAAAATTCTACTCCCTCCAAGAAAAGAAATGTTCCAGTTTTGGGATTATTATGGGATTTAAACAATGATTCACTAAGTATAGATTTGCGAGAAAATCAAGAAAAAATCAAGACAGTTACCAAAAGACAAATATTGTCAGTAGCCCATAAAGTATTCGACCCCATCGGATATAGTTGTCCTGTAACCTTAGCACCAAAAATTTTACTTCAAGAATGTTGGCAACTAAAAGTGAGTTGGGATTCTGAATTACCTGAATGTGTTGGGAAAAAATTTGAGAAATGGAAAAGGGGACTACATAAGTTGAATGACGTTGCTATTCCAAGGCTCCTTGTACCTGATCCGGAGTATACGGAAATGAGCCTTCATGTATTCTGCGATGCAAGCAAAGCAGCCTATGCAACTTGCATTTTTTTAAGAGCAGAAAATTTTAATGCCATTACCTGCCAACTTGTGCAAGCCAGATCTCGGGTAGCCCCATTGAAGTCAGTCACCATTCCCAGGCTAGAACTTCTTGCCTGTACCATAGGAGCAAGACTAGCGCAATGTGTAAAAACAGATCTAAGACAGCCAAGTATTCCAACACATTTTTGGACAGATTCATCAAATGCTCTATTTTGGATCAAAAGAAATGAAAATTGGGCACCTTTTGTTTACAATAGAGTGCAAGAAATTAGATCCCTCAGCCATCCAGAGAAGTGGAAATACGTACCAGGGAGGCTCAATCCTGCCGATTTGCCATCTCGGGGCTGTTCTGCTGAATTTCTCCTAAAATCCCGGTGGTGGGAAGGACCTTCTTGGTTAAGAAGATCTTCAGAATTTTGGCCTAACGAAGTTTTAGAACCTGATTTAAATGTAATAGAATCAGAGAGAAGAAAAACAATAGTTTCTGCAGCCAATGTGTCATCGGAAAACATAGACTTTTACGAGAAATGTTCCTCGTATAAAAAGATGTTAAAGGTCACAGCATGGATACTCAGATTTAAAGAAAATGCTAAAAAGCCTAAAGAAGCAAGAGTAATGACCAATTTAACAGTTGAAGAAATAGAAAAGGCTGAACTTACGATTATGAAGTTTGTTCAGAATCAAGATTTAAATTTTAAGAAAAACTTATCCTCTTTGCGTACATTTGTTGATGAAATGGGAGTCATCAGAGTTCAAACTAGAATATCAATGCGAAAAGATTCAGAAAATTTTAGATATCCAGTAGTTTTGCCAGCGAACCATAACGTAACCCATAGAATTATTGAAAATGAACATACAGAAATGAATCATGCAGGAATACAAATTCTTATGTCAGCAATTCGAGAGAAATTCTGGATAATAAGATGCAGGAAGACCATTAGAAAGATTCTGCATAGATGTGTCCAGTGTCAGAGATTCTCTTCGAAAGCTGCTGAAGTGCTGAGTCCACCTCTGCCTGAAGATAGAGTGAGAGAAGCTGGTGTTTTTGAAATTATTGGAACCGACCTTTTTGGACCACTATTCTTAAAAGATGGCAGCAAATGTTGGGTAGTTCTGTATACATGTGCAGTTTTTCGAGCTATTCACCTAGAATTGACGACATCCTTGACAACAGAGAATTTCATACAGACCTTGAGAAGATTCATTTCACGTAGAGGACGACCACGTATCATCTGCAGTGATAATGGAACCAACTTAGTTGCGACAAGAAAAGAATCAAATTCAAACCTCTAGATTTGGTAGAATTATCAAAGCAGTGAAAAAACTTTAATATCTAAACTGACTATAAAACTTTAAGTCCAAAATGACTTGAACATTTTTCTGAACTATTTTTATATTATATTGTTTATTATTATTTTTTTTTATTATTTTACCAAGAATATTTTAGAATGTAAACAGTTTTCCTTTTTCTTTAATATTTTGTTGAGCATGTACAGAATCTTTCCATGCTCAAGGTGGGAGGATGTTGCAACATCAGTGCCTTCCCCCCATTCTTTTCCCTCTGTTTTTCGGCCACCTGACGCGACAGCGGGAATGTTTTATTATTATTTTTTATTCTCTTTTGGTTTTATTAGAAGAAGATGCACTTTCGATTCGAAAGTGAAGTGTTAAAAAAGATGTAGGCTTGAAAGGAAAGGCACTTTTACGGTGTCTTAAAATTTATTATGATTCTGTTTTATTAAAGAAGAAGAAAACTGAATATTTTGAATATACAGAAAGTTATTCATTATGTGAATCTGAATAATCTGAAAAATGTTAATTAATCGTCAAATTTTGTACATATATTTTCATTGTAAATAGTACCATTGCATCATCATTTAAGTAAATATGCTGAAAACCAAAGTTCCAGAAATATTACTTTGTGTCATCGATATTATCTTCTAACTCCCTAAGTTTCAAGTCGGCCGTGAAAAGAAGAAAGGGTGAGTAACCTTTTCGATAATTAGTTGATAAATAATAAATATGATTATAATTTTAAAAGATATTTATCGCTAGTTATAATCTAATTTAAAAGGAACCCATGAATATATAGATTATATTAAATAATCATTGCTGATTATTATTCAAGATTTTTAGTTCCCCATCATACTATAGGTATGGGGAACTTAGGTAATCGTGAAAATTTTCGACCTCGGTTTTTTGACTTTTTTACACGTTTTCAGGTGTGAGGAATCCGAAAATGACAAAATTTGTATGGTGTCTGTCTGTAGGGTGTCTGTTAGTGCGTTAGTCTGTTAGTGTGTTAGTCCGTTAGTTTGTTAGTCTGTGTACACGATATCTCAAGAACAAATTATCGCAGAGAGGTCAGATCAGTTTTAAAGTATTACTTTCGACACTGGCAAGAACCCTATTCATTTGCAACATTCGAATTTAAAAACTTCGTAAGTTATTAGAAATTTACGATTTTCGTAACATGGGAGAATAGGACAAAAATTCACTTAAACGTGCATTTAATGGAAACTTTTTACTGTAAAAATGTCAGGCCAGTTTCAAAATATCAGTTTTGATGCCGGAATGAACATCAGTAACTATAAAAATGCTACTTTGAAGATTTCGCAATTTGTTGGAAATTTACGAATTTCTTAACATGGCAGCATAGGGCAAAATTTCACATAACCGTCAATTTTGAGAGATATTTTCATCGTAAAGATGTCAGACTACTTTTGAAATATTATTTTGGACACAGGCATGAATGAATGAATGAATTTTCCAATATAAAAATTTCGTAAGTTATTGGAAATTTACGAATTTCTTAACATGACAGAATAGAGCAAAATTTCATATAAACGTGAATCTTGGGGGATAATTTCATCGTAAAGATGTCAAACCACTTTCGAAATATTATTTAGGATACTGGCATGAATATCATAGACTATGATTTTTCCAATTTAAAAAATTCGTAAGTTATTTGGAATTTACAATTTACTTAACGTGGCAGAGTAGGGCAAATTTGAGCATAAACTTCCATTTTGAGGATCATAAATACATTAGACAACTTCAAAATTACATTTATGATATTTGTTTGAACATGATTGAATACAAATATTCTACTAGGAAAATTTCGTAAATTATTCGTAATTTACGATTTTATCAACATAGCGAAATTGTAATTTTTTCATATAAATATGAATTTTGACGATTATTGCATTGGAAATAGTAGCATGAAAACTAAATAACGGAATTAACCCTGATAAAATAAATTAATAGATTAGAATAAGATAAATATATCGAAGAGAACGGTGGATAGCCTATTAGGCGGGGATTTCATTCTGTCACTGTATTAAGCTTTGGTCAAATTCATTTCTTTTAACATGATTATAATATGTCTCGCACTAGAAATTTATGAGAATATATATATGATGGGGAACTAAGCAGAGTCCACCTATGCCAACTAGTCTGAAGTGGCGAAACTAGAAAATCTTTCTTCTTTAGTTGTCATAAACCATATGAAGTCAATTTTTGCAAGACATGCCATACCCGAGGTTGTACGGAGTGACAATGGAACACAGTTTTCGCAGTTCATTGGTTCTGAATATTATAAATTTGCAAAACATACAAGTTTTCCATTGTGACCTCAAGCCCAAAATTCCCTCAGAGTAATGGATTCATTGAGTCCATGGTAAAGAATTTAAAAAATCACTACTTAAAATGACAATCAGAAGATCCCTGTCTGATGTTACTTGCAATTAGATCCACACCATTAGAGGATGGGTATAGTCCAACTGAATCGTGAATGGGAAGGAAATTACACACACCTGTACCATCTGCACATGAAATGCTGATGCCTAGCCTTGCTAATTTTAATTCTTTAAGGGGAAAAGGAAATGGTGATGAGAGAAAGACAGAAACGTAATTTTGATCAACATCATGGAGACAGAAACCTCCCATCATTGGAAGTAGGTCAACCTGTTTGGATCAAGGATTTAAAATCCTATGGAAAGATAAAAAGTCTTCATTCGGCCCCTCGTTCATACATTGTACAAACACCCCGTGGCGAGTTCCGACAAAATAGGATCCATCTACATCCATCGTCGCTTCCATCGGATTTCTGTTGGACTGATGATAATGAAGTAAATCCTGCCTTGTCCAAAGAGTTTTCGAAAAATGTGCCAACGATTCAGGACAATGTTCCAACGATCCAGGATAATGTGCCAACAATCCAGGACAATGCGGGCAATCCAAATGAAGTCATGACTGATCCACCTGTAATTACTACTAATTGTGCTCTTCCTCCAGAATTCAACCTTCGTAAAACTCGCAGTGGTCGAGTGGTAAAAATTCCTAATAGATTTTTGGACTAATGACTTTTAAAAGAGGGGTGATGTGATGTAATCGATTAACTATCGATATTTTGTAAATAGTTTATCTTTTGTGTATGGCAACACAAGAGTTGATGTTTGGGTTCGTGTTGCGAGTTCTGATTCTGTAAACAACATCATGCGCGCTCATTAAAGTATTTTCAACGTTTTTATGGTGTTTATCGATGATAAAACATTTCGTTTCAATAGTAATTAAAATACAGAGTAAGAATTGCAATACGAGAATTTTTATGAGTATAAATCCTTTCAGAGTTATTCTACCGTTTTAAAAACGGATAATTATATATGTGTTAAGAGTTATTTTCATCACAGTCTGGTGAATTGCATCTGTAAAGGAATAGCCGATGCTGTGTTATACTATTCCAGCTTTTGTATATAGATCCTGTAAATAAACTATTGTGTTTTTGATACGAAATTGATGTCATATATGAGTTTATCGTCGACGTCTGGCGTTCGCTTACAAGACTCGGCTGCAAGTAAGTTATTTCTACATATTTTGAGATAGAATTATTTTAAACGATGAACATTTTGTAAAAGTGAATTGATTTAATAGCATTAGGCAGACGATATTTGTTTCTTTATTTATGTGAAGATTTTTTTGATGAATCTAATAACAAGAGCTATCCACGATTGTAATGAAATGCTCGCCTTCTGGTGGGTTAAGGTGAAATTACAATTAACAGGAATAGCTTTCGGCTTTCATCGAGACGCCATTGCTTGCTGTATATTCGATGTTTAGTTTCACATATATTTATTGAATAAAAATGAATAATTCCGGTAAAAAAGATAACACATACTGTTGTGTGCCATAGTGTAACTCCAAAGGATCAAGAAATCCAGAATTAAACTTCCATTTATTTCCAAATGACAAATTTAAAATTTCAGTTGCTTTGGCTAATGAAAGTAAAGAATTAATCAGATGATTTGAAACTAATATTTGTTCAGCTTCAGTTAAATATCTACTTCCGATCGAACTTTAAATAAACTACAATATTTTTTCCAAAAGCAATCGATTTTCCATGATATAATGGCGGAGAAATTATAGCACGAATATTAAGTAGTAACACAAATAGAACAATAATAAATACACGTGGCTATTATATTTACTAACAACAAAAGTTAGAAAAGCGCCATCTATCGATCATTACAAACGCGGATTGTTTTTAATGTATATAATTGAATATACTATTCACAAATTTAAATAAATTGAAGATTAAGTTTAAAATAAATATTTTGAGTTATAATATGGAAGGCTTAAAGAAAATTAGAACACAGCATCGGAGAATATTTACAAAAGCTTGTAATCAATTTGAAAAGGTAGAAGATACATTAAATAATGTAAATAAAATAGCAAAGTTAAAATTAATTGAAGAAAAAGCTAAATTAACGATAAAGTGTGATGGAAAAATTACTCAACAACTTTGTTTTGAAGATACAGATGAAAAATTGCTTGAGTCAGAAGTTGATGAGTCTGAGGATTATCTTGATCGTTGGCGTATGTTAGAGAAAAACTAAATAATTTAACAATCTCTGTAAATAATAATGCTGTTCAGAGTTCTGAAGTTCTACCACAAAATACATTATTGCGTTACCCCAAATTTCAACTACCTACATATAATGGGGACATTAGAAATTGGTTATGCTTTTGGGGACAATTTTAGAAGATTGATAGAGAGCCTAATTTAGTCCTTGATTATAAGTTTTCGTATTTGTGCCAAGCAATGGAAAAAGGTAGCGTTGCAGAAGAATTGATTAAGAGTTTCCCACCTGGTGGTGTTAGCTATGCAAAAGCAATAAAACAATTGAAAAATCATTTGGCAATGAAGAATTGCTAATTCAAGTTTATGTGAGAGATTTGTTGACTTTGGTACTGCAAAAGCAAAACACAGAAAGAAAATCATTGAGAAAGCTTTATGGCCTGTTAGAAACGAAATTACGTTCTCTTGAAATTCTGGGAGTTACCAGAGATAAGTATGCTTCTATGCTGTTCTGTTTCCCTTTGTAGAGTCGTCACTACCAGAAGAAACATTAAGACCATGGGAACGTTACAGATCTACGAATCGTAGGTCGTGTGAATCTGCGTTAGAAGATGGACAAAATTTAATATCAATACAGAAAAAGGATTTGGATTCCCTCTTAGAATTTTTTCATGATGAAGTTTCATCTGAAGAAAGAATAAGTCTGGCTTCACAAAATTTCCATTTTGCAAAATCTAAAGTATGTGTAAGAGGAGAGAGCAAATTCCATGTCAACAAGAAATTTACAAGTAATAAGCTCAAGTTTGGGAATAATGTGAAGGTTTCAAGTGCGACTGATCTTTTTACTGCTACCAGAGATCAAAAGCAGTGTTTATTTTGTTCCAATTTCCACAGTTGTGAGTATTGTTTTAAAACTAGAAAAATGCCTATGAAAGAAAGAGAAAGTCTAGTTGAAAAGTCTCGTTGTTGTTTTTTATGTTTACATATCCGCCAGTGCTCTTGAAAAGCAGGATGCTTATGTTGCGGCAAAAATCATCATATTTTGTTATGCCGAAGTATGAAACAATCAAATGCAGGCGAACCAAAACGAGAGATAGAGAAAAATGCTCAAAGTGATCAAGCACTTGCCAGTGTATCAAAGTCTCCGCGTGTAGTGTTACAAACCCTATTGGTGATGCTCAGAGGCAATGGAAAGAGGCGCAGAGCCAGAGCCATTTTTGACACTGCATCACAACGTTCTTATTTACTCACAGATACAGCTAAAAAGATGAAGTATGAAGTAGAGGATTCAGAATATCTTCAGCATTCTCTTTTTGGCGCTAAGAGTACCGGTATGTGCAAACATGACATATTTAAGTTAATCTTAACAAGTGTTAGTGGGGATTACAAGTGCAATTTTAACGTGCTAGGTCGACCAGTCATATGTGAAACGAAACCCCCTACAACTCCTGAGCTTTGTATTAAAGAACTTTCAGACTTCAGTGTTCAGGTTGAAGATGATCATCAAGCTCCTATTGAAATTCTGATCGGAGCTGATGTTATGGGAAAGTTGATGATGGGTAATTATAAGCTTCTCCCCAGTGGCCTCTCTGCAATTGAGACAAAGTTAGGATGGACAGTTATGGGTCGCACGTCAAGTCTATCTTTCAGTGACTGTTCAACTTTGATTTCAATGATGAATAAAGACGCATCTATTACTGATTTGTAGACTTTGAATACACTTGGAATTACTGATCCTTCGGTGAAGAAGACCAAAGCTGAGTTACAAAAGGTTGTCACAAACCATTTTTTAAGTACTATTGAAATTAAAGATAATCGTTTTCAAGTACATTTGCCATGGTTGGAAAATCATCTCCCACTTCCAAACTATTATGAGCTAGCATTAAAAAGGTTGAATAGTACAATAAAGTGACTTAAATCGGAGTGTCTGTGTGAAGCTTATGAAGAAGTTTTCAATGAGTGGCAAGATTGCGAAATTATAGAAGAGGTGGAGAATGAGTGTAAAGAACCAGTACTTTACTTACCTCATCGAGCAGTAATTAAAGAGAAGAGCACCACGAAGATCAGACCGGTATTTGATGCCTCTGCAAAAGTAAAAGCAGGGCCCGACTTAGATTACCTGGAGCCCCGGGGCGAGCCTATTCTGGGGGGGCCCCCTGCAGTGGAATGAGAGTTCTTTAGGTTGCAGAATTTCTGCATATGCCTGTAGGGGGGCCCCTTCCAGAAGGGTGGTCCAGGGCATTTGCCCCGTATGCCCTGCCGTTAGTCAGGGCCTGAGTAAAAGGATCACCGAGTCTTAATGATTGTTTAGAAAAAGGGTCAAATCTCATAGAGCTGATTCCGAGTATTCTAATGCGTTTCCGCAAAGAGAAGATAGGTGTCACTGCAGACATTCGAAAAGCATTCCTCCAAATAAGCCTTCAGCCGGCTGACAGAAATTACTTAAGATTTCTATGGATCACCAGTGACGGGCAAATTAAAAAGTATAGGCACTGTAGAGTTGTTTTTGGTGTATCGTATAGACCCTTTCTGCTAAGTTCTACGAATCAATATCTGCTAAAAACTGTTTTGGAGAAAATAAAAGTTGGTGAGTTCTCATACCCAAAAGATGTCGTTCAAAAACTTTTGACTAGTTTCTACGTAGACAATTGTGTTAACAACGTGAAGAATGAAGCAGAACGTAAACAGTTCATGGAAGTAGATACTGAAGTTATGGCTGAAAGAAAATTTGATCTACGAGGATGGGAATTTACCGATCCTAACGCCGAAAGTCCAACTGGTTCTAGCGTATTGGGTTTAATATGGAATAGAAAAGTTGACACTCTACGAATAAACACCGAAAGTTTCCAAGGGGTGTGTAATGAGGAAGTAACAAACAGAACCATTTTATCATCAGCTCACAAAATCTTTGATCCTTTAGGTATCACCTGTCCCGTTTCTCTCTTTCCAAAACTTTTGTTACAACGCTTGTGGAAGACAAATATGACTTGGGATCAGAAAGTAGATTTAGAAACTGAGAGAGAGTTCCGAAAATGGTTGAAGGATGTGCTAGTTTTGTCAACAATTGAAATACCAAGGTGGATTAGATTTGACATTAAAGATGAGAAGAAATCTTTACATGTATTTTGTGACGCAAGTCGATCCGCCTATGCAACGTGTGTCTTTTTGAGAGTTGAAAGAGAAAATTGTGAGCACATACAGCTTGTTCAAGCTAAAGACAGAGTTGCACCTTGTGGAAATAAGGAGACTAGTATTGCTCGTCTGGAACTTCTCGGGGCTACTATTGCTGCTCGCCTTTCTTCAAACATATTAGAAGATCTTCTTGTAAGAGATGCATATTACTGGACTGATTCCACCACTGTACTTGCGTGGATAAGAAAAGAAGATTCGTGGGGAGTTTTTGTTCAAAATAAAGTAACTGAGATACTCAGTTTGACTCCCAAAGAGGCTTGGAGGTATGTCGCTGGTTCCATGAATCCAGCAGACCTTCCTAGTAGAGGTTGCACTGCTCTACAGTTGTCTTCGTCGAAATGGTGGGAGGGGCCTGCATGGTTATACTCTCCATCTGTTTTGTGGCCCAATGCTGAAGACATTGTTCGAGAAGAGGAAATAAACAGTGAGAGAAAAAATAAAATTGTGTTTTCTATGTTAACTGTTGAAGTAGGCTCACTACTACATTCTCGTACTAATGACTATAAGAAACTATCCGAATCGTAGCTTGGATAAGGAGGTTCTATTACAACTGTTTAAATTCCCAAAAGAAGCTAGGTGACCTTACTGTTCATGAGACAGGAGAAGCAGAAAAAACCGTTGTGCAGCTTATCCAAAGAGAGTCCTTCCCAGATATGAGTGAGAAGAGACTCAAGATTTTAGACACATTTGTTGATGAGGGAACAGCAGTGTTCAAAAGCGATGATAGATACAGTGCGTTAAGAAATTATAAGACCACAAGCGTATTGGTGCATTTCTGAAGACGAGAGCATAATATGCAAATTTTTAGTTGCGTATTTAAAATTGATAAGAAAATGCATCCTATACTAATTCCAACTTTTAAAATTAAATTAAATTTCATTAAAACTTATTCATTTTTCTAAAAATTTAAGACTGTGACTGTTAAGAAATTATAAGACCACCTGAGAAAATTAGCATATTATACATGACGTCAAACTCAATATAAAGCGCATGCGTCAATATTTCGTAAAAGCATTACCTAAGAAGCAAAGACTTAGGATTTGAATGCGTTATCTACGATTATTTTGACGATGTCTCGAGGTAAAGAATTATCGGAGTGGGAAGTGAGAAAAAATTTATTTTATAAAGGCTCTGGTAAATCTAAAAGAGATATTGCGAGGTTAATGAACCATTCTAAAACTGCCATTCATAATGCCATAATTAGAAAAGATTATTCAAACAAAATAAAACGATCTGGTAGAAAAAATATTTTGACAGCACGTGATAATAGACAAATTTTTCAACTGTCAACTAAAAAAGGTCTTTCAATTCGTGAAATTTCGAAACGTTTCAGCAAGAAAACTTCACATGTAACAATCTGGAAGAGTCTTAAATTAAATATTAAAACAAAATTTACGAAATTGAAGAAAAAACCAAAGTTATTGAAATGCCATTGAGAAGAAAGATTAAAATGAGCTAAAAATGTCTCGTCATGGAATGACGAGTGGAAACAAATTATATTTTCTGAAGAAAAGAAATTTAACCTTGATGGTCCCGATAGTTACAAACACTATTGGCATGACTTGAGGAAGGAACCAAAATAATGTTTCAGTCGACAATGGGTGGAGGATCAGTAATGATTTGGGGAGCTTCCAGTTATGAGGAGTTGTGTGATTTACAGCGGATTTCGGGTCAAATGAACTCTACATAATATCAGTCTATGCTATATGATCATATGATACCGTTTGGACCTTTATTAGGTGGTGCTAACTGGATGTTTCAACAGGACAATACTGCTTGTCATACATCTAAATCCACACAGGAGTGGTTTAAAAAAGAAAAAATTAATGTTTTGCCATGGCCAAGTCGAAGTCCAGACTTGAACCCCATGAAAAACCTATGGGGTGTATTATCTCACAAAGTTTATGCTAATAATAAACGATTTTCATCTGTCAATGAACTGGAAATAGCCATTGTAAAAGAATGGTACAATACACCTGGTTACTTCAATGAAAAACAGAGTGTCTGAAGTCATGAGGAAAAATGGAGGACCAATATCATATTAATTTTTTATACAATTTTGTTTTTTGACAAGTGGTCTTATATTTTTTTAACAGGTTATTTTTCACTTATTTCAAATATATATTTTAATTAAACATTTATTGCATTATACCAAGTTATTGCAAACTAATTATAAAAAAATATAGAGCAATATGTTATTTTATGTATTTAAATTTTGTTTAGAATCTTTATTTTTCTTATAATTTACAATATTAAAGTGGTCTTATAATTTCTTAACGGACTGTATAGCAGAGTTCCGAATACCTGCGGTTTTACCAGGAGAACATCCAATTGTGAGAAGTCTTATATTTAAAGAACACAGGAAAAGAGGACATGCTGGTGTATCATATACACTGAATTCTTTAAGAGAGATATTTTGGATCCTTTGTGGCAGGAGAACAGTGAGATCAGTTATAAGATCATGTGTGATTTGCAAAAAGTTTACTGCCAAAAATATTAAGCCTCCAACTGCACCGCCACCGGCAGATCGGGTGCAAGATGCCTGTGTGTTCTAAGTCACGGGTTTAGATTTTGCTGGCCCTGTCTACCTGCGAGATAATTCTAAGGCCTGGATTTGCTTATTTACATGTGCAGTATACCATGCAGTTCACCTCGAGTTGGTGACCTGTCTCTCGACAGATACTTTTATTTTAGCCTTTCATCGTTTCATCGCTCGCAGGGGAAAGCCTTCAGTAGTTTACAGTGACAATGGAAGCAACTTCACAAGAGCAGCTAGTATTCTTAAATGTGTCGATTTCAAAGGAGTGTCTCTACAATTAAGAGAGAAGAGAATTTTTTGGAAATTTATTTCATCTGGAGCTCCTTGACGGGGAGGATGGTGGGAAAGGTTAATAGGCATGATGAAAGCTATATTGAAGAAGATCTTAGGCAGAGCAAGTTTGAACCACGAAGAGATGACAACAGCTCTATGCAATTGTGACGCTATCTTGAATGATAGACCTTTGACGGCAGTAACTTCAGACCCAAGTCTCAGTGTTCTCACACCTGCATATTTTCTGAGAGAAATAAAAAGTGGCACCTTGCCAGACATTAAAACTTCTTCAGACCCAAAGCACTTTCGACGAAGATTGAGTTATATTCAGACTATTCGTGAACATTTTCGATCAAGATTCCGTCAAGAATATTTAGGAGCACTTTGTACGAAGCAGAAAAATCAACAATTTTTTACCTTAAAGGTGGGAGAATTAGTTCTTGTTGGAGACGATGAAAAGAAAAGACAGTCGGGGCCTCTTGGTCGAATAGTTGAAGTGTTTCCAGGTTCTGATGGTATCGTTCGTCGAGTTAAAGTGAAGACACAACATGGAGACTTTTTAGAGCTGTTCAAAGGATATACCCGTTAGAAGTTCCTGATACTGACTCCTTTGTTACTCCAGCAGAGGTAATCCCCACGGTGGGAGTTAAGAGCAGTGCACTTGACAGTGAATCTGCCGGCCGCATACCAGTTATTACTAGAACGGGACGTGTAATTGAGTCCCCACAGAGACTTGACTTATGACTTTAATATTAGCACTATCATTTTAGTTGTAAATATGTATCAGTGCAAAAACCCTTAACGGCTTAAAAGTTTGTGACGCCGCTACTTTATGGCTATAAGAATTTAAAATATGAGTCTTAAAAATAATGATATCAAATTTTAAGTGACGCTTTGCAATTACTTAAAATATACATAGATTTTCTTATTTGATCATTTACTTTTTTCTTTTATTTATATTTATAATGCAAACGTAATATTTTTAACTTCAAGATCAGACAGATATATAAAATACATTCACTGATACTTTTTCATTCGCATTTCAAATTCAAAATAACAGTTTTAAAAGGAATGATATAAAAATTCCAGTGGCGCCTCGGTGTTATTTTAAAAGATTTGCTTTTGGATTCCATTAAAATTACTTTTGTTTTGTCTAATAAAGTATATTTACAGATTGAAACGGTGCTTTTAATTTTCAAATATACTGTCAAATAATTATGCTTTCATTGAGTTTGTATTATAAATTAAAATTATTTATTTCAATAAATTGATTTATCTTTTGCATCACGCTATCCAAAACATAGTATCATAGTATCCAACTAAGTGAAAATTTGCGCAAAGAGGTAGTGGGACGTAAAGAAAACATTTACACAAATTTTACTTGCAGTTTTGAATAGCGTGACGCAAAAGATAAATTAATTTATTGAAATAAATAATTTTAATTTATAATACAAACTCAGTGAAAGTATAATTATTTGACAGCATATTTGAAAATTAAAAGCACTGTTTCAATGTGTAAATATACTTTATTAGACAAAACAAAAGTAATTTTAATGGAATCTAAAAACAAATCTTTTAAAATAACACCGAGGCGCCACTGGAATTTTTATATCATTCCTTTTAAAACTGTTATTTTGAATTTGAAATGCGAATGAAAAAGCATCAGTGAGTGTATTTTATATATCTGTCTGATCTTGAAGTTAAAAATATTACGTTTACATTATAAATATAAATAAAAGAAAAAAGTAAATGAACAAATAAGAAAATCTATGTATATTTTAACTAATTGCAAAGCGTCACTTAAAATTTGATACCATTATTTTTAAGACTCATATTTCAAATTCTTATAGCCATAAAGTAGCGGCGTCACAAACTTTTAAGCCGGGTTTTTTGTACTGATATCATTACTTTTTAGGGGTTATTGATCAAAAAATTAAAACAAGTCCTTCTGGCTCCTAGGAAGGGTAAACTGATTTATCTTTTCTTATGAAGTTGCCATCATTTTTTTTCAAAATGGCAGCTACAATTTATTAATGGACTTGGTGGATTTATAAATGAAGGCTATGTATATATGGAGTTTTAAGCAAATCGGTTCATAAAACCTTTCTAATGATTTGAAATTTTCAGTGTGCTGGCATGGCACAGGGAAACAAGAGGGTGGATTAAGTTGGCAAATGAACATATGAAATACATTTCTGAGATAAATCTACACTACAAATTTAGTGTGAATTAATTCAGTATTTCAAACGTTATCATGCTGACAAATTTTCAAGTAGCCTGCCACTTGGAAACAAAATGGAGAAGCTTCGCACTAGAAAAATTTATTGACTGGGATTCTCAAACTCTTAAAAAAAAAAAAAAAAAAAAAAGAAAGAAAGAAAGAAAGAAAGGATGGAAGGAAGAAAAATAAGTGGAAATTTTCAAATTTAAGTTAGAATTACGTAATTTACATTTTGCAAGATTCTTTTTAGAGAATTACAAATACAAATTAAACAATTAAAAAAAAATCCAGTAAATGTTAAAAATGGAAATTTATATATTTTCTTTCCCCTTTTGAGGCTAAGTATAGATACTAGAGGTGAGTTCGGGCTCTATTTTGGCAATCCGAGCCCGCCCGGTCCCGAAGCATTTTTGAACTCAGCTCGCCCGAGCCCGAAAAATTTTGTGTGATCAGAGCCCGAGCCCGCCCGAGCCCAATATTGAAAGTGGTACGCTATGCAACGCACACAAAATAGTAAAATTAAATACCGTTTTCATTTTCAAATTATATTTCTTATTATCAATCCTCAATCTAAATAACTATAACAATATTGTTAACAATTATTATAACAATTTATAATGTCTGTGTCTCTGTATACATGTATATATTTACATAGAATATATTTATAGTGCAGCCCATTGTTTATAATGCGCCTATTGGGGGACAAAAAATTTATCCGAATGAGTGATATAATGAGGCCCAATATAACGAAGGAGGAAGGATTACTCTATAACACTATGACATAATATCCATCCCGTTGAAAAAAAGTTCTATTTAGAAAAAGGAAAGTCAAAGCTACTAAGGTTTGCAAGATTATTTTGTGATTTATAACCTATCATGACTATTATGGCATTACTAAAGGTACTCTCAAAATGAATAAAATTTCTTTCTTTCTTTTTTTTCTTTTTTTTTTTTTTCTTTTTTTTTTTTTTTTTCACATTTTCCAGTTAGTGAAGAATAAAATAAACTGAACTTTTAGCTTGAATCCGAGCCCGCCCGGAGCCCGAAGACTTTCGTAAGATTTGAGCCCGATCGGGCTCGGGCTCGGGCTTACGGGCTCGGGCTGAGCCCGTCTCATCTCTAATAGATACTGCTCCAATATTCACAATTTAAATTTTCATCAAAAGTGCAGGTAAAAATTACTTCATATATATTTTCATATAAAATGTTTAGGGAAAAAAAGTAGGCAAAATATAAATTAAGCTTTACATTTCTATAATTTTAAAAATAAGATAAAATCATCTGGAGAAAAATTTTATGGAAAATATAAGTTAAGCTTTAAAAAAAAAAAAAAAAAAAAAATGAAATTTCTGCGTGTAAAAATTCTATTTCATAAATATATTTACAACTACACTAAACAAAAAACCCTCCTTTAATTTTAAATAATTATTTCTACATGTTTCTTAGCAATTAAAAGTTTTTTCTTTCTTTCTTTTTTTTTAAAGAAGAATAAATTAAATGTAGTGGCGCTATCTAGTAGCTTATATTAAAATCATATACATACATATTTAACTTTTTTTTTTTTTTTTTGCTTAAAAAGAAAAAAAAAAACTTGTTTAGAAACAGGTAGAAATAGTTATTTAAAATTAAAGGAGGTTTTTTTGTTTACTGTAATTGTAAATACATTTATGAAATAGAATTTTTCATGCAGAAATTAATTAATAAAAAAAAAAAAAAAAAAGAAAGAATAATATTTTTTAAATAAATTATTATGGGTTTCAAAGTAAAGATGTTATTTATTTATTTTGACGTGTTTTTAAATAATTGCTATTTGACACATTTTTCATGAATTTTAATAAAATTCATGAAATAATGTTTTTTCTAATAAACAGTGTAAGCACTATTTCATCCCCTAGCCACTATTGCTTTAAATAATAATAAAAAAATTGTTTGATTATGTTAATATTTAAAATATGTATCATTTTAAAGTCTGAAAAGTAAATAAATTAATAAAATCTAACTGTATTTTCAAAAGAGATTTTTAATTTTTAAAAAGAAAAATATATACATATATATTTACGAAAGTGTATGTTTTAAATTAAAAACGAAAGATGGCGCCAAAACTCTGCTGTTTTTTTCCATTCTCGGCGCGGAAGGATACATGAATAGGAATCGCAAATCATTGATCTATTATAAAATCGATGTTCATGAATGATTAAAAAAATTTTCGCTTTAAAAAATTGTAAATTCATCATTATTATGATAAAATGGAATATCTAAAATTACAAAATACTTCCTTATTTAAAATATTATCTAAATATTTTTTTGACTGAATATGAAATTTTGAAATCAAAAATATTTTTTTAATAACAGAAGAGAAAATATATTTAAGTGAATTTGACTTAGTATATATACAATAAATAGTTAAAAAATGTAATAAAATATTTTTGCTTAAAAAAAAAATGAAAAATTAAATAATTCATTGGCTGCATTCACGTTGGTCAACCAACCAACGGGACCAACTCAAGCCTTGTGCAAGTAAGAACCGCATCACGGTGTTTTCGCCGAAGGAAAGCATGCAATTGGCGAAGTAATATAGTTCCATTTTTAAAATAAATTATATAAAAAATAAAAGTTTTCCTGAAAAAACGAAAACGTTATTGGATTCAGAAACATCCCATTAACAATATATATCAATTAGAAGAAAATCGTTCGTGCCGTTTTAGAGATATTTTTCATGATTTCAGTCCATTACACCACCCTTTTCCCCATTTTGGCTTTAAATTGAGATTCAGATCTCAAAACATACTGCATGTAGAAATGTAAAATTTTCAGGATAGATTAAGACCGAAGATAAAAGACTATTTTGAAAATATCAGAACAAAATATGGCATATTTGCTGAGATATTAAGTGTCGGTTTTTACAAATCTCTTTGGTGTCAAACTAGCCGTATATATGAGTTCGCAGCGTCCCGTTTGTCCCACCGCTTGCGTCACTCAAAAACTGCTGTTTTTTCATGATATATGATTCTTATTATTTACGCATAAATTTTTCTTAATTTGTTGTCAAGTATTTAGTTACCCGAATTTCTCAGGCAAAAATATAATTTATATGTGTATTTCTAAATTTTCCCCCATAGTTTTGTAAGTTAACTTTTGGAGTTCTAGGTTAACTTAGGTGGGAGGATGTTCGGAAATACTTCCTTTTTCTCCCATAAAATCAAAAAGATTGCACGTGACTATCTGGATTTCATGGTCTCTTTAAAATGACTAAAAAATCATTTTTGGCAACCAGTTTTTTATGTTTTTAGAACAGAGAGAGTTTATGTTCTGACTTGAAAATGCTAGAGTTTCTTTCGTTTCAAGAGTAATTAAAATACAGAGTAAGAATTGAAATACGAGAATTTTTATGAGTATAAATCCTTTTAGAATTATTCTACCGTTATAAAAACGGATAATTATATATGTGTTAAGAGTTATTTTCATCATAATCTGGTGAATTGCATCTGTAAAAGAATAGCCGATACTGTATTATATTATTCCAGCTTTTACATATAGATCCTGTAAATAAACTATTGTGTTTTTGATACGAAGTTGATGTCTTATATGAGTTTATCGTCGACAATCATTAGAACTTTTGGATGCTTTTGCATTTTATGGTGTTTGTTTATAAAATGTTTTACTCATATTTCCTTTTTAAGAATTTTATCTTTGCTGACATAGTGGCTTTATTTAACAAATTTGAAATATGCAGTTTACTTATATAAATTTATGGTTCCCAGTATCGCTAAAACGGAAAAAATAAAGAAACGTGAAATAATATTGTACATATATTGAAAAATTAATAAACACATTGTCCTTAAATATTAAAATCTGCATTTATGTGGATAGCAGGATTTCAATAGTGATCAAAAAAGATGAATTTTTATTTCAAAACAGTACTGGATACACATATTAAAACTCACAGCAGATTTTTCTGCTACTCTTTACATTCAAATCTTTAGAACAACCACTATTTTTAATTATTTTCATCTCGCTCTCTTTCTTTAAAGCGTGCGCTTAGATTGTAAAATAAAGTCATAGTCACGTTAAAATGAAATTCAGGAGTTTGTGCTTGTGTCAAATGATTTTTTTATCTCCGTTTTCAAATTCGTTTGCGACTTTAATATAGCCGATCCAAACATTTTCACGTTTGTCTAAAACTTTTAATTCTCTTTCATCTGTAGACAAGTTTAATTTGTTAATTACATCAATTCCTAGCACAATTTCATGCGCTAGATCTCTTACAACATATTTTGCATCATCGCACAATAATTCTGAAGAGGCAACTTTTATATAGGTTTCATAATTCACGAGATTCAATTCTCTTCCTGTGTCAATCAAAAACTTTGCATTCTTGCTGTTAATTTGGATTTATTTTTCCATTTTGTTGTAATTTGGCGTAATACTATTGAAATTTGCTTTCCGGTTAGTATATGAATCATGCGTTAAATTTTCGTCTTGATGAGAATTTTGGATGAAACCTTCGCGACCGTTATGCCTGTTTGGACACTGGGACGATACAGCCATGGAAATCATACGCATAACACTTGCTCTTTGATTTTTCTTTAGTTTTTCTTCCATAATTAGGGTAAAAATATTTCGTTCTCGGTTTATTATTGTTTTGGGAACGATAAAAGCATTTTACATTGTCTGACTCTTTGACGAGTCGTCTTTTGTTTGGATTTTCTGAATTGTTTGAGTTTCGATTCATGACTTTTTTAAAACTACGCCTTGCGGCTTCATAATCATCCAGTTTATTCACTAATTCATCGATATTTTTTATGTTCGGAAGGTCGTCGATGAAATGCTCTTGTATATCATAGGGTAAATTTTGTTTTATATGATCAGTTATAATTAATTCTTTTAAATTTTCAAAATTATTCACATTTATTTGAATCCATTCATCAAAATAACTACGAAGTTCAAAGGCGAAATCTCACCATTTGGCAGAAGGTTATTTTGTATGCGAAAGAAACTTCTGCAATTAACTTAAAACGCTTTAAGAGTAAGCTTTTTACATAGTTATAGTCATCTGCTAAAGGATCAGATTCTCTTGATATTATATTTACGAATTCTAATGGCAATAAGCTTAGCAAATGCATTACCCAATTTTCTTTAGGAATGTTGAAAAAATATAAAAAAAATCAATTTAATCATTATCATATCTATTTTGATTATTTGTTTTTATTGAATGGATGCAAGAGGAGAAAGGAAGGATGAATGAATGGAGAGGCCATGTGGTGCGTGAGAGAGAAGCGTTATCGTATAGTGGTGGCTCAAGGCCAAAAGAATGATTCAGAGATCAAGACAGCATTGCGTTGTTTATTTAACAGCGGACTTCATTGATAAATGCGGCGAGTTTTAACCGGAAATTAACTCTCTTGCTGAAATGAAATATTAATAATTATGGTCATCAAAATATATGAAAAAATAAATAATTATAAAGCTTACCTTCAGGTCTGTAATATAAATAAGAAATGAACACTTAAACAAAGTTAAAATAAAATTAAAGAGCACCATTAAATCACTTAAATTGACTCTATTTATTTATTTAATTATAAGAATAAATATATTAGGGCCGGCACCCAATATCACATTGATAAGTAATAAGCACGGAGTAAAAAGACAGGAGAAGAAGGTAACGCTGAAATTTTGTGATGTTGTTTTCTAATGTTTACAGATGGCGCCAGCGTGCAATCCTTCCTTCTCTCCAGCTTCCGCAATGTTATTCAATGGGGAAATGTCTTGTTTTAATTATTTTTTTTTTAAATAATATCAAGCTGAAAAAATTTCGATTGAAAGCAAATTTCATTAAATAGAGTATTCTAACCAACATGTTTTTTTTAAGAGCCATTTTATACTAATTTTACTTTGAAAGAAAGCTTTTAAAAAATGACGATTCTTATGAACCGAAGCTAGCTAAAACAGACAATTGGGAGGAAGGAGAATGGATGAAATTTTGTAAAGAAAAAAAATAAACTTACTTTAGGTGCAGAAAACACGAACTCGGACTTTATTTTTCTCCTAGGGCTTTTTTTTTGTTTTTCTTATCACTATCATAGCCTGTTTTACAACTAGGAACGAAGCATTTATTTGAAACATCTGAATTATGCAGTTTTAAGAACTTACAAACAAATTAAATTGCTTAAAATAAAAAATTTTTAATGTACTTCAGCAAAATTCTATTGAAAACAACAGTATATCCGCGCCGAAGTAGGGAGGAATGACAAGTGGCGCCCTCAATATTTACCAAAAATTTAGATCACAGTTTCGTAGCTTTCTCCCATTGGACCTTCAACTCCTATTAACCCCTTCTGCTCCAGGCTAGCTGTAGTGTAAATGTCTGAAATACCAGACTGTAATTTTCAAATAGTATCGTATACTTTCTTTGGACGTATGCACGTACGTCCATGGTATTAATGGCCATTAAAACTAGGACGTACGCACGTACGTCCCTGGAGTGGAAGGGGTTAATATTACTCCGTGGTAATAAGAATTACAACAAATTAACATTTTCACTATTTTACTTAGATTATTTCTTTGGCATCAATATTCTCATTATTTAAATGAAGTTTACTAAAAAAAATTCTTATTTTATTTGTTATTTCACTTATTTTACTAACGTTCCTCAGTTCTGAATTATTATTAAAATGTTCACAGTTTATTATTTACGATAGCATGAAATCGTTTATTTTTATGCACTTGGCGCATTGCTTTTTCATAAATAAGAGAATTGATTGAAGCACATGTTGATGTAATTCAATTTATGATGAATAAGTAATGATGTTGGCAGACGATGCCGATAATCACTTGTAAATGCATTATAGCATGAATTATTACGATAAATTATTCGATGACTTTTATTCTGTTGGGTTCGGAATGATCTTGAATAACTATGGAAGTTTGATTATATTATCGTCGATCTATCATGATGCACATATTGCAGCGTCATCGTAAAGAGCAGCTCCCACCAATATGAAACTTCTGGATAAGCAACACTTGTTGCAATTGAAAATTTATTTCTCCTGAGAGTCAGCTACTGGGAACGACACACATAGACGATTAAGAAGCAATTCGAGCGACATCGTTGATGGTTTCAAACTTCTGATGGATCCGGTAATTGATGTGTGGAAATGTACGTGGTAAAAATATGTTGCTCATTAATATTCTAAACAATAATGAGAAAATACATCACTTAAAAATTATAGGAAGGGACGCTACGATTCGGGCCAAACCCGGCGACCATATCTAACGGCAGAGCCGCTAGGCCGACCTCGAACCGCACGTCCTTACAGTATGCTGTTCTCCGTCAGAATGTCACGGCGTTCCTTCCCAAATCTCCCGCCTAGGAGTGTTGATTTACTGGCGAATTAGTACGCGCTGAAATAGCTCACTCCAATTATTTTTAATTGGAGTTTATTTTATAAATAAAAGTTAATTAGAGTTGATGAAAGTGAATTATCTTTATTCACCATTTATTTATTTTTGATTCATTGAAAGAGTAATTTATCGTTTCTATTTTTTATTGAAAATTTTGTAATGACGCTATCTTTTGAAAATGCGTAGGAGTACATCCGGAGTGCATTGAACTCAAGCAGAAATTCTTGGAATGAGTCAGCTCATAGCGTGGGCTCTGAGAGGGAAAACGATGTATTTTTGAAAACACAAAATATCAGAGCTATTTCTTAGAAATAAATGGAAGGATTCCAGAACATATTTAAATAAATTTTCAGATGATAATTCACCAAATATTTTGAGATTTATTCTGGAATTTGGGAAATATTTATTATTATTTTTTTTTTTGGGTTTATTAAATAATATTTCAGAGCATATTAGCTGAGAAAATAGATTTTTCTGGATTTTTAAATAAATTATTTCCGGAGTTTAAATATTTATTTCCGATTTTAATTTTTGAAATAAATCATCTCCGTTTTTATTATTTTTTATTAAAAATTCATAATAGCTGAATTTTGGAAGGAAGTTTTAAAATGATAATTTTTCAAATAAAATGTTAAAAGTTTTTACCTTTTAACAAATGTCTAATGGACTAATTTGTTTTTCAAATAAAGCTAAATAAATACTTATATCTCCAGGTCCATCAAATCGCGAAATAATATTTTGTGGATTTCGTTTTATTTTCACATTATTAGACTCTGACAGATATTCTCTATCACCCTCTAATCTAGTAGTAATTTCAACCACCTCAACTCGAATTCTTGTCTTTGTTTTCTAATTCAAATTCTTTCTGTTTTTCTTCTCGCGATATCCCATCTCAATTCAAATTCCCTTCAATAAATCATATTTCTTCGATTTCGTTAAACTTAAACAGGACATTTTTTTTTTTTTTTTTTTTGTTTCACAATAAAATAAATTAATCCTTTATTAAGATAAAGTAAAATCTCTACTCACAGTTTAGTAATTAGATTTCTCGACTTAAGTTTAATATACCAACTTAAGGTAAATTCAATCTTCAATCCCGGGTGACCCCATTTGTGGAAAGCAGGATTTCAATAGTGGTAAAAAAGATGAATTTTTAATTCAGAACAGCGGCGGATTCACATACTAAAACTCATAGCAGATTTTGCTGCTACTCTTTACATTCAAATCTTTAGAACAACCACTATTTTTAATTATTTTCATCTCGCTCTCTTTCTTTAAAGCATGCGCTTGAGATTGTAAAATAAAAAAAGTCATAGTCACGTTAAAATGAAATTCAAGAGTTTGTGCTTGTGTCCATCTACTCCCATATTTATATAGTTGCAGTTTAAAGAGGATCAAAGAGGAAAAGGGGCAGTTTTCCCTGGAAAGTCCTCCAGTTGTGAAGTCTTTGTATCCTATGCCAGCTGGAACACATCTTCAGTGTACAAAATTGCTATCGTGCCTTTAGATGTGGGCTTATTAGCGCAATTTATTAACATCAACGTCAGATGGAGGAAGATATCCTTTTCTAGAAAAGAAAAAGCTCATTGAAAGACATAGTGGCATGCAGCAAATGAATCTCAAAATAAATAAACATTTAAATCTAATATTCAATTTTCTTTTCTATTCATACTTCGTTTTCTTGGGTCATTTTCAATTGTAAGCCATCAGAACTTTTGAATTTTATGGCGTTGTTTATAAATTTTCAATTCTTTCAATCAAATTAAACATCAATTTGATCAGTTAGCGATAATTCAGCTTTAGTAAAAAAAAAAAAAAAAAAAAAATCATTAATTGTGATTTATTGTTTTTGCTGACCCTCCCCTGCCCAATTTTACATATTTCTCAGAAATGATTTAAATTTAATAAATAAAATTCATTTTTTTTAATCAAATATTTTTTTTTTAAATTACAAAGTGCTACATGCAAAGTAATTTTCTTTTTACTTTGAATTGTTCGTCTGCCAGATTAGAAGAAAACTTTCTACTTTAACACCAATGCATCAAAAACATGTATTTCAGGAGCTATCATGCAGAAATTCATGGATAAACTAGCCGCCTTCGGCGACCAGCTGGTTCGCGATCCTTGAAAAATCTGACTGTGTTAAAGTTCGACTCGGTGACGGTGGTGCCTTCTTCCGTTTCAGGACTTACAACAGCTTATTCGCTTATTGTTCAAGTACCTTTATTGAGAATTCTTCTTATCCGCATTTGTAATGATCGATAGATAGCGCTTTTTCAGCTTTTGTTGTTAGTAAATATAATAGCCACGTGTATTTATTATTGTTCTTTTTGTTATTCTACTTAATATTCGTACTATAATTTCTCCGCCATTACATCATGGAAAATTGATTGCTTTTGGAAAAAAAATTTCAGTTTATTCAAAGTTCGATCGGAAGTACATTTTTAACTGAAGTTGAACAAATATTAGTTTCAAATCATCTGATTAACTTTTTACTTCCATTAGCCGAAGCAACTGAAATTTCAAATTTGTCATTTGGAAATAAATAGAAGCTTAATTCTGGATTTCTTGATCCTTTGGAGTTACACTGTAGCACACAACAGTATGTGTTATCTTTTTTACCGGATTTACACATTTTTATTGAATAAATATATGTGAAACTAAACATCGGCAAGCAATGGCGGCTTGATGAAAGCCGAATTAAAGCATGTTAATTGTAATTTCACCTTAGCCCACCACAGGGCGAGCATTTCATTACAATCGCGGATAGCAAATCCCCGCTTCGTATTCCCGTTTCCTGATCTAAACAGCCTTGTTAGGTATTGGATATAAATTTGCCTCACCAGAGGGCGCCAGAGGTCCCGTTGAGATGAGATTCGAAGAACATTTTTGTTTTCTCCCGGGACTTAGAATTTCAGTTTTGTTTAGAATGGAGAGCAACAAGTCATGAAATAATAGTTGCTCTCGGGCCCTTTTTAACCTGATTTTATTATTCATGGAGCTACAGTTTGAAATAAGAATTAGAAAAAGTGGCTCCTAGATTAGAGTATTTTTATTTTTAATACATTTTTATTGAAGTATAATATTAGAAACAGTATTGCTAAGAGGTAGAAAGAAATGGATGTTCTAAGACTACGAAATGAATATATTTTGTAAATAATGGTTTTTCTTCATGTAAATATTTTATTTAATAAACTGTTTGTTTTCTCGTCTTAAAGAAGAAGCTGTTTTTCTAGAGAAACAAAAGAATATGAATTAGAGTCTTCATCACCGAAGAATTTTACAGATAGGAAGATTTTCATATATCATTTTGAAGATTATTACCTGAAATTAAAATGGTTTGAAAATATTAAATAATTATTTTGATAAAATGAAAGATCCTGCAATCCACATTTTACAAAGAGTCGAGAAGACTCGCTTGAAGCCGTTCAGAAGAATGGCGTTTTATAACAAGCCTGTTCGTTCACCGTGCAAGCGATCCCTGAAAAATCTCACTGTTTTAAACTTCTGCTCGGTGGCACCTTCTTCCCGTTCTAGAACCTACAACACCTTGCTCGCTCATAGTGCAAATACCTTTGATTGTTGCAAATATCCGCTCTGTGGCGACTGTGAAGCCCCTATGCGTTTCATGATATGAAACAATCTATTCGTTCCTCATGCAAATGACCCTTCAAAATTATGATTGTGGCAAGCACCCAACCCGGTGGTGGCTATGATCTAATCTATTCTATATAAGTAATTTAATCATAATTAGAATTGGAGATAATGAAATTTTAAAATATTAAAGTGCCATCAAGCGACAGAGATTTGCGAAGTATACTCTTGAAACCCAATTCAAATAAGTTTTCAAATGATATATTACTTTTAAAATTATGCTAATTAGAAGCTGAGATACAAAAATAATATAAATACTGTTATAAAAAGGTTTATGTCAGAATTTTTCGTGGTTTTCTCCGAAAGTTGCGTAATTCTGGGCTAAATACTGTTAAAAATCCTTAGTATGAAACGTAAACGGAGTATCGGAATTCGAAACTTTGCAAAATATAAACAAATAAAGGCGTTCTGGGTTTTCTGTCGTTTTCTCCGAAACTCCCGTTCTTTTTCTATATTTTTGCCCCTTCGCTCACCCCTTTTACGTCCCTCCTAATAATTTTACACTTGAAAATATCTGTAATCGATTTATCTTGCCTTAAAACCTAATAATACCAATTTCAAACGCTGTAACTTTTTTTTTAAATAATCGTATACTCCCCCCCCCTCCTCAAACCCTTCCTAATAATTCTACAATTTCAAAAATATTCACAATCGAATTATCGGGCGTTAAAACCAAATATTATGAAATTTCTTTCAATTTAAAATACTGCAATATAAAATAAAACTGAATTTTACATTATCGTTTGGTCACGTGAGTTGTGATAAATAGAATTCTCAATATAAATGCAATTCTTTCTTTATTCACATATTTTCATGAAAATTGAACTGTAGCTTTTATAATATGCTGTCTAGGCCAAATATTAATTTAAGTGTACGTGAATGAAAATTTGACAAAGTTTGAAAATCGCAATTTTTCTCCCCCCATTTTAAAACACGTGACATCTTAATTGGTTTCAATCGACTGGCGGTTAAAAGGATGTTGCCGTCTAAATTTCATACTTTAGTTAATTTTTAAAAATCTTAATTGTTGTATTGATAAGCCACTTGCACTCTTATATTCAGAAAAATCGTCCCTTTCATTTGGTACTGAATTCGTGACGATTGGACTAATATTTCTAATTTATTTTCCACTTTTTCTGCTTTTAACTCTGTTAAAATATCTATTTTTATGCAATCGCGATGAATTCTCAGTCATTGAGATCGCTTTTTGATTAGACATAGGTCGACATTTTATTTAATATCTCCATAACTAATTAAAATTTTTAAATTCTGTTTTCAAGAGTCCCTCGGGAAGACTCCTAAGCATCTGTATGCCAATCTTTGTACTTCTGCGTTCAATAGGGGGCTGAACGCATAGAAGAACAGAGGGACAGGCAGACAGACAAACTTTTTCTTTCATTGTTATAGATTACTTCTGATCACATATTTTTCTAAAATTTTGAAACCATCCAAAAAGATACCCATCGTTGAAACTCGAACTTATAGCAATTCATAAAACTGTGACCGCCTTTAAATACGAGTTATATAACTGCGAGTTTGTAATTTTATCTGATAATGCCCTTCTGGGAAAATATAAGAAAACTACAGATACCACTGATATAACTACCCGATGGTTAACCTCTTCCTTCTCACTCCCGTGAAAATGACGGGTGAGGTTTCGCTCTCTATTTCTGATGCCCGTGATATTTACAGACTGGAGTGTTCAAAAGTAATGCACTAAAAAGATTTAAAATCAAACTATTTCTGAGAAAATTTTGTATTTCTATTTTTACACTTTAGAAAGAAGCAGCAGGCTATTTAAAATGTAATTGGAGAGAGTTGGTTTATTTTAAACTGTCAGCACCATTCAATTTTAAATATTTATAATACTTATTTGCAATCTTAGTTCAGTTAGGCTTTTGAATGCACTTGTTTTTGTGCTCTGTGGTAAAATATATTTTTTAATATTGTGTACATTATGTAGTCAGAATCCCCAAGTGATTCGGATTCTAATTTTAGTATAAATGCATCTGAGAATGATTCGGAAATAAGTAATATTTATGAAAGTTCGGATAACAAATCTATCTCTGTGAACAGTGCATTATACGTAAAATTCTTTTCATAAAATTTTGTTTTAATGTTTAAAACTCATTTCTTTTATTCTTCTACTTACTGGAAAACCAACATTCATTCATTCATAAAAAAAATTCCAAAAATTAAAATTGAATACATATATTGTTCATACACTTTATTTTATACAATTTTCTTGAATAAAAAAAATAGGCACTTTTTTATCATTTTCTTGAAAATAACGAGATTGTTAAGGGGTTAATGGACTTATACGTATGCTTTCAAACACAGTCCAAGAAATTTAAACATCTTAGCAGATTATCTATCGTATTTTAATTTTGAAAACAATCAAGAAAATCTCAAAGGTAATCTGAATTTAATTCATGAGATAGATATAACCATCATCAATTGTCGACATTGATGAACACGAAAATTAATATAATAGTGATGATGGAGCTAATAGTAATAATCAACAAAAATGGTACAGAATATGTTAATTACATGATTTCTGGAAATTCCAACTTGAAAGGTCCCCTACTAGAAAGTTCAGACCAAACAATTTTATCCAAACTGACCAAAGATTAACGAATTAAAAGCAATTTAGTAGGAAATGTTTAAAAAATGGTTCATCAGAAAAATGTCTAAATTATTTGATAAATCTTGACTCCAAAGTCGTAATGTTCAAGAAATTTAGTTTAGCTAAACCTATGAATTTCTTGATATTTTTTGAAAGACATTTATACAGATACCCTTAATTTCGTTTTTAATGTATCAAATGTCTACAAGTAATTATTTATTTTTTCAATGTATTGTTGCAATTGTGATGCCATTTTTCTTTGCTAAATCATTCTTCTTCCATTATTTTATTCATTCCTCTAAAGCACAAATAATTTTTTTTCTTTCATTTCAATAAATGGTTTTAGCAATGGCATCAGTTTAGAGCATTACTTTGCAGATAGTTGGGCTTTTATTATTAAAAAGACACATTATATAAAAGGGATACTGAGAAGTTCCTGGCTTTACCCAGAAAGAAAAATGTCTTAGTTATGAATTACACATTCTTTTACTATATTCTCCACCAAAACTGATACATTTCAGACACCACTATTTGAACTTTTGTAGTCCATATAAATAAAATTCATTTGATTGTCCCTGAAACCAGCACTCATAACATGTTTGATGTCAGAAATGTCCTCAAAGCAATAACCCTTTAAGTATTTCTTCGTGTTATGGAATAAAAATTGTCAGACAGGACTAGGTGAGGCTACTAGGAAGGATAGTGGACCTATTGGTATGTGGATAACATTAATTGGAAAGTATTGATGCTTTCATTCTGCAGTCATGCCTAATTTCTTTTTCTTGATACAGGTTTGTACTTAATATTTCTATTCAAAACAATTAGTATATAATTATTATTATTTAAAAAGAAAAATCTTCATCTCACCAACATAAACATTTGGACATCAGGGAGTTAGTGATAATGATCCAATTCATTGGCTTGTTAAGACACTCAACTTGTTATTCCTGGAATTTTACTGGGTATGAAGTTATTAGTATACAAGATTTCTATTGAATTATTTGAAGATCCGGTCCTTTTTCACCTTGTAACTGCTGGAGTGATCAGAAACAACGACATGATAGGAACCTTCCCCAATGTCACAGATTTGACACAAATCTCTGCGGAAATCCTTGTTGAATCCTTGTCCACAGTCTATTCCTTATATTTTTTATTGGAAAAATCATGAAATAATCTATTAGTAAGTGGTTATAGCTTTATCTATCTGAGAAGATTAAAAACTGAAAGAGTAACAATCAATAAGTAAATGCTCTTCCTTCCCCCCTTTAAAAAAAAAAAAAATCTGTCCCCAAAATATAATAATGTGTTTTAAAATTAATGATGAAGAAGCATAAATTTATAGTAGTTAATTTTCATTAAAAAAAAAAAAAAAAATACTTCAGATGTGTAGTCTGTCGAATTTATTTGTGTCTGGTAACATAAATGATGAAAAATGACCGATTGATACCTATTTACTTTGTAGAACTGGTAAAAACCGCCCGTGATACTGATGGTGATCATTTATGATTTATGGGGGTTGATCTGGGGTTTATGAGATCTTGCTAGTATCATCCAATATCTCAAAACAGTATTTTCATACTCACTTACCTACACTAAAATTATTTATTTTTGTACCCTCTATCTGCCTTTACATTTGTGCTAGTTGTTTTTGAGATTCCTAATACAAATTTTTTTCTCTCTCTTCAAAGCATACTTTTATTTCTTTTATTTATCCTTTTTGTACTATATACGATACTTTAATTTAATTCTTTTGCTTACTATTCAATAATTTTATGATTATAACGCTTTGAGCTTCACTTGACTTGCTAATGGAAAAAATATTATAAAAGGATATATATATATATATTATGTATATATTACATATTAAGTAACATATGATGCAAATTAAAGTTCTGAAAACAGGCACTTGACAATGATAATGTGCCCCTTTATATATGTGTGTGTATGTATATATTACACGGCGAATATATCTGCTTAGATTAATTATTTTATATTATCTCGTCTGTGGCCCTTCATGTCCCATTCAACAACGAGAGTGGCCCTCCAGCCGAAAAGGTTGTGCACCCCTAATCTTGAGTTTCATAACCTTTTTGCATTAGCAGTGACTTACCCTGCAGAATTCCTTCCAATCCCACTATTTTACTCTTGTGGCACACTAGGCGGGGTAAACAAGAGTGCTGTATTGATAAAGATCTCATTACATTAGAGAATTTTTGTAATTTACTGATTTTACTTATAATTTGTGTGCATACCTGGTAATATTTATAATTTATTCCAGAGTACTGTTAGTCCTGCCCTTTTTTCACACCAGTATATTTTAAAAGCAATTTTCTACTTGTTTCGTCGTAATAACATACTGTAAAAAATTTCTCTTAAATCACACTGATGTGAAAAAAGGGCAGAACTAACAGTACTCCAGAATAAATTATAAATGTTACTAGGTATGTGTATGTAATATACATGTCTATACTTTAGTTTTTTTTAAATGTCTATTATTACCTAGATTTTTAAAATTTTGAATAAATTTCTAATACTGAATAACTGAGAGAGCTATATTATTTTTGTTTTTCCTTTAATTTTCACCTCCTATCCTCAAGCCTCTGCAACTTCTCTTACCTAATGATTATAATGCAAATGATCTCTCAAAATTAATGATTTCCACCCAGAAGAAAAAAAAAAGTCTGTTGTAAATACTAGATGGTTCTACGTTCTACAAATAATCTGGTGTAGCACTCACACAACCTTCTCTTACCCCGCATTTCAATAATATACAGACAGATTGCAAATTAAGGGGTAAAATAATAAGTACTGTATATAAACTTACTTTAAAAGGAATTCAAAACTAGGTTTAAGAACAGTTTCACTTGACAAATAATTTTGTGTGAAAGGGGCTACCGCCAGGGCCTGATTATTATCTAGATTTTGAAAAAATGAAAATCGCATATGCATGAAAATCGGCCCCAACACTATTTTTGCAAATTCTTATGTAAAATGACCTCCTGAAGCTGAATATGATGCACATTTTGCCCTATTGCCAACCGTCTTTTGGGGGATGCCTTGCTATTTTTATCACTTTTCGGTAATTTTATGGCTTTAGATTTGATTTGTAGGGGAGAAAAGGATTATTTTAATTGATAAATATCTTCTGAGGGACTACAGAATTGAAAAATTCTAAAGCACGAATATTTGCAGCAAGGTAAAAATTTTGGGGGGGGGGGGGGATTTGCCTTTGAAGTTATAAATTATATTTATATAATTTATTCATCAATTATTTTTATTATTTATTATACATTATATTTTTTGGTTTTTAGGTGTTAAAATAATTCTTTTCCATTCCCCAATTCAAATTCATGGCCATAAAATTACCGCAAAGAGATAAAAATTGGGAGAAGGGGTGGTGTCCCGAGAAAATGGTGGCTGATTTGGGCAAAATGAGGGTTATAATCAGATTCAGGAGATCATTTTACATAAGAATCAACAGGAATTGTTTCAGGGCTCGATTTTTTTTTTTTTTTTTTGCAGCACAGTGTCATTGCACAGGTCGACTAGGGCACCTCTATCTAGGGGTACCAAAATATCCCTAGATAGAGGTGGCTGTTTAAATTTACATAATAAATTTAAACATTTAAAATGCTATATTTGGCAAAGATTTCCGTATAATAAAAAATTAACTAAAAGTTAGTTACTGATAATAATTTGTAGTTGAAATCCAGTCCCCTTTGAGGAGGATCAAAATTGTATGACATGTTTTCGGATCACACCTAGGGATGGATCCCAAATCATTACCAATTTCCTACTGCACAGCTCTAACGCAATACTGAACCTAAATCTGGTTGGTATTCAGTTACATTTTTTTAACTTTGTGAAATGAGATTAATCAAATAAAATCCAGAATTTTTGAAGATTCTCCATACTTATGGTGGAGGGTCAAAATTGTGATGGCATATCTTCAGACTACCCCTTGGGGTGACAAGGGCAGATCCAGACAAACAGTCTAGGGGGGGGGGGGGGGGGAGAAGGCCCAGATTTAATAATTTTTTTCCCTTGTTTATCCATCTTTTTCTCTCTCTCTCTATATATATATATATGTAATATATTATAGATAATATTAAAAAGATGCGTGAAGTTCCGTTGGTTTACACGGGATGGTGCGCAACGATCCTCTTATCATAGTGAAATAGAAGTCCAGACATCTTATATAAGAGATTAGAGAGTCCATTTGATAACGAATATCTTTTATTACGTTCTAATGACAGTGACAATATATGATGATGCAGTCATGGGCCGGTACGAAGACATCCGGAGCGGTATATCCCGGTAAAAGGTGCCGATGGCCGGCACTTCGGCAAACCCCGAAGGGCGCCGCGAGTTTAGCTCGTAAACTTTACATGATAGAGTATCAGTTGACGTGAATTTACTAGACAAATGATGGTCTTAAAAAGCCACGAGTTTTCGCGTGCTCCCGTTTTTATACTGCATATTTCGGCGGGAACTGAGACTATTCTTATGAATGCTTATTGGATAATTAGCTAATCTAAAATCCGCCTACCTTTTACGATTGGTTGACCCGGGCATCCAGGATTTATTATTTTGCAATGCTTTACTGTTTATTCTGACTATTGCATAAGTTTGATTACGAAATTTCTTCTAATCGCGATTCCCGCGCTACGACGTGCTTTGCTGAAAAAACTAACTTTACTGGGGCGCTAAAAAAGAACTCTCACAAAGTTGTTCTTAAAATTAAGATTTATTCTAAGATATTAATATTAAGTTATCACTTAATATTAATTTAAATACTAATTTAAAATCTTGCTTATTTTATCCTTTCATATTAAATTCTTTTTTATTTATTTTTTTTTCTTTCCTATTTTATATGTTGATATTTTCTAATATAATATTTTTTCAGGTTTCAAGTTGAGTTTTAATTGTACAATTTATCATATACTAAGTTTAAAAAAAAAAAAAAAAAAACTGTCTAGTGTTTTTATACTTTTATATACTATTATTCGTTTTATTCATCTTACATATTTAGTCTCTTTATTGTATTTCTATGTTAATAATGTCACTATTATACTAGAACAAATATTTAGGTATCGTCATATTGCAGTGTTGCTAAATACCAGGACTTGAATACATTGTGGCCTACAGGTTCTGTTAAAATAAAAGTCATATTTCTTATGTTGTATAAATTTTCATATGTTTTAAGTTTTAGTGTACTTTAGATGTCATGATGTTATATTGTTTATATACCATATTTATATAAATTTGTCAGGTTGTAATGGAGTACAACAGTATAGAATATTTCAATGTTAATCGTGAAAGTCTTGTGTATCTTCTGTCCAGTCGTTTTCATAACATTTGTTTGTATTCGTCAGAAACTGTATTAATATTTTGTATTTATCATGTACAGGCCAAAGACATCCTGAGTTGGTTAAAACTTAATGCAGCCAAATTTAAGATTTTATAAGCTAAATTTTTATTTTATTTTATTTTTTTTTTAGAATTTTTCTCGTGACAATACCAATAATAATGATTCCATAATAAAATTTTTCAGACAAAAGTTTCTAAAAAATAAAATTTTCCAGTTTTAAATAAATTTTCCATTTTTAAATAAATTTTCCAAAAAAGTTAAATTTTATAACTTGTTAAATTTTCCATTTTAAGTTAAACTTTCTCCTGGAGTATCTTCTACTTCTGAGGGACTTCCCACAAATTTGCAGGCAAATATGGGGGAGCGTCGGCTTGGAGGGGGGGGGGAAATGAAAGGATAAAATAAGCAAGATTTTAAATTAGTATTTAAATTAATATTAAGTGATAACTTAATATTAATATCTTAGAATAAATCTTAATTTTAAGAACAACTTTGTGAGAGTTCTTTTTTAGCGCCCCAGTAAAGTTAGTTTTTCAGCAAAGCACGTCGTAGCGCGGGAATCGCGATTAGAAGAAATTTCGTAATCAAACTTATGCAATAGTCAGAATAAACAGTAAAGCATTGCAAAATAATAAATCCTGGATGCCCGGGTCAACCAATCGTAAAAGGTAGGCGGATTTTAGATTAGCTAATTATCCAATAAGCATTCATAAGAATAGTCTCAGTTCCCGCCGAAATATGCAGTATAAAAACGGGAGCACGCGAAAACTCGTGGCTTTTTAAGACCATCATTTGTCTAGTAAATTCACATCAACTGATACTCTATCATGTAAAGTTTACGAGCTAAACTCGCGGCGCCCTTCGGGGTTTGCCGAAGTGCCGGCCATCGGCACTTTTTACCGGGATATACCGCTCCGGATGTCTTCGTACCGGCCCATGACTGCATCATCATATATTGTCACTGTCATTAGAACGTAATAAAAGATATTCGTTATCAAATGGACTCTCTAATCTCTTATATAAGATGTCTGGACTTCTATTTCACTATGATAAGAGGATCGTTGCGCACCATCCCGTGTAAACCAACGGAACTTCACGCATCTTTTTAATATTATCTATAATATATTACATATATATATATATATAACACTTGATTTAAACTTTTATTTGAATGGTGTTAGTATTAATAACATAACTTTTAAATGCTAAATTTTATAACGATCTAAAATTCTCAACTTTATACACACACACACATATATATATATATATATATTACAGCTCAATAAAAATGTGACACAAAAACATTGTCCACATGAAAAAGCAGTTGTATCAGTTTTACTATAAGTTAGTCAGTTCTTTGTAGTTATCTAAGTTGTTTTTTCTAAAATACTGCATTTCTCAGTTGCATCACTTTTCTTGCCAAACTGTGATATATATAAACATACATATATATGCACTATAGATAGTGAATTTCATACATAATAAATTTTTATCTGATATTTGTGCAAAATTATTTACTGCACTATCATTTTAAGAAATAACTGTTTAAAATATTCCGTATTTATTTTTATAAGTCTAAATTACAATATTCTGATTAAAGAAAAAAAAAAAAAAAAAAAAAAAAAAAGAAAGTAAGAAAGAAAAAGAAAGAAGTAAAAGAAGGAATAAATAAATACATAAAATTCTTCTAAAGAAAACTTCTAGATCATATGAATAAAACACATTTTTAATAAATAAATATAGTTACGAAAACCTTAAAGTTATATTCAGTTTTATATTAAAATTGTATTTAATTAATTACATAAAGAAAAAAAATTTAGTGTGAAATTACTAAAATACTACTGAAACATAACAGCATGGTCTCTAAATTGAAAACTAATTTCAATGTAATGAAATAAGGAAGGTTAAAATGTAACATTAAAGAAAAATTTTAGTATTATAAAAAATTCAAATAGAAAAAAAAAATAATAATAATAATAAATAAAAACAAGAAACACAGTAATATGTTAGCTGTTAAACATGCATTGAAAAGTAATATGTAGCTGTTAAACAGGCACTGAAAAGTAACATGTAAAGAACTTTGAATTAACACCGTAAAATACATAGGGAAAAAAAAACAACAATTTTTTCGGGATGAAAGAAAACACGACTCTTCGTCAAGCAAACAAAGTAGGCACGAGTGCTGCAGATAAGGTGGCCAACATGTGTTTTCTTTCGACCCTAAACAATTATTGCGTGTCCTTTGCATTTTATGGTAATTTTTACTTATTAAAAAAGTGATTACTAAAATAATTAATAACTGGCCACTATTTTTTATTCATTATCTTTAGAAAAAAAAAATTCTCCTGGAATACATAAACAAAATTTTTTTACAATAATGAAACAGAACTGATTCCCCCCCCCCCCCTTCCTCAGCCCCAGCCATATCCGGGCACAAGGGAGTGTGGGGCACCGTTATCTGCCAAAAAAGAAAAATATTAATTATTTTTAGGCTGTTCAAAAGGGCGGAAGAGGCACCAAATTCTCATCTCACATCTGCAATGAATTTCTCTCACACCAGCCCTAATTAAACAAAAATTATTATTATTATTATTTTTGTTTATTTAAATGGAAATAAAAGAAAATTTTTCAAGGAGTGGGCAATGACAAAAAGATAGGAAAAAAAAAAAAAAAAAGGAAAATCCAGGCAACACCAACATTAAAAATAGCATTTACTTTAAACAGTAAATGTAATTGATTATTAATATACATGTTGCTGCTTAAATTTTTAATAAGAATGTTTAAATTTCCCTTCAAAAAAGAAAAACATGATCTCCCACGTTCAATGTAATATGTAACATTTTTATAAATTGAAACACATAGAATTTTTTTACATTGCTAATTGCTATTCAAATAATTTGGAACTGTATTTTTTATTTATATACTAGCCGCCTTCGGCGACCAGCTGGTTCGTGATCCTTGAAAAATCTGATTTTACGAAACTCCCGCTCGGTGGCACCTGCGGCGCCTTTTTCCCGTTTCGAGTCTTACAACAGCTTATTGACATATAGTGAAAATAGCTTTATTGAAAAATTTAATCATAGTAAGTTCTCGCTCGGTAGCACCCTCTTCCCATTTCAATATCTGAAACAGCCTGCTCACTCACCATGTTATGATCTTAAAAATTTCTAACTTTAGCAAAGTTCCACTCGGTGGCGCCTGCATCACCTTATCCCCGTTTTAGAACTTATAACACCTTCCTCGCTCATTAGAATTTGAAATTTTAAAATATAACAGCACCATCTGGCAGTAGAAATTTCTGTAATTGACTGTTCAATTCCAAATCAACAAAGCTTTCAAATGATGTATTACTTATCCCACTTTTGATAATATAAAAGTACTTTAAAATATCTTTCGAATGATGCATTCAAAATAATTTAATCATAATTAGAATTTAAAATTTTAAAATATTACAGCGCTATCTGGCGGTAGAAAATTTTGTAATCTACTGTTCAATTCCAAATCAACAAAGCTTTCAAATGATGTACTACTTATGAAATTATTTTAATTAGTAGCTGAGATACAAAAGAAAATAAACCTAATCAGGATACCCTAAAACATGTAATAGTCCAGGCAACGAAGGCCAAAATTTGACGAATAGAGGAAAAAAATCGTGTAGTTTTGAAATTTTACATACTCATAGCCGAGAGGGTCCTGAACAACATACTAAAAGTCCCCGCCTGTGGGGGGTGAGCGGGGGGCATTTAAGGGGGGCATTTTTCAGTTTTTATTAAATATCTTGAAAACTATCGCATTTAGAGAAAAAATGTCAATTACAAAATTAATCTACGTAAAATTTCCTACAAAAATGTATATTACATTTTGTTTGTACGATCTTTAGTTTAGAAGATATAGGGAGATGAAATAACACATTTTCTTCAAAAATTCTTTTTTGCAATAGTAAAATCAACTAAAGTGTGCAATTAAAAGGGTTCTTGTCAAATATTTTCTAATGTAAAAAACAAATATATACATAGGGAATATGAAAAGATAATACAGCATGTTTTGTACGTTTTAAATAATTTTAAGGCTAGTAGGCGTAAGTGGTGGTTTGAGTAAAAATCCAGATAACGAAGACCCAAAATCGATCAACATTAAAAAATATAGTGTAGCTTTGAAATTGAGCACAGTTATAAGGTTAAGTTTCCTGAACAACAAAGTACAGGTCCCCGACCGTTGTGAGTGAGCGGGGGGGGCAGGGGGGCATTTAAAGGGGGCAATTTTCAGTTTTTATTTAATATCTTGAAAACTATCGCATTTAGAGAAAAAAATGTCAATTAAAAATTAATCTACGTAAAATTTTCTACAAAAATGTATATTACATTTTGTTTGTACGATCAAAAGTTTAGAAGATATAGGGGGATGATATAACACATTTTCTTGAAAAATACTTTTTTGCAATAGTAAAATTAACTAAAGTGTGTAATTAAAAGGGTTCTGCTCAAATATTTTCTAATATACAAAATAAATATATACATAGGGAATATGTAAGGATAATACAGCATGTTTTGTACGTTTTAAATAATTTTAAGGCTAGTAGGCGTAAGTGGTGGTTTGAGTAAAAATCCAGGTAACGAAGACCCAAAATCGATCAACATTAAAAAATATCGTGTAGCTTTGAAATTGAGCACAGTTATAAGGTTAAGTTTACTGAACAACATACTAAAAGTCCCCAACCCTATTCTGTGTTTTTTATTTATTTTTTACGTTATTTGCAATAGTAATAAAAACTATATTTCGTAATTAAAAAGGTTCAGGTTAAATATTTTTAACTCATACAAATAAATATTTGTATATAAATATTTGTATGTGTGTGCGCGCGCAATGCACCAAGTTTAAAGAGTGGAAGTCAAAATATACAAATCGAAAAATTCCACTTTTCTGTAAGATATCCATAAAATACAAAGCAACGGCTATCACAAAGGATTGCATGGGGAAGCTAACGGAGTACCTTTAGATGATGATAAACTTAAAACTGAGTATATAATTACAGAAGATGAGTCCTATTAACCATAATTTAAAAAGTATGTATATGTTTAGCGGGAATTATTATATGTATATTACAGATAAATGTAAATTTTTTATACTTTAAAATAAATAGAGAGTAATCTAAATATTTATACTAAAATATTGTTAATTTTTTTAATGCATGCTTGCTATAAGTAATTTTAAAGTATTTTAATGTATCATAATATTCACATTTTATGTATTTTATATCTACTATCACTTACAGAGGATTTAAAGAAAATGCAACTTTTAGTATGTTGTTCAAGACACTTAACCTTATAACTGCGCTCAGTATCAAAGCTATAAGATTTTTTTTAATGTTGATCGGTTTTGGGTCTTCGTTATCTGGATTTTTACCTTAACACCACATGCGCCTACTAACCTTAAAATTATTTAAAACGTGCAAAACATGCTGTATTATCCTTACATCCTTCCCTATGCATATATTTGTTTTGTACATTAGAAAATATTTTATCAGAACCCTTTTAATTCCACAATTTAGTTGATTTTACTTTTGCAAAAAAAAAAAAAAAAAAAAAAATTGTTCAAGAAAATGTGTTATTTCGTTCCCCTATAACTTCTAAACTATTGATCATACAAACAAAATAGAATATACAATTTTTTTAGAAAATTTCACGTAGATTAATTTTGCAATTGAGATTTTTTTTCTCTAAATGCGATAGTTTTCAAGATACTTAATAAAAACTGAAATGTGCCCCCTTTAAATGCCCCACCCCCATGGTTAGGGACTTTTAGTATGTTATTCAGGGCACTTAACTTTATAACTGTGCTCAATTTCTAAGCTACACGATTTTTTTTTTTTTTTTATGTTGATTGTTTTTGGGTCTTCGTTATCTAGATTTTTTCTCAAACCGCCACTTGCGCCTGCTAGCCTTAAAATTATTTAAAACTTACAAAACATGCTGTATTATCCTTGCATATTCCCTATGTATATATTTGTTTTTTTACATTAGAAAATATTTGACAAGAACCCTTTTAATTGCACACTTTAGTTGATTTTACTATTGCAAAAAAGAATTTTTCAAGAAAATGTGTTATTTCATCTCCCTATATCTTCTAAACTAATGATCGTACAAACAAAATGTAATATACATTTTTGTAGGAAATTTTATGTAGATTAATTTTTTAATTGACATTTTTTCTCTAAATGCGATAGTTTTTAAGATATGTAATAAAAACTGAAAATTGCCCCCCTAAAATGCCCCCCGCTCACCCCCCACGGGCGGGGACTTTTAGTATGTTGTTTAGGACCCTCTCGGCTATGAGTGTGCAAAACTTCAAAACTACACGATTTTTTTTCTTCTATTTTTCCTTTTTTGACTGGACTTATCCAGATTTTTACTCAAACCGCCACTTTCGCCTACTAGCCTTAAAATTATTTAAAACTTACAAAACATGCTGTATTATCCTTGCATATTCCCTATGTATATATTTGTTTTTTACATTAGAAAATATTTGACAAGAATCCTTTTAATTGCACACTTTAGTTGATTTTACTATTGCAAAAAAGAATTTTTCAAGAAAATGTGTTATTTCATCTCCCTATATCTTCTAAACTAATGATCGTACAAACAAAATGTAACATACATTTTTGTAGGAAATTTTGCGTAGATTAATTTTGTAATTGACATTTTTTCTCTAAATGCGATAGTTTTTAAGATATTTAATAAAAACTGAAAATTGCCCCCCTTAAATGCCCCCCCCCCTGCCCCCCGCTCACCCCCCACGGGCGGGGACTTTTAGTATGTTGTTCAGGACCCCCTCAGCTATGAGTATGCAAAATTTCAAAACTACACGATTTTTTTCTTCTATTTTTCCTATTTTGACTGGACTATAAATCAGGTGAAATCTCAAATCTCACTTTTAATAATATAAAAGTACTTTAAAATGTCTTTCCAATGATGTATTAAAAATAATTTAATCAATATTAGAATTTGAAATAATGAAATTTTAAAATATTACAGCGCCATCTGACGGTAGAAATTTCTGTAATCTACTGTTCAATTCCAAATCAACAAAGCTTTCAAATGATGTATTACTTATGAAATTATTTTAATTAGCAGCTGAGATACAAAAGAAAACCTAATCAGGACATCCTAAAACATGTAAATCAGATGAAATCTTGAATCCCACTTTTGATAATAAAAAAGTACTTTAAAATATCCCCAAAACCTATACATACCCATTTTGAATAGTCTAACTCGATTTCAGATTTTTTTGCCCCCCCTTCAGGACACCTTAAAACATGTAAATCAGGCGAAATCTCAAATTGCATTACCTACGGTAGTCGGGTAATAGAAGTAAAAAGAAAAAGTATTTTTTTAGAACCTTCAAATGTATTTCGTTGCTATGGAAACTCCTATCGTCTTTTGAGAGAGATATTATGTGTTAGAATAAAATTTAATTTGCAAAAAAAAAAAATGTAAATTTTTTGTTTATTACCAAAAATGGATGAAATTTGAACTGCAAGTTGATCTTGTGTTGAATAGGTTGTATATTAAGTTTTGTGTGCGGGAAAGAAAATTTGAAGAATTTTGGAATTTGCAATTTTTAATCCCAGTTCAAGATCATGTGACAGTAATGATTTCCAGATGTTTTGTTTCCATTCCAGACAGTGGAGAAAATCGTTTGCTGATAGACTATCTCTTTTAAAGCAATACGATCTGCTCGCTTTTTGATTATTAGACATAGGTTGACGTTTTAATATCTCGGGAACAAATTAAAATTTTTAAATTCTGTTTTCAGGAGCCCCCCGGAAAGGCTCCTGAGCACCCGTACGTCAAATTTTGTACTTCTATGTTGAGTAGGGGCTGAACGTATAGATGCACAGGCAGACAGTCAGACAAACATCTTCTTTTATTATTATAGATTATGCATTTATAAATAATTTTTATCTCAAGTTTTGAATGATTGATATCCGAGAAAGATCTATTATTAATTGGGGGCTTGAGCCCCCAAAGCCCCCTCTTGAATCCGCCACTGTGAGGTGATGAATATTGGCAGCCCTACCCAGCGCTGCTCAGGTAGAAGTAGTACTTATAAAATTTTTGAATTAAAGTAAAGAAAGTGTAAGGTGAAATTAAAATAAAGTAAAACATCTTCCAGCTTTATGATATTGCGACTGAAACTTTTGAATAAATGGATTCTAGACTCAATGCACGAGGTTGATAAAACATGTTGACATTCATATACCTATAGAACTTCTGCATAAACAATTTTAGTTTTTTCTCAAGGAGCATAGGTCAATTTTGCCAGATGCAATGACAAATTTAATTTTTTATATATTTTTCAATTTTATATTCTTATGTAAATAAATATATTTTCTTTTATGTTGGGAAAAAATGAATGTGTAATTTTTCTTCTGTTTTTAGCAAATATGTTTTTTCATTTTAATAATGTTAAAGTGAGGTATTATTTAAGGTATCTTGTGAATCAAGTATCCGATTTAAGTTAAAAAATACAGCATTAGCTAGATTTTGCTATGGTTGGTAAATATTCCAATTTTCACAATGATTGGTTGAACAATGTAACTTTTTACATCAATGCAAAAAATCAAAAGAAAATTTAACTGATAGACAGTTTAGTCATGTGTTAATATTTACATACCCGCTGACTGCGCTAACTTCGTATGGTATGAATGAGGAACATTAGCAACACACTCAAGACATAGTCCCCCCTTGAATCCACCACTGTGGGGTGATGAATATTGGCAGCCCTACCCAGCGTAGTACTTATAAAATTTTTGAATTAAAGTAAAGAAAATGTGAGGTGAAATCAAAATAAAGTAAAACATCTTCCAGCTTTATGATGTTGCGACTGAAACTTTTGAATAAATGGATTCCAGATTCAATGCACAAGGTTGATAAAACATGTTGACATTCACATACCTATAGAACTTCTGCATAAACAATAATTTTAGTTTTTTTCGCAAGGAGCATTAACATGAAGTTTGTTAAAAGTTTTTATTTAGCAGCATACAATATAAATTTAATTTTTTCGACATAAAAATAAATATATGTGAATAATAAAACTGAAGTAAAACTTCATCAATATATTTAAAATTTTTAAATATATATTGAGGTCAATTTTGCCAGATGCAATGACAAATTTAATTTTTTATATATTTTTGAATTTTATATTCTTATGTAAATAAATATATTTTCTTTTATGTTGGGAAAAAATTAATGTGTAATTTTTCTTCTATTTTTAGCAAATAAGTTTTTTTCTTTTTAATAATGTTAAAGTGAGATATTATTTAAGGTATCTTGTGAATCAAGTATCCGATTACGTTAAAAAACACAGCATTAGCTAGATTTTGTCATGATTGGTAAATATTCCAGTTTTCACAGCGATTGGTTGAACAATGTAACTTTTTACATCAATGCAAAAAATCAGAAGAAAATTTATCTGATAGACAGTTTAGTCATGTGTTAATATTTACAGACCCGCTGACTTTGTATGGTATGAATGAGGAAGATTAGCAATACACTATTATAAAGAATACCTTGTAAAAATTACAATTCTATGTAAGTGAATTTCAACAGTCATACAGAAGAGAGATATTCTCCCTATAAATAATCATAATGATATCTTTGCAAATAATTGAGATCTCTTTGCAAAAAAAGTTAAAACAAATTTCATATGGAGGCAATACTTAAACTTTGTCACCACATTTAAACTTCCTGCACAAATTAGATATTTATTTTAATAAACTTTAAATACCTTTAACAATCCTTCAACTTTAGCAGCTTTTATTATTATATATTTCGACTTGCACTCGCAGTCATCCTCAGATGTTGGCCTTGCTGCACTACTGAAACATGTCTTCATCCTCTTCCACATCACTCTCCTTCTTGCTTACGTCATTTTTCTGTCAGTACGTCTTTATCACCTGTTGCCAGTCCTTAGTTATGATGCCATGCTCTCTCTCATTTACTGCCGTGTTAGAGGTTAATATCTCTAAAGCTTCGCATTTCATGGCGTAGTTGTGTGAGTTGTAAGGTGCTATTTTAATGGTTTTTAGGGTATTAGTTATTATAGGGTTAGTTTTATGTGTGCGTGATAAGGCGGTGGAGCTTCTATTGTATTTTAGATCGTTAATATGTTCTATTTCTCTGTCCTTAATTTTTCTCTTCGTCATTCCGATGTAGGTTGCAGGTTTATTGTTATTTTCTAGATCGAATGTGATTTTGTATATTCCCGATGTTTCTTTAGGGTCAATAAGGTCTTTTTCGTTTTGGATTCTTTGAATGATGTTCCTATTGGGTTTAATGGGTATGTGTATATTATGTTTGGAACCTTCGTTTTTAATTTTGTTTGCTATGCCATTGTAGAATGGTATGGAGGTGGTGAACTTGGGTTTTGTTTTTTGGGCGTCGTTAATTTTGTTGAAAGTTTTTAAGCGCTTTTTATAGAGTTTTTGAATCAGAGAGTTGCTGTATCCTGCACCTTTAGCTATGTTTTTTATGAATTTTATTTCAGTGTTAAGTAGATTTTTATTAGAGCAGATTAGGATGGCGCAATCTATGTATGAGCGTATGGCGGCGGTTTTGTATTGGAACGGGGTTTTACATTTGTTATGAATAATTTTGTTATTATTTGTTGGTTTTCTATAGACTGTAGTATCCAGGCTATTATCGCGATTTTTAATGATTTTGACATCAAGAAAATTAATGCTATTGTTGGTTTCAATATCGAGTGTAAATTTAATATTATTATCAAGGGTGTTTAATTTGTTTAGAAGAGCATGTGGGTCGATGTTGTTTGGGATGACGGCGAACACGTCGTCCACATAACGTAACCATGTTTTACAGTTTTTTATGATATCGTGAGCGGATATTTCGAAATGTCTGAGTTTAATTTCTGCAATGACGCCTGATATGGGGGAGCCCATAGGCACGCCTTTCGTTTGTTTGTAGATATCTTTATTGAAGGTGAAGTATGAGTTATTTAGTAAGAGGTTGTTGGCTGAGATTAAAGCTTCGCTTATTTTATTATTGCCGTAGTGGTTAATTATTTGGTTTTGTATTATATCATTAATTCACATTAATCATACTTCACCTTCAATAAAGATATCTACAAACAAACGAAAGGCGTGCCTATGGGCTCCCCCATATCAGGCGCCATTGCAGAAATTAAACTCAGACATTTCGAAATATCCGCTCACGATATCATAAAAAACTGTAAAACATGGTTATGTTACGTGGATGACGTGTTAGCCGTCACGTCATCCCAAACAACATCGACCCACATGCTCTTCTAAACAAATTAAACACCCTTGATAATAATATTAAATTTACACTCAATATTGAAACCAACAATAGCATTAATTTTCTTGATGTCAAAATCATTAAAAATCGCGATAATAGCCTGGATACTACAGTCTATAGAAAGCCAACAAATAATAGCGAAATTATTCATAACAAATGTAAAACCCCGTTCCAATACAAAACTGCCGCCATACACTCATACATAGATCGCGCCATCCTAATCTGCTCTAATAAAAATCTACTTAACACTGAAATAAAATTCATAAAAAACATAGCTAAAGGTGCAGGATACAGCAACTCTCTGATTCAAAAACTCTATAAAAAGCGCTTAAAAACTTTCAACAAAATTAACGACGCCCAAAAAACAAAACCCAAGTTCACCACCTCCATACCATTCTGCAATGGCATAGCAAACAAAATTAAAAACGAAGGTTCCAAACATAATATACACATACCCATTAAACCCAATAGGAACATCATTCAAAGAATCTGAAACGAAAAAGACCTTATTGACCCTAAAGAAACATCGGGAATGTACAAAATCACATTCGATCTAGAAAATAACAATAAACCTGCAACCTACATCGGAATGACGAAGAGAAAAATTAAGGACAGAGAAATAGAACATATTAACGATCTAAAATACAATAGAAGCTCCACCGCCTTATCACGCACACATAAAACTAACCCTATAATAACTAATACCCTAAAAACCGTTAAAATAGCACCTTACAACTCACACAACTATGCCATGAAACGCGAAGCTTTAGAGATATTAACCTCTAACACGGCAGTAAATGAGAGAGAGCATGGCATCATAACTAAGGACTGGCTACAGGTGATAAAGATGTACCGACGGAAAAATGACGTAAGCAAAAAGGAGAGTGATGTGGAAGAGGATGAAGACATGTTTCAGTAGTGCAGCAAGGCCAACATCTGAGGATGACTGCGAGTGCAAGTCGAAATATATAATAATAAAAGCTGCTAAAGTTGAAGGATTGTTAAAGGTATTTAAAGTTTATTAAAGTTAATTCGTCCTTCTAAAGCTTTTCAAATATTTAGATATTTATTTTGAGAAAATTGCTTTAACCCTTTAACGTTCACCACTTAATTTATTTTAAAAATTACTAAACTAATTTTAAAAATGGCTTTTAGACACATAGCTGATCACAAATATTTAAAAAATAAAAAATTAGCATTGTTCCTTTTTGAGAAATTTTTGGTTTGAAACATCTATATAAGTTAATCTTATTAAATTCAAATGATATTTAATTTAATAAATAAAACACTTTGTAAGTAAACATTATTGATTACAAAAACTCGTAAAAGTTGCTTCAGGTAAAAATAATAGTCCAGCTCTTCATTAAATTAAAAATACTAGACATGAATGCATAATCAAACCAGCAATTTGCACTCGCACACACTACGAAACTTCAAGTGACTTATGCATTCAGCTTCTTTTGAAGCATTATTTGTTACATTTTGGAATAATGTTGCTATCTACCAAACAGAAAAGAAACAAAAGTTTAAAACCTGATTAAAATAAGGGGGAAATGTTAAAAAACTGCTGCATAAAAATTGTTAAATTATGTCAAATGTTTGATTTTGCTGTGAAACTAATGAACGTTAAAGGGCTAATTTGTTTGGGATGGGGAGAGGGAGGCACCAAAATCGTCCTGGGCCTCGGGCCCCAGCAGGCCTCAATCAGGTTCTAGCTATCGCTCCTCTCAACCCCTTATTTGAATATAGTTAACAAGTTAACCTACATTTATATAGAATTCAAGGCTGTTATTAAAATTCAAAGTTTAATCAGCTCATGGTTTTCTGTAATGTGATCTGATTGCGAAATGGTGCCAGATTTTGTAGGAAGATTAAAAAAGATGGGGGAGAAAGCCCCTATTAGTGGAATATGTGGCACTGTTGCAATTTATATTTTAAAATTGACGATTGTGCACTTCTTTAAAATATTGGTGTTGTTCCCATTTTTTATTTTAAAATTGGAGACACTGTGCTAATTTGTACCCACTTTTTCTTTTTTAAAAACTCTCTTTTCTATTACACAGAGCCACATATTCCTTTAATGGTGACTTTCAGAACTAATTTTTTTCATGGAATCCTTTGTCCCCCATCTTGTTTAATCTCCCTACGAAATTTGGTGCCATTCTCACAATTAGATTAGATCATGCTACAGAATACTGTGAGCACTCTCAGCTTAATTATAGCCGTCTTGTAGATAGATAGATAAACTACAGTAGAACTTGGATAATTCGAAGTTGAAGAGACCAGAGAAAATTTCGAAATATCCAAAAATTCAAATTACATATACAAAAGAAGAGAGAAATTTAAAAAAAAAAAAGAAAACTCTATGATCAAAGATTTAATACATAAACTTTATATCTAAGGATACTGCTACACCCACCCCCTCCCCCCATATTAAATAACTTTTTTTTTTTTTTTTTTTTTTCCCCCGAGCTTAATTTATTCAACACTTTTTATAAAATAGTCAGATATTTTTGATTGCTTCTTTAAGTACAATCTTTGTGTCATAGCATATGACTTCAACCTATCAACTGATACAAAAATAGAATCTTCTACAGACATGACTTTCAATTAAAAAAAAAAAAAACCCTCAAAGTTCATGTATATGGACCATATCTTCTAATGCACCCAGGTAGGAAATACTCTTGTATTTCCTTATCTTTCTTTTGAAAGACTGTTAAAAATAATAATGCACTTTAGCTGAGAAAAATCTTGGGAACAAATTTTACTGTAACACAGTCGAATCTCGTTAATGTGAACACTGTTATTGTGAATTATTTTTAACATGAGCTGCTTCCACCGTCAAAATTATTATTAGTTATATGAAAATTAGTTACTGATAGCATGAACTACTGGTAACATGAACAAATTTTTATCCCGCTTGAGGTTCACGTTAACGAGGTTCAACTATATTTTAATGGTAATCGTATGAAAAATTCAAATTATCCAGGATTCTTTAACATTATTTTAATACAAAATTCAAGGGACCGAGTAAAAAATTCGAATTATCCAGAATTTCGAATTAAACAAGTTCGAATTATTCAAGTTTCACTGTATTTGTAATAGGTTAATTTCTACGAAATCAACCTAATATAATTTGTTTACATTTAAAAAAAAGACTTTTTAATAAACACAAAAATGAGAAATATTTTCTTTTTATTTACACATTTACAAAATTGATATTGATAAACAGAGCATAAATATATATTTTTAATTACTGGAGTATAATAATAATATAATATGCACACTCTTATTTAAGATTATGTAAATGAAATGCAAATATACATTTTACTGCATGAAAATGACATAAATTTTACATTTTTAAAAGCATGTAAAAATAATTTACATATATACATATATATATATATATATATATATATGGATGTGCAGCTATCAAGCTGGAATATTTTTGGAATTGCATTTAAGAACAGATTCTAAAAGAGGAAGATGTGTTTCATATACATCCAAATTTTTAACAATGTCAATCCATTTAGCATCTGTTGCATCATCACGGGCATCTAATGTGATCATAGAAACTGTTTTTCCACTTTCATCATGAAAATTCAATGCAGTTGTTTCAATCCATGCATTGTCTGTATTTCTAGGATCATCCACATAGCCTTTGTATACCTTACACAATATATGAAAAAAATAAATGAACACTTAAAACATTTATATAAAGACAGTATCTAAAAGTCACAATATCAAATTCAAAATAAATAAAAACTAGTTGGCATACTTGGACACTACTCAATTCCCCATCATATATTAGTTCTCATAAATTTCTATAACATGAAATCCTATATTCATGTTAAGAGAAATGAATATAAGCGATCACTCAGTATTGTCACAGACTGATATGCCCCACTTAATAAGCTACCCACTATTCAGTTCAGATACATTTACCTTATCCTAATTCGTTAATTTCGTTGGAGTCAGTTTCTTTTAATTTTCATGCAATTCCATATTATTTTCAATACAATAATCTCCTAATGCAAGCTTATATGAAATATTGCTCTGTTCTGCTACATTAAGAAAAATCTTAAATTTCAAATAATTTACAGAAATCTCAAATTAGAATATTCATAGTCAATGATGTTTAAGCCAGTATACAAAATAATATTTTTAAAGTGGTCTGACATCTTTACGATGAAAATATGCTTATAAATGGATGTTTATGCAAAAATTTGTAAATTGGGAATAATGAGGTTCTTAAATTAGAATGTCGTAAATAAATAGGGATTCCTTACCAGTATCATGATATTTTAAAACTGGTCTGACCTTTCAGCAGTCATTTGTTCTTGAGATATCATATGCACAGGCTGACAAACTAACACACTAACAGAAACCAGGCCGATTTTGTGATTTTTGGATTCCTCACACATTGACCTTGAAACATGTAAAAAAGTAGGAACTAATAAAGAAATGGTATGATAACAGTATCACATATGTTAGATTTTATTAAATACAAAATTCAGTTAAGAATGGGCAATACATAATCTCGTCGACTGCAAAGGCCCATGTTATACTATGGAAAAATTTATTTCCACAATTACTCATTACATACTTTTTTTTAATTCTGTTTTCATGCACAGAAAATGTACAATAGTTAAATTCAGGGGTGGTACCAGTGGGGGGAGGGTCTGGGGAACTACAGTTCCCCACCAGGCATATCGAGCTACACCCTCACCATTGGGGAAATAATTCCATTTTCGCCGGGAAAAATTTACTTATTTGCTGCTGTTGAAACTTTTTACTATATAGACTAGAAAATTTTATACTTTGTTTGTTTACATTCATTTAATCTATTATCAATGTTCTGACAATCGAAAGCTACTTCTTTAGCTATTTTGATGTGATAAATTACTGTTCTTTCAAAGGATTCAGAAGATGTCTTATCTCTAATAACTTCCATGTTCTTACAGGACACTGAGATTAAAAGTATAGCAGATCAAAATAAACTGCTTCTTTGTAAACGATTCTGCAGAGTAGTTTCAAAGTCATTTTCATAAAAAATACTTGGGCAGTTTGCGCAAAAATATGTTAAAAAAAACCTTGTGAACTGAAAATAGGAGACAGTGTCTTAGTGAGTTGGGAGAATCTAAAAAGAATTAACAGACAGATTGATTTTGTAGAATTCTACAGATAGAGATGGAAGAATAGTAGTCATTAAAATCAAAGCTATAAATGATATATTGATTCATCCTGTATGTAAGTTATATTTTCCAGAAGTTTGTTTATGCATTAAAGATTACCAGTATAGTATTTTTGATTTCCTCTCTCTGAAAATCAAAAAGTAGGATTAATACAAAAAGATAAAGAACTTTTAAAAATGCTCCATAGGTGGCAGAACCAATTTGCTTTTATTCTATTTTATTAACTATTGTTAGATTGTAAAATATTCACCTTGTTTTCTAAAAAAACAAACAAACCAATTGATTACGTCGCACTGGTTGCGAGAACTTCCGGTTTACCTGCTACTAGCTGTAAACAACCATGATGATTGGTTGGAATTATTCACTCTCATTTTTAACTGGAAGCTCAAAGGACCAGAAGTGTCTGCTAGAGAACACAGGCTCCGCCTACAAATACCGTGAATATTAACAGAAAATCTGCTTGAAATAATTTTTAAACTAATATTCTAGTTATTATCTCCTTTTTATATAATTAATTTAGTCAGTTTGTAAAATGTTTCAAATATTTTCCAATATAATTATTATTATTATTATTTAATTATATTTTTAATTTTGTTTCAGTGACATGGAGACAATTTAGGTCATTATATGGTTCTAGTTGGCTATATATATATATATATATATATATATTGCCAGGGAGAAAATGTTTTATTCTGAGTCCGTAAGTAAAAAGTTTCCAAAAGTAAGGAAAATCTAGCCATCCTTTGAAATGCAGGATGAGAATGGGATCAGTATGTCAATATATTTATATATATGTAGTATATGTGTTTGTGATGTTAATATTAAAGTTTATAAAAGTATACTAGCGATTTAAATTTTTTTCTTTTCACTCCTGTTTTATGGTATTATTCTTTCCTTATTTTAGGTTAAATAAATATAAATATATTTCTAAGTGCGTGTCTGTCATTTTTGATAAATGAAAGTTTTAGTTATCAAATGTTAGAATAAATTTTAGCTTCTGATTACTACCACAGAAAACAAACTTCATTAGTTTTTATTTCCTTATACTTTGTATAAGGAAATAAAAACGATTTATTACTTTATATTCTGATTTCTGAAATGGATTTTATATCTCGCATAGCTCAAAAACAAAATGTTGTAGAATGTTGTAAATTTATACGTGTGACTGTCATGATGTCTAGTTACACACCTGCAAGTTTTGCCTAATACGAGCTCTCATTTTAGAAATATCAGCGACTTTACATGATTTTTCGTGTCGTCTGTATATGTGTGTGCTTGTATGTGTGCATGTATCTCACATAACTCAAAAACAGTTGGACTTAGAACGTTGCAAACTGGTATATAGGTTTGTTATAATATATAGTTGTGCACCTCCCTTTTTGGTCTTTCCATTATAGAGATATTTACGAAAATTATATTCATAATGACCAAATATACAAAGGTTTTGGTCATTATATATGATTTACCATCATAGATTTCAAAATAAGCTAATGATAGAGCCCGTAATGATATCAGAGGTCTGTCCACTTTCCAGACAGGGTCTTGTTTTTATGAAATTGAGAAAAATTCTACACGTAATCTTGTGAATCTAAATATAGTGTGAAAATAAAGTTCTTCCGAACTTTTCAGCTAGGGTCCTGTTTTTATGAAATTGTGAAAAATGAAATTTCACAAAATAAAATTACAATTAAGATTTCATTTTAGATAATGACAATTCATTTTTGTAGAGCTAAATACACACATATGCATAAAACCTTTTATAAATTAGAAATGGAATATCAGTATTTCAAGGAAATACAGCAAAGCACATCCAATTATTCATGTGGCCTGTTCATTCTGTGGAAGATTAGTTTTTGAAATGAGACAAAATTATCAAAGGTTTGTTTCTATTGGGGAAAATTTTGTGAAGGGTCCTCTTTTAGTATAAATAATTTTATGAAAGGTCCTTCTATAAGATAAAAAATTTTGTGAAGGGTCCTTTAACGGACCCAGGTTTTCCTCTGCACAGACCCTTGGATATTATTCTGAAAGTTGTCAACATTTTTGCATGTAGAAAGTAATTTGTAAAGACATAAGCAACTTCTAGTCGATAAATGCACTTTAATGAATATTCAGCATGTAGATAGAACACATAATGATATTGTTATGAAAGTTACCGACATTTTTGAGTGCAGAAAGTAATTCTCAATATATAAGTAGGTTCTAGTCGACGAATGCATTTTATTTTGTTTTAGTCTTGTTTATCATTTAAAGAATTTTTGAAAAAATTAGTTCAGCGCTATAAACCAATGAATTTTTTTGGAAAATTCCAGAATTCTGTTTTTATTGAAGCTAGATCTTCCAAACTTTGGCAATCCTAAATTACAAATTTTCACCAAATTTGGCCGCCAACTCCCCAAATTCGATGCCAAAACCAAAATCAGCATTGGCTACAAACTTGGCAAATTGGCGAGATTAGCAATCAAATTTGGTGGCAAATATTGTTTCAGGATGGCCAGAATTAGTAAATCCTTTCTCAATTTTAACTGAATTGTTTCGGTAAACTGTATCATTTTTCACCTCTAATTTTCGGTAAAGAGAACAAAAGTCGGCCATCTATTCTATAATTGAATGATTTACATTAAACTCTAAGTTATGAATTTGCCAGTGAGAGATTCTGTAATAAACCACTCCTGAAAAAACTAGTATATTTGTTTGGTAGTATATATAATTCTATTATCATGACTTTTATAGTAAGAGTAGCAGTTTTTTTTTTTTTTTTTCTTTTTGTGGTTGGAACTTGCTTGTTTATTTTTGAATCAGTTACTTCACACAAAAATGTCAATGTTTTCGTAACAATACGTATATTCCAATGGGTGTATAAGGAAGTCATGTGGTGTCAACATCACATTTTTTTGTTCTTAGCTTTAGTAATATATTTCATTTCAAATGTTTTAACAGTAATAAGATAATTTTTATATATATTACAGAATTGGCATTAGAGGTCTAAATTTGGTAATTGTTAAAAAATAATAACAATAATAATTAAATGTTTTTACCTGTTTGGAATTTTCTTCAAAAAATTTTTTCACTTCAGCTTTTTTATCAGGAGAAAACTTATCAATGTTTATTGCCTCTTCAAATAATTCCCTTAATACACCTAATGAAGCTTCTTCATTCATATCCAAAAAACCCTAAAATAAACAAGAAAATAAATAAATAAAATAAATACAATTGGTCTATCACTAACATCTACATAGAACAGTGAACATTTTTCGCAATTCGGTATTTACGTTCTATGAAGTTAGAGTTTCCTTTGCGAACTTGGTATAACTTTGATAACTATCATCCTTGGTGGCTTTTGGATTTGGCGATCAAAACATAATGCAAAAATATGCATGCAAGATGTATATTTTCATAATATATACTGTACAAAGTATTGTTTCATATTCTTGATTGCTCTCTTAATATACCTTACTAAAATAACCATGATTTCTCAAAGAAATTAAATATGTTTGCCAGATAATTTGTTGATTTTTCTTTCACCAAGGATGCCAAATACCAGCAGCTCCACCAACTTTTGCAGTTTGCGAAATCTTATTTGTTTTCTTGAGTGAAAGTTACGTCTGCGTCTTGCAGGTGACAATGTGAGATGTGTATTTTGAATAGAATTTGATTTTTGTATTGAATAAAGGTATCAATTATTACTTAATTTTGCACCGACTTCAAAAGTTATGATTAATTGTAATGTTATAGGTTGTTTGGCGAAGGAAATTATTTTATACTTTTAAAGCACAATTTAAAATTTCATTTTATACCTTTTTTTCTTTTTTTTTAGTTGTTTGAATAGTAGTTACTTTTTGGAATCAGTTCTATTTTTTTACAAAAATATTTTATTTTTTTCTTTTCAGTGGCAATTTATTCATATAGCAGAACATCAGAAGACGTTCGACGTCAGTTTCACAAATCACAACCCCCAAGAAAAGTGACATAACTCAAAAAATGGTTTATGCCACTGAAAAATATATGAAATGCACCCAATAATGTGAAAAAAAAAGTTACATCTCCATCTAGAAAATTATCCACTCGAGAGACAGTTAAGATTTATTCTAGTCAAGTTATCTTTAAGTTGATTTTTCTCAAATGCTGCATTTTTAAGTTGTGTCACTTTTCTTGCCTTTATAGGATATGAGAAAAAAACTATCTATTGAATGAATATACGTTAAATTAAAAAGGCTTTAGAAATGTAAAGAACGGATACGCTGTATTCGTAACCAAAAATTCTGTTAGGCATATATTGACCTTTACAGTGAATATGTGTCACTAGCTACGCTGGAAAGTGCACAGCATAAAGTTCAAACAAAGATCAAAATATGCATCACAGCTGACTGACAGAGGTTACAACATTGAAATAATGGTTTTTTGATTTGTTTATAGTGTAGAAAACTGCAAACAAACGGATACACATTTAAACATCTTGTTTTTAACATTTATATCTAGAAGGTGTGTTTCCGTACTATATCATCGATGTTGTACAACTTTGTAATTTACTTTTTTTCTCATACCTTGTACTGTTTTCGAGATAGAAATGCTAATTTTGCTCTATTCCCAGGTGGCGCTGTAAGCGGTTGCATCTCGTAGCGCAGGGCCATTTTATGATACTTACATACTACTTTTACCAGTGTAGCTGCATGCGTTCTGCATTTAGAGTGAGAATGGATTTTTGTGAGTATCCTGTAATTTGTTTATGTCTTAATGAAACCTATTTCAGGCCAAGATCTTTACGATAACAACAACAACAAGAAACATGGTTTGTATTGAGAACCTCTTCCTTTATGAAGTCGGTTTAAAACGTCTAGGCATTAATCAATGTAACCGCTTACAATAACGATACTTTGAATTTTACATAGCATAAATCTGTACTGATAGGTATAAAGGATTTAAGTGCAAAAATGTCGATTTTGAGTTAAGTACATAGTCAGACTCAGAAAAAAATTCTCTATCGATTGGTATAAAGGATTTAAATCCTTGTCATTTAGTCTTTGAGAAAATCCATTGGTAAAAAAAGATTCAAGACAGAAATTTAGCATTAATCTTTGGTATAAAATATTTAATTCATTTGTTCCCTTCATTAAATGGAGATTGACAATCACTGATTGACAATCACTAATCCTTTTTTCCTAATCGATTCTTCTGATTAGTTTTTAGTTAGTTTAACTTTATTTTTCATCTCCTGAAAAATCAAGAATATGGACTTAAATCCTTTATACTTATCAGTACAGAAATGTCACCCGCTATGCTGCAATGTCGTTGAAATGTGCACAAAATAGGAAATTGTGAACAAACAAATACACATTTTAAGCATTCTATTTTTATCATTAAAGTCTACAAACTGCCTTTTCATACTAAATCGATGATGCTCTGCAATTTTATAATTCATTTTTTCCCCTATCTTGAACTGTTTCCTAGATAGCAATGCTAACTCCAATGTTTACCACCAGGTGCCACTGTAGGCAGTTGAATCACATAGCGCATGACCAATTTACTATACCTGCATACCACTTTTATGTCTACAGCTGCAGCCGTTTAGCAGTTAAAAGTGTCAAGACTGACTTTTTTGGGCACCCTGTACTTTCTTTTGATCGTAAAGATATTACAATGGGACCTATTTCAGACCAAGACCTTTAACAACAAAACGAAAAACATCAAAATCGGATCATCAGTTCGGAAGTTATGAGCTAACAAACAAACAGACGGAAAAAAAACATACGCTTTGAATTGAGAACCTTCTACTTTTTGAAGTCGGTTAAAAAGAATTAAACAATACAGCAATGTGCTTAAAAAAAAAAAAAAAGATAACTCTCAGGTCAGCAGTCTCAACATTTCATTTATACTATTCATTAACCTTTTTGGGATACATATGTTGTATATGACTCCACTGCAGTTCCCCTCTCCCCTCCTGTGTGAGATAAATATGCCTCGGATTGTTTAGTTCTCAGATACTGAGGGTTGTGTCTATGATACAATCACTCAAATAATTTTTTTTTTTTTTAATTCTCTGTACTTCAATTTTCGTTTAATGTTTATGTCTCTTTACACAATACAAGAATAACTATTCATTTAAAATATGCATTGCATAAAATAAGATGTATTAAATTAATTTTAATTAAACGAAGTTGCAAGCACAATTTATTTATTCTCAAATTTTTAGCATATTTTTCTTTTCCATTGTAAATATGTAATACCCAATTTTAGGATGTTCATTTGGAATTTTTGAATAAATAAATCATGCGACAATCACATGGACCTACTAAATTCATTTTGTCATACACACACACACATAGACAGACAGGCATGTTTTAAAGATGGTTAAATTGTGTTCTAGACCTCTCAAAACGTATAAATCCGTTGAAAACCAGAAGTCGAAAATTTATACGAATTCATTACTTTCTTCTGTTAAATATGGAAGAAAGTAAAAATGTATTATATTAAGCAAAATTAGTTTTACATGAAATTCTTAAAGAAATTTCATGTTCTTTTTTTTTTCTTCTTTCTTTTGTCTAAATGTGTTTAATAAAGATTTATTTTGTAACTGTCAATTTCAAGAATACTCATTAAAAAAAAAAAAAAAATGAATTTTTATGAAAAATTAGGTTTGCTGCACAAAACTGCTCATCCCGCAAAACCATATCACCTGTTCTGACTCCATTCCCAGAAGAACGTCTGCATAGAAAGCTTCTGTCACAAATGGGTTGATGAGCAGTTAATTCTTACTTATTTTCATATATATATATATATATATATACAGTAGAAGATCTTTATAACGCAATTCTATATAACGCAATTCTCTATATAACGCACAACTTCTAAAACATAAACAATGAATTTTGCAGTTAAGAAACATTTTTAAAAAACTGTTACTTTGCAGAGAACTTAGTATGATACATTTGTTTTTCTTAATCTCCTTAATTCAAACCTTTTTAATAAAAAAAAAATGCTTTCATTAAAAAAAAAATTTTCTTTTTGAAAATGAGTCATAATGAATGATTTGGTACAGGCATATATGACTACTTTTATACACTAATTTAACTATGAAACATATGATACACCCAACTACTGTTCCAAGGAATGTAACTTAAAAATACCCTACTCTCTTTTGATATGTTTCAACATATTTGGCCATGTTTACAAGGTAAATTTAATGATGTGTGAAACATGATCTGTATAATGCAAAATTCTATATAACGCAAAACCTTGTGTTTTTATGTTTGCGTTATAAAGATCTTCTACTGTATATATATAACATTAACTCAATTAATAATTAAATATATTTTTATATGAGAGATATAACTAATACAGAGTGGGAGTTGAGGGAACAAATTCCGACTGAAAACTCAATTTAATACTAAAAATACCAATATTCAATGGAGGCAAAAATACACACCCAGTAGTTAATAATTAGCATAATGCAGCAGCATATAAAAACTTGATGTAATTTGCTACGAAAGAGTAAATTTAACTCTATGTTAAAAATGCAAAAATAAAAATCAAATAAGCTCACTGGAATTTTGATAGCGTTAAGTGTATCATCATTAGCAAGCACAGGATGTACTTTAATCCACAGTTGAAAAAAAAATGGTCTTCTCACATATTCCCACATTCCATATTCGCATTTTTTTTTTTTTTTTTTTTTGTAGTAATGGTGGGGGAGGGGGCATCTCAGATAATTCAATCTTGATTAATATTCGTACCAAATTTCAAGTAATTCAAATGATTTCTGTGACCAATGTTACAGCACATATAGATGTTATTTAGGTATTTATTTACTTTTTTGATAAAATTGAATTTATTTATTGCTGTTAAAATTGAAAAAAAAAAAAAAAAAAAAAAAAAAAAAAATCTATAACTTTGTTTTAAATTACTAGGGGGCTCTGCCCCTTGCTCGCTCCGCTCCCCAACCCCTGAGAAAGGCTTTCCCTCACCCCGACTTGCTTCGCTCATTAACCCCATTGGATTCTACCCGACTATTCGCAACTTTGCCTTTCATTGAATTGGAATATTAATAATACATAACACAAGAAAAAAGTTGAACAATATTATAGAAATCCACCATATTTGGTATCACATTGAAATACACAATATTAAATATTATATCGTTTATAATATGTGAAAAATCTGTCTTAACGTTCGACAGTTTACTAACAATTTGCCGTTATTTTGAGAGAAAACATATGTTAGACAGCTGGACACACAAAATAAACAACGATAGCATGAACTGTTTAGAACAGAGAAGAATTCTTAGCATCTAAACGATTTATCGTTACAGCTTTGGTATAGGTATACGATCCACTTGTTACATTTTTGTCACTGTTTGACGATGAATTTTTCGGGTATTGTTGCTTGATTAAAGAAATTATGAACTTATTTTTTCTAACGCCTATATTTTTACTATTGTTTATTTTTATTTATTTTTTTTTTAGTTAATTTAGGGCAATATGTAACACTCTACATTTATTTCCAATGTACAGCAAGGTTTAAAATGGTGCTTAGAACAATAAAGATGCAACTTTTTAAAGTGCATTTTTCCTAGAATATGATTTAGTCAGATCCATTGAAATCCATATTTATGTGATTTTTGCAATTATTTTAAACATTTCATTCGTAGTAGTACGACAGGACAATTTCTTTCAGATAGCGATTTTGCATTGTCGCCATAATTTGCCAAGATGCCTGTCAATATCTGATTTTACCATTTCTTAAACTATATTAAATACTAAGTTAAATCGGGGGGGGGGGGGGGGGATCACATTTTTCGAAACCTACTGATAAGCGAAAAATTCCTCCTTGATTATATTGCAAAAACGAAGTGTCGGTTTGAAGTATTCGAGACAGATCATCACCATTCATAAATTGGATGGCTTTTGAATATTTGTTGACAATATTTTCTGAATAAATATTCATGATGGCTCCTGAATACTTGTTGGCGATATCTTCTGAATAATTATTATTGTTGGCGATATCTACTGGTATATATTGATCATGACATCTTAATAGTTGTTGGCGATATCTCCTGAACTTGTGTTAATGATGGCTTCTGAATATTTGTTGGCTACATCTTCTGGATATGTACTGATTACACCTTGATTTTTTTACATTTAAATTATATAATATTGAATTTAGAAAATAAAAAATGCGGGTGGAGAATGAAATATAATGATATTGGATAATTTAATTTAATTTATAGAGACATCAATGGTACAGGAAAAAACTACTTTAGCCATTTTCTTTCTAATAATACGGATAATATTTTACCTGGAGATATTTTGTACATATAGTCCAAATAAAAAATGTTCTTCTTTTTTTCTCTCTTGAATTAAGTTAAAAATATTTAAAATAAAATTGAAAATAAATTGTGCTAAAGCAATGGTACAGTTTAACTTCCTGGCGAAATTTTAAATCTGGCACCGAAGTAGCTTTGACTTTTCTCGCAAAAATCTTGACATGCATAACTGAGATAGATAATTTAAGTCATCGTCAAAATAAATGAAAATTTTAAAATCTGCCAGTGAGGTCCTGTATTAGGTGTAACTAAAATATTTTAGCAATGCAGTTACTTCATTCCATTACATGGAAAAATAGACAAAAAAAAAAAAAAGTCCTGTTGTATTAAATTAAATTCTATTTTCTGCAAAGTTTTACATCAATGCTTAAAAAACAAAAATAGGTTGCGAGTTTTATTATTATTATTATTATTATTATTATTATTATTGCACTATTTTATCATTTTTCTTGGTACTTATGTATTAACGCTACCGCAGCAGAAGTTGTGCTAATGCGCCAATAAAGGGAACAACTATAGTATCTCCCCACAACTGAATTTGGCGATTATGACTAAATCATAAATATAAAAATCATAAATGATAAAATCATAAGCTAAATTATAAAATCATAAATCCAAAATAAACAGCATAAATGGCAAATCCAAAAGGCAGCATAAATGGCTGCCATATTATATCGCAAAGTGTCCAGAACGACATCGTTATCGTTCAAAACGGCGCCAAAGAAAAATCACCAAATTCAGTTGTCGGGAGATACTATAGTTGTACCTAGCTGCGGTTGCATTAATACGTAAGTACTTTTTTCTCTATATTTAAGGCATGGCAAGAGTTAAAATCGCTAATGTTGTTGCATAAATGAATTCCTTGGCGAAAAACGTACGAGTTTCTTCATTTCTAAATTTAAAAAATAGCTAAATTGGTCATAGTAAAGATCCACCATTTTAAATATGTTTTGAGTTAAAAACCTAAATCTTTATATAAACTAATCTATGTTGTTGTCTCGTAAATTTCATTTTAAAAATTTCTGGGCTTAACCTCTAATTCTATACCAATCGTTTAACATAATTATTATATTCATTACTAAATCTTTTTCGCCTAACGTTAAAATAAAAACTAATAATATAAACTAAACTAGTAGTATAAACTAAACTAATAGTATAAACTAAACTAATACGTAATATAAAATAATAATATAAAATAAAATAAAAAATATAAACCAATTTTTATTTCATTTTTATTAAATTTTTACTTAAGATTTTTAAAATATCGGTTATTTTCATGTTTTGCTATTCTAAATATTTTTTTTCTTCTCTCGAGCATCTCAAAGATGTCAATTTTTCAATTTTTCTTATTTAAACCATTGATCACATTTTAATTTTTCTGAAGAAAGTGACGTCAGAAACACAGAAAAAAACGTCATAAGAGAAACATTTTCTCCGGTGGCAAATAGAGTACCTTTACAAACCCGACGTTTTTAGTTAATAACTTCGTTATTTAAAATTATAGAAATTTCTAAGCAGCTGAAATGCCTTCCTTGAAGCAGTCGGAATACACTGATACCTCTCATGATGCAGAGCTCTTTGCCCTCCGCGAGAAGATGCTGTCACAGACAAAAAAAACTGACACCAGCGACAGTTACTTTTTTGTAATATATAGAGATAAGATATCTATGGTTTAACCAAACATTCATTTTAAAGGTATTGGTGAGTTTTTTTAAAAGATAACCATATCGAAATTTTATATCCTTTTCATACATAATTCCTCACAGGGACAAAAGAAATGCTCCAAAATATGCATTTTTGTTTTCTACACTATTTTATTTATTATAGTAAATGACTATTTTTTTTACACTATTTTACTTATTATAAATGACTATTTATTTGTTTATTTTTTATTTTTTCATAATGGTTCTGTAAATAGTAATAAAAAAACCCTGTGTTTTGGAGGGGGGAAAAAACTAGTCTTTTTGCCAAATCTATTATAGGGTAAGTGCACCAGTGATTGACACTTTTAGAGCAATCTCTGATGTTTTTAATGTTCTAGTCATCAGAAAATATTTTTATAAATCTTAAGTTAATACATTTGGCATGAAAGACATTCAGAACCACATATATGTTAAAATATATACATTTAATAACAATTATTATTATTATTATTATTTTATGAATTTTTATTTGACACCCACTCAATGTTCCAGTAATTGACACTGCCAGTTTTTCCTTTTATTAGTAATTGGCACCCTATGTTCGAGTGTTTGACACTGCTAGTTATTCATTTTACCAGTTATTAGCATCCTATGCTTCAGTGTTTGACACAAAATGTTAAAATTCTTATATGTAAAACATACGATTTTATTATTTTTCTTATTTATTAATAATTTCGGGTTAGATGTCAATTACTGGAGCATGCCAATCACTGGAGCACCTACCCTATAGTTATACTGATTTTATTACAAAAATAAATCATTAAATAAAAATACTTTTTCCTAAATTTTACATATAAACTATAATTAAATTTATAAAAATTCTATGTCTTATATAAAAATGAAAATAACAGTGATAATAATAATAACCCCAGGAACAGCCCATTTTCCACAATCTTTACGACGAATTGCAATAAATTGTAATACTGGAAGTCCAGTTTCAGAATCCAATATTTTAGTTCCTTCAGCTGTAGACTTCCACCTAAAATAAATATTATACGTCTAAATAAAAAAATTAAATATATTCAAAAGTACATGTTTTAAATTTAAATAAAAGTAAGTTTAGAATATTGAAATAACTCTCAAAAACTACAATTTGTGATGTTTATGGCAAATGACATATTAATTTGCTTTGAAAACCATTCAATACTATCTTATAAAAAGATTCCATTAATATATTCCATTAATATTCCATTAAAACTTCCAATTATCTGCAAGTGGGTTATGCACATTGGAGATTATCTGTGAGCGCAGGAAAAGGGCAGGATCAAGAGAAAGGTTTTTCTCAACAAGAAAAAACTGTAAATATTTACAAACTTGATGCTTTTTTTTTTTCACAGTACAGTACTTTAACAGACATGCCAATATTTTAATTTATTTTGGAGTATTCTTAGGAGCTGCCTTATTATTTTTTTTTCCATATCAAAAATTAGTTTATAGATTGCACCTTGACTTTATTGTTAGTGCACTTTTTTGCTATTATATTCCAAAATAGATAAAATCCAAATATTTTTACTGTTTGTATTATAGTTTATACACAATAAAATCACATTTTTGAGATAAAATATTTTTTTTATCTCATTTATTCCTTATTTCCAGCTTTTTGGCAGTTTATCTGCGATATTCATTATCAGTGATATCTGTGCCACTCAAATCTACGTATAATCAAGAGTATACTGAACATGTTTTTTGGTTAAGAGAACTTTTCACTGTTCTTTGCCAGCAGCCGAATCCCATGTTATTCAATGGAAAAATCTGATAGTACCCAAATTACTCATTACCTAATGCATTTTTAAATTGCGTTTACACATTCAGGAAATTCACAATCATTTAAGTTGCTTTTAATTTTCCCCAAATAAGTGACTGTGAATTTTCTGAATTTGAAAAAGCAATTTCAAAAATACATTAGGTAATGAGTAATTTGGGTACTATCAGATTTTTCCATTGAATAACATTTAATTTGGTAGCTGATGCTGAAAAGTGAAGAATCCAACTAAATGATATAAGCATTTTTTTAATAAAACAAGAAAAAGAAAAGAAATTTCATTTAATTTAGAAATTTATTCATCAACCCTGAAAGTTCATTTCAGAAAATTTTAGAGTGGAAGGCTGACTTTTTATACCAACTATGTGAAAAATACCAGAGCCAGGAATCGAACTCGGGCCTTCTGCTTTATATGCGGGTGCTCAAACCAGTGAGCTACCCTGGCTGATTACCAGCTAGGCATTTCTCACATAACATTCGTTGGCAAAGTCACCGAGTCTGTAAACACAGCTATATCAAGTGACATTATTTGAGCACCCGTACGTAAAGCAGAAGGCCCGGGTTCGATTCCCGGCTCTGGTATTTTTCACATAGTTGGTATAAAAAATCAGTATTCCACTCCAAAATTTTCTGAAAAAAAAAAAAAAAAAAACTTTCATTTATTAATTTTTATTGAGTAAAACAAATCACAATACTCCTGCATCCATTATTAAACATTAATGAATTTACAGAGCATACCATAAGATATCGTTCAAATGCCCCCTTATTCTTCAAGGAAAATTGGAATATATTTGGGGAGAAAGTGGATAAATGGTAAAAATATAACTATATATATCAGGGATAGAAATTATGAAAATAAAGTTACTGGTCTACAGGAACAGTAATTTTCAGATTTCACTGGTCCAAACACACTTTGACTAGTCTGTTCTTCCCTTCTATTATATTTTTAAAAATATTTAAAAGTTTCTAAACTGTTTGTTTTACTAAGACTTTGTTTATAATTTTACAAGTTAGATATAATAAATTTTTGTAAATTAATTAAAAAATACAAATGAAGTCTTATATAAATCAAAAATTTATGCTTTAATATATGAGCTTAATGTAATTTACTGTTCAAAATTAAAAGTAAAAAAAAGGTTTTGAAAGTGAAATTTAATGAAAAATTACAGAGACAGATGATAGTGACAATTATAAAGAAGTACATTTACTATTGTTACAATATACTAAACTGTGACAATTTTATAGAAAGTAAAAAAATAAATAAATAAATAAAAATCTGGAATGACTCCACTTGAATTTCCGAACATTAAGTAATTAACAGTTGTATAAATAAATTAAAATAAGACAAGAAATTAAATAAACAAAAGAGAAAATTATAATACGGTGTTTGAGTATTTTCCTCCGTATGGCATGTTCATTAAATTAACGCTATTGCACTTCAAATAGTTTGAGCCCATAGGTCATAATGATAAAGAATTTTTCGTTGTGTCCCTGTAAAAATCTATAAAGGCTAGAATCACCAAAATCTATAATTCGTGCAATAGTACCTATAATATGTGTATAAATTTTCAGCTCAATCGATTAAGGTATTTAGATGCTATCGAACTTTTAAAAAGTTTGGGCTCATAGACCATAATGATAAAGAATTTTTCTTTGTGTCTCTGTAAAAAAAAAAAACTATAAGTGCTAGATTTACCAAAATCTATACAGTTTGTGTGATGGTGACTTATAACAGGGCCCGAAATTTCAACATAGATTACACGCACTGAAAAAAAAAGTTACTCGCCACAAAATATGATTAACTTACTCTATTTTTTACGTATAAGGTGACCAGAATTTTTTATTGGAAAAAGAGGAGAAACTTTTATTTTATAAGAAAATAGAAGACATTCAATTTTGAAAAAGAGGTCATTTTAGAGGACACAAAATTGAATGAATATGATTATAAAAGTCGATTCAAAAGCTACTTTACACAAGTGGTGGAAACATTTTTGTCCCCCAAATGATGAATTTGGATCAGTACACCATAATTTAAATTAATAATATACGGATACGATAGGAAAAATCCTTAATTTTTAGAAATGTATATAGGACAATATGGATTTTTTTTTTTTTTTTTTCTCCTTTAAGTTAGTGTTCACCGGTCGATACAGCCAACAACCGATCGAGCTTCCCAGTTTTGCGATTTTTTTTTAAATTAAGGATTAAATCCTTTTCATTTGAAAAGGAAGACAGAGGATGAAAAACATAAAAAAGAGGACTTTTTAGTCCTGTAATTTTTTTTCGTTTAAGAAGGCAGAGCGTTGAAAAAGAAGACTGTACTCTTAAAAAGAGGATATCTGGTCACCTTACCTAAGATCAGCATGATTATACATTTTTAAATTGATATATATATATATATTTGATAGCACCATGTACTGTAATAATTCTATCAATATTTAGACTGAAATTTTACTCGCCACAGTAAAATTTCTACTCGCCAATGGCGAGCTGGCGAGCGGAAATTTCGCGCCCTGCTTATAACATGTGTATAAATTTTCAGCTCAGACAACTAAGGCTTCACTATTGCACTTTAAAAAATTTGGTTCCAGAAGCCATAATGATAAAGAATTTTCCTTTGTGTCCCTGTAAAAAAACTATAAGTCCTAGATTCACCAAACTCAATAGGGTTTGTGCTATGGTAACCTATAACATGCATACTAACTTTCAGCTCATTCAGACAAAATGTTTAGGTAATATTGTGTTCACTCATACATACATATATCATCATAAAAATAGCAACAATGAACTCAGCGGACTTCAAAATATATAGAAACACCAAAATCTCAAAGTCAGATTTTTGACATGATTACAATACTTTCCTTACATATGTATGTTCAGAAAGTAAAAAAAAGAAAAGCCTTACTGGTGTGACAGATCACTACAATTTATATTTTGCTGGTCCATTGAATATTTTTGTGATCCCGGGCAAATGGACCACTATTAATTTTAAGCCTTGTATATATAGAAATTGAAATGCATTTTCTCGCTTAAATAAGTGGCATAAAAAAGATTTTAGTGTAAATGTGTATAGCCCATTGGTTGGATATTTTCTGAAAATCTCCAATTTTGCATATTTTAACAAAAGTCTCTAAAATTAAAACTTAACAAAGACAAAGAGCATTCACAGAAACATACACAAAAAAGGGAACAAATAAAAAAGACATAGTTAAAAAATTAACACAATTTCATAAAGAAAATACTGCAAAATACAGTTGAACCTCGTTAACATGAATCTCAAGGAGAATAAAAAACATGTTCATGTTATCAATCATTCATGTTATCAGTAATTCAGAAACTAATCTTCATTTTGATGGGAATTGTGGAAATCTGTTTATGTTAAAAGTAATTCATGTTAAGAGCATTCACATTAGCGAGGTTCGACTGTATTAAATAAACCTTAAAAAGGTAAAAAAAAAAAAAAAAAACTTAGCAAATCATAACAATTTATTAAAAGAAAAATAAGTTTATTCAGTTACCTATTTAAATAAATTTCAGAATATATAGACTATTTCACTTCATATAACAAACAAACAAATGTTGAATCCTTCATAAAAACTTATAAATCACCATCTATACTAGGCAAATTAACATTAACTATATTTAAATTACAATTCTAACTAAATTACTTAAAAATTTCTTTAAATATTACCCACTGAAAAATGAATAATTAACAAACTTTTTACGATAAAAATACAGCAAGCAGCTTTCAAAATAAACTGCACTACTTACTTACTGCACACGAAAACAAAACTAAAACATTCACTTAACTGTGATGACTGTAAATTAAACAAAAAAACACAAAAATGAGCTATACAGTGAAAATTTTTATACTGAAAAAGAAAAAAATACTCTACATTATCTGCTGTTTTTTGTTTCACAGCAATCACTAATCTGCATGCATGTATGCTTCGCATACATGAAAACTAAAAGAGAACATCACTGGATACCATACCTCTACCTCGATCTACACAAATCTTTAAAATGCACAAAATTTTGCTTCCCAGCAATAACTAATCTGCATGTATGTACACTTTGCATAATAGGAAAAAAAAAAAAAAAAAAAAATTACTGCATATTCCTATCTTGATCTGCATGAACATGTAAAATTGCATGAAATTTCATTTTGCAGCAATCAAATGTGCGAAAATGCAAAATCATTACACAGCTTCAAAATAAAATATCAAGATTGTCACATTTTCTAGATCAATCATTCCATGGCTTAACACTAAAGCAATCCAGGTTACTAAATTTGGCATCTTTATTGCCAATTCAAAAAAAGTTGCCAAGCAGTGCATTACAGCACATTACACCAAAAATAATTTGTGAAAATTAATAACGTTTTTGAACAATTAACTAAAATGTACAAAACAATTTATTTGTTTTTAAAACACATTTAAAAAATAAAATGAAATAGTTGTACAATAAATATGTATGTGGGGAGAGTAATTTCTTATGTGCAAGGTAAGAAGGTGTTCACTACTTAGACATTTACCTTTGTCTACAGTAAATATTCAAATTGAGTGGATTTATTATGTGTTCGATGCAGTGAAACTTATAGAAATGTTTAGTATGTAGCTATTTTACTGCGAATTGACTTTGTGAGGCGCCTCTTTTCTGAAAGTTGATTTTGTGAAGGTGCTTCTTTGCCAAAAGATGACTTTGTGAAAGTGTTTCAATGCAGCACTAAATTTGCTCTGTCAATAAACTAGAAAATTTGGAAAACACTTTTTGTCTCTTCCAATAAACTGATTTTAAATATTCGCCACTATTTTTGCAAGCTTGCAGTTTCCATTTTCAAATAATGAGTGTCCGATTTAATATAATACCAGGGTTGCCAACTGCTCCGATTTCTGCAATTTTAAAAACTCCGTAATTCTGCAATGTTATTTCTATGCTCCGCAAATTCAGTCTTGACCACTTAGCTAAATATTTTTTATTAAATACATAAAACTGAATAGTGGCAGATACTGAAAAAAAAAAAGCCTATTTTTCTTTCTTTCTTTCTTTTTTTTTTTTTTTTCCTTGCCCACATATAGACAGAAATCACGATCTAATCCTTATCAACTTTTGATTTTGCGTTTCCAACAGTTGCTGCATAAAACATTATTCTTTTAATTTTATTTTTTATCTATGAAAGCGCTTCAATTCCTCTTGAAAAAAAAAAAAAAAAAATTTACAATCAGCTGAAGAATCACACACTTCATCATACAATACTCATAAATTAGTAAAAAAAAAAAAAACATTCTAGTGCTAGGCATTGTGTAATCGAAATATTGCTGACTCAGAACATGAACAATTATTTGTTTACATCAGCTAAGAGTGTGTTTAATTAAAACCACAAGCTGAAAGGGGGGGGGGGAAAGAAACGGAATGCTATGATTATGCAGTATTTTGATTTTCTTTTAAACTATATCAATGCTTAATGGGTCGTTAAAAAATAACACTTTCTGATGAAAAAAATTGTTTATTTTAATTATTTATTGATAAAAATAATGGATTCAAAGCTACTGCATTTTAAGGCCGATTGACAACGCAAGGGATGTAATTATGCATTTATTTTATCATTCAGCATTAATGATTTATTATAACTTCATTTGTATCTGGAAAAAAAAAAAAAAGTAAACAAATTATGACCAGTAATCTGCAAAATTCTAAAGTTTATAAAACATTTGGTCCTAAGCTATGCAGTTTAGAGGGAGTTGACTCAGAGATGAGATCATTTACACATTTATATGAATATCGAAGATTTCGTTTTTAGATTTTTATGTGATAGTATAATAATTATTTTGACATTCATGAAAATTGTTGGAAATTTATTTATTATTATTTTTTTTTTCCCTTCATGCTTTCTTTCCTTCTTTTTTTTTTTTTTTTATGTAACTGAATAATTTTTCATATATTGTCCTTATTTATGTATGGAAAATATGCCATCGTGCAGAAAACAAATTACTTTTGGGTTTTAAGCTTATATTCAGACTTAATCATTTCCCATTCTTATCTCTCTTCACTGTTTTACTAAATGTATTTGATTATCAATAAGTATTTCTTGATTTCATATGATTATTGTTAATTTATTTTTGTTAGTTGTTTCTTTCCTTTTTTTAATGTATTTTTAAAATTGCTCCTCAAAGTAGCCAAAATGCTCCTCAAAATTTCCCTGAATACTCCTCAAACTGTTTTTGAAAAGTTGGCAACCCTGTAATACAAATCAATGTGTGTTTACAAAGGTGAATGTTGTAAAACAAGAACAAATGAAGTTTATGTGAAAAGTAGAGAAGGTCTGTGTGTTTAATTGAGGGAGGGTGCTTTTGCAGTATTTTATGGTATACATAAAAATTGATGATGATCATCATCAAATACTATTATTAACCAATGTATTTTTTTTTTCAATTTGTGGTTGGTTCCCTAATTGCACTCTGGATTAAATCGATAGTGGAAAGTGTGAATTTACATAATGTTTTTTGCATGTCTGAAGTTCAAGACTATTTTGTCCAGTATTTCTTTAAAAAATCAAAGGAGTAAAAAAAAAAAGAATGATTTGATCAACTACTGTATTTAACTCAGACAATTTTCACAGATTAAAAGGTGTGCATAAATTATTGGAGAAGAGAAAAAAATTACATTAAAACACAACACATTATTGAAACAATAGATTATCGAAAACTAAAACTTTAAACTAATACTTTTCCATTAAACAACTAACCCACTATATAGAAATTTGGTGATTCCTACAGCTATTTACATGAGATTAATTATCAAATATAAACAATATTTTCCTAAAATTCAACATATGTTTTCTGAATATGATTTTTCTGCCTATATCACACAGTAAAATTCTTACCTGGTCACAATGGCATCTCCAGCATGATTTGGGCCCCATCGCCCAAGTCTTCCACGACCACGTAAACCAGTTCTTCCTCTTTGATTAAGTGGATATCCATCTTTAACAAGATATTGAACTTGTTTTCCTTGATCGTAACTTTTTCTATTAATACCTCCATCTTGATCATTCCACAAGGGATTGAAATTTTCGCTAGATTGGGGAAAGAAAGCAAAAAGCTCATTTTTTGGAGTAACAACAATTATAAAAACATGCTTACAGTAACTTTAGTATAGGACCCACCCTGACGAAATTTGAAGTTTGGCACTGAAGTACCTTAGAAGTGTCTCACCAAGATCTTTACTTATGCAACTGGAACAGCCATTCTAATTCATTGCCGAAATGGCGAAAAAAATTTAAAAGTAGCCAAAGGGAAAGGAGGGTCCTATACTAAATCTGTACCATATCTTGATATATGGTTATGTCAATAGTACGAATAGAATATAAGCTAAATTGTTGCAATGGGTGGAATATGCACCCACTGCTTTGCGTCTTGTTTGCAATTGGCGATAAATATGCCAAACTTGGCAACCTCGATGATTTTTAGTTGTTGAACAATCAATCTACAAAATCTGGCAACCTTACCTACCTTGCCAAGCTGGCAATTTTTGGGAAAGTCGCCAAGCAGTGGGCTAAAGCAGGGATGGCCAACCCACGGCCCACCGCATAGTTTTCTGCGGCCTGCGAGGAGACTAACGTTATTTAAAGTTTGACAACTTTGGTTAACGGATCAAAAATTAATAAATACGTTCTGACTTTTCAAAGTGAAAATACCTTTCAACGATTATGGTAGTTAAAGAACTGTTGTAATGAAATATTATTAGATCCAATATTCATTATTTCTATTGTTAATTTATGAATGAAAATAATTTGATGCATTCTGCTCCGAATTTTCACCCTGCCTTTCTCGAAAAAAGTATATCTATACATACATAAATCATATACTCACAAATATATATGCACATATGCGTATGTACAGTCTTAAAATAAAATTTAAATAAAAAATCATTTTTTTTAAGTTAGAAGCTTTTTATTGTGAAGCCCTAAAAAGTATAAAATAAAATTTGTTCTGGCAAAGACATGTTACAAAGAAATGAAAGTTTCAACACTAAGAAAATTTTAGAGAAAAATATAGGTACTTTCCTTTTGCAAGAGATGAAAATTTTTTAATGTTCAAAATATTTTAAAAAGCTTTCGAGACCAATATTCTTAGTTATTAGTTTTTGTATATATCATTCGTTAGGCCACAAACTTCAAATATCTCGAAAGCTTTTTAAAATATTTTTAACATTAAAAAATTTTCATCTCTTGCAAAAGGAAAGTACCTACATTTTTCTCTAAAATTTTCTTAGTGTTGAAACTTTCATTTCTTTGTAGCGTGTCTTTGCCAGAACAAATTTTATTTTATCCTTTTTAGGGCTTCACAATAAAAAGCTTCTAACTAAAAAAAATGATTTTTTACTTAAATTTTATTTTGTGCTTTTTAGTTACAAAAAAAGAAAAACTTCTAAAAAAAAAACTAACTAAAATTTTTTTGGATATTGTGTAGACAATGGAAGATTATTATTATTATTTTTTTTTTATCAATTGACATTTTTTTCTATTATTTATCTGCATAAAAGTACTATATCGTCTTTCGAGGACCGAATCTGGGACCATCGCTTAATCAGCATGACGCTCTAACTAAAAGTCTGAGAACTGTCAAGAAAAATCATAGAACATTCTAAAAAATCTAACAAATACTTATACAAAAGGAATATTGTTCTCGAATGCTTTTTAAAATATTTGGAATATTTAAAATTTTTCATCTTTTGCAAAAGTGAAATATCTATATTTTTCTTTAAAATTTTCTTGTTGTTGAAACTTTTACGATTTTATAGCATCTCTCTGCTGGAATAAATTTTTATTTTAGGCTTTTTAGGGCACCACAATAATAAAAAACTTTCAGTGTTATTTAATTAATTTATTTTATTTAATTAATTAATTTTTTATTTTTATTTATATTTTCTGAAATTTTTATTTTGTGCGTTTTAGTAACTCAAAAAAAGCTTCTTAAAAAAATTATCAAAATTCCTTAGGATACTGTGTAGACAATGAAAGATTTTCTTTTATATATTGACATCGTTTCTATTAATTATCTGCAAAAAAGTAACACATCGGCTTGCGAGGACCGAACCCAGGAGCATCGCATCGCATTATCATCATGACGCTTTAACCAAATGCGCTAACGAGCGATGAAAAAGGTTGTTTAAATTTATATGAAAGTGGAGGCGCCTTCTTTTTCAGAATGACACAAAACACGATGATAAAAATCCAATTTCAATAAAAAGCTTTTAAAAAAAATTATTTATTTATTTATTTTTACTTAAATTTTTATTTTGTGAAGTAACTAGATAAAAAGCTATATAAAAAAATTCTTCAAAAATTATTAGGATACTGTGTAAATAACGAAATATTTCCTTTTATCAACTGACACCTTTTCTATTAATTATTTGTGAAAATTAAGGTGACGCTCTAACCAACTGAGCCATTAAGAGATACAATAAATTTCTTTCTTTCTTTTTCTTTTTTAAGTGGAAGTGTCTTATTTTTTAGTGTGACAGAAAACGCGATGACAAATTCAATTTCATATAATAATATATAATATATGCATAAAGCTTCTAAAAATATTTATTTATGTATTTTTTACTTGAAACTTTTTAATTTGAGCTTTTTTAATAAAATCAATTGACACATTTTTCTACTAATTATCAGCAAAAATTAATACTCCATACCTTCGGGTATCGAACAATCACCCACCGTTTTAGTAGTGTGACGCTCTAACTTTTTTAAAAAATCTATATATATAATGGAAGTGTCTTGGATTTTTAATGTGGCAAAAAGCCGATGACAAATTCAACTTCATATAATAGTAATATATATAAAGTTTCTAAAACTATTTTCTTTATGTATTTTTTACTTAAAACATTTTATTTTGTGCTTTTTTAATATCTAAAATGTTTTGTGTTTTCCAATATCTAAATAAAAAAAAAGAGAGAAAAAAAAATGCTTCTTAAAAAAACTCCTCAAAAAATTCCTAGTGTAAGCAACGCAAAATTTTCTTGTATCAATAGACACCTTTTATACTAATTATCTGCAAAAATTAACACGCTGGACCTTCCAGGGACCGAACTCACGACCACCGACCTACTAACTGGACGCTCTTACCAACTGAGCCAAAGAGCAACAAACGAAATAGCTTATATTTACTATTTACTTTAAAATGAAGGTGCTTTGTTTACTAGCGTGACACGAAGACACGATGACCAAGTCAATTTCAATTAAAAACTTTCTAACAATAATAACAATTTCCTTCCTTAATTTCGCTGTAAATTATCATAGAAACTAGCAGCTGATGCCTAACGATTGGTAATAACATAGTAATTTTTAATGCAATTGCTAAATTTTGTTTAGGGTGTCATCTACATATTAAAACTTGCATAAACTTCTTCTTTTTTCATTTTTTTTCCGAATAGTAGTACCCATTTTTGACTACATATTCAAATTTTTTAGATCAAGGCACTTCGGGAAATGGTATAGTTTATATTTTTTGTATCAAGTCTTCATAGAGTTAAAAGCAAAAATTGGTCAGGGGTAAATTTCTATATATGAAAAAAATTAAATTAAGATATCATCAGGGATGGAACACAGGTGCAGAATTCATACAGGTATTTGTTTAAAAAAATTTTCTACATATAATATCATTGATTAAAGAAGTAGAAAATTTTCTTACATTGATAGCGGTATGAGTTCTGTGCCTGTGTTCCATCCTTGTATCACACAGAAAAGTACCTATTATAGAGCGATTCCATACCAACTCACCTAATGAGGATTGCATGACCGACTTGGATTTGCTTTAAATTTGGTACACAGATTGATGATATAGAGGCATGAAAAAGTCCAAATTTTTAGCTACCTGCTCCACTTATTTATAGATATACAGGTCCTCAAAGTTTGTCCGTTCCCTCAAAATACCAAAAAATTGATGTTATTTAATTTTTTTTTCTTAAAAATTGTACTCATGCAATATGAAAGTGTTATGTATCTATGGAAACTAGTTATTCCAGGCATTCAGAAAAAAAATACTACAATGTTTATAATGAAAATCGTTAAGGTACAGTACTCTTAGAAGTTGCAACCACAAAAATTTGATTTTCCCGATTTTGTTAAAATTGAGACATCAATTCCAAAAAAAGGAAAATAAAACCAAAGGTTGACTCACTTTCTGGTAGAGTACAGGTGTTCACCATAAATTACTACGCAATAAATTACTTGGGTTTCTCACTCCTTCTTGGAAATATTTAAGCTTAAAGACAAACCATAGGACAAAAACATGCAATTTCGGCCATCTTGGCAACCATTTTACTCCTAAAGGGGGAGCACTAGAAACTTTTTTATTTTTTTTAAATAAGCTACTGATGTGTTAGCTATTCACAGGAAAAGAGTATACTTTTGGTTATTATTTGCATAAAGAGATATCCTGCTGATAGTATATGCATGTTTTTCTCTAATACCATATGCTTGTGTTCCCCCTCTCATAGACTTAACATTCATAAAAAGGAAAAATAATAATTCATATATTAATAGCTGCACTATCTATACAAGAATTCAAGAAATTTAATATATTAAATTATTTAATAATAATTAAAAAAAAAAAAAAATAATAATTTCTACATTTTATAGCAAAATTAGATATTTGATGAAAACAAGAAATAGAATTTTTCCAAAACTGGAAGTGGTCCATCCATAATTATAAAGTACTAAAAATTTCTTGAAAAATCAATCAAAATAAAGGAGCTATAAAGATTAATTTCATAAGCAAATATATTTGAAATACAGCAATATATTAAACATTGATGTGTACAGAATTTTATTCAACTGCAAGCATAAGTTCCTGTATTTTTTTCACAGTATCATTTGATATTAAAAACATGCATCCTGTGGCTGCTGCTGCTGATGGCATTGGTACTATATCTAACAGGTGCTTGTATGAAATCCAGCATGTATCTGGCTTCTCTGGCCAGTAAAGTTTTGGTAGGGGCCATCAGGGGTGCAGAAAATGTTCAAACCTCGGAAATTTCCCCCAAACACAGTATAAATTTCCCTCAATAATGCAAAAGTCTACTTTGCTATACAAAGTCATTTGTTCTATGTAATAAATCTTTAAGAGAATAAGTATACAGTGTAACATAAAAATATCGCTGTTAGTGTATAAGCACTTCAAAGTAGCAAATTGTTATTTTTGAGTTAAATTTTTATTTTCTCTTAAAAAAATATTCAAAATTTCCGCAGTCAGTTTAAATTCCCCCCGAACCTCATTCGGGCGTTCGGACATATTCTGCACCCCTGGGGGCCATGAGGATGCATAAATTGTAATTGAACATCACCTTTTTCAAAACAGTTTTCTAAGACAGCTCCTAACCACCATTTCTTATCATACATGCAAGCAACATAAAAACCTTTAGAAATGTTATTAAGACTAAATTTTTGACATGTTGCTTACCTACTGCAGATACTTCAATCTGATTCAATATGTTTGTAGATGCAACGGAAACTAAAAGCACAGATTATGATAATTCCTGATACCCTCAATTCTTACAGCGAAAATTAGTCTTTCAGAAAGCAATGCTCTTGTTTCTGCTATATATTCTTCAGATGCAAAGAAAAACATAATATTTTTAAAATTACCTGTGCAATAATGAAACAAATCATGTGGAGAAATTATCTGATCCTTGTGAGGACGATGCAAGCTGGTTCTGTAAGCAGACCTTTTAACTGTGCCTCCAGTGGCATCACAGGGGATTTTGGCATGGGAGGTGGCAAAAAAATGTCCCTCAGCATTTAGTTTGAAATCATCTTTATGTTGGCATAAATTTAAAAAGTTTTTCTTGTTTTTGTACTGCACTGAGCTACGCCCACTGAAATAAATTATTTTCTATATGTCTGGATATTGTGATGTTAAATATGGAATTACAGGCCTTTAAAAAGAAACTACTGCCACTGTATCATGTGTCAAACAGTCACTGATAATACATATAGAAATAACTTTTAGGTTATCATTTGGCCGAACATACGCTAAAAAAGGATGGAGTGTAGCTTGCGTGTTTTCCCAGTGATATCCCTGTATTGTATCCTGTACAATAAAAGTAAAATTTTCAGAAAAATCAAGTAATAAAATGCACTCATCTGATTTTAGTTCTGCTTTTCTTGTTTTTAAATACTCTGATTGAGATTTTGCAATGTAATGGTGTTTTGCCTAGGACTTCATTTTCAATAAAAGTTCCGATTTAAAATCAGGTGCAGACAAAGTAATTTAATGAGTGTTGAATGGACTGTAGTTATCCACCGTCGAAACATCACTTCAGATTCTTCATCATAATCATCCATTAACATATCTAAAAATTCTTCAAATGCAGTTTGGAGTGGACACTGTGAACAAAATCCTAACATACATGCTTCATTGTTAATGTCACACACATAATGAGACAAAAAAATCACTGATAGATGGTTTAATAGATTATTTTAGAGATGCTATCATTAGCCTGTTATTTTAATGAATCATACAGACAGACTGAATGAATTCCTGTACTACCAGCTAACACACACCACTTCGGTCGCAAATCAGCAAATTTAGATAATCCAATCTTGTGATTGGGATATTCCTGTTTAAAAAGTGTGTACGCTTCTTTGAGATTATTACATAAAATGAGGTGTTTCTGTTTTGTAAATATTTTATTTCTTCACTAAATACTAACTTGAATTTTTAACAAATAAGAGGTTTCCTACATCTATCTTTAAAATATCACAAAAATAGAATACACATTAGTTTTGTTTTAATATTAGAATAGAATAAAATCAGAATGTTGCACCCTTATTCAATGCTTCATTCACCTAATAACACTATTTCTAAAAGTAATTAAATAACGTTCAGAGGGTAAATAAAGTCTTATACATGTATTAAATCAATATTTATATAATATTAAATAAGTTTTGTTTTTTTACATCTTTTTTTATCAATGTTAAGTCTGTGAGAGGGGAAACACAAGCATATAGTATTAGAGAAAAACATGCATATACTATCAGCAAGATATCTCTTTATGCAAATAATAACCAAAAGTAAACTCTTTTCCTGTGAATAGCTAACACATCAGTAGCTTACTTAAAAAAAAAATAAAAAGTTTCTAGTGCTCCCCCTTTAGGAGAAAAATGGCTGCCAAGATGGCTGAAATTGCATGTTTTTTGCCCTATGGTTTGTCTTTAAGCTTAAATATTTCCAAGAAGGAGTGAGAAACCCAAGTAATTTATTGTGTAGTAATTTATGGTGAACACCTGTACTTTACCAGAAAGTGAGTAAACCTTTGGTTTTATTTTCCTTTTTCTGGAATTGATGTCTCAATTTTAGCAAAATCGGGAAAATCAAATTTTTGTGGTTGCAACTTCTAAGAGTACTGTACCTTAACGATTTTCATTATAAACATTGTAGTATTTTTTTTCTGAATGCCTGGGATAACTAGTTTCCATAGATACCTAACACTTTCATATTACATGAGCACAATTTTTAAGAAAAAAAAAAATTAAATAACATCAATTTCTTGGTATTTTGAGGGGGCGGACAAACTTTGAGGACCTGTATATCTATAAATAAGGGGAGCAGGTAGCTAAAAATTTGGACTTTTCCATGCCTCTATATCATCAATCCGTGTACCAAATTTAAAGAAAATCTGAGTTGGTCATGCAACCAACTTTTATTTTTTTAGGTGAGTTGGTATGGAATCACTCTATATCCATAGAGATAATAATCGGAAAAGAAGTATAACAGTTTCAATTATAAAATAAAGTAAAGTAATGCTGATTAAGGAATAATGTGTACACCTAAACTTACTTGAATAACTATTTTAAATCATGCACATGCAAAGCAATATACGACACAAATGATAACAAGTGACAGCTCCCTAAGAGCAATAAAAATTGAAATATCACTATAATTCGAAAAATAATGTTAAGAATGAACTGTAAATTAAGAAACCCATACTTTTGATGATGCCCCCATTCTATTCGTGCAAAAATTAATGTAGATCATAATTCATAATTTTTTGAAATATAAATTTATTAATAATTTTCATAATACAAAAAATATTTTTTAATCAAAAATATGAATGGAATATATTTGAGTTACTTCATTTTAACGTAAAAAAAAAAAAAGAAAAAATGAAATTTTAATTGAATTAATTTTTTGGAAAGACACAAATTTATTACATTCATTTAACATTAGCATCTCCATATTTTAACAAATTATAACTCTGTAAAAAATTGAGAGAAACGTATAAACTATACCATTTTCTGGGCTGATTTGATTCAAATAATCCAAAAAGAGAATCGAAATTAAAGGTTGCTTTTGAAAAAAATGAAGGTGATGCCAGTTTTAATATGTAGACACCCCTTACCAAAATCTTACTAAACTGTTCTAAACTAGACCTTATTACTAATCGATCGACACCAGCCGCATGTCTCTTCACTAATTTACGGCGAAATTAGTTAATTGAGGAAGGGGTTATGACTGTACATTACGGTGCGGCCCACCAAGTGTTTTGGGTTGGACAGGCCTGGGTTAAAGCACCTATTCGCCATTTTTTAAAAATAAAATTTGACTAAATTTTTTAAAAATAAAATTTGACTAACGCTCCTAGTTCGGGATCAGCCCATTGTGCATTCTTCAGATGTTCTGCCGTAAAATAACTCGGTGAATAGGATTCGCAAGGCGTACTCCATGGAACCATGTTATCTGGAATAGAACACCGTTTAACGGGATAAACAGCTGAAGACCTACAAATAAAATTTAAGCTTTGTCTCCAAGAAGAATTATTTAAACAGAACATTCTGGTTGATTCTTTAACAATAACTAAAGAATTAAGCGAAGAAATCATACAATAAATGTAGTTCAAAAGCATATAAAGATCCCACTGAATAAATCAGCATGAAAATATGATAACTACTGATTATCCCAAATCGCTATCACAACTACAGATTTCCTGTTAATATTTCAAAATTTCCACAGCCTTCTTTCTAATTTCCCTTCCTTTGTTTTTGTTTTGTTTCCCATGTTGGTTGGCTGTTGGCTTATTGGTTGCGACGCGATTGGTCTTGGTTACACCATTGAGTTAATGCATTCTAGCTCAATGGATTAGAAGCTGAGCATTAGTGAAAAATATTTGACTCCTTGGCCTTAGATAGTGGCATCATCATCATCAAAGTGGCCTCTCTAAACTGGCCCAACTGCTAAATAATAACTAAACAGAAAATCATCTTCTGCAAATCATATGTTCTGATGGCGCCTCTTGTTCCTCAGCTAGCAAGCAACTCAGCCAAATGATGGGTTGCCTTAAAATTCTTTTTTGGAACGCTAAATGGTCTCCGATCGAAGCTTGACGAGCTTAGAAGTTTTGTTATTCATCACCCTGTTGATCTTATTCTTATACAGGAAGTCAAATGCAAATTCGCACAGAATTTTAATATTTATTTCACTCCTCGCATGGAAAACAATGAAATTTCGCCTTATGGCGGGACGGCTATTTTCGTTAATCGCAGAATACCCCATTCTCTCGCACCTACCCTCCCTCTTCATCTACTTGAAAATACAAACGTCAAAATTAAACTGGACAACAGGAATGGACGACTAGAACGAGGCAGAGTTTCCCTTTGTTTTTGGGGAAAAGCTGCGCTATGATTGGCTATAGTCCTTTATTTGTGGGCTAAATTAAGGCTCCTATAGGTTAAATTTCATCATGACGTCGAATGACGACAGAAAGTCAAGTCGTCAATTCCATTACAATCTCCTCCATTTATCTCAGAGTCAAGCATCATTGTTTTCTGAGCTCTGATCTTGACCAGCTGTTCCAGTTAGATGAAAAAGTTATTTTGGCTGGCGACTTTAATTCCCATCATACCAGTTGGTGCACTTCCCTCCGTACCGATAACTTAGGGAAAAACCTTCATCAGTATTGTATCAACCATGGTATTGAAATTGCTGCTCCCTTCTCTCCTACCAGGTACAGCCAGTGTTGCAAAAAACCCACAGTTTTTGATCAATGGGAATAAACCCGGGAATTTTGGGGAATAAACCCGGAACTTTGGGGAATATTGGGAATTTTAAAAGTAAACAAAACCAGTTATTTTCAAAATGGAAGTTAGGGTTAACACATTGAACATACATATACATAATACTTAAAATGTCAATAAGTATTGTATAAATTAGTTTTAAATGCAGGAGCAATTTTATTTTCAGGAAATACTGCTTCTGTTCATTGCAACTATTATATAATACTTTAATATATTTCCAAAAGAGAAACGAACTGACAAATTTATTAAAATTTGGTCTTTTTTAAAAATTATTTCTAGCAAAAAAAAAAAAAAAAAAAAAAAAAAAAAAAAAAATTAAAATTATGTATGTTCGGTTTTAAACTTAAAAATATAGTTAAAGTAAGATTACTTGATCAGAAAGATCTTTAAAAGACTACTTAACTAAAATTATCATCTTAACTGCAATGATTTTGAGATTTTTTTTTTTTTTTTTTTTTTTTTTTTTTTTTTTTTTTTAAGGTTTTTCAATAAATATTCATTTTAAATGTTTCACAAACGAGTATAATTAACTCTCTTTAATCTGCAATTAAATTTTTAATGCAAACAAACAAAAATAAATAAAAATAAAATTAAGACAAACTACTGTAACATCAGTATTTAACAAAATTAAAAACCAACAATGATAAATATTTATTTCTGCACTTAAAAAATATTTTTATTTGTATTTTAAAAATAAATATGTATTACTTGAATATGCTCAAATTATTTACCTTCATATATGAATACGCAATTTTATTAACATTGAAGAAATATTTTATTCTGAAATTTATGAGAAATAGTCTTTTTATTTTAATGTCTATTTATGAAATAATAACTGGTTTTGTATCTGGAAAAAAAAAAAAAAAAAACATTAAACAAAGATGTATCTGCACAACCTTTGGACAAAACTTTTGTGGATTACAGGGAGTTGATTGTATTTCCAAATTATTGCTGCTTAGAAAGTATTTTCTCTACTATTTAGCTATGAATGCGTTTACTATTGAATAATCACTACAATTTCATAAATTACTCATCCAGTTCTATAAAATGAGGTATATTATTTAATTTCTCTCTATAATGAATTTCAAATTGTTTGCTTAAGCGCAAAAGATACGAGAAATTTTCAACATTTGTCTCGCAGTCTTTATTTATAAGTTATAGCAAAGTTTTTTTTTTTTTTTTTTTTTTTTTTTTTTTTGTATCAATGACTTAAAAGCTTTTTGGTACCCACGTTTTATGTGGTCAACCAATAATTTCGCAAAAATATTAAAAATTTACACCTACATAATCTTAAGGTATTTCACAATGTTTTAATTTGGTTGACAAATACGCAAAAAAGCAACTTTTTATATTCAACTTAATAAAAAGGTACTCTGAAAAAATGTTATTGTCAATTGATTAATTATAATAAAAATACAAGGTAAACATGCAAAATGCAGCCAAAATTTTTTGATTTTTGTTACTTAAAAAAAAAAAAAAAAAAAAAAAAAAAAAAGGAATGTTTTTGCTGTTAAGGGGCCGCTTCATAGAGCCTCTGAGATTTTGAAGCTAAGGTTAAATCAATGTAAAACTAATCCATTGATATCTCATTTCCATTTAAAGATTTTTTAATTTTGTTTTTTTCATAAGATAGTTACGACCTTTGTTGGTGGCTTGTATTTTGTACATTTTAGATATTTTTTGTCATTTAGTGCAAAAAGGAATTTAAATTTTAAAACGACAAACAATGAAGGTACTTATATATAAAAAACTTTATAGAAAGAAAACGACAAACTGCTTTGGAATTCGAAAAAAGCGCTGCTATCCACGACAGTCCACTTTTCAATAATGTACAATTTTCAAATTCTCCCCCTTTTCGGAACCGGTCAGATGAAGAAAAAAACTTTTTACAGTGGTGTGGTATTACTTTCTTGAGCTTGAAAGTCACAGAAACAAGAGGAACGAATCTGCTTTTTAATGATTTTTTACAATTATGTTTTTAATATTTTCACAAAAATTTTAAAGTTTTAAATTAAATCTTGATTATTTAAAATGGGCTTTCGCCATTGGATGTGTGTATGTTATATAACTTTAATATAAAAGTTTATATATTTTTCTTTTTAATAACATTTTTCTATTCCCTAAAAATTTTAAATATTATTTCAGAATAAATAACTTATGCATTGCTGAGAAACTCCGGTCCCGAACAAAAGCCCCACCGGACTAAAATCCCACTAAAAGTATTTCTGTAAGCAGTTTACAAATAACGAACAAGCTAAAACAATCTATTTGCTACCTTCAAATAATTACTAACTTCAGTTGTCAGGTCTACAATAATGGTGGTCTTCAAATATAATTTAAAAATATTTATTTTTTTTCTCAATCTACTAGTTATATATACAATAATATTTGGTACCTTTATTTATGCATTTTTTACTCTCTCATATCCATTTATACTGTAGAAGAAGTATTGTTTTTGGGTCAAATTTTGGAAATTGAGTTTTTGCTACACTTACAAGTTTTGAGGTCCCCTGAATCCAAAAAACATGTTTTTAGCGGTTGGTCTGTGTCTCCCTCTCTCTCTCTCTGTGTGTTTCTGACTGCTATCAGCACATCTCAAAAACAAATAGTAACATAAGGTCCAAACTCGGTATTCTAAACGTGTATCATACAGCATAGGTGCCAAGTCTCCTGTTTTTTGGCGGTAGACTTCAAACCGGAAAAAAAAAATATATATATAGCTATTTTTGGTAATAATAATCGCCGAAAAACTATATAACATATTCCATTTAAAAATACTGGTGTCAATTATGATTTAAAAGTTTAAAATGTTGGCAGCTCTGATACAATAATACGAGGGTTGCTATTTATATTTCTGGCCTTGGCAACAGTAAGTGTTGCTAGGCGACCGCAGACGATTTTAATCGAAAGTTTGATATTTTTAAACGTAAATTCAGCAGACGATTTACCATTATAGCTTTATTTGTGTTGTTGACAGTAAATTGAAAAGTTCTTCTCTTTCAAAAAATGGAATTGAATCGTGAAAATTTTCGTGCGATTATTTTTCATAACTTTCGACGTGGATTGTCAAGACAAGAGTGCTTCGATGAACTTAATTCTTTATACAGCGATAAAGCGCCATCCTACAGCACTGTAAAAAATTGGTATAACGAATTTAATCGTGGTCGATGTTCGATCCAGGACGAATCCCGTGCAGGTCGTCCAAAATCCGTTGTTGTGCCAGAAAAGATCGATGCTGTGCGTGAACTGATAAAGCAAGATCGTCATGTGACATACCGTGAGACTGAGGCGTCTTTGGACATTAGTATGACTAGCATCAATAAAATATTGCATGAACATTTGAGCGTAAAAAAAAATTTGTTCGCGTTGGATCCCGCATAATCTGACAAACGCTCAAAAAAAGGCTCGTGTCGATTGGTGCAAGGAAATGTTGGAAAAATACGTTCAAGGTACATCAAAGGCTGTGTATAACATCTACACAGGTGACGAATCATAGATCTATGCATATGAGCCGGAAACAAAACAGCAATCAACTGTATGGGTCTTCCAAGTCGAGGCAAAACCAACAAAAGTTGTTCGAGGAAGAAGCACATCGAAACAAATGATTGCCTGTTTCTTCGGCATTAACGGTCATGTGGCAACAGTGGCGTTAGAGCAACGCAGGACGGTCAATTCTGAATGGTACACGACCATTTGTTTGCCAGAAGTCATCGGAGAAATTCGAAAAAAAGCAGAAGAACAGGCGAATCATTCTTCATCATGACAATGCGAGCTCTCACACATCGACTCAAACAAATGCATTTCTGACTGAGCGAAAGATTGAACTGATGGGTCATCCGCCGTACAGCCCTGATTTGGCACCCAATGACTTCTTCTTATTCCCACACATCAAAAATAAATTACGTGGACAACGATTTTCGACCCCCGAAGAAGCGGTTGATGCATTCAAAACGCATGTTTTGGAGTTACCTCAATCGGACTGGAAAAAGTGCTTTGAAAATTGGTTCAAACGCATGCAAAAGTGTATTGATCATCATGGAGAATATTTTGAAAAACAATAAAACCAATTTCGATCCTACATATTTGTTTTTTCATTATTAGGCCAGAAATATAAATAGCAACCCTCGTACTATAGTAATCTTTTCGTTGAAATCGAGCAAAATATTCGTGTACACAACCATCCAAAAGAATTCAAATACATTACGTTGAATACATTACGCTAAATGTTGTATTCCATTGAATATAATTGATGAAATGAAGTAGCTATTTTACTACGTCTACAAACATTGCACAGAAAATTTTTATACCAATACTGTGAAAAAAAAGTTCTATTTTCAACTCTGTTTTTCGTATAAAATCACGTTTTGAGTTGCCCTGATTACGCAAGTCTAATTTTTTGCAGTTGATCTGTTATGTGTATCTGTTATGAGCATAATTTAAAAACAAGGAAGTGTAGGAATTTCAAATCTGGAATTTTGAAGTTCATATGAGGTTGCCACTTAAAAAATTGATCAAGATTGGCAGGTTTAAAAGCAAATTAATATCAGCTTTATTTATTTATTTCTTAAATATCTGTAGATACTATTATTGAACGGAGGTTTGAGGTGTGGTAGCAGCCCCCCTCACACAGAATTATATACCAAATAAAAGTGTTTATAATTTCTTTAGATTATTTTAAATTAAATTAAATTTTATTATCTTGACTGATTGATCTTAAAATTTAATATGCAATGTATTTTTAGATTACTAAATTGCAGGGTAGGAGAAAATTATGTGAGTGATACACCAGATTATGCTGATTTTATGTGTTTCTCAAAAGATATGTCGTTTTATTTAAACAGAAAAATGTTTATTTATTTTTAACGACAGTTTGCCTGTTATTTTAAAGTTTGATTTAATATTATGTTGTATCTTTATTTATTTATTTTTAAGTGGGGGATATTAAAAATTTGTGCTTTACTAGGTATCTGAAATAATTATTTATATGTCATGATTGGTTGGAAGATTTGAGGCCCATTGACTCCGCAAGAGTCCTAGGCATATAGGGGGAATGCCCTCCGTGGGGGTCTTTCTAAAGAATCCCAGTCTGTATTCACGTGAAATTCGGAGAAAACCACGGAAAACTCCGAATAGCTAGGTCGCTGAGCGCGACCTGGGATCGAACCCGGCATCTTCCATCTACCAACTTTGAGCGTAAAACCGCTCGGCCGCTGGTGGGCGTTTATATATTATGAAAATATTATCAGAAATTGCTATGCATTCATTGAGGATGGCAGTTTTGAGATATTTGTAAGAACTTCAAACTTTTCTTAAAATCTTTGATACAATTTCAATTTTTTTTTATTATAATAAAATTATTTTTGCATTTATGTAAACTGTTAGAAATGTAATATATATTTAATATACACATTAAACAAGTACACATTAAACATTTAATATACACATATATATGTTTCAAATCATTGTTGCTTCATTTTCTTAACTTGTTATATACCTGAACACTATCTTTATACGTTTTTCCAGTTTATGGAAAGCTTGATATTTTATTTATGCTTTGTTTCCTCTTATATTTTTAAAATCCTTGAGCTCATTGAGAATATTGTCGAAATAAAAATATTTTTGAAATATTATCAGACTTTTTTTCTTTTCCATACCCTACTCTCATGTTTGTCTTATTATTATTAAATATTATTATTAAATATTAAGATTATATATTTTATTTTTATTTTTTCCAATCTTTAAATATGATAGCAATTGTAAAGAATATAATTTAGAGCACAATCTATTATTTCTGAATTAGTCCGTCTTCACCAGCCTAGCGGTATTTATTTCCAAATGAACCTATCTTTAAATTTGCCCTATTCGAAAATCAAAAACGGTGGCTAAATGTGATAAATAACCAGTAATGAAAAAACAATTACCGTGTTTACTCGCGCAGTAGTCGCATGTCCGTTTTGAAGCAGAAAAAGTCGTTCAAATACTTTCTCCGCGTAAAAGATAAACTATAAAAAATGTCACTTTTCGTGTGTGTGTATGCAACTGATAAAAAGAATATTTCACAAACAGTAGACAAAATGCAAACATTTGGTAAGTTACTAATCTTATTGTGTTTTGACATACCAGTAATGTTTTCTTTACTGATAATTATGTTTTTTTTTTTTTTTTTTTTTAAACAGGGGACTATTAGTTCCAATTTAGATTAAAATGTCGTTGCCAGTTTTTGTAGACCAATTTTGTGCAACACACACACACACACACAAAAAAAAAAAAAAAAAAAAAAAAAAGGGAAAAATAAATTAGAAGTATATCAATCCTATCGTTACAAATTCTGTACGAAATGAAAGGGTTGATTTTTCTAAATCCAGGATCGCAAACAGCTTTTCGATACGACAATTATTTTTATTTTTTATTTAACTAAAGTATGAAATTTAGGTAACAATACTTCATTTTAATTCATTTCAGTCATTTTAAAAAGTACGTGGCCCAGTTTTACGACCAAAAAATGAGATAAAAAATAAAAAAAATAAAAAAATAAAAAAAATTTCTGATTGAAATTAATAGTCTTTCGTACTAAATTAAATTCTGTCTTACACAGATTTTTTTTGTTTTTGTTTTTCTTTCTCTCTCACGCTAAAGGCGGTAGATATCAAATCAGCTTTGAAAATTAAATTCAACACAAATTCATCAAAATCGTCGCTAAATAATTTGTCGAAAAAATATTACGTAAATATCTGAAATTTACTATTATTTTATTTTGTTTTACTTTACCCGTTTCTGATCCCGATAACTGTTAATTATTTTTTTTTTCTATTAGAATATTTCATTAGTTATATACTTTTCAGTATTATTAGTATGTTAATTTTTTACAACTTATTATTAGCATGTTTCGCTCGCTTCGCTGGTCGCTATATTAAAATGATTTTTTTTTTTTTTTTTTAAGAGTCATTATAAATAAAAAGAAAAAAAATACATTGAAATTGCTGTCAACCTCGTATCCACTAACAGCGTTTTTTCCATTCGCGCTCCATCGAATCCAGGGGGTCTATTCTCCGATCCGACTATATCTCAATTCCGACTGTCAAAGTCGTTATTTTGATCACGTGACGTGACATTCCGACCTTTTGCTATTCTCCCCTCTCAGTCATAGAAATTTGCGGTGAAGATCCCGTTTGTTTCAGTCCTTATGATAACGACTCCCTCATGCAGTCGTTATAATGCTGACTCGTCCCTATTTTCTTCAATTCTCGTGAATGATTTTTTGGGAAAGATAAGTTTATCAATATATAAATTGCTATTGCGAGATTAGTTCATCATCCCTCTCCCCAATACTATTTTTGAAAAAGCAGACCTATATAATTAAAGAAATTTTTAATAATAATATAAAAGAATAAGCTTTTAAAAATTAAAAAGTAACCGAACAGAATGCTACATTTTAATCCTAACTGAAGTGATAATATGAAAATATGATTTTCCAACTGTGCAATGTGGATATATGCTTACATATAATTATAACAGTTTTAACTAATAGTTTAATAGTTTTTCAAAAAAAAAAAAAAAAAAATTTTTTTTCGCCATTTATAGCACAAATTGAGCATTATCGGAAAATCAGAAATTTTTTTCCTTTTTAAATGATTATTGTTTAAAAAATGTGTACTTTATTCATTCAATTTCTTTTTTTTTCTTTTTTTTTTCCTTTGTTTTAATTGCTTTTAAACTGAATTTACATTATTTTTTAAAAGTATTTTTGCTGAAAAGTTCTTGAATTTTACTGTTTTTCGGAATGTTATTTTCAAAAAATGCAAAAGTTTTATGCAATTTCTCTTAATGATTGTTATTACTTATTAAGGATAAATATTTTTCAATTGCAATAATTATATACCAGTATTCTGTATTTTGTTGGTTGAAAAAGAGTTATTTCCCGGTGTATTCAACATAATAATAATAATAATAATAATAATTAAAAAAAAAAAAAAAAAAAAGGTATAAAATCTTTTAAGCAAATACGCATTATATTCAGTTAGAATTTATTTTTTAATCATAGATAGAGGTTCAAATTAACAACCTTTCAGATTTTTAACAAAGTTGATTTTGGAGTAGGATGATATTTCCAATATGGGAAAAGTTAAAGCAAATAATAATTCTGAAAGTGTTTTTATGCTATTAATAAAATAAAACTTGATATAAAGTTTAAAAAAAAAAAAAAAATTGAATTGCCATTTTGTTTAATTTTTCCTCTCTCTCTGAATATACATATATTAAGTAGTAAAAGCCGAGAAACAAACGATTTTAGACACACATTAAACATTTTCGGAAAATCAGAAAAATTCTTCCTTTTAAAATGATCATTGTTTAAATAATATGTAATTTATTCATTCGATTTTTTTTTCTTTCAAAGTAACTGTTAAACTGAAGTTACATATAGTTTATTTACTCACTCTTTATATATATATTAGATATTTCTAATGAAAAGTTTTTGAACTTTACTGGTTTTCAGAATGTTATTAAAAAAAACAAAAAATAAAAAAAAAATAAATACAAATAAAAAAAAATAAAAAACGAAATTGCTTAATGCAATTTTTAAATGCTTTTTTGTTATTTAAAAAAAAAAAAAAAACGAAAAATGCTTAATGCAATTTTTAAATGCATTTTTGTTATTTAAAAAAAAAAAAAAAATAATAATAATTTAAAAAAAAAAAAAAAAAAAAAAAACGAAAAATGCTTAATGCAATTTTTAGATGCTTTTTATTACTTATTATTTAAGGCTAAATATTTTTCGAACTATAATAATTACCTATATTAGTCCGTATTTTTTTATGTAAAAATTATTTTCCTTGTGTATTCAATATAATTGGAAAATCTTTGTATTATTAATCCTATGAAAAACATATTACTTTTTAAATAAAAATGTATAAAATCTTCTAAGTAAAACCGCAGTATCCATTTATAATATATTTATTAAGCACAGATAGAGAGAGGTTCGAATTAACAAATTTTCAGATTTTTTTAAAAAGTCACTTTTGGAGTAATGAAGCTCCCAATAGGAGATGTTTAAAAAATAATATTATTAAATCTAAAAGTGCATTTATGCTACGCATAAAATGAAATTTCATATAAAGTTAAAATAAAAAATGTCAGATTTCTATCATGTTTAGTTTCAATATATAATATAAATAAATAAATAATAATAATAAACTAAATTTAAATTCAGTTTACCAGCTATTTGTGAATAAAATAAAATGATTAAATCAGTTAAATAGTTTTATAATAGTGTTGATTTGAATATAAGGAGTTTGAAAAATTAATTTAATTTTGCTACAAAATAATCTACTTATATTTTACTCGTATTGTGGGCAAAACATTTCATTTCTACATCTTATTTCCATGTTGAGTTTTATTTATTATTTAACAGACACCTTAATATATTGTAGATTTTATTAATAAATTAAGCGAAAATTTATATCATGAAACAAGTAGCTTAACACAAATAATACAAATAATTGCATTATTTATAGATTTGAGTTGAATTACATTTTTAATAAGTAATCTTACTTCTGCAGATGAAAACATTTTTTAAATAAACAAACTTATCAAAATAATTTAAACCGCCAAAAGAAAAAAATAAATAAAAATAAGAGAGAGAGAGAGATAAGAAATAGAAAGAAAAGAAAGAAAGAAAAAGCCATATTAAAAAAAGAACTTCTTGGTACTTTAGTTTATTTTTCTCCTATTAAATTTGTACACTCTAACAGCTTTATCCCCTCATATTAGTAAAGATAAAATTTTAACATATAATAATTCTTGAAATGAAATTTTTTGCACAGTATTGATAATAAAGGAACGCAAACTCTGAACAATGAATTTTTTTAGAACGCGCATTTCTGGATGTGCTATCCTCATATTGCCTTGCAATGTTGTTTTTCTTACACGACGTTTATTCACAGGTGTAACGTCTACTTCAACACGCCATTGGCTGAAATCACTGACATCCTTAGCCTCGGAAGAAGACTGTTTCGATTACTACCTTAGATAACAACCTTGGGGGGAGAGTCGCTCTTTAGCAGTGGGAGGAAAGAAAGTCGGTAAAAGTGGAATTTAACGACTGTCGTTGTTTAAGGACGGTCGCTATGGCGGTCGGATCGGAGAATAGATCCCCAGGGGGTCTATTCTCCGATCCGACTATATCTCAATTCCGACTGTCAAAGTCGTTATTTTGATCACGTGACGTGACATTCCGACCTTTTGCTATTCTCCCCTCTCAGTCATAGAAATTTGCGGTGAAGATCCCGTTTGTTTCAGTCCTTATGATAACGACTCCCTCATGCAGTCGTTATAATGCTGACTCGTCCCTATTTTCTTCAATTCTCGTGAATGATTTTTTGGGAAAGATAAGTTTATCAATATATAAATTGCTATTGTGAGATTAGTTCATCATCCCTCTCCCCAATACTATTTTTGAAAAAGCAGACCTATATAATTAAAGAAATTTTTAATAATAATATAAAAGAATAAGCTTTTAAAAATTAAAAAGTAACCGAACAGAATGCTACATTTTAATCCTAACTGAAGTGATAATATGAAAATATGATTTTCCAACTGTGCAATGTGGATATATGCTTACATATAATTATAACAGTTTTAACTAATAGTTTAATAGTTTTTCAAAAAAAAAAAAATTTTTTTTTCGCCATTTATAGCACAAATTGAGCATTATCGGAAAATCAGAAATTTTTTTCCTTTTTAAATGATTATTGTTTAAAAAATGTGTACTTTATTCATTCAATTTCTTTTCTTTTCTTTTTTTTTTCCTTTGTTTTAATTGCTTTTAAACTGAATTTACATTATTTTTTAAAAGTATTTTTGCTGAAAAGTTCTTGAATTTTACTGTTTTTCGGAATGTTATTTTCAAAAAATGCAAAAGTTTTATGCAATTTCTCTTAATGATTGTTATTACTTATTAAGGATAAATATTTTTCAATTGCAATAATTATATACCAGTATTCTGTATTTTGTTGGTTGAAAAAGAGTTATTTCCCGGTGTATTCAACATAATAATAATAATAATAATAATAATAAAAAAAAAATAAAAAAAAAAAAAAAAGGTATAAAATCTTTTAAGCAAATACGCATTATATTCAGTTAGAATTTATTTTTTAATCATAGATAGAGGTTCAAATTAACAACCTTTCAGATTTTTAACAAAGTTGATTTTGGAGTAGGATGATATTTCCAATATGGGAAAGTTAAAGCAAATAATAATTCTGAAAGTGTTTTTATGCTATTAATAAAATAAAACTTGATATAAAGTTAAAAAAAAAAAAAAAAAATTGAATTGCCATTTTGTTTAATTTTTCCTCTCTCTCTGAATATACATATATTAAGTAGTAAAAGCCGAGAAACAAACGATTTTAGACACACATTAAACATTTTCGGAAAATCAGAAAAATTCTTCCTTTTAAAATGATCATTGTTTAAATAATATGTAATTTATTCATTCGATTTTTTTTTCTTTCAAAGTAACTGTTAAACTGAAGTTACATATAGTTTATTTACTCACTCTTTATATATATATTAGATATTTCTAATGAAAAGTTTTTGAACTTTACTGGTTTTCAGAATGTTATTAAAAAAAAAAAAATAAAAAAAAAAAAAAAATAAATACAAATAAAAAAAAATAAAAAACGAAATTGCTTAATGCAATTTTTAAATGCTTTTTTGTTATTTAAAAAAAAAAAAACGAAAAATGCTTAATGCAATTTTTAAATGCTTTTTTGTTATTTAAAAAAAAAATAATAATAATAATAATTAAAAAAAAAAAAAAAAAAAACGAAAAATGCTTAATGCAATTTTTAGATGCTTTTTATTACTTATTATTTAAGGCTAAATATTTTTCGAACTATAATAATTACCTATATTAGTCCGTATTTTTTTATGTAAAAATTATTTTCCTTGTGTATTCAATATAATTGGAAAATCTTTGTATTATTAATCCTATGAAAAACATATTACTTTTTAAATAAAAATGTATAAAATCTTCTAAGTAAAACCGCAGTATCCATTTATAATATATTTATTAAGCACAGATAGAGAGAGGTTCGAATTAACAAATTTTCAGATTTTTTTAAAAAGTCACTTTTGGAGTAATGAAGCTCCCAATAGGAGATGTTTAAAAAATAATATTATTAAATCTAAAAGTGCATTTATGCTATGCATAAAATGAAATTTCATATAAAGTTAAAATAAAAAATGTCAGATTTCTATCATGTTTAGTTTCAATATATAATATAAATAAATAAATAATAATAATAAACTAAATTTAAATTCAGTTTACCAGCTATTTGTGAATAAAATAAAATGATTAAATCAGTTAAATAGTTTTATAATAGTGTTGATTTGAATATAAGGAGTTTGAAAAATTAATTTAATTTTGCTACAAAATAATCTACTTATATTTTACTCGTATTGTGGGCAAAACATTTCATTTCTACATCTTATTTCCATGTTGAGTTTTATTTATTATTTAACAGACACCTTAATATATTGTAGATTTTATTAATAAATTAAGCGAAAATTTATATCATGAAACAAGTAGCTTAACACAAATAATACAAATAATTGCATTATTTATAGATTTGAGTTGAATTACATTTTTAATAAGTAATCTTACTTCTGCAGATGAAAACATTTTTTAAATAAACAAACTTATCAAAATAATTTAAACCGCCAAAAGAAAAAAATAAATAAAAATAAGAGAGAGAGAGAGATAAGAAATAGAAAGAAAAGAAAGAAAGAAAAAGCCATATTAAAAAAAGAACTTCTTGGTACTTTAGTTTATTTTTCTCCTATTAAATTTGTACACTCTAACAGCTTTATCCCCTCATATTAGTAAAGATAAAATTTTAACATATAATAATTCTTGAAATGAAATTTTTTGCACAGTATTGATAATAAAGGAACGCAAACTCTGAACAATGAATTTTTTTAGAACGCGCATTTCTGGATGTGCTATCCTCATATTGCCTTGCAATGTTGTTTTTCTTACACGACGTTTATTCACAGGTGTAACGTCTACTTCAACACGCCATTGGCTGAAATCACTGACATCCTTAGCCTCGGAAGAAGACTGTTTCGATTACTACCTTAGATAACAACCTTGGGGGGAGAGTCGCTCTTTAGCAGTGGGAGGAAAGAAAGTCGGTAAAAGTGGAATTTAACGACTGTCGTTGTTTAAGGACGGTCGCTATGGCGGTCGGATCGGAGAATAGATCCCCAGGGGGGTCTATTCTCCGATCCGACTATATCTCAATTCCGACTGTCAAAGTCGTTATTTTGATCACGTGACGTGACATTCCGACCTTTTGCTATTCTCCCCTCTCAGTCATAGAAATTTGCGGTGAAGATCCCGTTTGTTTCAGTCCTTATGATAACGACTCCCTCATGCAGTCGTTATAATGCTGACTCGTCCCTATTTTCTTCAATTCTCGTGAATGATTTTTTGGGAAAGATAAGTTTATCAATATATAAATTGCTATTGTGAGATTAGTTCATCATCCCTCTCCCCAATACTATTTTTGAAAAAGCAGACCTATATAATTAAAGAAATTTTTAATAATAATATAAAAGAATAAGCTTTTAAAAATTAAAAAGTAACCGAACAGAATGCTACATTTTAATCCTAACTGAAGTGATAATATGAAAATATGATTTTCCAACTGTGCAATGTGGATATATGCTTACATATAATTATAACAGTTTTAACTAATAGTTTAATAGTTTTTAAAAAAAAAAAAAAAAAAAAATTTTTTCGCCATTTATAGCACAAATTGAGCATTATCGGAAAATCAGAAATTTTTTTCCTTTTTAAATGATTATTGTTTAAAAAATGTGTACTTTATTCATTCAATTTCTTTTCTTTTCTTTTTTTTTCCTTTGTTTTAATTGCTTTTAAACTGAATTTACATTATTTTTTAAAAGTATTTTTGCTGAAAAGTTCTTGAATTTTACTGTTTTTCGGAATGTTATTTTCAAAAAATGCAAAAGTTTTATGCAATTTCTCTTAATGATTGTTATTACTTATTAAGGATAAATATTTTTCAATTGCAATAATTATATACCAGTATTCTGTATTTTGTTGGTTGAAAAAGAGTTATTTCCCGGTGTATTCAACATAATAATAATAATAATAATAATAATAATAAAAAAAAAAAAAAAAAAAAAAAAGGTATAAAATCTTTTAAGCAAATACGCATTATATTCAGTTAGAATTTATTTTTTAATCATAGATAGAGGTTCAAATTAACAACCTTTCAGATTTATAACAAAGTTGATTTTGGAGTAGGATGATATTTCCAATATGGGAAAAGTTAAAGCAAATAATAATTCTGAAAGTGTTTTTATGCTATTAATAAAATAAAACTTGATAAAAAGTTAAAAAAAAAAAAAAAAAATTGAATTGCCATTTTGTTTAATTTTTCCTCTCTCTCTGAATATACATATATTAAGTAGTAAAAGCCGAGAAACAAACGATTTTAGACACACATTAAACATTTTCGGAAAATCAGAAAAATTCTTCCTTTTAAAATGAGCATTGTTTAAATAATATGTAATTTATTCATTCGATTTTTTTTTCTTTCAAAGTAACTGTTAAACTGAAGTTACATATAGTTTATTTACTCACTCTTTATATATATATATTAGATATTTCTAATGAAAAGTTTTTGAACTTTACTGGTTTTCAGAATGTTATTAAAAAAAAAAAAAAAATAAATAAAAAAAAATAAATACAAATAAAAAAAAATAAAAAACGAAATTGCTTAATGCAATTTTTAAATGCTTTTTTGTTATTTAAAAAAAAAAAACGAAAAATGCTTAATGCAATTTTTAAATGCTTTTTTGTTATTTAAAAAAAAAAAAAAATAATAATAATTAAAAAAAAAAAAAAAAAAAAAAACGAAAAATGCTTAATGCAATTTTTAGATGCTTTTTATTACTTATTATTTAAGGCTAAATATTTTTCGAACTATAATAATTACCTATATTAGTCCGTATTTTTTTATGTAAAAATTATTTTCCTTGTGTATTCAATATAATTGGAAAATCTTTGTATTATTAATCCTATGAAAAACATATTACTTTTTAAATAAAAATGTATAAAATCTTCTAAGTAAAACCGCAGTATCCATTTATAATATATTTATTAAGCACAGATAGAGAGAGGTTCGAATTAACAAATTTTCAGATTTTTTTAAAAAGTCACTTTTGGAGTAATGAAGCTCCCAATAGGAGATGTTTAAAAAATAATATTATTAAATCTAAAAGTGCATTTATGCTACGCATAAAATGAAATTTCATATAAAGTTAAAATAAAAAATGTCAGATTTCTATCATGTTTAGTTTCAATATATAATATAAATAAATAAATAATAATAATAAACTAAATTTAAATTCAGTTTACCAGCTATTTGTGAATAAAATAAAATGATTAAATCAGTTAAATAGTTTTATAATAGTGTTGATTTGAATATAAGGAGTTTGAAAAATTAATTTAATTTTGCTACAAAATAATCTACTTATATTTTACTCGTATTGTGGGCAAAACATTTCATTTCTACATCTTATTTCCATGTTGAGTTTTATTTATTATTTAACAGACACCTTAATATATTGTAGATTTTATTAATAAATTAAGCGAAAATTTATATCATGAAACAAGTAGCTTAACACAAATAATACAAATAATTGCATTATTTATAGATTTGAGTTGAATTACATTTTTAATAAGTAATCTTACTTCTGCAGATGAAAACATTTTTTAAATAAACAAACTTATCAAAATAATTTAAACCGCCAAAAGAAAAAAATAAATAAAAATAAGAGAGAGAGAGAGATAAGAAATAGAAAGAAAAGAAAGAAAGAAAAAGCCATATTAAAAAAAGAACTTCTTGGTACTTTAGTTTATTTTTCTCCTATTAAATTTGTACACTCTAACAGCTTTATCCCCTCATATTAGTAAAGATAAAATTTTAACATATAATAATTCTTGAAATGAAATTTTTTGCACAGTATTGATAATAAAGGAACGCAAACTCTGAACAATGAATTTTTTTAGAACGCGCATTTCTGGATGTGCTATCCTCATATTGCCTTGCAATGTTGTTTTTCTTACACGACGTTTATTCACAGGTGTAACGTCTACTTCAACACGCCATTGGCTGAAATCACTGACATCCTTAGCCTCGGAAGAAGACTGTTTCGATTACTACCTTAGATAACAACCTTGGGGGGAGAGTCGCTCTTTAGCAGTGGGAGGAAAGAAAGTCGGTAAAAGTGGAATTTAACGACTGTCGTTGTTTAAGGACGGTCGCTATGGCGGTCGGATCGGAGAATAGATCCCCAGGTTTTCGTTGCTTGTAGAAAAGTCTTTTCCACGCACTTTTGGGTATTTATCCACGATAGGTGGAGGTGAAGCTGCTATTATTTGACAACTACGATTTTAAAGATGACTGTATTTCAGCACCTATTATTATTATTCTCTTTTTTAGTTTTTGAACCTAGCTCTTTACACAATATTACCGTATATGATTTCGACCAATTACTGCTATGTGTCCAAATGTTTTTTCCTATTGCATACTATATTAAATAATTCTTTTTAACTTCACAATAAATAGTTAAAATAATTCTCCTTCTGCACTTTTATATGAAATTTCGTCCTATACCACCATGTATAAATTTTGAAATGGCAAAGTCACCTGTTACACGATTTTCCTTAAAAATCAATAGGCACTACTTTATGACAATGTGAAACTACCTACCAATTTGTATGACATTCTGTGCAGTAGTTTTTGTGATACAGTTGTCACAAAATTTTTGTATATCTCTCTCACACACAGACACACCGACAGACATTTTCTAAAAATGATTAAATCATGTTATTGATATCTGAAAATGTGTAAATCCATAAAAGTTCTTTTTATGCGTTCCGTATGTCTTCTTATTGTGCATTTCCTACAATCTACAATTCGCGACTCAATTGAACTATAGAGGGCGTTCTATCGTCGTCTGCTTCAAAAGTCGTGTCGGATAACGGCCAGCGTTCTACGCGTACAATGGTAAGCAATGGCTATTTTGAGTATTCAGTACATTATTAATGTGCAAATATTACGTCGAATTCAAGAAATTTAGTTAAAGTGGAGGTGATTTTAAAATTAGAAAGGCTTATCGCTTTTGGTGGAATCAAATTAACCGAAAACAAATTTGATATTTTGGCGATTTGCTTACAAGCAAGTACAATGAAAATGTCCCTACATACTATAAAAGAAACGGATGATAAATGATTTAAATTGCGAAATCCGATTTTATAATATCGCAGTTTAGATGTTCCTGTCTGTTTATAACTTCCTGTAAAACTCCTGTGCTAGATGCAAGCATCAGTAAGCAGTTTTTGATATTTTGTTACGGTAAGAAAGCAGCTTGTTTATTCTTTTATTTTTCTCCCCGGAAAGTGATCAAATTTTGAAAGTTAAGTGAACTTTCCTGTAGCATTTGCGATTTGATAAAATATGCTATGCTTTACGGAAAGTTTTCTTATACTAACAATTTGGTTTTTTAAATCGGCAAATACAGAATTGAAAAATTGAAACATTCATGATACCCACAGAAAATTCTCTCAGGTATGTTAAAAATTTGTTTTTTTTTTAAACTACATTTAGTATTTTCATGATTTCTTTTTTTTTTTTTCTTTTTATTTGATTTTATACTTTTATGAATATTGGTTTTATTACTTATGCACTTAGATTTGTTTGATTTACTTTTCTAAGAATATGTTTCATGTATATTTACTTGTTTAATTAGATCATATAATCTAACTATTAAATTGACATATATTTTTAATATTTTCAATGCCCGGGTATTTTTTAAACTATTAGCAACTTTCCTTTCCTTCTTTAGTTAAAACATTAATAAATGAATTAAGTTTTTCCTTATATTATTAATGTAAAAAAAATTAAAATTTAATTATATAGAACAAGGAAATAACTGAATGAGTAAATTGAAGTTGTAAGATTCTCATCAGACATAAAAACTGAGTGAGAATTTCTCACTATTACTCAGAAACAAAGTGAGGTATTTTAAAAGAATGTGAGAACAGAAAAATGCATAAGTAAATAAAATTCTGGATTAATGTGTATTTGTTTTCTATTAAAAATTAACATTTCTTTTTCTTTTGTTAATATATAGCTGCTAGTTTTGGATAGTCTGCTACTTAAGATTCTTCCTCTGTTTACATATATTTCAGTTGTACATTTTTTTTTTTTTTTTTTTTTTGAAAAAAAGGAAGACTGTTTTTTTTATTTTTATGAATGGCAAGGATATTGGTCTCATTTTCAGACTTCTGCAATGTATATGACAACAAATGTCCAATACATTGGAGTGATTGTGATTGCTAATTATGTCTAATTTCACAGCTCATAGGATGTATTTAAGTTTAAATGCATTTCATTGTTTAAACATGTAGTTTTTTTTTTCTTTTTTAAATACCTTCAATACAAGGATTGTTCAGCTATTTCTAGTATGATGTTTTATTGTAGAAATATAATGTATTTTTGCAACTGATCGAAAATGTAATTTTCTTATCAAAGTTTTTTGATTTTTTTTCTTTTTTAAATCATTCAACATTTGTGAAGGGTTTTGTTTGAATTAGCTTATTTTTGTAAAGGGTGAAAAGCTTATCAAGTTTCAAGATGAAGGGGTCTGTGAGGAAAACTTAGGTCTGTTAAAAGATCCATTACAAAAATTTTCTCCTTAAATAAAAACTGACCTTTGATAAATCTTTTTAATTTTGAAAGCTAATCTTCCCTGCTATGAAAAGACTGCCTGAATATTCAAATGCGCTCTGCTGTATTTCTCCCAAAAATCTGATATTAAGTTTCTAATTTATAAAAAGATTTCTATTCATATTTGTGGGCTTAGCTCTATAAAAATGAACTGTCATTATTTAAATGAAACCTTAATTTTAATTTTCAAAATTACATTTTTCACAAGAAGAGGACTCATGCCAAGAAGTTTGCAAGAGCTTTATTTTCACGCTAAATTTAGATTTACAAAACTACATACATATTTTTCACAATTTCGTAAAAGCAGGACCCTGTCTGAAAAGTCTGGACAGACCCCTGAGCAGAGCTAGAAATTCGTGGTCACTAGTCGTATTTTGCAACTATAAATTTTGTTTTGACGACCATGATTTTACAACCAGTCATCATTTGTTGCGCCTAACTTTCTGTTATTTCGTTATTTTTAATAAGGCAAGTGACATCTCGAAAGCTTTGTTTTTAGTAACTTCAATTTATTCAATAACATTAGGTAATGAGTTATTCTATAAATAAATTTTGCCATAGAGTTGATGGGATTTTATGACCAGAAGCGGGAAAATTGTAAGAGGGAATGTACCTTTTACAGTATCTAGTGGTCCTGTTAGATATGTAACCGTAACTGTATATATATATGTAAGATATGTAACCGTAACTGTATGAATAAGATGTAACCACCACTGCGTGGCAACAGTCAGATTGACTGCAGCTGCTCTTAAATAAAGACGCAACAGATATAACATGGCGCAGCCGAGCGTCGAACCAGAACTGTTCCGAAATTAATTTTCGAATAAATCCTGAATGGATTCTTTAAAAATTCCAAGAGGTTTGGACCTCTCCGGTAATATCGCCGAAGCATGGCGAAAGTTTCGACAGAACTTTGAAATTTATTTAAAGGCAGGAGGCCACACGGAGAAAAATGACGACGTCAAAGTAGCAATATTATTAAATTGCATTGGTGAAGATGCCGTCGAACTCTATAATACATTTGAGCTAACAGATGAGCAGAGAAATACCTTAGCGGATGTTCTGAATGCTTTTGAGAACTATGCAAATCCACGCAGAAATGTCGTGATCGAACGCTATGTATTTAATAGCAGAAATCAAGAACAGTTTGAAAACTTTGATGAGTTTCTAACAGATTTAAGAAAACTAATAAAATTCTGCGAATATGGAAATTTATCTGACAGTATAATTCGGGACCGCATTGTAATTGGAACGAAAGAAAAACAGCTTCAAGAACGTCTATTAAGAGAATCGAATCTAACACTCCAAAAGACGATTGACATTTGCCGAGCAGCAGAATTAAGTAAAAAACAGTCTGAAGTAATACAGCGGAAATCAGAAGTAAATATTCTAAACGAAACGAGTACCGTAGCAGACGCTGTGTCTCTAATAGGAAAAAATAAACAAGCAAAAAATACGAGTAAGACTTCGAACAATTCGACGTCGCGAACGCAGACAGCTGCTGGAAGTGAAAATAAAAAAGAAAACATTTATCTGTGTAAAAAATGTAATTATAATCATGTTAGAGGAAAGTGCCCAGCTTTTGGAAAAAGATGCAAAATTTGTGATAAGTTAAATCACTTTGCTAGTGGGTGTAGAAATAGGTTTAACTCCAAGAGAGTTAATAATATAGAAAAATGTATTTTTGTAGATTCAGTGCTGTGTGCTAAGGATTCAAGCTGGATACAATCGCTAAAGGTAGGAAATAAAATCTTATCAGTTAAATTAGATACTGGTTCGTGTGTAAATATAATACATAATGATTTACTTAAATCGCTGAAATGTAATTATTCCTTAAGCCCTACTGAGATTATTTTAGAAGCGTATGGTGGTAATTTAATTAAACCCCTAGGTATAGTTAACTTAGAGTGTAAAATGAATAATTGTACTAAATATCTAGATTTTATTGTTGTAAACTGTAATAATTATTCTAAAACATTGTTAGGATTACCTAGTTGTATTGAATTGGGTTTGATTAAAAGAGAAAAAGTAGATTCTACTGAAATAAAAAATAAGGATGAATTTATTGAGAAAAATAAAGATGTTTTTCAGGGGTTAGGAACATTTAATTTAATGTGTTCTATTAAAATTGATGGTAATGCCAAGCCAGTAGTTAAACCCCCCAGAAGGATTCCAGAATCCTTAAAACCAAAATTAAAAGAGAAATTAATTGCTCTTGAAAAAGATAAAATTATAAGTAGGGTAGAGAATCCAGATGGATGGATTAATAATTTAGTTATAGTAGAGAAACCTGACAAGTCAATTCGAATATGCTTAGATCCACAGGATCTTAATAAAGTTATTAAAAAAGAATGTCATTTAATACCAACGATTGAAGAATTAATGCCTAAGTTATGTAATAAATCTATGTATAGTGTGTTTGATTTAAAGGATGGATTTTACCAAATTAAATTAGATGAACCTTCTAGTAAATTATGTCAGTTTAGTACTCCCTTTGGTTGTTTTAAATTTAACCGCCTTCCGTTTGGTTTAAATATTGCACCTGAATTGTTTCAAAAAGCTAATGAAAAAAATTTTGGTGATATACCTGGTGTGAGTATTTATTTTGATGATATGTTAATTTGTGCAAATTCTGAAAAGGAGCATGATGAAATTGTTCTTAAAGTATTAGAAAGAGCAAGAAAATTAAATGTAAAATTTAATCCTAAAAAGTTACAATATCGCGTTAATGAAGTTAAGTATTTGGGTCATGTATTTAATAAAAATGGAATTAAACCAGACCCTGAACAGGTTAAAGCTGTAATGAATTTACAGGCACCTAGTAATAAAAAAGAGTTGCAAAAAACTTTAGGATTAATTAATTATCTAAGGAAATTTATTCCTAACATGTCAGAGATAACTGCTCCTTTGAGGGAATTGCTCAAAACATCTGTAGTATTTGATTGGTTACCAGTGCATACAAAAGCTCTTAATGAACTTAAAGAAAAAATAAGCACAGCCCCTGTACTTGGTGTTTTTGATTCTAATAAACAAATTGTATTGCAATGTGACAGTTCTAAAAGTGGACTAGGGTGTTGTTTGTTACAAGAGGGACAACCGATTTCCTATGCATCACGTGCTTTGTCTGAGGCTGAGCAGAACTATGCACAAATCGAAAAAGAGTATTTAAGCATAGTATTTGCTACTAAAAAGTTTCATAATTATATTTATGGTAGAAAAATAACTGTTCATACTGATCATAAACCCTTAGTGTCAATTCATAATAAAAGTGTTGTAAATGTTTTATCTAGTAGGTTACAAAGAATTAAATTAAAGTTACTTAAATATGATCTTGATGTCTCTTATGTACCAGGTAAGCAAATGTATGTTGCTGATCTATTATCTAGATCTTATCTTAATGAATATGATACAGATGAGTTTTTAAAAGAAATTGTTCATTGTGTAAAAGCTACAAGACATATGCATGTAACTGATAGAAAATTAAATGAGTTTAAGAAATGTACCTTAAAAGATCCAGTATTAAATAAATTAGTAACTTATTGTAAAAATGGTTGGCCTAACAGTAAAAAAGATGTTACAGAAAATGTAAGATTTTATTATAAGTTAAGACAAGATCTTTTTGAAGAAGATGGAATAGTCTTTTATAATGGTAGAATAGTTGTTCCTGTTGATCTTAGAAAAGAAATGCTTAATAAAATTCATGATGGACATTTCGGAATAGAAAAAAGTAAATCTAGAGCTAGAGTAATTTTTTATTGGCCTAATATGGGAAATGATATTGAAAATTTAATTTCTAAATGCTCTGTTTGTGAAAAGTACAGACCAAAAAATTGTAAAGAACCACTCATTTCACATGACATTTTGTCATTACCGTTTGAAAAAATAGGGTGTGACATTTGTGAATTTAGGAAAAATAATTACTTAGTCATAATAGATTATTTAACTAAGTGGTTAGAAATTGTTCCCTTAAATAATAAACAAGCAGATGAAATAATTGAGAAATTAAAAGTGATATTTAGTTCGCATGGAATTCCTAAAATTCTAGTCGCAGATAACATGCCCTTTAATTCGTATCAATTTAGAAAGTTTTCATCGGAATGGGATTTTGAAATCGTAAATAGTAGTCCGAGATACCCGAAATCAAACGGTCAAGCCGAAAGCGGTGTAAAAATTGCTAAAAATATGTTGAAAAAATGTTATGAGTCTAATCAGGATATTAACAGTGCACTCCTAGAATATAGAAATACGCCCATAAAAGGGTTAAATTTTTCTCCCGCTCAAGCCTTAATGAGTAGACGAACACGAACTAAATTACCAATAAATAGAGAATTATTAAAGCCAGAACTCCAAACGAACATCAGAAATAAAATTGTAAATAAACAAAACTTAAGTAAATTCTATTATGATAGAACGTCTAGACCCTTATCGGAAATTTCAAATAATCAAAATGTTTTGATTCGTTCTGGAAATCAGTGGGAAAGAGGCATAGTTATTAAAAGAGATAAAAACCCTAGAAGCTATTGGGTAAGAAATGAAAAAAATAACATTTTAAGAAGAAATAGAATTGATTTAAAACCTTCTTATAATGAGACAATTTTTGAACAGGATTTTGAAGTGACTGGTTCTACTTCTACTAACAAAGACTCTGTAAATATTAATTTGAATGGTAATGGTTCTAATAATGATAATTCAAAAAAGAAATCGGACTCTAAACAATACATTACCAAATATGGTCGTATAATTAAGCCCCCTAACCGGTACGGGGTAGTAAATAAGTAATTGTTTTTGTAACAAAGTAAGTGTTCTTGTGTATTTGTTTGTTTATATTTGTATCTTCCTTTTTTAATTCATAGTGTAAATATCTTAATAACATTTTTTGTGTGTCATTCTTTGTAAAAGGGGAGATGTTAGATATGTAACCGTAACTGTATATATATATGTAAGATATGTAACCGTAACTGTATGAATAAGATGTAACCACCACTGCGTGGCAACAGTCAGATTGACTGCAGCTGCTCTTAAATAAAGACGCAACAGATATAACAGGTCCATAAGTGGATTTTTTTCTTTTTGCCATATTTTCAAATTGTATTTTGGAGGTTAATGTACAATGAACTAAACGACCTAAAAATATTCACTTGCCACATAGTGAATAAACAAGATAAAGCGGTGACTTTAATAATTTGCTTCCCTACCATGTCCATCATAAAAATGAGTATCATTCCATTGTCAATGTAAACATTGTGCATTTCTACAATTAAAACTAAATTTAGTAAAGTAATATCATAATATCCAACATTTCAGAATCAGTCAGCAAAAATATAGTATTTTTTAGTTCCTTCAAATATAGTTTGTTGCTATGGAAACTCCTATCGTTTATTGAAAGATAGATTACGTGTTAGAATAAAATTTAATTTGCAATTAAAATGTAACTGCTTTGTTTATTAATGAAAATTGATGAAATTTTAACTGCAGGTTGGTTTTGTGCTGAATAGGTTGTATATTAAGTGTTGTGTGCGAAAAAGAAAATTTGAAGCACTTTGAAATTTGTAATTTTTAACCCCAGTTCAAGATCATGTGACATTAATTACTTCCAGATGTTTTGTTTCCATTCCAGACGATTAAAATCATCTGCTGATAGAATGCTTCTTTTTAAGCAATAAACCGTGGATTTTTGGTCATTTTTCAATCGACATGAGTCGACGTTTTAATTAATATCTCCGAAACTAATTAAGATTTTTAAATTCTGTTTCAAGGAGGACCTCGGAAAGGCTCCAGAGCATCCGTATGTCAATTCTTGTACTTCTGTGTTCAATAGGGGCTGAACGTATAAAAGAATAGACAGACAGACAGACAAACCTTTCCATTTATTATTATAGATATGAATAAAGCAAAATGTCTTCTTCATGTCTGTCTCTATGCGCTACAAAGGTCAGGCCACTGATCGCAAATTTACAAAAAAATGACAGATGCTTAGCTTTGATCTTGTAGGTGTGCATAGAATTATTTCTTTCTTTTTTTTTTTGGTTTATTTTCTTTCCTTGTTTACTTTTTTTTTTTTTTTTTTTTTTTTTTTTTTAATTTTCGAATCTGAATTTCTAAAATTATTTAATTTGTTTATTTATTTATTTATTTTGGAATGTTCCGTTAATTTTTCTGCTTTATTTTCTTAAATTTTATTTAATTTGCCTGTTTTTCTTTTCATCATCTGCATTCCTTAGTAAAAATCGCTATTCTATTTATTTTTCCTTCTTTCACATTAAATAATGCGATCAAATAGTTTTCATATAATAAAATTTTAATACTGCTTCTTTTTTTTTTTTTAATACACATAATAGTTGTGTTTTCAATGGTAATTGTTTATGTAAAGGTGTAATACCTCCTTTTGAAGAGGAATGTTCATTATTTTTAATACATTGTTTCTATCGAAATCAAATGGTAATATGATAGGAAGAATTAAACTTATTAAATTTTTAACTTTATTAAAATATGTAACAATTAATTTCTTGTATAAGAACTATCAGAGGACAGATAAGACTACCAGCGCCTTAAGCGGTCACTTAAGGTGTTGCCACTAGCAGCAGTGGGGGTCACCAATCCGACATAGTGCGGTTGTGGAAGACACAGTAGAAAGCAGCGAGGACCTGAAGCCAAGTTTTCAGTGGATTTTTTCTTTCCATTTCTCACAATTCTTTCTTTTATTTTCCTTTTATTTTATTTTATTTTATTTTTTTTGTTTCTAAAGTATATAAAAAAAATGTGATCAAATTTCTTTGAAAATCCATTTAAATACAGCGATCCGATCAATGAAGCGGCCTTCAATAAGTTAATATAAGAGTCCTTTAGATATATGCTTTAAAGTTAAAGCAACAAAATTTTATATACGATTCCGATAAATTGGAGTAATTTAACCACCAGTGGCCGAGCGGTTCTGTGCTCAAAGTTGACAGATGGTAAGAGCCGGGTTCGATCCAAGTTTGCGTTCATCGACTTAGCCGTTCGGAGATTTCCATGGTTTTCTCCGAACTCATGTAAATATAGGCTAAGATCCCTCAGAAAGACCCCCACAGACGGTATTCCACCCATAGGCCTAGGACCCAACCCCAAGTGTAGTCAGACTTCAATCCTACAACCAAGAAACTGGAAAAATCCAAGCTTAAATTTGATGAAATGGTATCGCCTTGATGAGTAGTGTTTAGCCATCGTTGGCTTCAGAGCATACCCAGATTCAAATGTCACGCTACGCCACTGTTAAAATGATAATTTAAGAAAGAGTGATTCTTATACAATGTGCTAAAACTTTACAAGACTATTTTCTTCATTGTAGACGACTATTTCTTGAACTGTATAAATAAGATTTTGCAAAAAATACCATTGCTGAATTAAAAAAAAGAAGGAAAAAACCTCACAATTGATTTGAGTAAAAAAAAAAATAGCACACACCTTCATGAAAAGTGCTGCTTCGATGCTGTGCTAATGCCTACCTTTTTTCTCTAGTAAAGCTTTGTGCTATTATTTTGATCCAAAAGAACTGCTAAGAATTTTTATTTATTATTTATTTTTGCTACACCATTAATTGAAAAAAAGAAAGATAAAAAATTTACAAGAATTGTTTTGGGCCAATGTAATAGCACATCCCTTCATTAAGGACCCGCTTCACTCACCGCCGCCAGAAGCCGAAGCTAATGTTATTCTATGAGAAATTTTTCTTTACAAATAACTTATTAACTAATACATATTTTTAAATTCTGTTTTCACCTTCTGAAAATTCCCAGCTGTTAAATTGACGAACCTTTTTTAAAAATTTATTTTTTTAATTTTTTATATTTTATTTTGAAGCTGCAAAATACAAATTTTCAATATGTGAATTTTTTTCATTTTGCAATTTCAAAATAAAATGTTAAAAACTAAAAAAAATACATTTTTAAAAAAGGTTTACCAGTTGGGAATTTTCTGAATGTGAAAACAGAATTTAAAAATATGTATTAGTTAATAAGTTATTTGTAAAGAAAATTTCCCCATAGAATAACATTGGCTCGGGCTTCCGGCGACGGTAAGTAAAGAGGGCTGTAAAGTGTAAATATCGATATAAGTGTTGCTTTCATGATGTGCTAGTGCCTAGCATTTTCGTCTGGTCTTTATTTCTACCTGCAACAAACGTTGTAATTTCTTTTTAATTTATGGTGTTTGCTCATTTTTTTTCATCATTATTATTTGTTACTGTTGAGCACTAGTCCTGCAGCACATATTATTAATAAATAAATAACAATCAAAATACTATAAAATTAGCATTTTAATTGCACTTATCAAATTTGCATATTCTTTGAAAAAAAAAAAAAAAAAAAAGATTATTAAAAACAATTGGATTAACAATTTAAAAAAAAGTGCTCCTCACACAGTGACTTTAAAAAGTTTATAAAACTGTTTTTTTTTTTTTTTTTCATTGTAGTTGACTATATCTTAATATTTATATGTTTACATTTAAAAAAAAAAATGTTTGCAAGAAAATATTGTAAGTTGAAAAAATAAAAAACATTTCTCACAATAATTGTTTTGGGCTGAAAAACAGTATATCACTTCTTTCACTGTAAAAAATATGTCCTATTTGCTGCCAGAAATTATGTTCTGACAACACAATTTTTTCGTAAATTACACATATTTTCTGGCAGCAAATAGGACAAATTTTTTGCAGTGTACTTATAAAGTAGCTATAAGTGCTGCTTTGATGCTACGCTTGTACCTATCATTTTCGTCTGATGAAGGGTTGTGCTATTATTTCTAATTGAAAGAACTGTTGTGAATGGTGTTCGTTTTCTTTTTTCTTTTCTTATTTACAATTAAATTTTTTATAACATGAGGTTTTGAATTGCACTTATGAAACTGAAAAAATACATAGCTTAAAAATAATTAGAATGATAATTTAACAAAAAAGTGATTCTTGCACAGAGATTTTCTAAAATTTTTGCAAGATATTTTCTTTTTCGTAGATGACTATTTCTTGAACTCTATAAATTTAGAATAATAAATAAGTCTTTGCAAAAAATACCATAAGTAAAAAAAAGAAGACAAAGAAAGAAAAAAATAAAATCTCACGGCAATTGATTTGAGCCGAAATAATAGCACATCTCTTCATCATGTGCAAATGTAGATACAAGTGCAGCTTTGATGCGGGGGTATTCGTCTGGTTCGACAAGTAAAGCTTTCAGTATTTCTGTTATGGTAGCATTTTTCGCAAAATGTTAAAATACTTATCCAAAATGCGAAAACGAAATAACATGTTTTCGCTTTTTTGCTAAAGCATCTTACTAAACACAAATTGAAAAAAAAAAAAAAATCTTCAGCGAAAATATTACAACGAATCTTTCATGGGAAAAAAATCGCAACATTGATGAAGAAAAATCCATTGGTTCATGCATATAAAGAAAATCAAAAGCTGAATTATGGATAAGAATCGCATACAGGAAATCAATTTGTAAATAAACATGAGGCATTTGTAAAGTGGTCTAATATGAAAGAAAGAAAAATTATAAATTGTAAGCCAAAAAGCTTTGAATAGTAATAAACAAATTTCACTTATATTACTTTTTTTCTTTTTTGTAAGTTATGTTTTTATTTTCAGATACAGTATAAGGTATAAGCTTAATGTAGTTTTACATGCTATAGTGATAATTATATCTCCAGAAAAAGAATGTAAGTCGTATCTACGATGTTCCCATTGCTTTAAAAAAGTTTACAATATAAAGTAATAATCTAAAAAGTTTAATATTTATCACGTCTACCAATAAATGTGTTAAAATATATGCTTATACCATATTCGAATTGATCCGATTACAGTGGTAAGTACAATTATTAATTACTTTTTTGTTTTCCATTTAAAAAAAAAAAAATTACCTTCTGTGCATAACTCTTTAGACCTCATTAAAAACTTTTAAGTTTAATTTACAAATGAAAATTAAACATATCGAGGCATTTAGAATAATGTGTAAACTGATATTCATCTTTTTCTACTGTTTCTGGCATTTTAGCATTTTGCTGAAGCTTTTTTTCTGATTTTAGCTATTTTGCTAAAGAAAATTTTTACTCAGCTTAAACCCTGGAAGCTTTGTGTTATTGTTTTGATCAAAAAGAACTTCTGAGAGCTTTTATTTTTAAATTTTTTCATAAGTGTTGTTTGCTATTTTATTTTTTTATTATTATTTCTTTGGAACATCTATCTTTTAGAGCATATTGTCTAAAATATTTAAAACATTGTGCATGGCATCAAATTTTAAAAATCTAGGAACTCCTTTAAACAGAATCATGTTTTACTTGTTATAAATGATATACATAACATACATCCTATAATGTTAATAGTTTAATATGAATTATAATAGATATTATACAGAAAATACTTCTAATATAAAATTATTAAAGAATTTTTATTTTCATTACATTTAGAGTTAATAAATTCTTATTGAAAATCTGTTGATTGTTAAGTGATAGTATAAATTGTAGGATCAAAATTAAAAATGAGTTACAATCTCACAAAATACACTTTCACTTAACCAATATTCTTTTCTGAATACTGTAAAAAGAAAAAAGAGAGAGAGAAAAAAAAAAAAGTAATTTGATTTGTTTAAATCATTTTTGTGGATCGCTGAATAACAAACCTAAATAAATTGTTTTATTCCCAACAGAAAATTATAATCAATCCTTTTAACAGCCATCAACAAAGTTACTACAGCTTTTCCAACTGGATGCTAACTCATCAGCATACATACTCTTCATTTAGATAATTTCAACTCATAACAAAAACTGCATTTCCATATTTTATAAATTCATTTATATTGTACACCACAAAGAACACTTGTGGTGTTGAAAAAAGTGAGGGGTCGTGTATTTTATTTAGAAGAAAGTAACTTAAATATTGTAAAAGTATGAAACCAATATTACACAAAGTTTTTCAAAGAATAGACTTATGTGTAATAAGCTAAAAATAAAAATATAATTTTATTGAAATGTGGATGTATGCAAGTGAAAATAATTATCCTTACATACTAATTAAACAATAAAAATTGCAAATGAAATATGACATGTTTTGTAAAACAATACAATTTACACATTTTCAGAGTACTTTGGAGTTTCAATGAAAAACCTAGTCTAATCTATTTTCTGTCTTATTATACATATATGTGAAAATGTAACAAAAACAAATAGAAAGATTATATCTCATATATGTGTTTAAAACGTTTCTATATTGCTCTAGAATATCTGGCGACTGAACTTTTTAGTCCAGTACCATAGTTTTTATTTACATTGTGAATATGTAAACAAACGCTATTGCACAGGATCATAATATTTTACTGTATTAATTACTGACATACATCTTACGATTTTTCGCAACAGACTACACTGCCGATTCAAAAAGTAACTTTATTGAACTTGTAGTATTTTAAGTTTTAAACACAATAATTTAAAATGAAAATCAACGAGAATTGTAGCAGGTGTGAGTAGGTCAACATATAACATTTTTTTTTTTTTTTTTAATTAAAGCTCAAATAAGTATATATTAAATACATCCTCGTTAAACAACAATAACAATAAAATCTGAAAGCTTTTTTTACCATATGCGATTATTTATCTTTATTTAATTGATTTTAAAAATACGTATCCATTGTTTACAACACTACACTGATCGGCATATTTTACTCTTGAAAATTAATCGAAGCTAGTACAAAATAAATAGAATCCCCATGAATTGCAAAAAAGTGCCTATTAATAACTATTATTTATGGTTAATATGAATCAAATTTTTAAATATTTACTAGAAAATGATTCTTAATTTAATAACTCAAAGCATATGCATCAAAAGGTTTTTAAATAGACATCCGACACAATAACTTAGGCTTTTGTCCACCAGAGGGCGTATTCGAGCGCTGGAGTTGCGAATAGACATTTTTTAAATAAAGATTTTTTTGATACCCCATTCATTGATTCTGCAAACAATTACACGTTTTAAAGAAAACAGCCAAATTGGTCTTTACATAGAACTGCATTTATTCTTTACTTGTTTCAAATCATGAGTAAAATTTACTTTTTCTGGATGCTTTATTACAATTGTGACAAAGCCCCAAATTAACTAAAAAAATTCATTAATAAATTTACTCTTTTTTTTTTTTTTTTTTTTTTTTTTTTTCTAACAAGCAATTATATACCAAAAAATTCATCTCCCAAATAGTAACAGAAATTTAAAAGTCACCAAGAGAGGTCATATAAATTAGCTGTAACGCAACATGGTCAAGATATTGCGAATTTCTTTCTAATTAAAAAAATAAATAAATAAAATAAAAAATTGTTGATTTTAAGCGTAATAATAATAATAATAATAATAATAAAGTGGTATTAAAAATTATGTATTTTAATTTGACACTAAATATGGGCTTTCTATAATATTTTGTTATTCCTATTTAGTGAAATGCAACGCAGCGAACAAGCGGCCAGAGCCCCGCAGGGATTAGTAAGAAAAGCGGGTCGGGGGAGGCGAAGCCTCCTTCTGGAGTGGGTGAGAGGAACGATAAAGGGGCAGAGCCCTCTAATTATGCTATATATATATAGTTAGGGGAAAAATAAATTAAAAGTAAATTGCGCAGAATCATTCGTTTGGAAACAGGTTTGTTATTTTAAAATATACAGGGGGAAAAAATCTTCTTGCTTAATTTTTATTTTTGCTTTGTTTCTCTTGAAAGAATTTCGTTACTGAAAATCATTTCTAACACGTCTAGTTCAGGAGAGGAGGGAACGAAGTGAATTTCAAACTTCAGAATTAGTTATATTATAACAGGAAGAGGTAAATACTTCGCATATATATCTAATGACGCAATCAGAAAATTTCAGGTCTGAGAAAGCCGGTGGTGCGAGGGTAGATAACTCCAACACATAAACAAGTTTGGTGAAAGAAATACTGAATGGTAACCTATTCCTATACATATTTATATTGTGTAAAATAAATAAAAATATTAAAAATATATGTTAAATGAAGATAACATTTAAATGATGTCGTTTTGAATCGTATTATTACAGCTAGTTATTATGTAAAATATCTTTCATACAGTGTGACTATATTCTAATTTAAAACCTTGTATCATCTGAAGACTTATTTGGCAGTGTTTGACAGAAAAATCAAAAATTGAAATCTTCACTTATGAGACTGAAAGTATTGTAATAAATGTAACAAATTTTTGTTATTATACATATACAGATATATGTACTCATGCGCGTGAGTATGTATATATATATATATACACACACACATGCTCGTACGCTCATAGATGTTTTTGTATTTTGTAAACATATTCTCATTTCATATTCTAAGAAATAAATAAATAAAATCCTAACAGGAAAGACGTTGTTCCACTTACAATACGCAATGCCCACAATTATTGCTGTGTGTAAAAAGATTACAAATTATACGAATCCCTATATCGACTCTGCATCTATCGGGCAATGAAAATGAATTGAAACGTTTTCTAACAGAAAAAGGTACTAATGAATCTTTGACTAGTAAAGCTTTCTTATCTACCGGAAATAATTCTTGTCCGGTCAGATCCCCCACTCATTCCCTTTATCTCCGTAGTCACCCTTTCATCTTGTGGTTTGCCCCCGGGTTAAATTTGGACATCAGAGGCACATTTATATCGTCCACAAGCTGAAGTGTGACACTATTGGATTTTGTGGAATGTCAGTCACCCTGAATAAGATACGCCCTTTGTTGGCAACACGAGTTTTTCTGGAGTACGATTTTACTTTCCAGGCCTGCCAAGCGGAGCCTTAATGCCCAAAATCTAACAGATAAATTCATCTAGGGGTGAAATCCCAGTTAACAATGGATGCCCCATCACACTTTTTGACAACTTCTGTTGGCGCAATCCCTGACAGCTTGTAGGCGTGATTAACTTTCCAAGATGATGGCTGTTGTTGATTCTAATAATTGTTTTCACCTCACAAATTAAATAATAATAATAATAAAAAAAAAACATTAATAAACGCCTTTTTTAAATCTAAGTCACACCAACAAGCTAAAGAGGATCACACCAACAAAAGTCGCATCCAATATAAAAAGAAAAAAGTACTAACTTTTTCTTTTGTCAGGAGTACCTACCTGGTACTGGAATGAAACCCGTCTGGTCTTACCCTAACATGTTAAATCTAAATACATACTTATATCTATTTCCGTGAGTATTTTTTGTCAGTGTATTATTGAAACTAAACATAACAAAAGAAAGGGGGAAAAAAAACTCAGCTTTTCAACAACCAGTCAGAGAACCGCTGAAAAATCATTAACCGTAAAATCCCGAAAGTAACCCCCCTTTTTTGAAGAGCAAAACGGATAAATTTCAGGTGGGGGGGGGGTTATAATCAAGATTCTTTAAAAAAATGAAGAAAAGGGAGGGGAGGTTATATTCGATGGAGGGGGTACTTTCGGGATTTTACGGTACTTACTTAAAAGGAAATATTAAAGGTAATTTCTAACATTAAAGGTAAAAAAAAAAAAAACTGTGTAATGATTCCATTGATAACATGCATCCGACACTTTATGAAAAATTAGTTAAATTAGAAATAATATATAAATATTGAAACTTAATTGAATGCCAAACTTAACTTGCAATGCTGACGTACAGTAAGGGCGCCCGAAGATTGGATGTAGCTTTGGTGGATGGAGAAAAAAAAAGGGGGGGGGGTTACTTTCAGGATAATGGAGACATTTCACTTTCAGCGAGAAAAGGGAGGGGGGGGTTATATTCGATGGGGGGGTTACTTTCGGGATTTTACGGAATGCCAATGTGTGCTTTATTATGACAAGTAATAACTATGATTCCAGTCATTAAAAAGTATCATGAAATAAAACTTATTTACACTATGGCAGTCGAATGGGCTCGAGAATATAATTAGATAATTAGGAAAATCCTCACATCAGATATGACACTTAAGATGTAAATTCTAGTCATAAAAATACAAAACTTGGTTGCAAAATATGCCTAACAACTGTTCGATGTCAAGTTACAATAAAACATGTTTAATAACAAAGGGCATTAAATTTAAGATAATAATTTGCAAGTACATGTTTTAGATTTGTCTCCAAATAGTTACTCTTAGTTGTATTAAGAGATCTTTAATGAAAAAATTTTCATTGCATGGCACTTCTCATTCCATAATCTTGTAGAAATTATGAAACATTATAAGATTATTTAATCATGTTGTAAGTAATTTATTTACTTAATTTTAATTTATAAAAACTAATAAAATAATGTCACTTTATTTATTATATCAAAATGTAGTTTTTTCCCCTTTTTTATCGTTTAAACACAATTTTTCAATGCCCTTTTTAGCTGTGGCTGTTGTAGCTACAAGTACTTTTCATATCTAGAGTGAAAACTAAAAAAGCAATACATTTGAATGAGCGAAAGAATTAGGCATACTTTTACAATATTTAAACATTTGGAAAGTAATTGAATAAATACATACCTACCTGTTATAGAATTCGAGGTGAAAATTGTAGATAAGGGACATCTAATGCTGATATTTTTTAATATCAGCATTTCTCATGCAGCTGCTAAATGACTTTATTTAACATGTAATTTTTAAACCTAGGTTGCTTTTTATTGTGATAAGTTACAATTGAAATTTTATCTAAATTGAAAAAATTGGTGTTCTACTTTTAGCTGTAATGTTCCTTAACAATTAGCATTAGAATAAATTTTACATACAAAAATACAACTATGTGTTATTTTTATTACACACAAAAGTATACAATTTTTTTTAATCACTTTCCATAACAGTACAATCATTTGACGACAATGACTTTGATTTTAAAATTAGGTTTGTTCGTACTGATACAAGTTTCGACACCCTTTCATTATTTAATCGATTTCGTTTTAAACTGTGAGTTTGGGAAAATGCTGAAAAAATCCTGTCGCATGCTGCTGAAGAGGGGGGAATGTTGAACAATCGTAAGGCAACAGAGCATAAGCTCTGGTCTTTAAAAAACGCTTTCCACCATACAAGTGGTGAAATTAATTTAGCTGATTCCCACACATATTTATTACTGTATGCAGATTCATGTGATTTATACTGTGCAAAGTCTGCTAAGATACTTGCAGTTGCTTCACCAGAAGGAAAATGTGAAAGAAAATCTATTCCTGATCTGAAATCTTCATCAGCTAAATCTTTTTCTATATAACGTGGGTCTAATAAATATGTAGCATAATATATAGGCTGACAAAACATAGCGCAGCGAGTTTCTACCAGAGTTTTCACTGCTTCTTCCTCTTCTGTCTGCAATGGAGTCAAAACAAGGGAACCCAAAGATTCCTTTAAGCAAAAAAAGACATCAGGAACATCAGACAAAGTAGCAGAATCAGATTCGATTCTTTTAATTCCACAACGTATAGGATTCAGCATATTGACAAAACTATGAATGCTCATCCAGAAAATATCATTATCCAGAAGTAGTTGCCTGATTTTCTTTTCAACATTTAAATCCTCAATCAACACAGCCTCTTGTAAGGATTCTTTGCCATTCAAGAGACTTTCAAACATAATCAAACTGCTACACCACCTTGTGTCTCCGGGAAGTTTTAAAGTAGATGCAGCTGACCCTCTCTTTAACTTTTGCTTTGAAGTAAATACCGATAACAATGCCTGTTTATTTCTCACGTACTTTACCACTTCCTTCGCATTTGAGAAGATCATTTGAAAAGTTTTAATTTTATAGATGTCACTTAACGGCCCTCTTCACTTACCGTCGCCGGAATCCCGAGCCAATGCTATTCTATGGGGAAATTTCCTTTACAAATAACTTATTAACTACTACATATTTTTAAATTCTGTTTTCACATTCAGAAAATTCCCAACTGTTAAATTGACGGACATTTTTTAAAAATGTATTTTTTCAATTTTTAATATTTTATTTTGAAATTGCAAAATGAAAAAATTTCACATATTGAAAATTCGTATTTTGCAGCTTCAAAATAAAATATAAAAAAATAAATAAATATATTTTTTAAAAAGGTCCGTCAATTTTACAGCCGGGAATTTTCAGAATGTGAAAATAGAATTTTAAAATATGTATTAGTTAATAAGCTATTTGTAAAGAAAAATTTCCCATAGAATAACATTAGTTTCGGCTTCCGGCGGAGGTGAGTGAAGCGGGCCCTTAATAATAAATTTAATCCATGAGCTGCACAACCGATTGGAAAAATATGTGCACATTCTGCTTGAACTAACTGCCATGCTGCCTTCATATTACTTGCATTATCAGTTACTATGGCTGTAACTTTTTGCGCACCAATCTCTTCAATGACCTTTATCTGTTCTTGGCTAATATATTGTGCAGTATGTCGATTTTCTTTCACTTCCAAAGATTTGTAAAATGTTGGTGAAGGCGTAGTTACAATATAGCTCACTATGCCTTCATTACGAAAGTTACTCCAGCCATCTGTAACTACAGTAACAAAATCCGCTTTACTAATTTGTTCATTTACAAAATGAATCACCTCCTCATACAGATTATCTAACAGCCTATTATTTAGATCATGTCGAGAAGGAACTTTATATGATGGCCTGATTAGCTGAAAAAACTGCTGCCAATAGCTATTATCAGTTATTGACGAAGGCATGTTGGATGAATAAATAGCTTAAGCGAAAGCAGAGTCTAGTTTTTCAGCCTCACTTTTAGACATTGAATCAAAATACGATCTTAAAGATGGTTTCTTTAACTGGTGTGCATTAGAACAGCTTGCAACAGAGGCAGGATTAGGAACATTGTCTGAAACTAGAAGAGTAAAGGAGGAATCATCGGCTGCAAAAGATTCTGAAGAGTCTTGATCAATTGATATACTTTTAGACATGATTGAATCAATTATCAGTTCTCGAGAACCAACGATAACCTCATCATCTGTATTTGAAAACACAGGTACAGATACAACAATAGTTTTTCGTTTACAGACATCTAAATGTTTTGCCATTTTGGTGGCATTAGGTACCATGTATACTTTCTCACAGTATTTGCACTTAGCAGTTCTTTTATTCTTATCAGTTCTTTTATACTCAATAAAATGTTCCCACACATTTGATATAGGTCTAACCATCTTAAATAAATAGAAGGTTGCACAAATAGATAGCAAAAACACAAAATAAAAATCGTATTCGAAATTCCTCCAAAACACTCTAAATTGTACTCTAAATTAGATATTAATCCAAGTTCCAAGTTAGCGGTAGCGCGCGTTTACAAATACATACGGGAAAAAAGAGTTGAGTTGTTTTCTACAGTTACAGTTAAAAATGCTAAATAGGAAATCATTAAAAATAATAAAAATGCAAAAAATGTGTCCATGTAAGAAATTATTTCAAAACTCCCAGAAATTTTTTAAATTCCCGGGAATTTTCAAAACTCCCTTCCCAAAAAACCCGGTTTATTTCCGGGGAAGAAACGGGTTTTTTCCAGCCTTTGCAACACTAGGTACAGCCCCCAGGGAATTGGCAGGACTATTGATCTAGCTTTGTTGAACAACATTCCTTATCCCTTCACTATTACTCCTATTTCTGAATTAACTTCTGATCACCTCCCTGTCTTACTTCAAATTGATTGCAGTCCTTCTCTTCCCTGCCTTGCTACTCCTTCCGTTACCGACTGGAATACCTTTTCAAAATTGATGAATGAATCTCCCCCTCCTTTTAATGAGCTTAATTCGACTACTGATATTGATAAGGCTATAATCAATCTCCAACAGCTAATCAAAAATTCTCTTGATTCTTCTAAATTCCAGCAAGCTCCTCATCGTTTTCATACCCTCCCTCATGAAATTACATTAAAAATTAATTCCAGGAATAGATCCGGAGGCTTTGGCAAAATACCAGATGTCCAACCATCAGGATTGAGATGAATAGACTTACAGCTATTATCAAACGTGAGATTAAAAGATATAAAGATAGAAAATGGAACGATTTCATTACTTCTCTTGCTCCTTCTGATAACTCCTTATGGAGTTACCTTAAAAAAAATAAGAAAACCTTTCAGTCCAATTCCCCCACTTCTAACTGATTCTGGTTTTAAGTGCGATGAGGAAGATAAACTGGAGGTGATCGCCGATCAATATGAATCCCAATTTTCTCCACACCCAGACATTTTTTACCCTTCCACTATTGTAAATGTTGATCATGTTCTTAACAAATATTCTGCCAGACAAGCTGCCAGATCTATTGAACCGACCACCCCGTAAGAAATAATATCTGTTGTCAAAAAACTCCCCAGTAGGAAAGCTCCTGGTTATGATGGCATTTCTTATTCTGCTATCAAAAATCTCCCCATTCAATATGCATTTTACCTTGTAACCCTAATTAATGCTATCTTCGAACTTAATTATTTCCTCAGTGCCTGGAAACAGGCTACTGTCATCCCCATTAAAAAAAATGGGGAAAATCCTGCGATTGCTGAGAGCTATAGACCCATTAGTTTGCTTCCCGTTCTGGGGAAACTTATCTTCATTACTCGCACCCAGGAATTCTACCGTGACCCTCCTGAACAATTCGGTTTTCGGCCCAAGCGTTCTACTGCTCATCAGCTCCTTCGGGTTGTTGAATTTATCCATGATGGTTTTGAAAATTCCGAACACACAGGAGCACTTTTCCTTGATGTGGCAAAAGCTTTTGACACTGTTTGGTACAATGGTCTTATTTATAAACTTCTCAGATTTAAAATTCCTACTGCCTACATTCGGTTTATCCAATCTTATCTTTGCGACCGAACCTTCACTGTTCGCTATGCAAATAAATGCTCTACTATACGACCTTTTAATGCTGGGATTCCTCAAGGCTCCAAATTGGACCCATGGCTTAGTAAAATTTATATTAACGATATTCCAAGATCACCTCACACATTATTGGATTTATATGCGGACGATACTACAATCATGACCCGTAGCACTAATGTAAATTTAATGCACAATCACTTACAAAATCATATCCATCAGCTTGAAAATTATTTTAACAAATGGAGAATCAAAATAAATTCAAATAAATCCAAGGCAGTATTTTTCTCAAGGAAAAGAAACCTGCCTCCTTCACTTCACCTATATGGTTCCTGTGTTGACTTCGGAAGGGAAGTCAAATACTTGAGTCTATACCTCGATAGCAGACTTACTTGGCGCAAGCATATCGATTATACCGTCCAAAAATTTTACAAAGTAAAGAATGACCTTGCTTATCTTCTGTATGGTAATGGGATGAGCATGGGTAACAAACTCCTACTTTATAAAACCGTTCTGAGACCTATTTTGCTCTACTGTGCCCAGATTTGGGGATCTGCAGCGAATACCAATCTGCAGAAAGTCCAGATTTTACAAAACAAAACTCTTCGCATCATTCGGCATGCCCCCTGGTACTGTCGTAATTCAGTTATCCACCATGATTTTCATATTGATGCTATCCGTACAACAATCAAAATGCAGGCTAATAATTTTTTTGATTATCTACCCTGTATTCCTAACGAAGGGATTTTCAACATCACTGATTATGATGCTCGTGCGAGTTATAGACGACCACGTGCCACCCTGTACCTTACAGAAGGTTTTAACTAACTCTGGTTAAAAGCTCCTATTTCTAATTCTCTACTGCTAGAACTTCAACACCTTTCTTGGCATCATCTTTCTATCATGTAAATATTACTATTATTTTAGTATTATCATCACTTTTTTTTTCATTATTCATATTTAAGTTCTTTTACATATTTATATTCTTTATTTTATAATTCTCTGTACATTGTCTTTTTCTTTTATATTATTTCCTAAATTTTGGGGGCTTTATTTCGCCTCCATTTTATGTCACCAGTGTTCTGTTTTGCTAGTCTGTGGCTATAATCATTATTTTTTCTGATTCACATACTAATACTAGTGGTGAGGGAACGTCATTCCCAGGAACACTAAAACAAGCACTTTGATGATGATCATCATCATCACAGAAGCTATTAAATAACGTACAGTCGGCTGCAAAATTATTCGAGCACTAGCCAATAATTCCTATATTTAAAATGTACACTTAAGACTGTTTTGCTAAGTAAATCCTTGTCGAATCATGTTCTTAAACTGATTAAGAACATGATTCGACAAGGATTTATTTAACAAAGCTGTATTAAGTGTACTTTTTTTTTGGCAAGGATTATTGCTAGTGCTCGAATAATTTTGCAGCCGACTGTAGTTATACACAGTCGGCAGCAAAAGTATCCGAGCACTAGCAACAATTCCTGTCTAGAAAAAGTACACTTAATACTGCTTTGTTAAATAAATCCTTGTCGAGTCATGTTCTTCGTCAGTCTAAGAACATGATTCGACAAAGATTTATTTAACGAAACAGTATTAAGTGTACTTTTTGGATATCGGAATTATTGGCTAGTGCTCGAATACATTTGCTGCCGACTGTATTTGTGTGCCAAGGGGAAAAATCTGATGTGGACTCGACATGACTTCCTCATACACCTACTGAAATATACATGTTATTTAGTTATAACGAAAATATTCACATTTTTGTGTTAGATTAGAGTTAGGTTCGTAAATAAACAGACAGGTTACATTTTATAAGCATTCCTTAAAACAAGCCAAGAAAACTATTACTCCAGTCTCAAAAGTCACGACAATAGGATTATATACACTGAAAAGAATGAATATTGTTCGCATTTATTGATATCACACAATCAGCAGATTAGGAAGAAAATCATGTATATTGAAAATTTAGTTTTCCAACTGAGTAAAAATAATGCCCGGATCTTTGTCTTACAAGGTCAACGCTCTACCAATTGAGCTATCCAAGCCGACAAAGATCTGGGGTTCGACTCCCGGTCCGGGCGTTATTTGCACTCAGTTGGAAAAATAAATTTTCAGTATACATGATTTTCTTCCCAATCTGTGCTGATTGTGTGAGATTAATAAATGTAATTCTTCCTCCCATTGTTTAATGGTGTTTTTCATTACCTACGGCTTATTCTGCCGAGCTATCTACATAATAGACCAGATGTTCTTCCTAAAGGTTGTCTGAGTGAGTAATGTCCACCGGTTGTCGGCCTGGATAGCTCAATTGGTAGAGCCTTGACCTTGTATGTCAATGATCTGGGGTTCGACTCCCGTTCCAGGCATTATTTTCACTCAGTCGGAAAAATAAAAAAATTTCAATAAATACGATTTTCTTCCCAATCAGTTGATTGTGTGATTTTAATATATTGTAAAGAACTCTTGTTTGAGGTTGGCAGTGCTCATTTTATCTCAGTACTTGATCTAACCAAGGGATATTGGCAAATACCCATGAAAGATGAAGCCAAAACTTATACAGCTTTTGTGATGCATTCAGGCCATTACCAGTCGAAAGTCCTCCCATTTGGTATGAAAAATGCAGTAAGTACCTTCCAAAAGTCTATAGACAAAGCTCTTTTTTCCACACAGGAACTATTGCAGATCATATATTGATGACGTTGCAATTTATTCCACTTCGTGGAGCGAACACTTAAACCACATTCACGAAGTTTTCAAGACGCTCAAAGATGTTGGTTTAACAGTAAATTTGGACAAGTGTGATTTCGGAAAAAATTCAGTCATGTTCATAGGTCACGTGATTGGGTCCGGGCAACATTTCCCTGATCCCGAAAATATTGAAACAATTCGAAAACTGGGAAGAGCAGTTACAAAGAAAGATGTTCGTAGCTTGTTAGGCCTTGCTAGTTACTACAGAGATTACATTCCAATTTTTTCACATATTGTGCTGCTTTTAACAAACCTTACGAAGAAACATGTACCAAATAATGATATTCCCTGGAAGGCCCCAGAAGAGGAAGCTTTTTTAAAACTTAAGAAAGAACTGTCGAGGAGGCCCACTCTATACACTTCAAATATGGAATATCCATTCTTATTATTTACAGATGCTTCAGCCACCGCAGTTGGAGCCTGTTTAGCACAGTTTGATGACTTAGGGAAAGAGATGCCTAACAGCATTTTTTAGCGAGAAACTCACACCCTGTCAAATCAAATGGAGTACAATTGAACGTGAAGCCTACTGCATGCTGGAAGCTTTGAAAAAAATTGACACCTGAATATTTGGAGCGCATATACAAATTGTATCAGACCATAATCCTCTTTCATACCTGATGCACAGCGCTCCCCACAGTGCTAAGCTCTCTAGATGGGCCTTGGCATTGCAACGTTATAACCTCACGATCACGTATCGCAAAGGGTCAAAACACGATAATGCTGATGCTTTATCTAGATTAAAGATAGATTGTTTTATTTATTTATTTATTTATTTTTTCTTTTTGTGAGATAAATTGTATTATTGTGTTTTGTAAATATATTATCAGTATTTTATGAATATTAGTGTAATTTGTACATTCATATCTATATCTATAAAAATGTTAAGTTGGTTTGTGTACGCTTCAAAAACTCAAAATGTACTGCACCGATTGAGCTCAAATTTTGACACGATATACAGCCCGCTTCAAAGATTGTTTTTATCTATTTTTCACGTCAGTAACATACCCGCGACTGCGAGAAAACAGCTTTTTTAACGGTAAGCAGTGTACCAGAAACCCCGCCACATTGACACTGCAAATTCGCTTTATGTTTACCATTTATTTTATACAGCAGCGCGTGCTCAGTAAGAAATGAAAATGAAAATAATGTTGATGTTTCACTTTTTTATTTTTGTGAATGTATGAGCACGTGGTAGTTAAAAATGTTTGATTTCGATGAATTTTATATTACAGCGCGTGCTCAGTAAAAAATGAAAAGAAAAATAATGTTGATGTTACAATTTTTACTTTCTTCTATATTCAATCCGCGATTGTAATGAAATGCTCACCCTCTGGTGGGCTAAGGGGAAATTACAATAAACATGCTTTAATTCGAATTCCATCAAGCCGTCATTGCTAGCCGATGTTTAGTTTCACATATATTTATTGAATAAAAATGAATAAATCCGGTAAAAAAGATAACACATACTGTTGTGTGCTCCAGTGTAACTCCAAAGGACCAAGAAATCCAGAATTAAGCTTCCATTTATTTCCAAATGACAAATTTAAAATTTCAGTTGCTTCGGCTAATGGAAGTAAAGAATTAATCAGATGATCTGAAACTAATATTTGTTCAGCTACAGTTAAATATCTACTTTCGATCGAACTTTGAATAAACTGAAATATTTTTTTCCAAAAGCAATCGATTTTCCATGATGTAATGGCGGAGAAATTATATTAAATTACCCCCGAAACCGCCGACCAACCCGAAGGTTTATAGCCGGCCCGAAGGCCCAAGGACGGTCGGAAAAAGAAGCAACCACCATCAGCCGAAACTCAGCCAGGAGAACGAACCCAGAAAACCAGCAGAAAAAAAAAAAAAATGGAAAGATCAAAAATACAGAGTCACATGGAAGTATTACATACAAAGCCAATAATACAAAAGCATAAAACAACAGAACGAAAACAACCGTACTGAACAAAATGTCAAGCAGCGTGAATACAAATATACAGGAACACGCAAAACAGCAACAAAAATTCCCACCAAGTAACTAAGACCGTATAGCCAAAATACAAAAACAGTATTAAAAATAGCAATAAGCACAAAGTTTAAAATACAAAAATTTAAATACAGCTAAAATAACCAAAGTTAACAAACTATAAGGTTAAAAAAAAAAAAAAAGTTAAAACAGCAGTTTAAAAGTTAAAACAATGCAAAGCAAAAACAGATACCAAAACATTAGAATAAAACACTAAGGGTAAAATACAACAGTTAAAAACAAGAACCTAAAATATATTAAAATACAAGAATAAGCGATAAAACTACATAACAATTACAAATAAGCAACAGTAAGACACCATTTACAATCCAAAGAAATCAAGAGCCTAAAATTTATAAGTAATAAAAGTAAAACATTCGTTCAAATGATTATAGATGGAAGCAGCTCGTTTACACCAGAACCTAGAATTATCTATTCTCTGAAAGTAGTCACCAAGATCCTCCGCAGAATCTCTCTTAATAAATTGACCAGAAAAGGAACACCTAGTCGTCAGGTAGTGCAGAGAGTCCCCAAGAGAGCCACAAGGACAATTTGGACTGTCCCTATCTTTAGCTTTAAAGTGCAAATAGTAGGGAAAAGCACCATGACCAGTTGCGAAGTAATAAAGAACTTGATTCTTTAGTTTAAAATCAAGAGAAACGGTAGGGAAAATGCTAAAAGTAAGTCTGCCATTATCTGAAGAATCCCACTCACGTTGCCAAGCAATTTTCAGGTCATTGTTCAGAAATTTCTTAATAAGTGAGTTAGGATAGGGAATAACCACTCTATTACCAGTAACACAAGCATTCTTGGCCAAGAAATCTGCAATTTCATTACCCAAAATACCAGTATGTCCCCTCACCCATTTAATTACCACATTACTATTACAGGTTTGGATGAGGTCCAGGACATCCTTAATTAACATGGTACTAGGATAAAGGTTTCTACAAGCCTGAATAGAAGAGAGACTATCAGTGAGAATAACAACAGAATTGAAATTTGCATCCTTTAACCAAGTAAGCGCTTCTTTAATAGCAATCAGTTCAGCTTGAAAAACAGAGTTATATTCCCTAAGCTTCAGCAAATCAAATTTAACTATATCATTATTGTAAATAGCAACCCAGGCAGCACCAACACCCTCATCCGTCTTACTGCCATCAGTGTAAATCCTGAGCAAATCATAGATCAGCTAAATTTTCAAAATCTCTACACAAACCCGACGAGTCAATGTTATACTTGAAAAGTCTTTTATCAAAGTCATTTTTATCATAATAATCACCATCAAAATATAGAGATTTATCACCATAACGGACATTGTACTTCTTAATAAGCCTCTACGCCTCCAAAGTCACGGGAGGAACCCCAGTAAGATGACGAATAGCATCAGTGGAGACTGATTTATAAAAATGACAAATATGGATAATGAACGTGCGCTGGCAGGAATTCAACTTTCTAACACCATGACAATTCAGCCTAGGATACCACGCCTCAGCAGCATAAAGGATTTTGGGCAAAATCACAGTATAATACCAGAGCTTCTTCATAGCAGGCCTGATACCCCAAGTAGCACCACTAATTCTTCTAATATTTTTACTAATGTCATAAATCGTATCCCAGATAGTCTCGACGTGAGGAAGAAAACTCAACTTGGAGTCAATCAGGACACCCAAAAACACATGAGCGTCGACGACCTTGATTGAAGAGTCCTTTATCTTAAAGATCGGGGGACGATTAGGGGAAAGGCTACCAAAGACAATACTCTTAGTTTTTAACGAAGAAACGACCAGGTTCCTCGACTCCACAAAGTCACTAAAGATATTTATATTTTGGTTTGTGATATATTCAAGTTGGGCTCTAGAGCTACCTGAGCACACCAACACAAAATCATCAGCGTAACCAAATAAAGAAACCATATTCAGATCAAAACAGCCAAAAATTTTGTTAATCAGAATTAGCCAAAGGATGGGCCCCAAACAGGACCCCTGGGGACAACCCCTATCAACTTTATGAAAGTCATTCAAAAATAAACATTTAACATACCTGTTACGCAAATAGCTGGCAATAATGTTACGCAAGTAGACAGGCACACCAAGATCATTTAGTTCCGCAAAAATAAACTCCCAACTCGCATTATCAAACGCACCAGTAATGTCGAAGAAAGTGGCCGAAGTATACTTATAATTCCTCTTCCTAGCCAGAATATCATCAATAAGACTCTTAAGGCACATAGTCGTAATACGACCCTCCCGGAAACCAAACTGAAGGTAGTGCAAGATATTTTCATTCTCCAAAAAATAGGTCAGTCTACCAACAATTATCTTCTCAAAGACCTTGCTAATATTAGATAGTAGGCAAATCGGTCTATATGATTTCTGATTGGTAGCCACTGTATTGAGTTTTGAGAAGAAAACAACGTTACCCCTTTTCCAAACCGGAGAAATTATAGTACGAATATTAAGTAGAATAACAAAAAGAACAAAAATAGATACACGTGGCTGTAATATTTACTAACAACAAGAGCTGAAAATGCGCCATCTATCGATCATTACAAACGCGGATAGAAGAAAGTATTGGATTCGTAAAAATTTTTGACCTCGGGTTTTTGATGGATTTACACGTTTTGAGAGCTGTAGAACACGATTTGACCGTTTTTAGAAAATGTCTGTCTGTCTGTCTGTGTGTGTGTGTGTGACAAAATTTTGTGGCAACTGTATCTCAAGAACTACTGCACAGAATTTCATACAAGTTGGTATGTAGTTGCACCTTGACATAAATTAGTGCCTATCAACTTTTGGTAAAAATTGTCTTGCAGGTTGTGTTGCCATATCTCTTTTTCTAAATTTTTAAGATGGTGATATAGGACAAAATTTTGCATAAATGTGCATAGAGAGAATTATTTTTTAGTAATCATTATGAAATTTACAAAAATTATTTATAATAGAGATAGCCAACTGGGAAAAAAGTTTTGTATGTGTAGGAGCCTCGCAACACCCCCCCTCGAGGGGAGTAAATTTTCAAGTTGGGTATCTTTCGAAAGGTCTCGTCAATACCTTTAAAATGAATAGTTGAACTATAAATCTGTGATAATTTAAAACAAAGTTATCGATTTTTTTTACTTTTAACGAAAAAAAAAACTTAGAAAAAAAATCTTTTTTTTTTTTTAACGAAATTTAACCAAACTTGGTATTTAGTTGGCCCCTGACATAAACTGGTGCTGATTAGATTTGGGGATCAATCGCTCAACAGATGGTGCTGTGATCGTATTTTTTCTAAATTTTTAACATGGCAGTATAGGACAAAATTTCGTAAAAATGTACATAATGAGAGTCATTCTTAACCATAAAATTAATATGAATTATTGATAATAGTAGTAGTTAATTAACAAAAAAGTTTTGTGCATGTGGGGGCAACGCTTCCTCTCCTGGGGGGAAGTACCCCCGGGGAGGGGATAAATTTTCAAGAGTGGTATCTTTCGAAAGGTCTCGTCAGTACCTTTAAAACGAATGGTTGAACTATAAATATGTGATAATTTAAAACAAAGTTATCGATTTTTTTTTTTTTTTTTTACTTTTAACGAAAAAAGACTTAGAAAAAAATAGTTATTTTTTTTTTGTTATTGAGTTAATTTGTATAGGAAAATATAGAAGAAAGTCTTGTGGTGGCCACAACATACTAGTTTATTTTTGTGAATGTATGAGCACGCAATAGTTAAAAAGTTTGATTTTCGATGAATGGCATCTGTATAAAATTTTTAGTTTTTTGGAAAGGGGAATAACTTTCCCATTTTTGCTCCGAAATGTCCTGTTGTGATTAATGTTTATGTAGTCAGATTCTTTGCCTGTTACGCTTTGTGATTTCGTGTCGCAATTATTTTTTTTCTCAAACTTTCGTATCTCGGATTATACCTATCTTTCAATGTAAATACTTCTCAACTGTTTCTCTTCCCGCCAGTAATGTTAACATCGTAAGAAACGAAAACGTGTATGCTCTATTAACGAAATAAATGCTTGCCTGATAAGCCATGAATTTATATGGCCATTTCAAAATGAACATTTTTCGTTATTAAACTTTTTTGTCCGATCTCTCATTTTTTTCAACCTAGAGCTGTGAGAACCATAAGAGGTTATAATCTTATCCCTTCCTTCTGTTCCTGTGAAAACCGAAATAATGCCTCGCAGAAAAACAAATTTTTGTCATCGCACTCGCCCCACAGAAGGATCGAGAAAACGGCTTTCGAATGCGATTGAGGAAAAGTAGGCATCCGTACGAGAGAGGAACAGACTAAGCACCATCCAGATGCGTAACGCGGAGCCAGCAGAAAGACGAGCAGCCAGGCGTGCGGATGCACGATTGCGAGCAAGGCAGTCGCGTTCTGCAGCAACAGATTTGGTTCGTTCTCAACGGAATGAATGCGTGAGGGTGAGGATAGCTGAAACACGAACCCAAAGAACAGCAGATCTGAATCTGCAATTTCATCGTCTTGCATTCCGGTACAATCCAGCTGTTGATTATAGTTCAAGTCAACATGTTGTCATTGGCCAGATGAATCATGTGTGTACCTACTGCCAGGCTCTAAAGTTCAATAATGAACCGAAAAGGATGTGTTGCGCTCATTCCTCGATTTCTCATGATCCCGACCGATACACCATTTAAATTTAAAGGATTGCAATTCCCAATTCGATTGGAGTTTGCAATCACAATCAATAAATCACAAGGTCAGTCTTTAGAAATGTGTGGTTTAGATTTAGATGCGGATTACTTCTCACATAGACAACTGTATGTTGCGTGTTCCTGTGTCGTCAAACCAGATAGCCTTTATATCTACGCAGACAATGGAATAACAAAAAATATTGCAAGTATTGCAAAATTAAATTTTTATGAAAGGTATGCTTTGTTTTGTTCCTCATTTCTTATCCATGCAACCACAATGTGCCACAGCAAAGCGTAGCAGGGTACAGCTAGTCTGTATATATTAGGTCTTTGTATAAATTCGTGCTGTTTTTTTATTGCTTCATTTCAAAAAAATACATCAAATCAAATGACAAATTTTAATCAAAATACTCTCCATTACTTTCTACAACCTTTGAACATTTTTTGGGTAACAAATGTATACCACTGTGATAGAAGCTCTCGTCTTTGGAGGCAATAAAATGATCCGCGTCCGCACGAACTTTTGCAATGACCTAATATATCTGTTTCCATTATATTGATTTATATATATATCTAACATTATTTTTATTTTTTTTTATTTATTTTTTTTTTGGTGGGGGAGATGTTGCATTTTTAATTTAAAAACTCTCATCTAACCTATTGACTAGAGTACACATTTATATGTTGTATTTTGTTTTGAGTGTTTTTCTTTTCAGATTCAGCTGCATCGTCCCTCTAGCTTCCATGGGGGGAACGTGTAAAGATCACATTCGAGCATAATTCGAATCGTGTTCGAACGTTTAGTTTTTCTTAAGTGGCATAAAGATGCTGCGGAGAGATGAGAATAAAAAATGGCAGAAAAGAAGTGGTGAACGAATGTTTGTAACGAGCGGGCTTCAAAAGCCAATTGGAAATGTTAATATTCAGAATGTGTATGTATTTATATGTGATAATGTGTGTATTTGTAAATATCTTTGTGCAGTTTCGTATTAAATTTACAAGTTGAAAAGTTTCTGCAGAGTCATCTTTTTGAAATGTGTTCCACCTTTTTTAGATCTAGTCGGCACAAAATGAATCATCAGTTACGGCGACAAATCCTTACTCATACGTACCAACTTTCAGCTCATTCGAACACGGTAGCGATTAGACGTTATCGTGTTCACTCACATAGATACAAGCATCATTGTAAAATAGCAAAAATGAACTAAGGGGACTTCAAAACGTGTAGAAAAATTAAAATCTCAAAGTCGGATTTTTGACATGATTACAATACTTTCTTTACAGATTTAAGGAACAGGAACGTCCCATTCCAGATAAGAATGATAGTATTACTTTCATTGCGCATGAGCTAATTTGCAAAAATATGCAAATTCTACATTCTACCCGTTGCCATGGAAACGATAACTCAATATATACGAAACAAAATCAATTTGAGTCTAATGCTAGAAATTGTTCTACAATAGGAACTCATTTAACAAAAGCTGTTATGAAAGAAATTGTGCGTTTTTATAACTGTGATGCTAAATGTATCAAAGCTGCTGTCTTTAAACATTTCAAAAATAGTCAAGTATCTAAAGTAATAATTTATTTTCTGAAACAATATGATGAACAGGGACATATTACCAATTAAAGTTAAAGTTTTGGAAAAGGAATAAAAATTTATGAATACGGTTAAATGGAATTTTTTTTTTTAACACCTGACATTTCTATCAGTCAAGTTGCTCGAAAATTGCATGTATCTAAATCAACTGTTAAGAAAGATCAATGATAAAATTCTTGCACATAAAAGTAACTCCAAAATATAAAAATTTGGTGTGAAACAGCCACACGACTTCCATTACCCACTATTACTCGTATTAAAATGCACTTTTTGGAGATGATGTGTTTAGAATAAATAGAATTGACCTAATGAAATAAACACCTGAAAATTTTCTGGTAAGAAAAAGTTAATACATACACGTGTGAAGACTTTTAAACACGTGTGAAGAGTGAAAACTATAAAACAGAGTTTACATAGCAAGTAAAAAAAAAAAAAAAAAAGAAAGAAAAGATAGAGTTTTTTTTTTTTTTTGGAAACACCAATTTTAAGATCATAAAACTGATCTGTCTGTTCAGGCTGACTATTAATTGTCCTGTAATAAGCACGTAAAAAAGGATATTTAATATGGGTTTATGTGATAATTTTCAAGAAAATCATTAGAACCGTTTTTGAGATACCAGCTTTTACCAAAACTTGACATAATGAATTGTTGACTGGAAAACAACAATTACATACAAAAATGTATTTAAAAGAGAGTTAATATGGCAAGTTAAAAAAAAAAAAATATCCATACAGCCGTTTTGAAAGGAACGCACTTGCAGTACCTGAAATCGAGCTATTTATACAGGACGCCTATCAATTTTTCTGAACTAACCAACTATATCATTCAAAAGGACATCTAATAGAGTGTTTATACAGTAATTTTGAAGAAAATTGTTAGAGCCGTTTTTGAGATACGGCATTACTAACGGTTTCGTATGTCACAATTCCGATTTTTCAAATTTCACCAAAATTTGGAAACTTCATCTGTACACCAGACCTATCTCAATTCTGAAGTTTCGTAGTTCTATCTTGATTAGTTTCGAAGATATAATAGTCAGACGATTCCCTACATACATGCATACATACATACACACATACACACCCACACTGACCAAAAACCCCTTTTTTGGACTTTAAAACATGCAAATCAGGTGAAATCTCGATATAGAATTTTTGGACCAAATGCAATACTTCCATTACCTACGGTAGTCGGGTAATGGAAGAAAAATGGGCAAGAACTTCGAGTAAAGAAAAATTGCATTGCTTTGAGATTTAAAAAAAAAAAAAAAAAAAAAAAAAGGAACATCTTAATTTAAAGAAAAAATCATTCAAACACTAAATACATGAACACTAAATACATCTTTAAAAGATACAACTTAACATTTCTTATTTTAAATATGGCATAAGTTCTATTTTCATACTATTTCAAAAATTTAGCATGAAATGATACACTCAAAACTTTAAAAAAACTTTTTCGATATCGTTTGTTTCGATACTAATTATTATTAATTTTCTTTTCTTTTTCTTTCAAAAAAAGAAATTCTGGTAAAAGCAGAATTTAGTTTAGGACGGAGACTATTAGTTTATTTATTTATTTATTTATTTTTTCGAATTATAGCATCGCTTTCAAGTTATTCAATCATATTTTCGATAAATTTTAGATTCCGATACGTGTCCAACTATCGAAAAATGATTTCGGCAAATGTACGTCTATCGAAAAATGACACCGCAAAAATCCCAGATTGAGACTAAGAGTCCTCAGTCCTTAAAAAAAAAAAAAAAAAAAAGAGGTTCCATCTAGTTAACGACGGAACCTCCTCATAGATGATGAGTCATATTTTATGTTTGATCCAAATATCTGTGGTGGTACTAAATACTATCATGCTACAAACCCTAACTCTGTCGCTATGTAATTCCGGACAAAACTTGAGGAATAATTCCCAAGAAAATTAATGGTATGGCATGCCATAAACGAACACGGTATTGTTTCTAAACTAGCCCTTTTTTTTTTTTTTTTTTTTTTTTTTCAGCAAATATAAATGGTTCTGTTTATTTAAATCAGTGTAATAATAAAATTTTGATTGCTTTCATCAAACATCATCATCAAAATGAAGATATTTTGGTCTGGCTTAACCTAGCTATCAGCCATTATACAAAAGATGTTGTTGACTATTTGAACACTGAGAAAATTGAATTTGTATCTAAATTGGATAATGCCCCAAACGAGAGGTATCGAAAGATTTTGGGGCAAGTACTCTAATAACAATTAGTTGGCATAGGTGGACTCTGCTCAGTTCCCCATCATATTTATGTTCTCATAAATTTCTAGTGCGAGACATATTATAATCTTGTTAAGAGAAATGAATTTGACCAAAGCGTGATACAGTAACAGCATGAAATCCCCGCCTAATAGGCTATCCACCGTTCACTTCGATATATTTATCTTATTCTAATCTATTAATTTATTTTATCAGGGTCAATTCCGTTGTTCAGTTTTCATGCTACTATTTCCAATGCAATAATCCTCAAAATTCCTATTTATGTGAAATATTTTCAATTTCGCTATGTTGATAAAATCCTAAATTACGAATAACTTACGAAATTTTCCTATTAGAATATTCGTAGTCAATCATGTTCAAACAAATATCATAAATGTTATTTTGAAGTTGTCTGATATATTTATGATCCTCAAAATGGACGTTTCTGCTCAATTTTGCCATATTCTGCCATGTTAAGTAAATCGTAAATTCCAAATAACTTACGAATTTTTTTAATTGGAAAAATCATAGTCTAGGATATTCATGCCATTATTCTAAATAATATTTCAAAAGTGGTTTTGACATCTTTACGATGAAAGTATCCCTCAAGATTAACATTTATGTGAAATTTTGCCCTATTCTGCCATGTTAAGAAATTCATAAATTTCCAATAACTTACGAAATTTTTATATTGGGAAATTCATAGTCAGTAATATTCATGTCAGTATCCTAAATAATATTTAAAAGGGGTCTGACATCTTTACGATGAAAATATCCCTCAAAATTGACGTTTCTGTGAAATTTTGCTCTATTCTGCCATGTTAAGAAATTCGTAAATTTCCAATAACTAACGAAATGTTTATATTGGAAAATTCATGGTCAATAATATTCCTGCCAGTGTCCTAAAAAATATTTCAAAAGGGGTCTGACATCTTTACGATGAACATATCCCTCAAGATTGATGTTTATGTGAAATTTTGCCCTATTCTGCCATGTTAAGAAATTCGTAAATTTCAAATAACTTGCGAAACTTTCAAAGTAGCATGTTTATAGTTAATGATGTTCATTCCGGCATCAAAACTGATATTTTAAAACTGGTCTGACATTTTTACAGTAAAAATTTTCTACTTAATGCTCGTTTAAGTGAAATTTTGCCCTATCCTCCCATGTCAAGAAAATCGTAAATTTCTAATAACTTACGAAGTTTTTTAATTCGAATGTTGCAAATAAATAGGTTTCTTGCCAGTGTCGAAAGTAATATTTTAAAACTAACCTGGCTTCTCTGCGACTATTTGTTCAAGAGATATCGTGTACACAGACTAACAAACTAACGGACTAACAAACTAACACCATACAAATTTTTCATTTTCGGATTCCTTACACTTGAAATCGTGTAAAAAGTCAAAAAACCGAGGTCGAAAATTTTCACGATTACTTAAGTTCCTCATACCTTTAGCATGATGGGGAACTAAAAAGGAATCTAAAGTTTGCCTCAGTTCAGAGAACATATCTTAAATTATTGAAATCAATTTCTGAAGAAACGGTACCAGCGTGCATGCGGAGATCTAGAAGAAATTTTTCTAAACCAGACATGAAAGGAGTTTATACAGCTATTTAGGTGAGAACAATGAAAAAGAACTTATCTTTCTATATAAATAAAGAGAAGTGTCTGTGTGTGTGTCTGTGTGTGTATCTGCGCTCTGGCGCTCACACTACTGATCACAGAGCTTCCAAATTTGGCATATAGGTACCTGGGGCCCTGCAGATGTGCACCTCATCGAGATTTTTTCGAATTTTGAATTTGAATTTTTTAAATTAATGTTTTTTCGATTTTAAATATTGACTTCAATGTTTCATTTTTCATGAATTTATTCTTCGATTGTTATCGTCTGCGTATCTTAGCAACGACTATTATGCAATTCATTTTTTATTTAATACATTCATTTAAAGGCGATTTTATTTTCTTTTTCTCTTTTTTTTTTATTATTATTATATTTATTGAAAATCAAATGGTAATGCAATCCGCGTTTGTAATGATCGATAGATAGCGCTTTCTCAACTGCAGTTGTTAGTAAATTATAATAGCCACGTGTATTTATTACTAGCAGGCTACGCCCGCTTCGCTGGTCACTATTTTTAAATGAATCACAATAATTAATGAATTCTCAAAACTGCATTAATTTTTATCATGTGATAAGAAAAAGAGAAAAAAAATTCTGATCGGGAAAAATGTCGCACCGGGTCCCCACTGCCTTCGGCAGCGTAGACCCGTGCGCTGCGCGCACGTATTCCTTCACCATCCTTATGACTTCTCAAAATTCCATAGTATTACTCATAAACTTTCATTCTCAAGAAAAGGAATTAAAAAATATATCATTTAGCATTGGGTAAAAACTCACACCGGGACGCCACTGCCTTCGGCAGCGCAGATCCATGCGCACTGCGCGCGCACGTTTGAGGATATACGTGCGCTGTACACGCATATTCCTTCTCAACTCAAACTTTTATTATTAAGAAAAAAAAAAAAAAAAAAAAAATCTTTTATCATCGGGTAAAAACTCGCACTGGGTTCCAAACCCATGCCCGCTGCGCGCCTATTCCTTCCCCACCGTTCCAGCCCCTCCTAATTAACTTGCATATACCAATTTCGAACGGTCTTACTCAATTAGCTGAGATGCAAACGAAAACCTGATCAGGACACTTTAAATTGGAAATCAGGTGAAATCTAGAATTCCACTTTCGATAATGTAAATGAACTTTAAAATATCTTTCGAATGATGTATTAGAAATAATTTAATCATAATTAGAATATGAAATATTGAAATTTAAAAATATTACAGCGCCATCTGGCGGTAGAAATTTCAGTAATCTATTGTTCCATTCCAGATCAACAAAGCTTTCAAATGATGTATTACTCATGAAATTATTTTAATTAGTAGATGAGATACAAAACAAAACCTAATCAGGACCCCTCAAAACGTGTAAATCGGGTGAAATCTTGAATTCCATTTTCGTTAATGTAAAAGTACTTTAAAATGTGCATCAACTAAAATAAACTTTCAAATGATGTATTACTTATGAACTTTTAATTAATAACCGAGATAAAAAAAAAACTGATTCAGGACACCTCAAAACGTGTAAATCTTGTGAAAACTTTCGATAATTTAAAAGAACTTTAAAATATCTTTCGAATGATGTATTACAAATAATTTAATCATAATTAGAAATTGAAATATTGAAATTTTAAAATATTACAGCGCCATCTGGCGGTACAAATTTCTGTATTCCACTGTTCGATTCCAAATCAAAAAAGCTTTCTAATGATGTATTACTTATGAAATTATTTTAATTAGTAGCTGAGATACAAAAGAAAACTGATTCAGGTTACCTCAAAACGTGTAAATCTGGTGAAAACTTTCGATAATTTAAAAGAACTTTAAAATATCTTTCGAATAATGTATTAAAAATAATTTAATCATAATTAGAAATTGAAATATTGAAATTTTTAAATATTACAGCGCCATCTGGCGGTAGAAATTTCTGTAATCCACTGTTCGATTCCAAATCAAAAAAACTTTCTAATGATGTATTACTTATAAAATTATTTTAATTAGTAGCTGAGATACAAAAGAAAACCTAATCAGGAGACCTCAAAACGTGTAAATCGGGTGAAATCTCGAATTCCATTTTCGATAATGTAAAAGTACTTTAAAATGTGTATCAAGTCAACAAAGCTTTCAAATGATGTATTACTTATGAAATTTTTTTAATTAATAACTGAGATATAAAAGAAAACTGATTCAGGACACCTCAAAACGTGTAAATCTGGTAAAAACTTTCGATAATTTAAAAGAACTTTAAAATATCTTTCGAATGATGTATTAAAAATAATTTAATCATAATTAGAAATTGAAATATTGAAAGTTTGAAATTTTAAAATATTACAGCGCCATCTGGCGGTACAAATTTCTGTATTCCACTGTTCGATTCCAAATCAAAAAAGCTTTCTAATGATGTATTACTTATGAAATTATTTTAATTAGTAGCTGAGATACAAAAGAAAACTAATTCAGAGACCTCAAAACGTGTAAATCTGGTGAAAATTTCGATAATTTAAAAGAACTTTAAAATATCTTTCGAATGATGTATTAAAAATAATTTAATTGGAATTTGAAATATCGAAATTTTAAAATATCTGGCGGTAGAAATTTCTGTAATCTACTGTTCAATTCCAAATCAACAAAGCTTTCAAATTATGTGTTATTTATGAAATTATTTTAATTAGTAGCTGAGATACAAAAGAAAACCTAATCAGGACATTGTAAAACATGTAAATCACGTGAAATCTCTAATTCCATTATCTACGGTAGTTTTATTAATGGAAGTAAAAAGAAAAATAAATATTTTTTATTTTCCCAAAACCTATATATACCACGGTGCACGGTAGTCGGGTAATGGAAGTAAAAAGAAAAAGAAAAAGTATTTTTTAGTTCCTTCAAATGTATTTTGTTGCTATGGAAACTCCTATCGTCTATTGAAAGATAGATTACGTGTTAGAATAAAATTTAATTTGCAAGTAACTGCTTTGTTTATTAATGAAAATTGATGAAATTTTAACTGCAGGTTAGTTTTGTGCTGAATAGGTTGTATATTAAGTGTTGTGTACGAAAAAGAAAATTTGAAGCACTTTGAAATTTGCAATTTTTAACCCCAGTTAAAGATCATGTGACATTAATGACTTGCACATGTTTTGTTTCCGTTAGAGACAGCCATAGACCTATTATAAGAGTGGACGGGACAATGGCAACCTTTTTGAGTGCAAAGATAACTCATAAAAAGGTCACGTGATTGTTGATCTACAAAAGCCAAGCTAGCCAATATTGAAATTTTCTCGCCATGCTCTAAACTCTGCATTTTATTAAGCAGACGATATTCTTCTTTCGTTGAAAGTTCTTTTTAAATTCTTTATTTTACTTTAAAAGTTAAATGGATTGTTTCGATTCTGAAAGAAATTTCATATCAAGAAATGGTTATTAAATGTCATGTAAAAACATGCAAAGAATATTTTATCAAAGGAGGAAATGCAAAATTTCACATGTAAGATATTTTATGGCTTTTTATTTCATCTTTTTAAGTAATTATATTTGAAAAATGTTTAAATCTGCTTTATCTATAATGTTTAAATCTGCTCCTCATTTCTTTAAATAATAATAATAAAAACAATTGTATATCCTATTTGAAAATAAATGCAATATTGTTTTAATAATAATAGTAATTCATGAGATTTATATTTATCTCTGGATGACAGTATAAATGAAAAAAAAAAAAAAAAAAAAAAAAAAAAAAAAAAAAAAGCGTAAAAGCTAAAAATCAAGTATACATAGGCAATTTTAAGCAAGATACTAAAACTTTATAAATTCATTATCTCGGCCATTGATGAAAATAAAAAATGTATATAATAAATTTTATTTCCATGATTACATATATAGTATATTCTTTGTATCCTATACTAAAGCGTCTTTTTAGCATTTCCAAACAAAATTTTAAAAAGTTTATAACCGTTTCGTTAGTCTCTCTGGCCAGACCGAAATTGATAGATATTATTAAAATTCACTATGGTATGTTCGCAATGTAAAAAAAATTATATTACTAGCACAACTGGTTTCTGTACAGGAACTCACGATAGATTTTTGATGCAAGTATGATTTATAAGGGTTTTCCTTTCTTTTTTCCTTTTTTTTTGTTTCTTCTTTTCTTATGCATTTACTATAAATATCTTTATACGAAGCACAACATAAGAAAAATTATCTATATTTTTAAAATACGCAAAACCCTTTTCCTCCTCAAAAATGTAGAATTGCGATATCGGCTGGTTTACAGGGCTACACAAAGTTATTCAGATGCAATAGAGTATATAATTGGAAATTGCTCACTGCAAATTTACAGTGCTATGAGACCATTTTTAGTGCAGTGTCTGATGAGTATGCAAGCTTTAGTACATATACAGGGCTAAACAAAAGCAAAAATTGTAATGTTTTTTCCTTAGAAATAATGTTATAAAGATACTATTATAAGAATTATTCCCATCAAAGTTAAAAGTAAAATATATTTTTGTAGGTATGCGGAATTTGGCCGATATACAGGGTTACACAAAAACAATCTGTTACGTGACATTCTTTAAAAGCAATAATATAAAAAATATTTCAGTTTTCTTCTTTTATAATGAAAATAAAAATGTATTTCAAGATGCCATTAAGGAGGTAAAATACCTTTGCAGATTAAATGGGTAACGGGTGATGTATGGAAAGTTTATAATCTAAGTGAACCCCATTAGTTTACTTTTTTTTCCCTCCAAGAATTTAGGATTTTATTTTGATTAATAACTTCATCGATAAATTTTATTATAAGTACATATTTTCTATGTCTTTATAAAACATACATATATTTAGCTGTATAATTGAAATATTTACTGGTACAAAATATCAATTCAAATAATAAATTTGCAAAGACCAGTAGAGTGTTTATTTGAGCATGCGAGAGTCCTATTGACGCATTTAATGTTTTAAGTGTTTTTGTCCGTAGAAATTAAATAAACCAGTATTTTCTGTAGTTATGAAGCTTTGTGTAGTTATTGTATGAACAACATTATTCTGTTTAGCTTTTTTTTTTTTTTTTTTTTTTATGATTTCAAGGAAATTATTTTGTACCTACATCAAAATATTTTTACATTCTCTTACCCACATATGTCAGAAAAAGTATTGTTTTGGATCTAGTTTTAGATATTGAAATTTTGATAAATTTTTACCTTAATCCTCTATGTCTTCAAAATCTGGAAGACATATTTTTAAAAAACTGTGTGTGAGACTGTGATCAATAAAAAAAAAAAAAGAAACAGTAAATCTGATTTATATATTCTAAATTTGTATGATATGTTCATTTTACTTAAAAAAATTATTGCGATCGGACAATATATGTACACTAAGCGACAAAAAAAAAAAAAAAAAAAAAAAAAAGCCGCACTTGGATATTTTCTTTTTGTTTTCTACAACCGCCAATTTTATCGTTTAAAAAGCAAATTTTCGAACAGATCTTGTTATGTTGTCCTCCACATACACTTTCGCTTTGAGTCCAGTGTTAAAAACAAAATGCAATTGTCAGTAAAATTGTAATTTTAGAAATTTTTCAAAAATGGTAAGAATAAGACAGTTAACGACAACGAGATATATAAATTAGAGTGCTGATTCAATGGATTGAAGGATTAGCTTGCCGTGGTTCAAGATGAATCACGTGACATGCTCTAATAGGTTGCTGTGTTTGGCCCTTTATCGCTATTTTGGCATTTAAAATATCAGTTCGACAAATTATCATTATTTTTAGGTAACATGACAGTCCTATGATCGAAATCAATTGTTTTTAAAATAATTTTACACATATTTCACATTTTAATAAATAATAAAATACCTTTTATTTCATCGTTTCCGAACAAAGTTTAAAAGTGTTTATAAAAGAACATTTAAACTTTTAAAGAGCTAAATTTAACAACAAATAATAATTTTTCAACCATTTTTAAGCATTTTGTCAGTTAATGTTCAACTACACGAAATAAAAAAGAAGTAAATTCAAAATCAAAATGATTTAGAACAAAAGAATATTAAACTACGTAAGTAAACAAAACATTGGCGTTTATGGCTTATGTGAAGAACAATCTCCAAACCGTTGCCATAGAAATTTACTGAAAATAAGCTGCTACCAAGGAAACTACTGAATACGCAGGTGCAAGGAGAGCATGTCACATGACTCATCTTGGACCTTCTCAAGGTTTACCATTTATCACTCTACTTTATATATCTCGTTGGTTAACGATGCCACAAAAACTATAAATTTTTGAATGAAAATCAAAAAATATTTTAATACATGAGTTGGCAAAATAATTAAATGTTAACGAAATATTGGTAAAAGGGTTTTTAGCAAGATATAAAATTTTTTGGCCGTTTAAACTGGAAATTTCATTTTAGGCGGCCATTTTGCTCATACAAGCGAGATGACGGTAAGTTAAAAAGCCATTGCTTATAAAATCGGTTTGTAATTACATTTAGAACATAAAAGAGATTCAGAAAAAGTGTTTAACAGCATAATTTCTTTAACTACAGTACAGCAACTATTAAACAAAGCAGGTTTAAATGACAGAAAATTTGAAAAAGTCCATTAATGAAGAGAAATGGGAAAGCAAGACCTCAGTAGGCTAAAAAAAATGATTAGTTAATTATTGAGCTGAACTGGTTCTCTTTGATGAGTCAAGTTTAACTTATTTCGAGCTAAAGAAAACAAGCAGATCTGACAACGAAAATATGACCGCCTTAATGAAAATTGCACTTTTAAAACAGTGACACATTCTCCGTACGTTATGGTACGGAGGTGCATAACTTCTCAAACAGTCGGGCAAATTTTTATGCTCAAGGGATCAACTAATTCGAAATAAAACACAATCTTCATAAAGGTGGTGCCTGACAGACTATTTTGGTGGTATCTTGGGCATTTCCGCAAACAGCATTTCTACATGATAATGCACCTTACTACATGGCATCTGTGGTAAGTTTATTCACTTCAAATTGTCAAAATTTCCTATACATTACCATGAGAACCTATAATTCTGTAAATAATCATAACTGCTTTTACTTTAAATTAAATCCCACAAAGGATATAGTAGAATTTCTTCTTTACCAGGCATGGAAATAGTCCTAATCGCGATCCGCTCGAAAATGTCTCGTCTTTAAAAAGGCTGGGGAGAAGGGAGAGGATTCGAAATTGGTAGCCTATAACTCTGCCAGAGCTAGAAAAAAATATTTGTGATATTTGGCAACTTGAAAATTTTGAGATTTATATTAAAACACTGTATAAAACTATGCCATTGCGCATTAAAACAGTAATTCCATATAAAGATGGAATTAACCCAATGCAGAGTACATATTTTTAATAAAAAAATAGCTTAGATCTAACAAATAAATAGTTTTATTTCATATATTAAAATATAGCTTGTTTATTTCATATAATAAATCATAATAAAATACAAAGTGTATGGTTATTGCATTATGTTCAAAAAGAAAGTTTTATGCAGATTTTTAAAAAGTACTTCGTAGAGTGCAATAAAGCGAATTATTAAATCAAAAATGTACGTAGGTATCATTTCATCCCTTTGGTATTATGCAAACAAGACAGTTTTATTTGTTTCAAACATTAATTTAAAGTTATTACAAATGAAGAAGGTATATGTCATTTTTTCTGCAGTGCGTTTTTTTTTTTTTTTTCGCTTAGTGTATATGGACATGCAGAAATATTGAAATACGTCACATGTGTAACAAAAAAAAAAAAAAAAAAAAAAAAAAAAACCGCAGAACTGGTGTTTCGAAATATTAAGTAACTAACTTTGGATAAACAGCATAAAATAAAGGAAACTTGCAACAATTGTTTCGGGTCGAAATAAAACACGACCCTTCGTCAGGTGAATGAAGTAGGCACAAGTGCTGTAATGAAAGCGCCAACACTTGTTCGCCTGAAGACAGGTCATGTTTTCTTTCGACCCGAAACAGTTGTAGCGATTTTCCTGAATTTTACCGTATTTATCCAAAGTTTGGTACTTGTTAGGCATAGTTTAACAACTGTAGACAGCACTAAAAAAAAATGTGTTTTATTCCACTGTTTCCTGAATATTCATTACATAAAGTGCATTCGTCTACTAGAAAGTGCATATGTATTAAGAATTACTTTCTACACGCAGAAACATCGACTATTTTCATGAGAGCAACAATACGGGCTCATTTAATAAAGTGCATTTGTCCACTTAGAACCTATTTATGTATTTAAAAAATATTTTCTACACTCAAAAATGTCGACTACTTTCATGACAGTATCATTACAGGCTCTATCTGCGGACTGAATATTCATTAAATAAAGTGCATTCGTCGAGTGGAACCTGCTTATGTCTTTAAGAAATACTTTCTACCCACAAAAATGCCGAAAACTTTCATAACATTATCATTAGAGGCTCATTGAATAAAGTGCAATGTCGACTAGAACCTGCAAAAGTCTTTTAGAACTACATTCTACATGCAATAATATCGACTACTTTCATGACAGTATCATTACTATCTGCGGGCTGGATATTCATTAAATAAAGTATACATTCGTCGACTAGAACCAGTTTATGTACTTTCTACACATAAAAATTTTAACAATTTTCATGACAATATCATTACGGGCTCTATCTACGAGTTGAATATTCATTAAATAAAGTGCATTCGTCGACTAGAACCTGCTTATGTACTTTCTACATGCAAAAATATCGACAGTTGTCAAACAGTATCATTACGTGCTTTGTCTTGCGGTCTTGCGGCTTTGTCATTACGGGCTTTGTAGTTGAATGTTTATTAAATAAGTGAATTCGTCGACTAGAATCTGCTTATGTAAATTCTACATGCAAAAATGTCAACAACTTCTATAACAATATCATTATGGGCTCTATATGCAGGCTGACACATGCATTAAATAAAGTGCATACGTCTACTAGAACCTGCTTATGTCTTTAATAATTACTTTCTACTCGCAAAAATATAGATAATTTTAATAACTTTATCATAACGGACAAACATCATTAGCTTGATGGTAGGTCGTAAATAATGCCGAAATTCTTCGTATATATTTGGTCATTAAAAATATAATTTTCGTAAATATCTCCTAAACGGAAAATCACAGATAGAGCAAAAAGAGAGATGCCCAATTAGATGTTATAACGAACCTATATACTGAATTTCAACGTCATATGACCTGTCTTTTGTGAGTTATGTGAGATACAGGCATAGCCACATACATTACATACATATAGCCGTTCAGGAAAGTCATGTAAAACCGTAAATATCTCTAAAATGGAAGCTCTTGTCCAAAGGCTTCAAGAATATTTATTAATTATTGACTTTTGTGGAGGAAAAAAAGAGTTTCATTCTATTCTTTCCTGAATATTCATTAGATAAAGTGCATTCATCGACTAGAATTTGCTTATATCTTTTAAGAATTACTTTCTACACGGGAAAATATCGACTTCTTTCATGACAGTATCATTACGGGTTCATTGAATAAAGTGCATTCGTCGACTAGAACCTGATTATGTCTTTAAAAAGTACTTTCTACATGCAACAATGTCAACTACTTTCATGGCAATATCATTACGAGCTCTATCTGTGGATTGAATATTCACTAAATAACGTATATATTCGGCGACTAGAACCTGTTTATGTACTTTCTACACACAAAAATAATAACAATTTTCATGACAATATCATTACGTACTCTAGCTACGAGTTAAGCATTCATTAAATAAAGTTCATTCGTCGACTAGAATCTGCTTATGTACTTTCTGCACGCAAAAATGTCGACAGTTTTCAAACAATATCAATACGGGCTTTGTCTACTAGTTGAATGTTTATTAAATAAAGGGAATTCGTCGATTAGAACCTGCTTATGTAAATTCTACACGCAAAAATGTCACCAACTTTTATAACAATATCATTATGGGTTCTATATACAGGCTGAACATTCATTAAATAAAGTGCATTCGTCTACTAGAACTTGCTTACGTCTTTAAGAATTACTTTCTACACGCAGAAATATCGATTACTTTCATGACAGTAACAATATGGACTCATTCAATAAAGAGCATTTGTCAACTTAGAACCTATTTATGTATTTAAGAATTATTTTCTACACGCAAAAATGCTTATGTACTTTCTGCACGCAAAAATGTCGACAGTTTTCAAACAATATCAATACGGGCTTTGTCTACTAGTTGAATGTTTATTAAATAAAAGGAATTCGTCGACTAGAACCTGCTTATGTAAATTCTATACGCAAAAATGTCACCAACTTTTATAACAATATCATTATGGGTTCTATATCAGGCTGAACATTCATTAAATAAAGTGCATTCGTCTACTAGAACCTGCTTACGTCTTTAAGAATTACTTTCTACACGCAGAAATATCGATTACTTTCATGACAGTAACAATATGGACTCATTCAATAAAGAGCATTTGTCAACTTAGAACCTATTTATGTATTTAAGAATTATTTTCTACACGCAAAAATGTCAACAATTTTTATAACAATATCATTATGGGCTCTATATACAGGCTGAACATGCATTAAATAAAGTGCATTCGTCTATCAGAACCTGCTTATATCTTTAATAATTACTTTCTATCCGCAAAAATGTAGATAACTTTCATAACTTTATCATAATAGACTACATCATAGCCTGATGATAGGTCTTAAATTCTTCGTATATTTGGTCATTAAAAATAAAATTTTCATAAATATCTCCTAAACGGAAAGTCACAGAAAGAGCAAAAAGGGAGGTGCACATAACTAGGTGTTATAACGAACCTACGAGTAAACCTACGAGAACCTCGTATATACTAAATTTCAACGTCCTACGACCAGTCGTTTTTGAGTTAATGTGAGATACAGAAATAGCCACATACATACATACATATAGCTGTTCAGAAAAGTCATGTAAAACCGTAAATATTTCTAAAATGTAAGCTCTTGTCCAAAGGCTTCAAGAATATTTATTAATTATTGACTTTTGTGGAGGAAAAAAAGAGTTTCATTCTATTGTTTTCTGAATATTCATTAGATAAATGCATTCATCGACTAGAATTTGCTTATATCTTTTAAGAATTACTTTCTACACGGGAAAATATCGATTTCTTTCATGACAGTATCATTACGGGTTCATTGAATAAAGTGCATTCGTCGACTAGAACCTGATTAGGTCTTTAAGAATTACTTTCTACAAAATGTCAACTACTTTCTTGACAGTATCATTACAGGCTCTATCTGCGGGCTAAATATTCATTAAATAAAGAGCATTCGTCGAGTGGAGCCTGCTTATGTCTTTAAGAATTACTTTCTACCCACAAAAATGCTGAAAACTCATAACATTATAATTAGAGGCTCATTGAATAAAGTGCATTCGTCGACTAGAATTTGCTTATGTTTTAAAGAACTACTTTCTACATGAAATAATATCGACTACTTTCATGACAGTATCATTACTATCTGCGGGCTGAATATTCATTAAATAAAGTATACATTCGTCGACTAGAACCTGTTTATATACTTTCTACACACAAAAATAATAACAATTTTCATGACAATATCATTACGGTCTCTATCTACGAGTTGAACATTCATTAAATAGAATTCATTCGTCGACTAGAACCTGCTTATGTACTTTCTACACGGAAAAATATCGACAGTTTTCCAACAATATCAATACGGGCTTTGCCTTGCAATTGAATGTTTATTAAGGGCTGGGTAAGGGTTTCAGCGTAAAAAAAAAAAACACTTTTTTGCGATTTTTTTTCTCAAATATGGATTGAGCAATTTCATTCGAACCTTTTGTACATTATTGAGCATACTTTTGTCAATGTTGTGTAATTTTTTCATGCAGAATTATTGAATCATAAGCCGGTAACAGAGCTTCCCCCAGAACGTCTTGGGAAAAAAACAACTTTCGGTGTTCACCATAACTCAGCCGGAAATTATCTGAAAATAAAAAACCATGAAAAATAGTTAAATTATAATCAAATCTTCCCCCCAACGTTCTCTGATAATTTTTTTTTTTTTCATTTAAAAATTTTTGGCGGCCATCAAAAGTGTGAACTGTTATTTTCTACGAAAAATTCCGCAATTTTGTGGGTGGGAAACACCCTTAATGTAAAAAAAAAAAAAAAAAAAAAAAAAATTAAGTAAACGTTGGGGGGGGCGGTATTTTATATGTCAAAAATGTGTACAAAGTTTGAAATGAATCGGTCAAGTAGTTTTTAAATGGCAGTGAACACGGACTTTGAAAAAGTAGTTTTGAGAAAAACGCGTCTAAAGTTTATGAACTAAAAAAGTGAAGAATTTTTTTTTTTCCAACTTACACAGATCATCGATTCCAGCTCCACACAACAGACTTCCTGCGGCATTGTCGATGTCTTCAGCCTCTTTTCTCTCAAGTCTTTGTTTTATTCTGGCTTCTTTGCTCTGCTGCTCAGCTTGAATCTCAGCCCTGGCAATGCGATTGGTGTCCGCGAATGTCGCATAATCATGAGCGCTTGGGCCGACGCTGACGTTCATATCAGACAGAAAAGTTAGGAAAGCACCAGCACCTTCATTGAAAGTGCATGCAGCTACATAAGATGCAAATTCAACATTGTCTGCTGCCAGGTAATTTTTTCGGTGCAATTCTCCAAATCAGCTGGTTCAAACTTTCGTTGGCATTTTGAGTAAAGCCTCCAAGACACCTTTCTAGAAGTTCGTCTTTACTCAAATCTATATATTAATAGGCAAGCACACAATTTGTTGTCCCTTTTTAACATATTAATTATGGGAGTAGAGGGTTGAAAATGGTATCATTCGAAAGGTATGCGGTTAGCCGGAAGGTGCGAATAAAAATATTATTTTCTTACGATGTCAAGAAGGTATTTAAAAATACATTTATTTTTTATGCATTTTCCCCCATTTTTCCCTTTTATACACGTATTCCTTCACATTAAAAAATACCTAAAAGTAGAAAGTTGTTAAATCTGGCAATTTCATAAAGCTCAAATAAAACCATAGACACAGTAATTTGTATAATGTAGCATCACTATACGCAAGCGAAGTGATGACGTCACTGTCTGTCCATGGAGCCATGTAAAAAATTTTCTATGTTAATTGTCCATTGAGTTTTTTGTAAAAAATTATTAAAAAATAACGGAAATTATCTGCCGATTTTAATTCCGATATTTGGGTATAGTTATATATAAGTTACTGTCTACATGTGTTTGATTCAACGAGATATATAAATTAGAGTGCTGATTCAATGGATGAAGGATTAGCTTTCCGTGGTTCAAGATGAATCACGTGACATGCTCCAATAGGTTGCTGTGTTTGGCCCTTTATCGCTCTTTTGGCATTTAAAATATCAGTTCGACAAATTATCATTATTATTAGGTAGCATGACAGTCCTATGACCAAAATAAATTGTTTTTAAAATAATTTTACACATATTTCACATTTCAATAAATAATAAAATACCTTTTTTTTTTCATCGTTTCCCAACAAAGTTTTAAAGTGTTCATAAAAGAAAATTTAAACTTTTAAAGAGCTAAATGTAACAACAAATAATAATTTTTCAACTATTTTTAAGCATTTTGTCGGTTAAAGTTCAACAACACGAAATAAAAAAGAAGTAAAATCAAAATCAAAATGATTTAGAACAAAAGAATATTAAACCACATAAGTAAACAAAAACATTGGCATTTATTAATTATGCGAAGAACAATCTCCAAACTGTTGCCATAGAAATTTACTGAAAATAAGCTGTTACCAAGGGAACCACCGAATACGCAGGTGCAAGGAGAGCATGTCACATGACTCATCTTGGACCTTCTCAAGGGTTACCATTTATCACTCTACTTTATATATCTCGTTGGTTTGATTGAGTTATTTTTTCTGTAAAATTGATAAAATTTTAATTTAAAATCACAAAACTCCAGAAAAAAAATGGCAAACTTCCAGTATCGAATGTAAACATAAACATTTCATTTCAAAGTGTGATATTTAAACAATAAATATTGAACTAATATACTAAATAAAAGGAAAATGGATTTGTTACTAACTGCTGCATGTATAAGTAGACGATACGGAAAAAATTCCGATTTCCGTTTTTTGCTGAATTTACATGTTTTGAGCTTTCTTTACGTTTCAATTAACTGAAATTGGCTACTTATTTTTTAAAAAAGTGCCTTTATTGCTAGCTTTTGTGGGTAGAAGAAGCAAGTAGAAGATACATAAAAACTTTTGATTTCCGGTTTTCGATGAATTTACACGTTTTGAGATTTCCTTGCATTTTAATTAAGGGAAATTAGTGAAATTGACTACTTATTTTTATTTTTTATAAAGTGGATTTATTATTCTTTCCTCTGCATATATAAGTAGAAAATATAAGATTCAGAAATGTTTTAGATTTTCGGTTTTCGATAAAGTTACACGTTTTGAAATTTTCCGAACTCAATTTGACCATTTTTGAAAAATATCTTTTTTTTTTTTTTTTTTTTTGTTCAAACACTGTACTTTATGAACCAATCGAATTAATTTAACAGAATTTGATACTTGGTTGGACCTTGGTCTGACATGGTACCTATTAGCTTCTGGGCTGTATCACACGACAGGGGCGTTTTCACGTTGCGATTTTCTCTCATTTCAGGAAAGGCTAACATCTACAGAGAGAAATAGTTATATTAAGTAAAACTCTGCTGATTCAGTTAGAGTGAATATTGGCAAACAATTGCCGCAGCTGCGTTGCAATTGCATTCCGTTTAGGACAAGGCAATAACTTTGCTTTGCCTCGCTTTGCAAAAAAAATGGTCGAGTTTCGACCACTGGGCGATACTAGTCTTCATAAATCGGTTTGATCGCTTGTATGACATCTTCTGGAAGTGGAGTGTAGTCATGTTTGAAATTTTCCACTCCTGTTGTGGCCAAAGCTTTTTGATATGGACACCACGAGTTCTCACCGCTCATGCACTTATGGTGTTGAGGGTTATCGTCTGTTGACTGCTGGTGGTAGAACGTTGCCCAGATTGCATTTTTCATTCCTTCCAGCGAATCACAATTATGTCTGATTGCTGATCCGTAGTATCGACTCAAATTATCAATGAACGTGTTAAAATATTGTAGTGTATAGTATACATACAACTATAAAATATATCTTTATGGCTTTTATTACCTGCCCTTACTGAATAAAATATTTCTGAATTTGGATAATGGGTCAGGACAATAGCAATGACTAAACTGTATACCTGTTCGACAGCTGCACTGCTATCCTGACCGCCCGCAGCTGTTACAGTTATAGCGTTAAATGCCAGGAAATTAATAAGACAATAACTTAAGAATATTGCTTATATCGGCTTAAAATTTTAAGGACATATTCTTGAAATGTTAAACAATAAGATAAGACAAAAAAAAAAAAAAAAAAAAAAAAAAAAAAAAAAAAAATTCGATTTTTCGAAAGTGAAAACCCTTACCCCGCCCTTAAATAAAGGGAATTCGCCGACTAGAGCCTGCTTATGTAAATTCTATACGCTAAAATGTCAACAACTTTTATAACAATATCATTATGGGGTCTATATACAGGCTGAACATGCATTAAATGAAGTGCATTCGTGTACCAGAACCTGCTTATATCTTTAATAATTACTTTCTACCCGCAAAAATGTAGATAACATTCATAACATTATCATAACGGACTACATTATAGCTTGATGGTAGGTTGTAAATAATGCCGAAATTCTTCGTATATTTTGTCGTTATGAATATAATTTTCGTAAATATCTCCCAAAGAGGAAGTTACAGAAAGACCAAAAAGGGGGGTGCACAACTAGATATCTTAATTTTACATTACTTTGTTTACTGTATTTGTGTTTTGGGAGAGAGGTGCATGGTTCTGTAAACATGAATGCTAATCTCACACCATATTCTACAGAAAGAATGCTTTTCTGCATATAAATAATAAAAGCGAATTTCGTTATGTTTTCTGCAATATAAATATATTAAATACTGATTTGTATAAATATTCCACACAGAAAACAATACTTTAGAATATATTTTTGGATGTATCTGTACACAAACTAGTAGTAGTATTTACTGTACTCTAAATAGAGAGTATGCTATAGTGAACTTGAATAACATATATTAGTTTCTAGGATTTTCATAAATATTTCCGGGAGTCAGAGGGCGGACAGACAGACAAATCAAAGTCGTAAACACTTTTGAAATTTTTTTCGAAAGTGTTAAGAACAAGGTTAAAATAAAATAGTGTTTTATAGAAGTTTTGTTTGCGGTATCTTTTCATAATAATAAAAAAATGTATATTTATATTCAAAATAAAAAATCGCCAATAACGCGATAAATGTAGAAAAAGGTAACCGTGGTTTTATCTTTGCACCTTTTCTTGTATTCGCTTAATAATGGAATGCTCCGTCCACTCTTATAATAGGTCTATGGAGACAGCCGTTAAAATCGTCTGCTGAATGCTGATAGAATGCCTCTTTTTAAGCAATAAGGATATTTGGTCATTTTTCGATCGACATATGGGTCAACATTTTAATTAATATCTCCGAAACTAATTAAGATTTTTAAATTCTGTTTCGAGGAAAACATCGGAAAGGCTCCAGAGCATCCGTAAGTCAATTCTTGTACTTCTGCGTTCAATAGGGGCTGAACGTATAAAAGAACAGACAGACAGACAGACAAACCTTTCCATTTGTTATTATAGATTATTCTTTCTTGTTGTTCTATCATTGTTTCAGCGTGAAAGATATCAGTGGTGTGATAATTTCACCTTAGCCCACCAGAGGGCGAACATTTCATTACAATCGCGGATAGAAATAAATTGTGAAGTTTTTTTAAATTAATTCCTTTAAAAGAAAAATCTTTTTTTTTTTTTTTTTATATTATTATTATTTATAATATTTATTGGGTAAAAATAATGGTAGTTTATAGTAGAAAGGACAAACTGATTAAAATTCGTTTTTCATGTATTTAATTCCTTCTAAAAGAAAATCTACTTTTTTATTTTATTTTATTGCACTGGTCGGAATCAAATCGTAATATAGTGTAAATAACGGGGGCTATAAAACACATGGTTCAAAAACTAAAATATATAATAGATGCTGAGATACAGTCATCTTTAAAATCGTAGTTCTTAAATAACAGAAAATCCACAAGTCGTCGATAAATACCCAGATTGAAGTGCCCGGGAAAGATCTTTCTATAGACAGTGGGGAACTGTACCCGATGCAGTACGGGTAGAAAAAAGAGCTGCTTTAGGCAACGGGTACCCGAAGAAGCGAGATCTAAAGCGATTTCAGTGTTTATTTTATTTATTTATTTATTTTAAGTTTTTATTTGTATTGTGATGTAAAAAATAAATACTGATCCAATTCTTTTGAAAATTTATTTAAATATAGTGACCAGCGAAGCGGGCGTAGCCTGCTAGTCTATATAAATAAAGAGAAGTGTCTGTGTATCTGTGTGTCTGTCTGCGCTCTGGTGCTCACACTACTGATCGCAGAGCTTCCAAATTTGGCATATAGGTACCTGGGACCCTGCAGGTGTGCACCTCATCGAGATTTTTTCGAATTTGAATTTTTTAAATTAATGTTTTTCCGATTTTAAATATTGCCTTTAATGCTTCATTTTTCATAAATTTAATTCTTTGATTGTAATCGTCTGCGTATCTTAGCAACGGTTATTTCACTATTTATTTTTTATTTAATACATTCATTTGAAGGCGAAAGTCTTTTATTATTATTATTATACTTATTCAAAATCAAATTGTTATAAATTGTTGTACTTAAAATTGTTATACTTATTCAAAATCAAATTGTTATGCTATATAAATAAATTGTTATGTTTATGTATAATTTTTATAGTATAACAACTTTTTATTTTTCATTTTAAATTAATTCCTTTAAACCCTTTGCGGCACAAGACAATTCCGATCATTTAAATTATACTGCCACCGGAATTCACGAACTAAATTAAACTAAAAGAAATTTTAAATTTTAAGGTTAAAAAAACCTGCCTTTTCTGTTATGTTATAAACGCAAATTTTTGCAGCTGGATCTTAAATTTTGCGTCCTCGCAGCGAGGACAGCGCGCGTTAAGAGGTTAATATGTATATATATATTTTAATTTATAATATTTATTGAGAGAAAAATGGTAGTATATAGTGGAAAAGATTAAATTGATTAAAATTTATTTGTTTTTCATGTATTTAATTCCTTTTAAAAGAAAATCTACTTTTTATTTTATTTTGTTATACTGGTCGGAATCAAATCGTAATACAGTGTAAATAACGGGGGCTATAAAACACATGGTTCAAAAACAAAAACATATAATAGATGCTGAGATACAGTCATCTTTAAAATCGTAGTTCTTAAATAACAGGAAATCCACATGTCGTCAATAAATACCCAGATTGAAGTGCCCGGGAAAGACCTTTTTGCAGACAGTGGGAACCTGGACACCCCGATGCAGCACGGGCGAAAAAAAGAGCTGCCAGCGGGTACTCGAAGCAAGGTCTAGAGCAATTTGAATGTTTATTTATTTATTTATTTACTAGCTGACCCGTCCGGCTTCGCACTGATGAACAAATTTTAGTTAAAGATGGATTGACATGTAAAAAATCAAGAAATATATCAGTTTATATGTTATCCGCGTTTGTAATGATCGATAGATGGAGCTTTCTCAACTGCAGTTGTTAGTAAATATAATAGCCACGTGTATTTATTTATTGTTCTTTCTTGTTGTTCTACCGTTGTTTCAGCGTGAAAGCTAGTGGTATGATATATTTACCTTAGCCCACCAGAGGGCGAGCATTTCATTACAATCGCGGATTGTCAGGCAATATTATTAACTGAAAAGTCAAAATATAATTTTACAATTATTTTTTTAATTAGTTGTTAAATATTGGCAATTTTTAACTTAATGCTATTTATTTATTTATTTATATATTTCATAAAAAGAAACATTTCTTTATTCATGAATAAAAAATATTGAAAAATAAACCTATGACATGAAAATGTTTTTGATAAAATTGACGTCATAATAGCTTTAATTATTATTTATTTGTTCATTTCGCAAATATATTTAATTTTTTCCATAATTGATGATTATTTTAATAATGTATATTAAAGGAGAAATCAATAATATGAAACAATATTCGCACAATATATACTATTACGGAATCTGGTGTGAAACAACCACACGACTTCCATTACCCACTATTACACATATTATATACAATTTTTTGGAGATATTACTTGCATTTTTTGAGATTTTCCAGTAAGAGAAACTTGATACACGTATAAAGACACATACAACAGAGTTTACATAGCGAGTTAAAAAATAAGGGAAAAAAATAGATAGTTAATTTTTAAACACGAATTTCCGAGATCTAAAACTGAACTACCGAATCAGGATGACCATTAACATTCCTGTAATAAGCACGTAACAAGGTTATCTAAATTGGATTAATGAAACAATTTTAAAGAATACGTTAGAGCCGTTTTTGAGATACCAACTTTTACCAAAACTTAGCATACTCAATTATTGACCTAAAAACAATAATTACATACAAAAGGATATTTAAAAGAAATTTAAAATGGCGAGTTTGAAAAAATCCGTACAGGCGTTTTTAAAGGAACGCACTTGCGAGGTCTGAAATTGAGCTGCTTATAGAAGACGCCTATCAATTTTCCTGAACTAACCAACTATATCAATCGAAAGGGCATCTAATAGATTATTTATATAGCAACTTTGAAGAAAATCATTAGAGCTGTTTTTGAATACGGGCTTACGGTCCCATTTCTGGTTTTCGATGACCCAATTCCGGATTTTCAATTTTCACGAAAATTTGGAAAATTTATCTGTACACCAGACCTGAATCACTTGTGAAGTTCTATTGTGAAGTTCTATTTTTATTAGTTTTGGAGATATGAAAGCCAAAAGATTACACACATACGTGCACACATACACACACACTGACCAATTGCCAAAACCTACAATACTTCCACTACCTACGGTAGTAGGGTAATTGAAGTAAAAACATACATCTCGCATTTACTACGAAAATATACAGATTTTCGTATTACGTTTTCGATCGCCAAATACAAAAATCGCCAATGACGATAGATATCAAATCTATGCTTTGTTTTCAATTAAAATATTGAAAAATTTAATTAAAAAATTATTTCATCAAAATTTATTATAGCTTCTAGCACTTAGAGAGAGACAGTGTAACTTTTGATTAACGAAAGAAAAGAAGAAAAAAAAGCAATCGGCTTTTTAGTTCTAGCGATCGTTCTCTACATATACATATAAACCTTTCCTCTTTATATATTAGTATAGCTATAGAGCATAGATATGTTAAATAGGTTTCCAATCAACATAATTTAACTCAAATAATTAAATGCTATTTACATTTCAGTAATGGCTGTATGCGCTATGTATATTGAGCTACTTGCCATAACTGTTAATTGCTAAAAATAGTCGCCAAATAAATTTAAACTTCTCAATACGCAAGCGAAGGATGACGTCACTGACTGCCCGTGGATGCAAGAAAAAGATTTCCCATGTTAATGGCTCATTGGATTTTTTTTTTTTTTTTTTTTTTTTTTAATTATTAAATTCTAGAAGAATTATTTCCCGATTTTAATCCTCATATTTGGGTATAGATATGTATTAGTTATTGTATGCATGCGTTAGATTGAGTTATTTTGCTGTCAAATTGACAAAATTTTAATTTTAAATTTCAAAACTGTCACCCTTGGCGTTTTTTGTATTTGGCGATCAAAAACGTAATACGAAAATATACATGCCAGATGTATATTTTCGTAATATGTATTGTACGAAATATTGTTTCATATTACTCGTTACTCTCTTAATATAAGTTGTTAAAATAACCATGATTTTTGAAAGGAATTAAATTATATTCGCCAGATAATTTGGCGATATTTTTTTTTTCTGCCAAGGATGACGGATATCAAATCTATTCCGCTGCAACATATTAGTATATTATATCAGATACTTTATTTAGACATTTGAAAACAAATTTGACTTCAAATTATGATAGAATATTTATCCTTTCCCTTTTAATTAGTTTTTTAGTTCGATATTTATTGTGTAAATATCATCCTTTGAAATGAAATGTTTATGTTTTCAATCGAATATGGAAATTTGCCATTTTTTTTTCTATAGTTTTGAAATTTAAAATTCAAATTTTATCAATTTTACAACAAAAATAATTTAATCTAACGGATGCACAGGATAACTAATCCGCGATTGTAATGAAATGCTCGCCCTCTGGTGGGCTAAGGTGAAATTACAATAAACATGGTTTAATTCGAATTCCATACAGCCGCCATTGCTTGCCGATATTTAGTTTCACATATATTTATTGAATAAAAATGAATAAATACGGTAAAAAAGATAACACATACTTTTGTGTGCCACAGTGTAACTCCACAGGATCAAGAAATCCAGAATTGAGCTTCCATTTATTTCCAAATGACAAATTTAAAATTTCAGTTGCTTCGGCTAATGGAAGTAAAGAATTAATCAGATGATTTGAAATTAATATTTGTTCAACTTCAGTTAAAAATCTACTTCCGATCGAACTTTGAATAAACTGAAGTATTTTTTCCAAAAGCAATCAATTTTCATAATGTAATGGCGGAGAAATTATAGTACGAATATTAAGTAGAATAACAAAAAGAACACTAATGGAACACACGTGGCAATGTTTACTAACAACTGCAGTGTTCACAAAGCGCCGTCTATCGATCATTACAAACGCGGATACATATCTATATCCAAATATGGGGATTAAAATCGGGAAATAATTTTCCTCGATCTATAATTTTTTACAAAAAATCTAGTGGGCGATTAACACAGGAAATCTTTTACTTGCATCCACTGAAGGCCAGTGACGTCATCACTTCGCTTGCGTATTATTCTTTAAAAAAATGCATAATGAAATACAGATGGTATTTTTTTTAATTCACTTTTTATATTATTATTTGCGTGAAAATATATTTTATTATATGTCTAAAAATAAATTAATTCATAAATCTTTTTGGCAACAATTATAAATTAAAATAGAATTTCTTATTTTATTTTATTTCATTTACACACATCAGTATAAACCACGGAGTAATAAAGACTCCGTGGTTTAAACATTGATGCTTAGATATTATATCATATCATATCAAATTAAATTATTAGAAAAATAAACACTTTTAATTCTATAATGACGTCAGATTTAACGTGTAAGTTTAACAATTAAAAAAGCTTTATATGAATTTCAATTTAATGCACGTGCAAATATATTTCTTTTCTTTTCACGTCAAGATATTTTAAAAACGAAATGAATATGTAAATGTTTCTTTTATGTTGGCAGCAGCTAATTTTTTTAATATTTCATTCAACGAGATATATAAATTAGAGTGCTGATTCAATGGATGAAGGATTAGCTTTCCGTGGTTCAAGATGAATCACATGACATGCTCGAATAGGTTGCTGTGTTTGGCCCTTTATCGCTATTTTGGCATTTAAAATATCAGTTCGACAAATTATCATTATTATTAGGTAACATGACAGTCCTATGACCGAAATAAATTGCTTTTAAAATAATTTTACACATATTTCACATTTTAATAAATAATAAAATACCTTTCTTTTCATCGTTTCTCAACAAACTTTAAAAGTGTTTGTAAAATAAAATTTAAACTTTTAAAGAGCTAAATTTAACAACAAATAATAATTTTTCAACTATTTTTAAGCATTTTGTCGGTTAAAGTTCAACTACACGAAATAAAAAAGAAGTAAAATCAAAATCAAAATGATTTAGAACAAAAGAATATTAAACTACGTAAAGTAAACAAAAACATTGAAACCGTTGCCATAGAAATGTACTGAAAATGAGCTGTTACCAAGGGAACCACCGAATACGCATGTGCAAGGAAAGCATATCACATGACTCATCTTGGACCTTCTCAAGGGTTGCCATTTATCACTCTACTTTATATATCTCGTTGATTTCATTATTTCCATTTCTATTACGGCTTCTATGGGGATTTTAATTAAAATGCTCAGATTTTAAACTAAAATTTATTTTATCAAAATTAAATATAGCCTATAACAATATGGCACACTGTAGCTTTCGGTCAGTGAAAGAAGTTTTTAAATCGGTTCAGTAGTTTCAGAGATTACCCTCCACAAACAAACAATTTTTTGCGCTTTATATAATGACTAGCTGACCCGTCCTACTTCGCACGGATGAACAAATTTTAGTTAAAGAGGGATTGATATGTAAAAAATCAAGAAATATATCAGTTTATATGTTATAGTCAGGCAATATTATTAACTGGAAAGTCAAAATATAATTTTACAATTATTTTTTTTAATTAGTTGTTAAATGTTGGCAATTTTTACTTAATGCTATTTATTTATTTATTTATTTATTTCATAAAAAGAAACATTTCTTTACTCATGAATAAAAAATATTGAAAAATAAACCTATGACATGAAAATGTTTTTGATAAAATTGACGTCATAATAGCTTTAATTATTATTTATTTTTTCATTTCGCAAATATATTTATTTTTTTCCATAATTGATTATTATTTTAATAATTTATATTAAAGGAGAAATCAATAATATGAAACAATATTCGTACAATATATACTATTACAGAATCTGGTGTGAAACAACCACACGACTTCCATTACCCACTATTACACGTAATATATACAATTTTTTAGAGATATTACTTGCATTTTTTGAGATTTTCGAGTAAGAGAAACTTGATACACGTATAAAGACACATACAACAGAGTTTGCATAGCGAGTTAAAAAATAAGGGAAAAAAATAGATAGTTATTTTTTTAAACACGAATTTCCGAGATCTAAAACTGAACTACCTAATCAGGATGACCGTTAATATTCCTTTAATAAGCACGTAATACTTGAGAAAGGTTATCTAAATTGGATTAAAGAAAAAAATTTCAAGAATACGTTAGAGCCGTTTTTGAGATACCAACTTTTACCAAAACTTAACATACTCAATTATTGACCTAAAAACAATAATTACATACAAAAGGATATTTAATAGGAAGTTAACATGGCGAGTTTGAAAAAAATCCGTACAGGCGTTTTTAAAGGAACGCACTTGCGAAGTCTGAAATTGAGCTGTTTATAGAGGACGCCTATCAATTTTCCTGAACTAAGCAACTTTTCAATCGAAAGGGCATCTAATATATTATTTATATAGCAACTTTGAAGAAAATCATTAGAGGTGTTTTTGAATATGGGCTTAGGGTCCCATTTCTGGTTTTCGATGACCCAATTCCGGTTTTTCAATTTTCACGAAAATTTGGAAAATTTATCTGTACACCAGACCTGAATCACTTGTGAAGTTTAGTAGTTCTATTTTTATTAGTTTTGGAGATATGACAGCCAGAAGATTACACACACACGTGCACATATACACACACACTGACCAATTGCCAAAACTTATACAATACTTCCACTACCTACGGTAGTAGGGTAATTGAAGTAAACACATACATCTCGTATTTACTACGATAATATACAGATTTTCGTATTACGTTTTCGATCGCCAAATACAAAAATCGCCAATGACGATAGATATCAAATCTATGCTTTGTTTTCAATTAAAATATTGAAAATTTTAATTAAAAATTTATTTTACCAAAATTTATTATAGCTTCTAGCACTTAGAGAGAGACAGTGTAACTTTTGATTATTGAAAGAAAAAAAAGAAAAAAAAAAAAGCAATCGGCTTTTTAGTTCTAGCGATCGTTCTCTACATATGCATATAAACCTTTCTTTTTTTTATATTAGTATAGCTATAGAGCATAGGTATATTAAATAGGTTTCCAGTCAACATAATGTAACTCAAATAATTAAATGCTATTTACATTTCAGTAATGGCTGTATGCGCTATGTATATTGAGCTACTTGCCATAACTGTTAGTTGCTAAAAATAGTCGCCAAATAAATTTAAACATCTCAATACGCAAGCGAAGTATGACATCACTGACCGCCCGTGGATGCAAGAAAAAGATTTTCCATGTTAATCGCTCATTGGATTTTTTTTTTTTTTTTTTTTTTTTTTTTTAAATTAAAATTCTAGAAGAATTATTTCCCGATTTTAATCCTCATATTTGGGTATAGATATGTATTAGTTATTGTATGCATGCGTTAGATTGAGTTATTTTGCTGTCAAATTGACAAAATTTTAATTTTAAATTTCAAAACTGTCACCCTTGGCGTTTTTTGTATTTGGCGATCAAAAACGTAATACGAAAATATACATGCCAGATGTATATTTTCGTAATATGTATTGTACGAAATATTGTTTCATATTATTATTTACACTCTTAATGTAAGTTTTTAAAATAACCATGATTTTTGAAAGGAATTAAATTATGTTCGCCAGATAATTTGGCGATATTTTTTTTTTCTGCCAAGGATGACGGATATCAAATCTATTCCGCTGCAACATATTAGTATATTATATCAGATACTTTATTTAGACATTTGAAAACAAATTTGACTTCAAATTATGATAGAATATTTATCCTTTCCCTTTTAATTAGTTTATTTGTTGGATGTTTATTGTGTAAATATCATCCTTTGAAATGAAATGTTTATGTTTTCAATCGAATATGGAAATTTGCCATTTTTTTTTTCTAGAGTTTTGAAATTTAAAATTCCAATTTTATCAATTTTACAACAAAAACAATTTAATCTAACGGATGCACATGATAACTAATACATATCTATATCCAAATATGGGGATTAAAATGGGGAAATAATTTTCCTCGATCTTTATTATTTTTTTACAAAAAATCCAGTTCACTTTTTATATTATTGTTCGCGTGAAAATATATTTTATTATATGTCTAAAAATAAATTAATTCGTAAATCTTTTTGGCAACAATTATAAATTAAAATAAATAATATTATAAAATAGAATTTCTTATTTTATTTTTATTTATTTATTTATTTATTTATTTATTTATTTTTAAATTCCAATTTCGTTTACACACATCAGTTTAAACCACGGAGTAATAAAGACTCCGTGGTTTAAACATTGATGCTTAGATATTATATCATATCATATCAAATTAAATTATTAGAAAAATAAACACTTTTAATTCTATAATGACGTCAGATTTAACGTGTAAGTTTAACAATTAAAAAAGCTTTATATGAATTTCAATTTAATGCACGTGCAAATATATTTCTTTTCTTTTCACGTCAAGATATTTTAAAAACGAAATGAATATGTAAATGTTTCTTTTATGTTGGTAGCAGCTAATTTTTTAATATTTCATTATTTCCATTTCTATTACGGCTTCTATGGGGATTTTAATTAAAATGCTCAGATTTTAAACTAAAATTTATTTTATCAAAATTAAATATAGCCTATAACAATATGGCATACTGTAGCTTTCGGTCAGTGAAAGAAGATTTTAAATCGGTTCAGTAGTTTCAGAGATTACCCTCCACAAACAAACAATTTTTTGCGCTTTATATAATGACTAGCTGACCCGTCCGGCTTCGCACTGATGAACAAATTTTAGTTAAAGATGGATTGATATGTAAAAAATCATAAAATATATCAGTTTATATGTTATAGTCAGACAATATTATTAACTGGAAAGTCAAAATATAATTTTACAATTATTTTTTACTTCCATTAGACTACTACCGTAGGTAATGGAAGTATTGTATTCGGTCTGAAAATTCGATATCGGGTTTTCACCTGATTTACACGTTTTAAGGTCCCCTGAGTCCAAAAAAGTGGTTTTTGGCAATTGGTCAGTGTGTATGTATGTGTGTATGTATGTATGTATGTATGTATGTGGAGAATCTTCTGGCTATTATAGCTCAGAAACTAATAAAGATAGATCTACGAAACTTTAGAATTGAAATACGTTTGGTGTACAGATGAAATTTCCAAATTTTGGTGAAAATTGAAAAACCGGAAGTGGGACATCGGAGACCGGAAGTGGTACCGTAAGTCCGTATCTCAAAAACGGCTCTAACGATTTTCTTCAAACTTGCTATATAAACACTCTATTAGATGTCCTTTCGAAGGATATAGTTGGTTAGTTCAGGAAAATTGATAGGCGGCCTGTATAAATAGCTCAATTTCAGGCCTCGCAAAGGCGTTCCTTTAAAAACGGTTGTACGGATATTTTTTCAAACTCGCCATTTTCACTCACTTTTAAATATGCTTTTGTATGTAATTATTGTTTCCCTCTCAATAATTGAGTTTAACCGGAAGTGGGACATCGAAAACCGGAAGTGGGACCGTAAGTCCGTATCTCAAAAACGGCTCTAACGATTTTCTTCAAACTCGCTATATAAACATTCTATTAGATGTCCTTTCGAATGATATAGTTGGTTAGTTCAGGAAAATTGATAGGCGTCCTGTATAAATAGCTCAAGTTCAGGCCTCGCAAAGGCGTTCCTTTAAAAACGGTTGTACGGATTTTTTTCAAACTCGCCATTTTAACTCACTTTTAAATATGCTTTTGTATGTAATTATTTTTTTCTGGTCAATAATTGATTTTTTGTAAAAGTTGGTATCTCAAAAACGGCTCTAACGATTTTCTCTTTAGGTCACTTTTATGTTTTCTGATCACATTATCTCTCAAAAATGCATATAATACATGTAATAGCGGGTAATGGAAGTCGTGCGGTTGTTTCGCACCAGATTTTTTTAATTAGTTGTTAAATGTTGGCAATTTTTACTTAATGCTATTTATTTATTTATTTATTTCATAAAAAGAAACATTTCTTTACTCATGAATAAAAAATATTGAAAAATAAACCTATGACATGAAAATGTTTTTGATAAAATTGACGTCATAATAGTTTTAATTATTATTCATTTGTTCATTTCGCAAATATATTTAATTATTTCCATAATTGATTATTATTTTAATAATGTATATTAAAGGAGAAATCAATAATATGAAACAATATTCGTACAATATATACTATTACAGAATCTGGTGTGAAACAACCACACGACTTCCATTACCCACTATTACACGTAATATATACAATTTTTTGGAGATATTACTTGCATTTTTTGATATTTTCGAGTAAGAGAAACTTGATACACGTATAAAGACACATACAACAGAGTTTGCATAGCGAGTTAAAAAATAAGGGGAAAAAAAATAGATAGTTCTTTTTTTTAACACGAATTTCCGAGATCTAAAACTGAACTACCTAATCAGGATGACCGTTAATATTCCTGTAATAAGCACGTAATACTTGAGAAAGGTTATCTAAATTGGATTAAAGAAAAAATTTTCAAGAATACGTTAGAGCCGTTTTTGAGATACCAACTTTTACCAAAACTTGGCATACTCAATTACTGACCTAAAAACAATAATTATATACAAAAGGATATTTAATAGGAAGTTAACATGGCGAGTTTGAAAAAAATCCGTACTTTAAAGGAACGCACTTGCGAAGTCTGAAATTGAGCTGTTTATAGAGGACGCCTATCAATTTTCCTGAACTAAGCAACTTTTCAATCGAAAGGGCATCTAATATATATTTATACAGCAACTTTGAAGAAAATCATTAGAGGTGTTTTTGAATATGGGCTTACGGTCCCATTTCTGGTTTTCGATGACCCAATTCCGGTTTTTCAATTTTCACGAAAATTTGGAAAATTTATCTGTACACCAGACCTGAATCACTTGTGAAGTTTAGTAGTTCTATTTTTATTAGTTTTGGAGATATGACAGCCAGAAGATTACACACACACGTGCACATATACACACACACTGACCAATTGCCAAAACCTATACAATACTTCCACTACCTACGGTAGTAGGGTAATTGAAGTAAACACATACATCTCATATTTACTACGATAATATACAGATTTTCGTATTACGTTTTCGATCGCCAAATACAAAAATCGCCAATGACGATAGATATCAAATCTATGCTTTGTTTTCAATTAAAATATTGAAACTTTTAATTAAAAATTTATTTTACCAAAATTTATTATAGCTTCTAGCACTTAGAGAGAGACAGTGTAACTTTTGATTATTGAAAGAAAAAAAAAAAAAAAAAGCAATCGGCTTTTTAGTTCTAGCGATCGTTCTCTACATATGCATATAAACCTTTCTTCTTTTTATATTAGTATAGCTATAGAGCATAGGTATATTAAATAGGTTTCCAATCAACATAATGTAACTCAAATAATTAAATGCTATTTACATTTCAGTAATGGGTGTATGCGCTATGTATATTGAGCTACTTGCCATAACTGTTAGTTGCTAAAAATAGTCGCCAAATAAATTTAAACATCTCAATACGCAAGCGAAGTGTGACATCACTGACCGCCCATGGATGCAAGAAAAAGATTTTCCATGTTAATTGCTCATTGGATTTTTTTTTTTTTTTTTTTTTTTTAAATTAAAATTCTAGAAGAATTATTTCCCGATTTGAATCCTCATATTTGGGTATAGATATGTATTAGTTATTGTATGCATGCGTTAGATTGAGTTATTTTGCTGTCAAATTGACAAAATTTTAATTTTAAATTTCAAAACTGTCACCCTTGGCGTTTTTTGTATTTGGCGATCAAAAACGTAATACGAAAATATGCATGCCAGATGTATATTTTCGTAATATGTATTGTACGAAATATTGTTTCATATTACTCGTTACTCTCTTAATATAAGTTGTTAAAATAACCATGATTTTTGAAAGGAATTAAATTATATTCGCCAGATAATTTGGCGATATTTTTTTTTCTGCCAAGGATGACGGATATCAAATCTATTCCGCTGCAACATATTAGTATATTATATCAGATACTTTATTTAGACATTTGAAAACAAATTTGACTTCAAATTATGATAGAATATTTATCCTTTCCCTTTTAATTAGTTTATTAGTTGGATGTTTATTGGGTAAATATCATCCTTTGAAATGAAATGTTTATGTTTTCAATCGAATATGGAAATTTGCCATTTTTTTTTCTAGAGTTTTGAAATTTAAAATTCCAATTTTATCAATTTTACAACAAAAACAATTTAATCTAACGGATGCACATGATAACTAATACATATCTATATCCAAATATGGGGATTAAAATGGGGAAATAATTTTCCTCGATCTTTATTATTTTTTTACAAAAAATCCAGTTCACTTTTTATATTATTGTTCGCGTGAAAATATATTTTATTATATGTCTAAAAATAAATTAATTCGTAAATCTTTTTGGCAACAATTATAAATTAAAATAAATAATATTATAGGGCAGTTCCTTGTTTGTAAACAAACATCTCAACTTTTATGAGTGGTTGGCAAAAGGCTTGGGAAAAGTGGCGGATCACCAATATAGTATCAATGGTGGGCGGGACGCGAGAAAGTCGAGCGCGCTTTTTTGCCAACCACCAGACGTCACGAGGAAATGCTCTATAAAATAGAATTTCTTATTTTATTTTATTTATTTATTTATTTTTAAATTCCAATTTCGTTTACACACATCAGTTTAAACCACGGAGTTATAAAGACTCCGTGGTTTAAACATTGATGCTTAGATCATTATATTATATCATATCATATCAAATTAAATTATTAGAAAAATAAACACTTTTAATTCTATAATGACGTCAGATTTAACGTGTAAGTTTAACAATTAAAAAAGCTTTATATGAATTTCAATTTAATGCACGTGCAAATATATTTCTTTTCTTTTCACGTCAAGATATTTTAAAAACGAAATGAATATGTAAATGTTTCTTTTATGTTGGCAGCAGCTAATTTTTTTAATATTTCATTATTTCCATTCACGGAGTAAAAAGACAGGAGAAGAAGGTAATGCTGAAATTTTGTGATGTTGTTTTCTAATGTTTACAGATGGCGCCAGCGTGCAATCCTTCCTTCTCTCCAGCTTCCGCAATGTTATTCAATGGGGAAATGTCTCGTTTTAATTATTTTTTTAAAAATAATATCAAGCTGAAAAAATTTCGATTGAAAGCAAATTTCATTAAATAAAGTATTCTAACCAACATGTTTTTTTTTAAGAGCCATTTTATACTAATTTTACTTTGAAAGAAAGCTTTTAAAAAATGACGATTCTTATGAACCGAAGCTAGCTAAAACAGATAATTGGGAGGAAGGAGAATGGATGAAATTTTGTAAAGAAAAAAAAATAAACTTACTTTAGGTGCAGAAAACACGAACTCGGACTTTATTTTTCTCCTAGGGCTTTTTTTTGTTTTTCTTATCACTATCATAGCCTGCTTTACAACTAGGAACGAAACATTTATTTGAAACATCTGAATTATGCAGTTTTAAGAACTTACAAAGAAATTAAATTGCTTAAAATAAAAAAATTTAAATGTACTCCAGCAAAATTCTATTGAAAACAACAGTATATCCGCGCCGAGGTAGGGAGGAGTGACAAGTGGCGCCCTCAATATTTACCAAAAATTTAGATCACAGTTTCGTAGCTTTCTCCCATTGGACCTTCAACTCCTATTAATATTACTCCGTGTTTCCATTTCTATTACGGCTTCTATGGGGATTTTAATTAAAATGCTCAGATTTTAAACTAAAATTTATTTTATCAAAATTAAATATAGCCTATAACAATATGGCATACTGTAGCTTTCGGTCAGTGAAAGAAGTTTTTAAATCGGTTCAGTAGTTTCAGAGATTACCCTCCACAAACAAACAATTTTTTGCGCTTTATATAATGATATAGATATAGATATAGATATAGATGTATAAATTATGATTTTTTTTATTAAGTTTTTACTTATAATGTGGTGTAAAAAATAAATACTGATCCAATTCTTGTGAAACTCCATTTAAATATAGTGACCAGCGAAGTGGGCGTAGCCTGCTAGTTGAATAATATTCTTATGTAAGTTTAATCTGTAGCTTTAATATTAATAAATATCAAAGTTGTCTCGTTCTTATCCGGAACGCTCTTTATGTTCGGAAAGTAAAAATTATTTATTTAATGTTATTTTTGATCATTCGATAGTGAAATTTGTATCTAACACAATACTGCGAATAACATGATTTTGTTACTGAAATATGTTGCAGTGATGGAGAAGACAGTTTTATAAGGACCACAGTACAGTAGTTTTATAAAAGATTCATATTGCATTTGGGTAACATTATTCTAATATTTCTGAGTTTGAAGCAACATATAACAAAAGATCATTTGACTTAGACTGGAATAAGAATTAAGAAAGTTACCGTCAAAAGAATGACCTGAATTTTATTTTTAGTTCCCCATTATACTATAGGTATGTGAAACGTAGGTAATCGTGAAAATTTTCGACTTCGGTTTTTTGACTTTTTTACACGTTTTCGAGTGTGAAGAATCCGAAAATATCAAAATGGGTATGGTGTCCGTCTGTAGGGTGTCTGTTAGTTTGTTAGTCCATTAGTGTGTTAGTATGTTAGTCTGTGTATACGATATCTCACGAACAAATTATCGCAGAAAAGTCGAACCAGTTTTAAAATATTACTTATGACACTGGCAAGAACCCTATTTATTTGCCACATTCTAATTAAAAAACTTCAGAAGTTATTCGAAATTTACAATTTACTTAACATGGGAGAATAGGGCAAAATTTCACTTAAACGTGCATGAAAAGAAATATTTTTATCGTAAAGATGTAAGAACAATTTTTAAATATCAGTTTTAATGCCAGGATGAACATCATTAACTAGAAACATGGTACTTTCAAATTTTCGTAAATTATTCGAAATTTATGAATTTCTTAACATGACAGAATAGGGCAAAATTTCGCATAAATGTTCCTTTTGAGGGATATTTTCATCGTAAAGTTGTCAGACTACTTTTAAAATATTATATAATATGCTGGTATAAACATCCTTGACTAGGAATTTTCCAATTTAAAAATTTCGTAAGTCACTGGAAATTTACGATTTACTTAATATGGCGGAATAGGGCAAAATTGCGCATAAACGCTCACTTTGAGGGATATCTTCACCGTAATGTTGGCAGAACACTTTTAAAATATCATTTAAGATACTGGCATGAACATCCTTGACTATGAATTTTTTTAATTAAAAAATTTCATGAGTTATTTGGAATTTACGATTTACTTAACAAGGAAGAATAGGGTAAAATTAAGCATAAACGTCCATTTTGAGGATCATAAAAATGTCAGACAACTTCAAAATAACATTTATGATACTTGTTTGAACATGATTGACTACAAATATTTTAACAGGAAAATTTCATAAGTTATTCGAAATTTAAAACTTTATCAACATAGCAAAATTGGGCAATATTCCATATAAATATGCATTTTGGGGATTGTTGCATTAGGCATGAAAACTAAACTACTGTAGCATGAAAACTAAACTACGAAATTAACCCCAATAAAATAAATTAATAGATTAAATAAAATAAATATATCGAACTGAATGGTGGGTAGCCTATTGGGCGGGGATTTCATTCTATCACTGTGTCAAACGTTTGATCAAATTCATTTCTCTTTGCATGAATATAATATGTCCTTCACTAGAAATTTATGAGAATCTACATATGATGGGGAACTGAGGAGAGTCCACCTATGCAAACTAGTTTTCCTAAAGTTACAAGATCATAAGGGGTTTTCCCGCTTTTTTTTTTTTTTTTTTAGTGTGAGTGAAGTAATTGGAACTCCAAATTAAATACGTGATATGTGAAAACCCCATATGGAATTCTAACTCTTAGAAAATTAAAATATAACTCGTTCTTTAGATGGTAATTTCGTTAAATTTTATTCTATTCAAGTGAACTTGTGACATAAGTTGCCCTATACGTCTAGCTTTCGACCTAAGTAATAAAAAAAGGTGCTACCTTTCGCACATGTACAGCAAAATATTTTTTACTACAAATATACATATTTCAAAGAAAATTAATTGTATATACATTTTTTTATTATTCAGAATAATGTTTCTCTAATACTTTGTAAAATTTTCCACAAGTTTTCTAATACTTTGTTTCTTCACCATTCTTTTTATAAGCGAAAATAACTTGCCAAAAAATTAATAATTTTAGAAAAAATGTCATATTTTTCTAAATATTCGTATTGCTTCCACAAAAAAGCATATAAATATTGTAAATAGAGAAATCCTGTATAAAAGTTACAGTTCATTTATAGCTTTTTATGATGAAGGGTAATCCAAAGTACTTTTGTTTTACTTTATTTTTTGTCGGTCCCTATAATTGCACTTGGATCTAAATGACTACTGGAAATTATGAATCTAACAATTTTCTGTGCATGCTTGAAGTTCATATTTTATATTTTTTTAGAAAATATAAAAAAATGTTAAAATTTAAAAATTTTCTAATAATATGATCACTTACTATAGAAAAACTGAAATATTATATCCAGATGGCTATAATAATTTAATAATCTGTGAATAATGTAAAGAAGACTCAAATAGAAAAAAAAAAGGAACCAAAGAAATGATTATTATTATTTTTTTTATGTATAAAACAATTCTTAAAATATTTTACATCAGAGTGCTGTCACTATGGCTTCTTGTAGTTTCCTCTAAGTCTTGCACGACTCGCATTCAGAAATGCAAAACGGATCTGAAGTTCTTGTTTAAAATCAGTGCTGAATAAGTTCATCATTCAAATTAATTAAACTCTTAATCTCTGTGCTTCTGGTGGTACATTTCTGTTTTTCAAAAAGAAGACAATAGCAGCTGCTATAACTGCTATGAGAAGCAAACATCCAATAACAATGCCAGCTACAGCTCCTCGACTGAATCCTTTGGGTTCTGCAGTGGGAGTGACGGTTGTTACGTCAGATGATGTGCTTCCAGTTTCCCCAGTGACGGTACTTCCAGGTTCTCCGGTGACGGTACTTCCAGTTACGCCGGTGACGGTACTTCCAGTTACGCCGGTGACGGTACTTCCAGTTTCTCCGGTGACGGTACTTCCAGTTACTCCGGTGACGGTACTTCCAGTTACTCCAGTGACGGTACTTCCAGTTACTCCGGTGACGGTACTTCCAGTTACTCCAGTGACGGTACTTCCAGTTACTCCAGTGACGGTGCTTGTTTGTCCAGTAACGGTACTAACGCTTCCAGTTTTACCAGTGATTGTGCTACCGCTGCTAGTCTCTGCGGTGGCGGTGCTGACACTGAAAATTTCTCCAGTAGCAGGGGTTTCTCCTGTAACGGTAGATCCACTGGTGGTTTTTTCAGTGACCGTACTGCTGGTTCCTCCTGAGACAGAACTATGATCTGTACTTATGGTGTTTTCAGTTGTAGATCGTCCAGTTGCATGTGAGACAGTCGTTGACTCTGTATTTTCAGTACTTTTACTTGGGACAGGTTTGTCTGTGGATACAGAAACTTCAGTATATGGTGTTTCTCCTGTAACAAGTGAAGTCTTCTTTTTATCGATATTTTCTTGAGTCGTTTCGAAGGAATAACTAGAAGGATGAATGGTCGAGATAAATTTAGGCGATACATATCTTTCAGAAATACTTGCTAATGTAGTAGCATCGACTATTATTGGTGTATTCGTCGTAGTAAATGGCGTGTAGGTTGTAATATCCGACCCTGTAGTATCTGAAAAAAGAATAAAAACAGTAAATTAGCCATTCATTCATTTAAAAATGAATAATTTATAAAAAGTAACAATATTTTTCATTAGTGTAAATGTGAAAACATTTTTAATATATTTTGAAGCAATACATGTTTGATGGATTCACGAATTAATTTTTACAAGAGCTGAAAATGACTAACTAGTCTAGAATTCGAGCCTGAATTCTTTTAAAATTTTGCGGGTCGGGTACAGAGTGGAACAGTTCAGTTGGTAGAACATTAAGATGTAAAACTAAAAAGGCTGAGATTCGAATCCTAGTGAGTAACAGTATCTATTATACGAGACGAGTAAAAGGTTACTTTAGAAATTTGTGTTATTTTATGATACAAAACTTATTTGTTATCTCGAAGCTTTCGTACCTTGAGACTTCTTTGTTGGAAGGCCTAGCGTCCTCAAAGGAGGACAGGCTTTAATTTTAAATCTAACATAATAAGAATTGTTTGATTTTAATATATTTATTCACTGTAGTCAAAATCAATTCAGATTTGCTATATTCATTAAAATGTATATAGCAAAATTAATTTGAATATTAATGGGTTAAATAAATTAATTTTCATCTGTAGGAATGAGTCTATATTCCCAGAACAGAACAGATGAAGTTACAAAAATTTTCAACTTTCATAAGAGCATATTGTGCAGGTCAGACATCGCCGAGTATAGCTCAGTTGGTAGAGTGCTGGAACTTTAACCCTTTAACAACTATTGGTTTCATTCTGAAACAAAAAAATTAACATTTTTTTTATGCAACATCTTTTAAATATATTTTCATTGTTTTATTCGAATTTTAAACTTTTGTTTCTTTTTTCGTTTTGGCCGATTTTTCTACACTTTGGCGAAAATTAGTGGCTAAAAACGAAACATTATACAAAAAAAAAAAACTCCATTGAAATATAGAAACGACTTATTGATTCTGGCAACTTTAAACTACAATTTTCCGCCAAATTTTATTGCTAATCTTGCCAAGTCGCCAAGTTTATCGCCAACATATATTTTGACCTTGACGTCAAATTTGGTGAAATATTGTAGTTTAATGTTGCCAAAATATGAAGGTTCTAACTTCAATAAGAACTGAATTCTAGAATTTTTCAGACTGATTCATTGGTTTCTAACTTCGCCGAAAACTCTATAAATCATTAACAAGTTTATACAAGAAGAATTATCATCACTGATATTTGTAGATTAGAACCTACCAATTTCTTTATGTATTACTTTCTACACAGGTGTTACATCAAAAATGGAAACAAATGGCAGTTTTATTTACTTCCACGAAAGTGGGCGGGGGCAGTAGATTTTGTGACTTGGCGTCAAATTAGGCAATTTGGCACCAGAATTTGTAAAAAAGTGGAAATTTAGGTTTTCTAAAGTTTGGAGTCGCTAACTTCATTAGGAGGCGAAATCTTGAATCTTCCGAATAATTCATTGATTTCTAGCGCAGAACTACACCGAAAATTCTACAAACTACTGACAACACTTTCGAGACAAGACAATTCAAATTCCATACAGACTTAGAACTGAGCAGTTGCTTATTGTTTCTAAATTACCGAAATTCTTGCTTTATTGTGTGCTTAACGCTCTTTACTTAACTTTTGTGACACAAATGACTGCTTTGCTTGATTGTTTCGAGAATATTCATTGATTATTGATTTTTGTGGTACAAGTACAAATAACAGTTCTATTCAACAGTTTCCATAATATTTATTAAAAAATGTGCATTCGTCGACTAGAACCCGCTTATTTCTTTACGAAAGATTTTCTACAAACAAAAATATCTACAACTTTCATAAAATATCCTTCATTACGGGCTTTATCATTAGTTTCTGTTATAATCTCTATGACGATAAGCCAAAAATGGCCGAAAAATTTGTATTTTTGATCTTTATGAATACACAAGATATTCTACGCGTTCTTCGCGCTGGTAAAATAATTAAAAAAAAAAAAAAAATATGAGCAAAGCCAATCAGTTTGAACCGTTCGCAATATATTGCTTTTTTAAATGGTTGTGGAACAGCTTCAGTATACGACTCATTTGGCAAAATTTAAAATTTGGCACTGAAGTAACTCGGAAGTTTTTCACCAAGTTCTTTTACTTACGCAATAGCGAAATCCATTTTAATTCATCGTTAAAATGATATAAAAACTTCAAGTCCTTCCGGCTCATTCGGAAGGGTAGGTTGATTTCTTTCTCCTTATCAAGTAACTGCCATTTTAAAACAAAATGGCAGCACTTTGTTTCAAAACATTAATATAAATTATTAATGGACTTCGTGATATTTGAATGATAAATCCATTTTTAAACTTTGGTTTGAACGGATTAACTATTTCAAAAGTTACCATGATAATAAATTTTCAAGTGGCTGCCACTTGGAAACAATATAATGGAGCAAGTTGCAGAACAAACTCGTCCAAGATATTTAAAGCATAAGTTCACTGTCAAGCTTTTGTTCGAATCAGTGCAGTGTTTCAAAAGTTATTGTTACAAGAAATTTTCAAGAGGCAGTCTAATTGACTGCAACTGAGAAACAAATTGGCGAAGCAACTTGTCTAGCGAAATCGTACAAGGTATTTGTATGATAAGTTCAATGTCCAAATTTAGTTCAAATTAAATCAGTGTTTCAAAAATTATCGTGATAAGAAATTTTCAAATGCTACCGTGATTTCAGGTGGCCACCACTTGGAAAACAAAAGCAGAATGAGATGCCCAGCGAACTTATTTGTGATTTATTTTAACCATAAATTCACTATCTAACTTTTGTTTGAATCAATTTAGTATTTTAAAAGTTATCTTGATAGCACATTTTCAAGTGGCCACAACTTGGACACAAGAAGTTGGAACAAGTTGCCAAGTGAACTTATCCAAGATAATTATATAAGATTACTATTCAACTTTGGTTTGAATTGAATTAAAATTTAAAAAGTTATCCTGTTTATAAATTTTCAAGTGGTAGCATAATTTCAAGTTGTCTCGCTAAGTTAATAACATCCGCACTTTGTTAAAATGACAGATGAAGTTTATTAATAAAGTTGATTGAGACACTTATTATGGTCTATGTGTACATCAAAATTCAAATAAATTCGGAATATGCTTTTTACAAACTGAATTTGAAATTTTCAAGTGGTCTCCACTTGAAAATAAAATGTTGGAGCAACTTGGTTAAGAAACTCATCCAAGATAGTTATAAGATAAGTTAACTCACTGTCCAAATTTTGTTTGATTTGGAGTATCATTTCGGAAGTTATCATGATTTTAAATTTTCAAGTGGTAGACTGATTTCAAGTGGATCCGCTTAACTTAAGCTATCCGCCACTTTATTAAAAAGGACGGATAAAGTTCATTGAGACACTTATGTAATGACTCTATGTATACATCAAAATCCAAACAAATTCTGAATACGCTTTTTCAATTTGAATTTGAAATTTTCAAGTGGCCTCCATTTGAAATCAAAATGGCGAAGCAACTTCGTTAAAAAACTCATCTAATATATTTATAAGACAAGTTAAGATACTGTCCAAATTTGGTTCGATTTGGAGTATTATTTCAGAAGTTATTATGATTTTAAATTTTCAAGTGGTAGCCTGATTTCAAGTGGCACCGCTTAACTTTAAATATCTGCCACTTTATTAAAAATGGTGGATATAGTTCATTAATAAACTTCATTGAGATCCTTATGTGGTCTCTATTTACATCAAAATTCAAACAAATTCGGAATACGCTTTTTACAATTTAAATTTTCAAGTTGTTTCCAATTGAAATGAAAATGGCGGAGCAACTTGGTTAAAAAACTCATCTAAGATATTTATAAAATAAGTTAAGACACTGTTCAAATTTGGTACCATTTGGAGTATTATTTCGGAAGTTATAGATAACTTAAGATATCCGCCACTTTATTAAAAATGATGGATAAAGTTCATTAATAAAGTTCTTTGAGACACTTGTATAAACTATGTATACATCAAAATTCGGGATACGCTTTTTACAATTTGAATTCGAAATTTTCAAGTTGTCTCCACTTGAAAACAAAATAGCGGAGCAACTTGGTTAACAAACTCATCTAAGATATTTATAAAGTTAAAACACTGTCCAAATTTGGTTCGATTTAGAGTATTATTTCGGAAGTTATAGTGATTTTAAATTTTCAAGTGGTAGCCTGATTTCATTTGACCCCGCTTAACTTAAAATATCTGCCACTTTATTAAAAATCGCGGATAAACTTCATTAATAAACTTCATTGAGACCTTTATGTGGCCTGTATTTACATCAAAATTCAAGCAATTCTTGCTTTAAATCTGCTTTTTACATTGTGGGTTTGAAATTTTTAAGTGGCTGCCACTTAAAAACAAAAAGTCGGAGCAACTTGGTTAACGAACTCATCCAAGATATTTATAATATCAGTTAATTGTTTAAATTTGGTTCGATTTGGAGTATTATTTCGGGAGTTATCGTGATGACAAATTTTTCACTATGGGTAGATAGATAGATATAGATAAACGAAGTGATTGCAATGGGTCGATTTCCTAAAGAAATCAACCTAAAAATTGACAAGGAGCTCTATATTAAAACAGTACCATGATACTGAGAACTCAGAACATATAAATCAAGGAAATCTTTAGTTATGAAAATTGTTACTCTAAAACTAACGTACAAAAAAACGCCAAGGTCTTAAAATATTATATATGTAACTAGCAGACCCGACCACGCGTTAGTGCGGCTAAGTAATACGTTGATAATTTGATAAGGTATATAGTATTTCCCCACAACTGGATTTGGCGATTTTTTTTTTTTTTTTTTTTTTTTGCGCCTTTTTGAACGATAACGAAGTTCTGGATTCTTTGCAATAAAATACGGTAACCTGCATGCTTTTATTTTAGATTTATGATTTAGCTTATGATTTTATCATTTATGATTTTTAGATTTATGATTTAGCCATAATCCAGTTGTGGGGAAATACTATAGTTGTTACCCACAACTATAACTTATAATATAACTTCAGTAATTATATTCGGATAATTATAACTTCAGTATCAGTATATCCCCACAGCTGAATTTGGCGATTTTTCTTTGGCGCCGTTTTGAACGATAACGATGTCACTCTGGACTGTTTGTGATATAATATGGCAGCCTATATGTTGTTTATTTTGGATTTATTATTTTATGTTTTTGATTTATGATTTAGATTATCATTTATAGATTTATGATTTAGCCATAATCGCCAACAAAAAATTGCCAAATATCGTTGTGGGGATATACTGATTAATATATTACTGAAAAGATTAATATATTTTAACGAAGTGGTGAGAAGATTCTGAGTATGTTAAAGTTTTAATAGTAAATTTAAAAAGTTAATCAAGAAGGAAAGCATTGAGGATTAAGATAAGAAAATTGCAAGATTTTAAGATCGCATTTCCAGCAATAAATATGAGTCAAAATTTAATGCAAAATACATATATAAATCACAAATTTAATCAGGAACGTTAAATTGGTAAGTTATTAAAGAAAAAGTAAAGAAAAATAAGAGAAATAATTAATTAAAGTTTCGAACATCGATCATATAGATTAGCGTTACAAAACAAATAAACAGACTTAAACTCTTCCACACTTTTAAATAAGTTTTAAATTAAGTTTTAAAATTTAATGTTAAATAAAACAGACTTTTAAATAAGTTTTAAAATATTGAAATGGTTACTTTTTATTTAGAACGTTATGTATAGATCACAAATTTCTAAAAGAAAACGAAGTGATACAGATTAGAATAATGCAACAAAAATTGAAAAAGCAAGGTTATGTCGTAAATAAATTTTTAGCACACGTGTCACGTGAAATAAATTGTAGCATATACATAATGTATCTGATATAAGATATTAACATGTTGCAGCGAAATAAATTTCATATCTATCATCCTTGGCGGGAAAAAAATAGTATCGCCAAATTATCTGGCGCACACATTTAATTCCTTTCAAAAATCATGGTTATTTTAACAACTTATATTAAGAGAGTAATGAATAATATGAAACAATATTTCACACAATACATATTACGAAAATATACATCTAGCTTGTATATTTTCGTGTTACGTTTTTGATCGCCAAATACGAAAAACTCCAAGGACGACAGAGCTTTGAAATTTAAAATTAAAATTTTGTCAATTTAACAGCAAAATAACTCAATCTAACGTATGCACATGATAAATAATACATATCTATACAAAAATATGGGGATTAAAATCCGGAAATAATTTTCCTCGTTTTTAATAATTTTTTACAAAAAATACAATGGGTCATTAACATAAGAAATCTTTTTCTTGATTTCACAGACTGTCAGTGACGTCACACTTCGCTTGTGTATAACTACATACTTTATCAATGCGAATAAAATCTTTAAATTGATTATGACGTCAATTTTCGTGAGATGTATAATTTAACTTTTTATAATTTTTTAACGTTCACGTTCGATTAAATGTATTTACTTTTATGTCGAAAGAAAATGAACTCGTATTTTTTTCTTTTTGGCAACAATTAAACTTATGGAACTCACAGATATTTTGGAGCAACTTTAATAAAGGTCTATAATTAACAAATAATTGCAATAAAACAATATCTATATTAATAAAATCAGACTTTTGTCTGTAAATTTGTCGGAATCAAAAAATTTTGCGATATCTTCACGTCTTACACCCCATGAAAGTCGAAAATGACTTCAGAAAATTTTGCCTGTGTGTGTGTGTGTGTGTGTCATCGTGTCCGAATGCCGCTTTTTTTGTCCGGGAATCACTTAAGAACAGCTAATCGGAATTCAACGGCGCTTAGCAGGAATTTAAGTCTTCACCCAACTTAAAATTATATCTATCAACTTTTCAGAAATTCCCCCCTGTTCCCCCCTAGGGGGTAAAAGACTAAAACACGTTTGTCCGGGCATCACTCGAGAACGGCTGGACGGAATTCAACGGCGCTTGGCAGAAACTTAGGTATTCACCCAACTTGAAATTATATCTATAGAAATTCTCAAAATCATGATTAGTGTTTAAATTGTGGGTAAAAAACGCCTGCGCATGCGCCATAAATATTTTTTTCACTAAAATGCTTTGAATGGAAAAATAAAATATAAAAATAAATTTTTAAGTTAAAGACTTTTGTATTCGCGTGATTCGCACTACAAATTATGAAAAGATTGAAATGAAGTGTTGCCATCTAAGTTTCATACTTTAGTTAATTTAAAAAAATCTAATTGTCGTATCGAAAAACTGTTTACACCATAGGATTCAGAAAAATCACCTCTTTCATTTGGTACTAAATTTGTAATGATAGGTCTGATATTTCTAATTTATTTTTCCCTTTTTCCGTTTTTCCGTTGCCACTTAAATTTCACACTTTAGTTATTTTTTAAAAATCTAATTGTCGCATCGAAAAACTGTTTGCACCCCTGGATTCAGCAAAATCGCCCCTTTCATTCGGTATCAAATTTATAAATATAGGTCTGATATTTCTAATTTATTTTACCCTTTTTCCGTTTTCAACCCAGATTCGATATGGAGCAGCTTTAGTATTGGATCCCTTTGGCAAAATTTGAATTTCGGCACCGAAGTAGCTCGGACGTTTCTCGCCAAGATCTTTAATTACACAATTGAGATAGCCAATTCAGTTCATCTCAAAAATGGCTTAAAATATTTAAAGTCACCAAAGGGTTCCCATACTAAAGCTGTGCTATTTGTATTTATTTATTTATAATATTTTCTATTAAAGACTTCTGTGGTCACGAAATTTGGTGCGTAAATTGTTTGTATGCATCCGGCACTTATTGTAACTGGATTTCACGAAATTCGAAATCCCCCCCCCCCCCACCTTCTCGGAGTCGGAGGGCAATAAGCATGTGTAAAAACATGTTTTTCAGTTTGAATTCGCTTTGAATTATCTTAGAATTTCGAATTTTCGTGTGTGGATATTGATTAAGTGTACGCATTATGCACATTAGTGGGATTTTGCAAAACTTCGAGCTCACCCGCTGAGGGTGGGGAAGTAAGAAGTGGGTAAGTTGTGCCGAAGACAGTGGGGACCCAGACTCCTCACGTTGCGAGCGATTAAACCTCTACCAATCACAGCGAGAACTTAGGTTATTAATAAAAATATGGGATTTTGACAACTCATTTAAGTTTAATGTCCAGCGAAGCGGGCAAAGCCTGCTAGTTGTAATAATAAATTGAGATAAAAACTATCCTATCTCTCAAGTTGGACCAAACTGCACACAGTGTGCAAAATTTCATTAAAATCGGTTCCTTAGTTTAGGAGTTTACCCCGGACAAACATCGTGACACGTAATTTATATATATATACAGATATTCGATACAATGTACAAGACAGTCGGTATTGTAGGGATTATTTCTGAAAGACGAAAAATTTCTTAAAAACTATTATTTGATTTTAAGAAATTTAAAATAATTAATTTTTGAAATTATTTGGGAATTTTCGATTTAATGAAGTTAATTTTTCTTAAAATCTATTAAAAAATTTTATTGAAAATCACTGCTATTTTCCATGTGCGAAGAACGGGTAGATATATTAGACATTCCATTTCACCTCCCTTGACGGTTAATCTTCAGAAGACTCTCATATTTTGATTTAATTGGGATTTAAGGGTAGACCATTTTACTAAACATCACGCTTTTAATAGAAACCACTAGGATTTTAGGTTGATTTCTGTAGAAATCGACCTATTGCAATCACTTCGTTTATCTATCTACCTATCTATATCTATCTATCTGTCTATCTAGAATAAAAATTTTGTCATCACGATAACTACCGAAATAATACTCCAAATCGAACCAAATTTGAACAGTGAACTGATATTATAAATATCTTGGATGAGTTCGTTAACAAAGTTGCTCCGACTTTTTGTTTTCAAGTGGCAGCCACTTGAAAATTTCAAACGGGTATCTTAAGTTAAGCGGGACCACTTGAAATCAGGCTACCACTTGAAAATTTAAAACCATGATAACTTCCGAAATAATATTCCAAATGGAACCAAATTTGAACAGTGTTTTAACTTATCTTACAAATATCTTAGATGAGTTTGTTAACGAAGTTGCTCCGGCATTTTGATTTCAAGTGGAGACCACTTGAAAATTTAAATTGTAAAAAGCGTATTCCGAATTTGTTTGAATTTTGACGTAAATACAGACCATATAAGGATCTCAATGAAGTTTATTAATAAACTATATCCGCCATTTTTAATAAAGTGCCAGATATCTTAAGTTAAGCGGCGCCACTTGAAATCAGGCTACCACTTGAAACTTTAAAATCATAATAACTTCTGAAATAATACTCCAAATCGAACCAAATTTGGACAGTGAACTTATAAATATTTTGGATGAGTTTGCCAATCACGTTGCTTCACCATTCTGTTTTCAAGTGGAGACCACTTGAAAATTTCAAATTCACATTGTAAAAAGTATTCCGAATTTGTTTAAATTTTGATGTATACATAGACCATATAAGGGTCTCAACCAAGTTTATTTTAACAGACATTTTTTGGAAAGTACCGGATATTTTATACTAAGCGGGCCCTTTGAAATCAGGCTTCCACTTGAAAATTTAAAATCACGATAACTTCCGAAATAATACTCCAAATCGAACCAAATTCAGACAGTAATATTATCATACAATTATCTTGAATGTGTTTTCTGGGCAGCTTGTTCCGACATCTTGTTTCTAAGTTGCAGCCACTTGAAATCACGCTGCCACTTGAAAATATGCCATCATGATAACTTTTAAAATACTAAACTGATTCAAATAAAAGTTGGATAGTGAACTTATGGTTCAAATATCTAGGATAAGTTCACTTGGTGACTTGATCCGCAATTTTATTTCCAAGTGGCGGCCACTTGAAAATTTGTCATTATAGTAACTTTAGTAATACTGAATCAATTCGCATCAAATTTGGGTAGTGTATTTATCATTCAAATATCTCAGATAAGTTCGTTGGGCATCTCACTACGCTTTTTAGTTCCCCATCATACTATAGGTATGGGGAACTTAGGTAATCGTGAAAATTTTCGACCTCGGTTTTATGACTTATCTACACGTTTTCAGGTGTGAGGAATCCGAAAATGACAAAATTTCTATGGTGTCTGTCTGTAGGGTGTCTGTTAGTTTGTTAGTCTGTTAGTCCGTTAGTTTGTTAGTCTGTGTACACGATATCTCAAGAAGAAATTATCGCAGAGAGGTCAGATCAGTTTTAAAATATTACTTTCGACACTGGCAAGAACACTATTCATTTGCAACATTCGATTTAAAAAACTTCGTAAGTTATTAGAAATTTACGATTTTCTTAACATGGGAGAATAGGACAAAAATTCACTTAAACTTGCATTAAATGGAAAATTTTTACTGTAAAAATGTCAGACCAGTTTTAAAATATCCAGTTTTGATGCCGGAATGAACATCAGTAACTATAAATATGCTACTTTGAAAATTTCGCAAGTTATTGGAAATTTACAAATTTCTTAACATGGCAGTATAGGGCAAAATTTCACATAAACGTCAATTTTGACAGATATTTTCATCGTAAAGATGTCAGACTTCTTTTGAAATATTATTTAGAGCACTGGCATGAATATTAATGACAATGAATTTTCCAATATAAAGATTTCGTAAGTTATTGGAAATTTACGAATTTCTTAACGTGGCAGAATAGAGAAAATTTCACATAAACGTCAATCTTGAGGGATATTTTCATCGTAAAGATGTCAGACCACTTTCGAAATATTATTTAGGATACTGGCATAAATATCATAGACTATGATTTTTCCAATTTAAAAAATTCGTAAGTTATTTGAATTTACGTTTTACTTAACATGTCAGAATAAGGCAAAATTGAGCATAAACTTCCATTTTGAGGATCCTAAATACATTAGACAACTTCAAAATTACGTTTATGATATTTGTTTGAACATGATTGAATACAAATATTCTACTAGGAAAATTTCGTAAATTATTCGTAATTTACAATTGTATCAACATAGCGAAATTATAAATTTTTCATATAAATATGAATTTTGAGGATTATTGCATTGGAAAAAGTAGCATGAAAACTAAACAACGGAATTGACCCCGATAAAATAAATTAATAAATTAGAATTAGTTAAATATATCGAAGTGAACGGTGGATAGCCTATTAGGCGAGGATTTCATTCTGTAACTGTATCAAGCTTTGGTCAAATTCATTTCTTTTAACATGATTATAATATGTCTCGCACTAGAAATTTCTGAGAATATAAATATGATGGGGAACTGAGCAGAGTCCACCTATGCCAACTAGTTTATTAGTTCTTCATCATACTATAGGTATGGGGAACTTAGGTAATCGTGAAAATTTTAGTTCCCCATCGTACTATAGGTATGGGGAACTTAGGTAATCGTGAAAATTTTCGACCTCGGATTTTTTACTTTTCTACACGTTTTCAGGTGTGAGGAATCCGAAAATGACAAAATTTCTATGGTGTCTGTCTGTAGGGTGTCTGTTAGTCTGTTAGTCCGTTAGTTTGTTAGTCTGTGTACACGATACCTCAAGAATAAATTGTCGCAGAGAGGTCAGATCAGTTTTAAAATATTACTTGCGACATTGGCAAGAACCCTTTTCCTTTGCAACATTCGATTTTAAAAACTTCGTAAGTTATTAGAAATTTACGATTTTCTTAACATGGGAGAATAGGACAAAAATTCACTTAAACGTGCATTAAATGGAAACTTTTTACTGTAAAAATGTCAGACCAGTTTTAAAATATCCGTTTTGATGCCGGAATGAACATCAGTAATTATAAATATACTACTTTGAAAATTTCGCAAGTTATTGGAAATTTACGAATTTCTTAACATGGCAGTATAGGGCAAAATTACACATAAACGTCAATTTTGAGAGATATTGTCATCGTAAAGATGTCAGACTTCTTTTGAAATATTATTTAGAACACTGGCATGAATATTAATTACTATGAATTTTCCAATATAAAGATTTCGTAAGTTATTGGAAATTTACGAATTTCTTAACATGGCAGAATAGAGAAAATTTCACATAAACGTCAATCTTGAAGGACATTTTCATCGTAAAGATGTCAGACCACTTTCGAAATATTATTTAGGATACTGGCATAAATATCATAGACTATGATTTTTCCAATTTAAAAAATTCGTAAGTTATTTGAATTTACGTTTTACTTAACATGTCAGAATAAGGCAAAATTGAGCATAAACTTCCATTTTGAGGATCCTAAATACATTAGACAACTTCAAAATTACGTTTATGATATTTGTTTGAACATGATTGAATACAAATATTCTACTAGGAAAATTTCGTAAATTATTCGTAATTTACAATTTTATCAACATAGCGAAATTATAAATTTTTCATATAAATATGAATTTTGAGGATTATTGCATTGGAAATAATAGCATGAAAACTAAACAACGGAATTGACCCCGATAAAATAAATTAATAAATTAGAATAAGTTAAATATATCGAAGTGAACGGTGGATAGCCTATTAGGCGAGGATTTCATTCTGTAACTGTATCAAGCTTTGGTCAAATTCATTTCTTTTAACATGATTATAATATGTCTCGCACTAGAAATTTCTGAGAATATAAATATGATGGGGAACTGAGCAGAGTCTACCTATGCCAACTAATTTATTAGTTCTCCATCATATACTATAGGTATGGGGAACTTTGGTAATCGTGAAAATTTTAGTTTCCCATCGTACTATAGGTATGGGGAACTTAGGTAATCGTGAAAATTTTCGACCTCGGATTTTTTACTTTTCTACACGTTTTCAGGTGTGAGGAATCCGAAAATGACAAAATTTCTATGGTGTCTGTCTGTAGGGTGTCTGTTAGTCTGTTAGTCTGTTAGTCCGTTAGTTTGCTAGTCTGTGTACACGATACCTCAAGAATAAATTGTCGAAGAGAGGTCAGATCAGTTTTAAAATATTACTTGCGACATTGGCAAGAACCCTTTTCCTTTGCAACATTCGATTTTAAAAACTTCGTAAGTTATTAGAAATTTACGATTTTCTTAACATGGGAGAATAGGAGAAAAATTCACTTAAACGTGCATTAAATGGAAACTTTTTACTGTAAAAATGTCAGACCAGATTTAAAATATCCGATTTGATGCCGGAATGAACATCAGTAATTATAAATATGCTACTTTGAAAATTTCGCATGTTATTGGAAATTTACGAATTTCTTAACATGGCAGTATAGGGCAAAATTTCACATAAACGTCAATTTTGAGAGATATTGTCATCATAAAGATGTCAGACTTCTTTTGAAATATTATTTAGAACACTGGCATGAATATTAATGACTATGAATTTCCCAATATGAAGATTTCGTAAGTTATTGGAAATTTACGAATTTCTCAACATGGCAGAATAGAGAAAATTTCACATAAACGTCAATCTTGAAGGATATTTTCATCGTAAAGATGTCAGACCATTTTCGAAATATTATTTAGGATACTGGCATGAATATCATAGAGTATGATTTCTCCAATTTAAAAAATTCGTAAGTTATTTGGAATTTACGATTTACTTAACATGTCAGAATAAGGCAAAATTGAGCATAAACTTCCATTTTGAGGATCCTAAATACATTAGACTACTTCAAAATTACGTTTATGATATTTGTTTGAACATGATTGAATACAAATATTCTACTAGGAAAATTTAGTAAATTATTCGTAATTTACAATTTTATCAACATAGCGAAATTGTAAATTTTTCATATAAATATTAATTTTGAGGATTATTGCATTGGAAATAGTAGCATGAAAACTAAACAACGGAACTGACCCCGATAAAATAAATTAATAGATTAGAATAAGATAAATATATCGAAGTGAACGGTGGATAGCCTATTAGGCGAGGATTTCATTCTGTAACTGTATCAAGCTTTGGTCAAATTCATTTCTTTTAACATGATTATAATATGTCTCGCACTAGAAATTTCTGAGAACATAAATATGATGGGGAACTGAGCAGAGTCCACCTATGCCAACTATTTTTTTTTCCAAGTGGAGCCACCTGAAAATTTCTTATGACGATAATTTTTGAAATACTTATTTAATTTAAACTAGAACTGGACAATGAACTTATCATACAAATATATTGAATGATTTCGCTGGGCAAGTTGTTTCGCCATTTCGTTTCCAAGTCGCAGCCACTTATACTGCCACTTGAAAATTTGCCATAATGATAACTTTTGAAACATGCCACTGATTTGAACCACAGTTGGACTGTGAGAACCAATCTAGTTATGGCGTCCATCTTTGGTATATCGACATAGAATAATAATAAAGGAAGAAGGAGCATGCCAATACTCTAATGCTTACAAACCCCTTCTAGTGAAATGCCAGCGAAAGCTACTTTTGCTCCTCTCGACCTTGAGGTAGGGCACCCATCCTCAGCGCATTTATCGCTGTTTGTTGTGGGTGCCTTGCAAAAATCTCGCCAACAAGTCACCAACCAATCAGATGGAAGCACTGTTACAACCTTATACCCGGCATTCCTGGATTTTACAAACCGAAACCAACACACGTACGCTCCTTCTTCCTTTATTATTATTCTATGTATATCGATAAGAAGTATTTTCTCGCCAAAAGTCACCAAAAAAGTCGCCATGGTGAAAAGTCGCCAAATTTGGCGCCAAATCCATTACCTGCCTTATTGGATTCTTTTTAATGCGTTTTTAAGGAAAAATTATGCTATTTTAATGCTAAAACAAACTAGAAATGCAGAAAACTAACATTTTATCAACTTACTAAACCTTTTTAAAAGAATTTCTACAAAAAAAAAAAAAAATTCAAATTTGCAACGATATCTTAGATGAGCAACTTTCTCTGCCATTTTGATCCAAGTGGCAGCCACTTAATTTTTCAACACGATGACTTTTAAGATTTTGAATTAATTCGAACTATATGTGTACAATAGACTTATCTCCCAAATGCATTTGATATAGTTCTCAACTTAACGTATCATTTTGTTTCAAAGCGCCGTCCACTTGAAAATTTAATATTCACACAAAAAGGTATTTATGAACCGATTTGCTTAAAACTCCATATGTGCATGGCGTACATCAATATTTCTACCAAGTGCATTAATAATTTGTAGCCGCCATTTTGAAACAAAATGATGGCTACTTGATAAGAAAAAATAAATCAGCCTACCCTTCCGAATAAGCTTCTACGCACTCCCTTTCGCCTCCTTAAGGGTTGAATGAATGAATGAAGGAATAAATAAATGAGTGAGTCAGTGGTATTTCGCGTTATATATGTAGAAATTACATTCCTAATATAATGTGGAATTTAAGCTTAAAAAAATGGATTTTGGTCCTCCCCCGCCCCCCCCCCCCCCCCAAAAAAAAAAAGAAGGAAGGGAAGGTTTTCCTCAAAATCCCTTTACAGTGTGTGTTAGGTACACAGAATCCCGTCACAAACCAAAAATTCGGAAAATTCGCAAAACTCTCGCTTTAGGAGTGGTCCCAAAACGACCTTCACACTAAAAATCGTGACCCAATCTCACATTAAACCGCCACGGCCATGTTTCTTATATGTGTTTCTTATATTTTAAAGCATAAATCATACGGATGCATGTTGTTTTCTTTAAGATATGAAGAATTATGTGAAATTATTTTTTTGGCTCATGTAAAAACACGTTTTACCCTCACCTCCTCTTGGAGGTCGAATTTTTAAAATTCCCGAAATAGCTTTTTAGGTATTTGTATTTCTTATATTTTAAAGCAAAAATCATACAGATATCTATTTTTTACTTTAAGGTTTGAAGGATTTTGTGAAATCACGTTCTACCCTCACTTCACTCCCCCCCACTTCCCCTTGGGTGGCGAAGTTTGTAAAATCGCTTTCAGTAGGTGTCCACGTCACGGAAGAAATGTTCTTATCAAGTTCCATGGTTCTAGGTGCAAGGTTTGGGCAGGGCGTTAATTTATGAATCAATCCGTGGTATTTCGCATTTACATCTATTTATATAATTCCCAAGAGAGATGACGATTCCGATTCGTACTCATCTGTATAGCAAGTTGCCTTTCATATTTTAGTTAATTTTTAAAAATCTAATTGTCCGATCGGTAAGCTGTTTAGTCCGACGGATTCAGAAAAATTGCCCTTTTTATTGGTACCTTATTTGTAACGAAGTTTTAATTAGATTTTTTAAAATTAATTAAAATATGAAAATAATAAACTAGTAATAACTTCAAAATTGGACATTTAAATTTATGAATTGTTGCCAAAAAATAATTACTAGTTATTTATTATTATTATTATTATTAGCATAAAAGGAAATAATGCTTTCACGCGAAAAATAAAAAATTACAAAATATTAAATTTGCTCATGCATATGAAAAAATGAAAAAATGAAAATGGAGTAAAAAAACAACCATAACCTTTTTAATACACTTCAATCTTAGATTTTTTCTTTTTTGTTTTGTTTAAATAGTACGTTTTTGGCACGGATGAATCGCGCTTGGCATGAAAGCTAATTCATTGATAATGCGGGTAATATTTTAAAATTTTGATACTGAAATAGATTGGACATTTTTCGTCAAGGACTATACTTTTGTGAAAGTCACTTTAAGCCAAGTAGCGCATCAAAAGTATAAATAAATTATAAAATATTGAAAAACAGAAAAGAAAGGAAAGGAAAAAGAAAGAAACAGAAAAAATAATCGCATATGTTATGTATTTTTGACTAAAATGGCGATAAGAATCCAAAAGTCGACAAGGAGAGCTACATTAAGGCTGTACTATGATCAGATTTACATATTTACATATTTATTTTCCTACATACCAACTACTATTAACTAACTCAACTACTATTACAACCACAAAAAATCAGTTGTCTCATGCGATAGATGTAGCCGATCATAGCATATTGTAATATTATATTTTGGTGTGAAATTGTTGTTATTTTATAGTTGATCGAATAAATCAAATAAATATAGAAAATAACGTGAAAGAAAATATTATGTACACCACGTATAGTGTTGATCATATGTTACTGAGATTCAGATATAAAATTACTACTGCAATATTTTCGATACTGTCGTTTCGAAACTGTCATCTGATAAGCACCCAAATGGAAGCCCACTGGTAAGCTACAGGCACCCGAGAGCGTGCGAATGAGTGGGGCGCTGCCGAAGGCAGCGGGAACAGGAAGTGAACTTTTGAGCAATTTCATATATATATATATTTATTTATTTAATTTAATTTTTGTTTATAAAGCGATATAGAAAAGAGTTTCCTTTAAATATAGTGACCAGCGAAGCAGGCAAAGCCTTCGTTCATTCACTACCTTACTTGATTTCACATTCCGTTATTTTTGACGGTGTTATATACTAGTTTATAAATAACAGCTTATATTTCTTCAATGAAAAAAAAAAAGATTGCAACTTTCTAAATTTGAAACTCAGACAATTCTTATATTTGAAATATATTTATACTACTAGCAGGCTTTGCCCGCTTTGCTGGACACAATAGTTAAATAAATTGTCAAAATCTCATATCATTTTTAATAACCTGAGTTAAATCTCCCACTGTGTACAGTATAGGTTTTTCCCGCTCGCAACGTGGTGAGTCCGGGTCCCTAGTGCTTTCGGCAGCAACTTGCCTGCTTCTTTCTTCCCCTTCCCCAGCGGCTAAATTCGAAGTTTTGCGAAATCACACCAAAGTACATAATGCGTACAACTTATCAACATCCATACATCAATATTCGCCATTCTAAAATAATTTAAGGCGAATTCAAACAGGGTAACGTGTTTTTACACGTGTTTAATGCCCCCTGGCCCCAAGGGGTAAGGGTAGGGAATTTCGTAAAATCCTATTACAATAAGTAACGTATACATATAAACAATTTACGTACGAAATTTCACGACCGCAGATACCACAGATTTCCCAAGACAAATTTTGCGCGGGTATCTTGAATTTGCTACTTTGTAACCCCCCCCCCCCTCCCCAAAACAAAAATAGAAAATATCCCCCCCCCCCCCCCAAAAAAAAAAAAAAAAAAGTCCTTCCGGATTATTCGGAAAGGTAGGTTGATTTCTTTTTCCTTATCAAGTAGCCGTCATTTTGTTTTAAAATGGCGGCTACAAATTATTAATGCACTTGGTAGAAATATTGATGTAGGCAATGCACATATGGAGTTTTAAGCAAATCGGTTCATAAATACATTTTTATGCGAATTTAAAATTTTCAAGTGGCCGGCGTTTGGAAACAAAATGGTGGGTTAAGTTGACAAATATATCAAATGCATTTGTGAGATAAGTCTACTGTACACATATAGTTCGAATTAATTCAAAATCTCAAAAGTCATCGTGTTGAAAAATTAAGTGGTTGCCGCTTCGATCAAAATGGCAGAGAAATTTGCTCATCTAAGATATCGTTGCAAATTTGAAATTTTTTTTTTTGTAGAAATTCTTTCAAAGAGGCTTAGTAAGTTGATAAAATGTTAGGTTTCTGCATTTCTAGTTTGTTTTAGCATTAAAATAGCCTAATTTTTCCTTAAAAACGCATTAAAAAGATCCAGTAACGCATGTACTGGATTTGGTGCCAAATTTGGCGACTTTTCCTCTATGGCGACTTTTGGCGAGAAAATACTTATTATCGATATACCAAAGATGGACGAACTCGTGATTGGTTCACGAGTTACGTGAATTTTCTAAATTTTTGTTGTTTAAATGATAAATCCATTTTTTAACTTTGATGATTTGAATTGATTAAGTATTTCTAAAGTTCCAGCAAACACATCCAAGATATTTGAAGCATAGTTTACTGTCCAACTGTGGTTTAAATCAGTGCCGTGTTTCAAAAGTTAATATTATGGCAAATTTTCAAGTGGCAGTCTAAGTGGCTGCGACTTGGAAAACAAAATGGCAAAACAATTTGCCCATCGAAATCATCCAGTATATTTGTACGATAAGTTCATTGTCCAGTTCTAGTTTAAATTAAATCAGTATTTCAAAAATTATCGTCATAAGAAATTTTCAGGTGGCACCACTTGTAAAAAAAAGTGGAGTGAGATGCCCAGCGAACTTATCTTAGATATTTGAATGATAAATCCACTACCCAAATTTGATGCGAATTGATTCTGTATTACTAAAGTTACCATAATGACAAATTTTCTAGTGGCCGCCACTCGGAAATAAAATTGCGGATCAAGTCACCAAGTGAACTTATCCTAGATATTTGAATCATAAGTTTACTATTCAGCTTTTATTTGAATCAGTTTAGTATTTTAAAAGTTATCGTGATGGCATATTTTCAAGTGGCAGTGTGATTTTAAGTGGCTGGAACCTAGACACAAGATGTCGGGACAAGTTGCCCAGTGAAAACATTCAAGATAATTATATGATAATATCACTGTCAAAATTTGGTTCGATTTGGAGTATTATTTCAGACGTTATCGTGATTTTAAATTTTCAACTGGGAACCTGATTTCAAGCGGCCCCGTTTAACTTAAGATATCTGCCACTTTATTAAAATTGGCGGATATAGTTTATTAATAAACTTCATTGAGATACTTATGTGGTTTGTATTTACATCAAAACTCAAACAATTTCGGAATACGCTTTTTACAATTTAAATTTGAAATTTTCAAGTGGTCTCCACTTGAAAACAAAATGACGTAGCAACTTGGTTAACGAACTCATCTAAGATATTTATAAGATAAGTTAAGACACTGTTCAAATTTCGTTCCATTTGGAGTATTATTTCGGAAGTTATCATGGTTTTAAATTTTCAAGTGGTAGCCTGATTTCAAGTGGTCCCGCTTAACTTAAGATATCCGCCACTTTATTAAAAATGGCGGATAAAGTTCATTAATAAAGTTATTTGAGACACTTGTTTAATCTATGTATACATCAAAATTAAAAAAAAATTCGGAATACGCTTTTTACAATTTGAATTTGAAATTTAAAGTGGTCTCCACTTGAAAACAAAATGTCGGAGCAACTTGGTTTACAAATTCATCTAAGTTATTTATAAGATAAGTTAAGACACTGTTCAATTTTGGTTCGATTTGGAGTATTATTTCAGAAGTTATTGTGATTTTAAATTTTCAAGTGGTAGCGTGATTTCAAGTGGCCCCGCTTAACTTAAGATATCTACCACTTTATTAAAAATGACAGATAAATTTCATTAATAAACATCATTGAGACCCTTATGTAGTCTATATTTACACCAAATTCCAAACAAATTCGGAATATGCTTTTTACAATTTGAATTTGAAATTTTCAAGTGGTCTCCACTTGAAAACAAAATGGCGGAGCAACTTGATTAATAAACTCATCTAAGATATTTATAAGTTAAGACACTGTCTAAATTTGGTTCGATTTGTAGTATTATTTCGGAAGTTATAGTGATTTTAAATTTTCAAGTGGTAACCTGATTTCAAGTGGTCCCACTTAACTTAAAATATCTTTCACTTTATTAAAAATGGCGAATAAACTTCATTAAAAAACTTCATTGAGACCCTTATGTGGCCTGTATTTACATCAAAATTCAAGCAAATCTTGCTTGAAATATGCTTTTTACAATGTCGGTAAATTTTCAAGTGGCTGCCACTTGAAAAATAAAGGTCGGAGCAACTTGATTAACGAACTCATCCAAGATATTTATAAGATTAGTTCACTGTCCAAATTTGGTTTGATTTCGAGCATTATTTCGGGCGTAATCGTGATGACAAAATTTTCATTATAGATAGATAGATAGATAGATAAACGAAGTGATTGCAATAGGTTGATTTCTAAAAAAATCAACCTCTAAAAATGTGCTTTTTGAAATATCCTAAAGAAGACGCGACTGCTATTTTTACCATCTTTGCTCCTTTTTTCGCAGAGTTCTACCGAAAAATCCGGAATTAGTGAAATTTCCTCCCTTCCCTCTCCTTAAAAATAAAAATTTCCTAAATTGCAGATAATGTTTTACTTTTACTCATGGGTAGTCTCCCCATGTGCAGTTTCTTCGCTGCGAAGTAATATGGAGCCGAGTTATGCTTACAAATATGTTTTTGCCTTCTATCCCCCCCCCAAAGGGAAAACGGGGGTAATATTGATAAATCTCGTTACTTTAGGTGTCGGATACATATAAACAATCCAAGCATCAAAATTCGTGACCGCAGCTCCTATAGATTTCTCAGGTCAAACTTAGCACTAAAAGGGGTGTCTCGATTTTGCCCCTTCGCAACACCCCCCTCCCCCCCCCCCAAAAAAAAAGTGTTTTGAGAAATATCCTAAGAACGCGAATGGCTGTTTTTAACACCTTTTTTCCCATTTTTCGTAAAGTTTTACTCAAAAATCAGGAATTTGAGAAATTTTCCACCAAAAATCGATTTTTCCTCTCCCTCCCTTTAAAAATAAAAAATTCTTAAATCGCATATAACTTTTTTCTTGTACAGACGTCTAGTCTCCCCATGTGCAACTTCTTTACTGCAAAATAATTTGGAGCCGAGTTATGCTTACAAATGTTTTTTTTGTTTTTACTTTTGCCCCCCCCCCCCCCCCAGGGGGAAAACGGAGGGGAATTTCGAAAATATTGATAGATATAATTTTAAGTTGGTTAAAGATCTAAGGTTCTGCCAAGCTCCGTTGAATTTCGTTCCCCTCAAATTTTCCTAAATCGCAGATAATGTTTTATTTGCACTCATGTGAAATTTCTTTACTGTGAAGTAATATGGTGCCGAGTTATGCTTACAAAGGTATTTTTACCTTTTCTGTCCCCCCAAGGGGGGCGGGGGGCAATTTCGAGAAATTCCGTTACTTTAGGTGTCAGATACATGTAAACAATCTAAGCACCAAAATTCGTGACCGCAGCTCCTATAGATTTCTCTGGACAAATTTAGCGCTAAAAGGGATGTTTAGATTTTGCCCCGTCGTAACCACCCCCTAAAAAAAAAAAAAAAAAAAAATCGCAAATCCCAAAAAACAAAAATGTGTTTTTGGAAATATCCTAAGGAAGTCGGATAGCTTCTTTCAACATCTTTGTTCCATATTTGGTAGAGTTCTACTCAAAATTCCGGAATTAGCGAAATTTCCAGCCAAAAATCGTCCCCCCCCCCTCCCACCCCTTTAAAATCGAAAATTCCCAAATCGCAGATAGCGTTTTATTTGTACTCATGTCTAGTCTCCCCATGTGCAATTTCTTTACTGCGAAGCAATTTGGAGCCGAGTTATGCTTACAAACGTGTTTTTGACTTTTGCCCCCACCCAGGGGAAAAACGATGGGGAATTTCGAAAATATTGATAGATATAATTTTAAGTTGGGAAAAGACCTAAGTTTCTGCAAAGCGCCGTTGAATTCCGTCCAGCCATTCTCAAGGGATGCCCGGACAAAAATAGCGTTACAGACATACGGACGCCATGACACAAACACACGCAATATTTTCTGAAGTCATTTTCGGCTTTCATGGTGTGTGAAACGTGAAGATATCGCAAAATTTTTTGATTCTGACAAATTTATAGACATAAGTCTGATTTTATTAATATAGATAAGCGAAGTTTACTAATAATAAAAAAAAGAATATCTATACTTTTTCAAATGCATGAAATTCTTTTTTGTTATTTTTACAATGGTATATGAATATATATGAGTAGATGACAGTGATTACATCTGCATTCTGATTTGTATTCAGTTGAGCTCAAGTTTGTTCGCATGTTACCAGTTATCGTAGCGCATACGTTTTAGATGTTTCATGAATGTTTTCATACAGAATTTCATTACAGTTCTTTTACAAGGGATAGAAAAAAGGATCCTCATGAATTAAGGCCTATAGACTCAAATTATTTGAAATGAGTGTTAATATTGTTAACTTATTTAAAACACATAAAACTAATAACTAGCATGTCTACACCTCGCTGCACAGGTTGAATAGTGTTTATAGAATTTTGAAATCAATGAATGAACTAAACAAAGAAGGTGCAGGATGGAAAGAGAAATGCATGAAACATTTCCCGAAGTCTTTAATAGAAAATAATGCAAATAAAAAAATAAAAAAATTCAAAAGGTTTAGTATTTACTTCCTTGGTGATTTTAAATATTTTTTGCCATTTTGGCAATGAACTAAAATGTCTGTCGCAACTGCGTAATTAAAGACCTTAATGCAAAATTTTGAAATTTTGACATAAGAGTTCGATATTAAAGCTGTGCAAAAAAAAAAAAAAAAAAAAACTTTACAGTTTTATGATGTTTACAATATCGAAATTACAACTATTTAAAATTAAGGTGAAAACATAAAAAAAAAACTTCATAGGTTACACATAAATTATCCATAAAAATGAGTATTTTTATTTTACTGTAGAAAATAAAAGTATTTAATTAAACAAAAACTTCAAACTAATGCTAATTTCTACCTGAAAAATCTGTAGAATTCTATCTGTATGAAAATATTTATTTACACTCGAACATACATGTATAAGAAAAGAATTGTAATCATGATAAAAACTGGGCTTTGAGATTTTGGTGGTATATCTATACGTTTTGAGGTCCCCGAAGTTCATTTTTGCTTTGAACGATGATGTATGTATATGAGTGAACACGATATAGTCTAAATATTTAGTTCTAGTTAGCTGAAAGTTAATATATATGTTATCCGTCATCGTTGCACGAACTGTATAGATTTTGGCGAATCTAGCATTTATAGTTCTTTCATAGACACACAAAGAAAAATTCATTATCATTACGGCCTATGGAATCAAAATATTTAAAGTACAATAGCGTCTAAATGTCTTTTCGATTAAACCGAAAATTTATATACATATTATAGGTCACTGTCACATGAACTGTATAAATCTTGGTGAATCTAGCACTTACAGTCTTTTTTTTTTTTTTTTTTTTTTTTCCCTTAAACTGGGGTACAACGAAATATTCTTTATCATTATGACTTATGGGTTTAAATTATTTGAAATGCAATAATAAAATTAAACAACGTACCAACTATTTGAAAGAAAATACTACAACACCCTATTATAATTTTATCTTTTGTTTATTTAACGACGTCTCTTACTTTATTTTTTTTATACAACAGTTAGTTACTTAATATTCTGAAAGTAGAGTGGGTTATCACTTCAGATTTCACCTTTTTAATAATTTTAAAGTTAAAATGGGGTTTTTATTTCATATCTTTTGAACTAATTATCCGACTGAATTAAACAATACGGCGTTAGCTAGATTTTGTCCTGATTAATAAGTGTACCACTTTTCGTAGCGATCGGTTGAATAATGTAGCTTTGTACATCGAACTAAAAATTCGGAAAGACAAACCTTCAGCTTTATATATATGTATATATTGCTTTGATATGAGATTTAGTCATTCTAGGGCAGTGGTGTGCACAACACATATAGTTCTTTTACAAGGGAAATATGAAATAATTTACGCATATTTCATTTTAACGGTTCTCATTCGGCAAAGTGTTTTTCGGACGTTATTTAAAAGAGACGTTAAAAGCACGTTATTTAAAAGAGAATGAATCGGATATATATTTTTAAATTTTGTTACAGCGTGGTCAATGCTGGAAACTGCGTGCCTTCATAATTCTTTTACAGGGATGCTTAAAATTTTTTGGATACATTACATTGAATAAACGTTCAAACTATAAGGTTGATAAGTACTCAAACAGATTATTATACTTTTCACTTTGTTTATTTACTGAAGTATTCAATTATTCAAATTTGTTTAAATGTCTGAAAACTGTCCGAAATGTCCGAAAATCGAATGAAGTTTTATTTCCTTGTTTGTTTGTTTTTCTTACGTAAAACACATTTTCCTACCTTCCTTCCTTTTTTTTTTTTTGCGTGTGTGTGTGTGCGCGCGCGCGAGTGTGAATGTCAAACCTCCGGAATTATCTAAATATCGAAAAAATATCTTGTATATAGATTTATTTTAATGATATTCTTACAAGTTAAATTCTTGACATCAACACCCTTTTTTACTTTCCGAACATACATATAGAAGGGAAATACTGTAATCAGGACGAAAATCCGACTTTGAGATTTTAATATTTCTACACGTTTTGAAGCTCCCTGAATTCATCTTTGAAATTTTTACGGTGATATATGTAAGTGTGTATGTATGTGAATGAACATGACAGCGTCTAAACGCTTAGGTCGATTAAGCTGAAAATTGGTAGGTATGTTATACGTCACCGTCACATGAACTGTACAAATTTTGGTGAATCTAGCACTTATAGTTTTTTTTTTCTTTAACAGGGACACTAAGAAAAATTCTTTATCATTATAGCCTATGGGCTCAAATTATTTAAAGTGCAATAACGTCTAGACGCCATATTCGAATAAACTGAAAATTTATATAGATATTATAGATCATAGTCACACAGGAACAGTATTAACTTTAGAGAATCTATAACTTATAGTTGTTTTTTACAGATACAACAGAAAATTCTTTATCAATATGACTTATAGGTTCAATTCATTTAAAGTGCGAAAGCGTCTAAATGCTTTTTTTGATTAAGCTAAAAATTTATATACATGTTACAAGTCACTGTCGCACGAACTGTATAGATATTAGTGAATCTAGCACTTATAAATTTTTACAGGGACACACAAAAAAAAAAAAAAAAAAAAAAAAATAGCATTAATTTAATGAACATGCCATACGGAGGAAAATACTCAAACACCGTATTAAAATTTTCTCTTTTGTTTATTTAACGACTTCTCTTACTTTAATTTATTTATACTAACGTTAATTATTTAATGTTCGGAATGATTAGTAAAATCACTCCAGAATTTTTCAACCTAATTCGGTGTATTTTCGAATGCTGGAATGACATTCAATTTGAATAAGATAACCATTTTTATCTCATTGGAAAAAAAAAAAAAGTATGCAATTTTCTTTCTACAAAATTATCTGAAAAACAGGCAATAAGATGTGATAAAATTGACGTGATAAGAGAAAAAGATTATAGCTATAAATAAAATTATTTTTCAGTGAAATATGCAGCAACAAGTTTATAAGTTATTCTCCTATGTAATCGTAATACTTCTAAAATGTAAAGAAAAAAAAAAAAAAAGAAAATTATTTACATTTTACGTATAAGACAAATTATATCATACATAATTGAAAGTAATAATTAAAAGCAGATGTGAAATATCTGAAACGTGTAGTTTTAGCTATCATACATATACTCAGATGAAAAATTTTGTTCAATGAACAAAAATTTGACTATCACAATAAGAATCCCTATTTAAATGCGTTCCAATAGAAATTTTGTTTAGATTAACAAAATAATTTTGATTGATTTATTCTAACAAAAACTTCCTAAAACTACACAAACTATCTGGAGCGACTTTAATGGGCTTTCGAAATACTATGTAATTAACGGGTGTTTAAATAAATTTAAATAAGAGAAGTCGTTAAATAAACAAAAGAGAAAATTAAAATAGGTTGTTTAAGTATTTTCCCTTAAATAGATATTTTTTAATTTAATGCTATTGCCCTTGAAATAATTTGAGCCCATTGGTCATTATGATAAAGAATTTTTCATTGTGTTCCTGTAAGAAAAAAAAAAAAAACTATAAGTGCTAGAAAGATTAAAGTCTTTACAGTTCGTGCTACGATAACCAGTGTTGTTCACGAAAGCGTTCGTGAGCATAGCTCAAAATTTTTGAGTTTTGAGTTGAACTTCGCTCGTTTTTAAAATTATGAACTTGAGTTGAGCGAAATTCGTTTTATTCACGAACTTGAGCGTGAAAAAGCAATTCAAACTCAAACTCATATTAAATATTTCCGTCTGAAATATAAAAAGGAAAGTAGAAGAAGAAAACGGCAGAAAAGATAATAATTGTGCAAAATGGATCCCGGAAAACCGGGCACTTGGAAAAAAAGGCACTAGTAAAAAGGGCACCCGGAAAAAAGGGCACAGGAAAAAAGGGCATTTTTAAAATTTGGAAATCGCAAAAAACAATAAACATTAAAGAATGAATTTAAATAATTATTTTCATAATACGTTTTTAGAAATTTCAATCAATTAAATTGGTATCACTTTCACTTAGTATATATCTGAAGGAAGGGAGGGGGGGGGGTCTAGGAGCAGATTGAAAGAGAATAATTGTCTTTATATTACCTTCTTACTGATTTTAATGAAACTTTCTCTGATAGTCACTTGCTGTTCATGACAAAACTACAGTGTCACACATACTTCAGGGCTCAATTTGTCACTTTAATACCCCCCCCCCACACACACACACACGTTTTTTGCATCTGAAGAAGAAAATCAATATTCTTTCGAAACCGTAGTGCTTTCCTTTATCGTATGGTGTGTGAAGAAGTTTTTTATGTTTAAATATTTATTGTATACCAGTACTTTAATTTATAATAAAAGCACAGTATGATTAGTATTATTAATCGTTTTATAGGGTCGTAGAAAAATTTTCCGGCACATTAGAAGATATAAATGGAAATTGCTTGCTGTGAAATTTCTGTTGTATTCTGTGCACTTTCCAAAAAAATTTAAAAAGTGTTTATGTCGGTTTGTCTATTTGTATGTCTGTCTGTCCTCGTTCCCATTTTTGTAAATATTTTTAGAATTCTTTGAAATTGGTACACTTTATTAAGATTGTTTAGCTGTGGAATGTTTCCGTTTGAAAGTCATAACTCGCATCTTAACTATGTTTATATACAGTCATATACAGGATAATTCAGAATATGGAAACATTACGATCTAAGAAAGGTTTACAGCACATTTCCTAATCTTTTTTATTAAGCTAAATACGAAATTAACATACATACTTTAGATGCAATAAATGATGTTTCCTATAGAAAATATTATGATTGACATTATTGATTCATTTACAGTATATCTTAATATATATAAATCTCGTGTCACAATGTTTGTCCTCAATGGACTCCTAAACCACTTAACCGATTATAATAAAATTCGCACACCATGTGCAGTTCGATCCAACTTGAGAGATAGGAGAGTTTAAATCTCAAATTATAGTCGCAATTTTAATTTATTGCTAATTATTTGTCTGTTATTATTTGACAGTCACAATTATCTGTTAACTCCAAATGATTCTAACAGATGTCGATACCTTTCGACTGGGTTGAAATGAAAGCTGAAATATATTTGGTGCTGCCATCTACACAAAGAATCTTCAACTTTTTAACCTATTAATAAATTTCGTATAATTCAATTATTTCCACTTTTTAAATTTTTGGTGTTAGCATAGCCGGCCACGTGTTACTTAGACTGAAGTGTAAATTGAATTCATATTATAATGAAGATAATACAGTGAAATTAATCCTGTTTTTTACTTATTTGTGCTTCATTGATCAAAACTTTATAATTTAATATATATATATATATCTTTATATATAAAATTTATTATGTTTGTCCGCGATGAACTCCTAAACTAATGAGCCGATTTTAATGAAATTTGGACACTGTGTGCAATTTGGTCCAACTTGAGAGATAGGATAGTTTTTATTGCAAAATTCGCCTCCCAAAAGGGGGGGGGGAGGGGCCAAAACGTGATTTCACAAACAAACAAACAAACAACAACAACCAAAAAAAAAAAAAAAAAAAAAAAAAAAGAAATGCAGATAGACTGTTCAAAATTGGTATAGAGAGGTTTTAGAGGCCTGCAAATCGAATGAGGATATTTTCGAAAGTGTAAAGTTATTAGGAGGGGCGGGTAAGGGGGCGGAGGGGCAAAAAAATAAAAATAGAGTTACATCGCTAAAAATTGGTACATAGAAGTTTTTGATACGTACAAATCGATTGCAGATATTTTCGAATTTGTAAAATTATTAAGAGGAGCGGGAAAGGGGGGGGGCAGAGGAGCAAAATATAAAAATGGAGTTAAGATCATTCAAAATTGGTGCATAGAATTTTTGATACCAACAAATCGATTGCGGATATTTTCGAATTTGTAAATTTATTAGGAGGGGCGGGAAGGGGGGCAGAGGGGCAAAAAATAAAAATATAGTTAGATCGTTCAAATTGGTGCATACAGGTTTTTGACACCTACAAATAAACTGTAGATATTTTCGAATTTGTAAAATTATTTAGAATAGTGGGAGGGGGGAGGGCAAAGGGGCAAAATAATAGAAATAAGAGTTAGAACTTTGAAAATTAGTATTATTAAGTTTTAAGGCCCGATAAATCGATTGCGGATATTTTCGAAAGTATAGAGTTATTAAGAAGGGCGGGAACGGTGGATGAAGAAACGGTGCGCATGGTTTGCGCAGGTATACACTGCCGCAGGCAGTGGGGGTCCGAACAGATTATTCCACCAATGAGAGAAGATTTTTTTGTATTTTATATCATTTTCCTTTCGATAATATATGGATTCATTATGAGTGTCGAACATTTTTCCCGATCAGATTTTTTTTTTCTCTTTTTTTTTTTTCACATGTTAAAAATTAATGCAATTTTGAGAATTCTTTAATTATAGTGAATCATTTAAAAATAGGGACCAGCGAAGCGGGCTAAGTCTGCTAAGATCAAGGATGTTATCAAGGATGGTCTTTATTCGTAAATAATAATTTTAATATATTGAATATTTTACTACATTATAATTCAACGTATAACATAGCCACAGCAACGCGTGGCCGGGTCTGCTAGTATATATATATAATTCCAGTTAATTGTTTCTATTATAAATATATGTATATATATTTATTTTCACTTGAAAAAGTTAAAAAATAATTCTCATTATTTTCGTTTCTATGAAATTATGTCCTACTGCTATATTAAAAATTATGGAAAAAAAAAAAAAAAAGTATGACTGCGCCACCCTTTAAGAGATTGGTCCTCAAATTTAAGGAGCATCAGTTTAGGTCAAGGTTCAATTAAATACCAAGTTTGGTTAAATTTCGTTCGTTGGTTCGTGAGATACAGCGTTCACAAAATTATTGACGCACGCACAGAGAGAGACACACAGACAAACATTTTCTAAAAATTATCAAATCGTGCTCAAGACATCTCAAAACTTGTAAATACATCGAAAACTTTAACGAATCTAATACTTTATTCTTATGTATATAGAAGAAAGTAAAAAGAAACGAAAATGATGCATCATGCATAGATTGTTAAATATAATATTTTTGAACATTACGGGATCGATTATAGGGAAAGTAAGAATGTTTTAGGAAAAATTTGATTGAATGTCAGTAAAAAAGTAAACAAAAATAAAATACTAATGTATTAATTTAATTGTCATTGTGAGCAGAACGAAATTTGTTATAAATAGATGTTTTAAAACTTTTATTTCTTTCATTGTCATCAAATCATATTTTCAGGCGTTGGACTCCGATGAAGTATTTCTACAAAATATCGCGTTTTATAAAATATTTTTAACTCACTCCTAGAAAACAAAGAATGTTAAATAAAGATAAGTAATATTTTTTTCATCTTTGAGATTAGAAAACAATGAACAAAGGCGGTTGATACATTCCAGTATTTATCTTTTTCACACTAGAATTCAGGGAAATAGAGAATATTCTTTTCATTGTTTAAAGTTTAGATAACAATACCTTAATTTTTTTAATCAAAGGCATTTATCTTAAAAACTGATTACCGCCGTTTTCCAGAACCGCACTATTCTCTGAAAATTATCAAAAGTTTGACATAATTATTCTTTAGAAAATTTCTTATTGTTTTTCCAAGTATAAAAGTTAGATTTTCAAAATCGAAGGGTGTTTCTTATTAGCGATATGATAAAAATTCGCTTATCACAAATAAAAATATCCCGACAAAGGTGAATTCAGTTCGACCTCTTTTTGACATTGTTTTATCATCATATCTTTTATTACATCGATTCAATACAGCGAAAAGCACTTTTAAATGTAGCTATTGACAGAGTAACATCTTGAAGACAAATATTTTGAATTTACATTAATGAAATACGATCTTTAATATTGAAGAAAATTTGTTGGATACATTCAGGACCAGATTTCTCACGAGGCAAATGGGGAAAGCGCCCGGGCTCACAGTTATAAGAATGCGCCAAAATAAAATGAAATTAAAACATATTACATACATTCAAAAGTTAGTTTGTGCTTTGTACGGTAGAAGAGAGCTCTTAATTAGTAATATTGTCCTGGACCTTCTTTCTGTGAGTTAGTCTCTCTCTGGATATATTTACGCTTTCACATATTTTTTTACTGTAGTACTGTAGAAAAATGTCATTTCTAATACTGTAGGGGCATTTTACCCTTAAAAGTAGGTTCGAGTTACATTTTGCCCTTAAGAGCGGACAATAGGGTAGGTGCTCCAGTGATTGACATGCTCCAGTAATTGACATCTATCCCGAAATAATTAATAACTAAGAAAAATAATAAAAGCATATATTTTACAATATAAGAATTTTAACATTTTATGCCAAACACCGGAGCATAGGGTGCTAATAACTGGTAAAAGGAATAACTAGCAGCATCAAACACTGGAACATAGGGTGCCAATTGCTGATAAAATGAAAAACTTGCAGTGTTAATTACTGGAACAATGAGTGGGTGTCAAATAAAAATTCATAATATATTATATATATATATATATATATCAAATGTATATATTTTAATATGTATGTGGTTCTGAATGTCTTTCATGTCATAAGTATTAACTTAAGATTTCTAAAAATATTTTCTGATGACTAGAACATTAAAAACATCAGACATTGCTTTAAAAGTGTCAATCATTGGAGCACTTACCTTACCCAACTTCGCCGACAGCCGTGGTGGCGCATGTTATTCCATGGGAAAATTTGTTAGCATAACTACTCACTGCCTAATGTTTTTTTTTTTTTTTCAGTTTCGTTTTCACATTCAGAAAATTCCCAATCATTAAAATAGTACTCATTTTCCAAAAATTGATTTTTTTAATTTTTAGAATTTCATTTTGCAGTTAAAAAAATGAGAAAAATGAAAAATGCAATTAGTGAAAATTCGCGTTTTTGAACTCAAAAATAAAATATAAAAAATTTTAAAAATCAGTTTTTCGAAAATGAGTACTAATTTAACAGATGTGGATTTTCTGAAAGTGTACAAAATGTAAAAAAAAAAAAAAATAGCTTAGGTACAGAGTAATTATGGAAACAAATTTTCCCATAGAATAATATGGGCCACGGCTGTCGGCGAGATTAGGTATTGCCCGCTCTTAATGCCGTTGAATTAATCAGATTGCGTATTTTTATTAGAGATAAATAAGATTCAAAACTGAATTAATAACAGAATTTCTTGTGTAATACAAAAATGGATTTTCAGATGATCAGAGAGATTTTTATCATAAATTGTACAATTTCTTCTCTTTTTTACTTTCACTATGATAATAGAGAGAGTATTGTTTTTGAAAAAAAATTTCGAAATCGGAGATTTTAGTATTTACATGTTTTAAAGTCTCCTGAATCTGAAAATCAGGCTGTTGCTCTCTCTCTCTCTCTCTCTGTCTATCTGTTTGTGTGTGAGGCAAAGTCTATTATTAGCATAACTTAAGGACAAATATTGGCAGGAACTCCAAACTCGGTATTTAAAATTTTTATTAAGTGAAGATGTTAACTGAAACACTGTGATGTTAAAAATCTCACACATACACATATATATCTTAAAATAAGAAAGAATTTCAAATAATTTGCGTCTGAAAAAATCATAGAAATTTAGTAACATACTATTATGTTAACATTACATTTTATAATTTTTCCTCTTTAAATATCATCTTGATTCTTTGTAGTTTCTTTCATACATTGAAATAATTACAAGATAAAAAGAACTTTTATATACCATGTTTTTAAATTTTCTGTTGAATCATATAAACGCTACTGAAGGCAGCGGGAACCAGGAGTAATTGGATAAAAGTATTAAAAAAATTCCTGTCTATCGTATTTTGAGCTATTATAAAAATTTCAAATGACTATCTAGCCGGGAAGTTAGTTAAAATTTGATTGCAAGCTTTGTACTGGTAACGCTGCCGAAGACAGCAGGGTCCCGAAGCAATTGGATAAATATATTTTTAAAATGCATTTTCACTGTATTCTGAACTATTCTGAAAGTTGCAAATGTCTAGCTACTCGGGAAGTTCGTTAAATAAATTTTCTGTTGAATCATATACACGCTGCGGAATACAGCAGGGACTTGAAACAGTTGACTAAAAGTATTAAAAAAATGTATTGCCACCGTGTTTTGAGCTAGCCTGAAAGTTTCAAATGCCTAGCTAGTCGGAAAGTTAGTGAAAAATCAATTGCAAGCTTTGTACTGATAATGCTGCCGAAGGCAGCAGGAACCCGAAACAGTTCGCTAAAGGTATTTAAAAAATGCATTTTCACCGTGTTCTGAACTATTCTGAAAGTTTCAAATGTCTAGATAGTCGGGAAGTTAGTTAAATAAATTTTCTGTCGAATCATATAAGCGCTGCCGAAGGCTGCGGCACCTGAAATAGTTGACTAAAATTATTAGAAAAATGTACTGTCACCGTGTTGTGAGCTGTCCTGAAAATTTCAAATATCTAGCTAGTCGGGAAGTTAGTTAAAAATCGATTGCAAGATTTGTACTGGACAAACAAACAAACAAACAAACAAGAATCGAAGTTAATAAAAACATGTTAAAATACGTTTCATTATGTCCTGATGCCCAGATAACTATATCTGTTTCTCATGAAAATAGTAATGAAAACTTAATTGCTATTCCAAAGGCCAAAGAAGAGCTTTTATCAATGTCTCAATTTCTGTAACTTATAATAATGTCTTTCTCTAACAACATAACATTTTCTATGTTATTCTTTTTGGATTAAATTTGCGCTCTCATGGTTGCTTGTAACGAATTTCTGGCAAAATATTGAATTTGGCAAAAAAGCAAAAAATATTTGAACTAAAGTTTTTGAATTTCCTAACGGAAAGAAAACAGATGTTGGTTTGGCGGAATTTTAATGTATCATTGTGGAATCAATGATGGAAGTGATGCCAAACAGCAACTTCATTTGTTCACTCCACTTTTTGTAATCTCCTGTGACCCCTCCCCACACCCCACTCTTGTGCGTTCATTCTTCGCATTCTTAACATTATATCTTCAATTTTTTTTTTACATTACAATATTTTACATCACTTATTATTCTTATGAATGAATAAAAAGAAAATTTCCACCTGGATTTCAAGTCATGCCTCTATCATTCCTTATAGTGTACATTGTTGGCACAACATTATACAGGTAAATAAGCTTATTTACAGCAATAAATATAAAAAATTTACTGTTTGCATTAATTGCTGAAACTAAATTTATTCTACCTTTTTCACAATCATTATTAATAAAACAGAAACAAGCTAACAGTTTACGCTTAAAAGGGCTTAAAAGGAAAATATTCGTGTTGCTTTTGCATAAAAACAGTGATATATACATGCAACAAAATTCTGTGTGAAAAGGGTGCACTTTTACTACCATTTTACATATTTGGAGAACCAAATTATAGTATAGGTGGTTTCTTTGCACTGTTAAATGGAATTTAATGCACTGTTTAATGGAAAATAACAAACGGGTTTCGGAAAGGGATGATTGTTTGATAATTTCCTCAACGGTAAGTAACACTTCCCACATTGATTTTTGCACTGAATTTTTTTTTTTTTTTTTACTGACATCTAGAAACTAAATTGTTCTCTATTAAAAATAGTTCCACGCAGGGCCCGACAATGCTTTTTGAAGACACGCTGATGCTATTTGGAGGCCCCCTTATCCTGCTGTAAAGAGCTCGCCAAAAGGACCCATTCTGAAAAACGAAAATTAATTAAAATAGTGCATTTTTAAAAATTTCTCTTCAATTTCCTTATTTTTTTAGAAACCTAGTTTTAGGTTCAAGACAAATGAAAAACTGAAGCATATTGGTCAGCCAAGGTTTAGGAAATTAGTCATAAAATTTCATAACTGTTTAAACTCCCTAATAAAATATAGAAAGAAAATTTAAATTTTTGTTTTTAATAGACACATAATGAAAAAAATTGTACTATTACTTTTCCATTTTTGGAAATGAGGCCCTGGGCCAGTGCCCCGTGTGCCCGTGCCATAATCTGGCCCTGGTTCCACGTCCTCTTTATAAATTCTAGTTCCCTTTGCTAGCTAGTTTTAAAAATCTCTATTAGAAATCTTGATGTTTTCCGATACTATCGTGATCAAACTTATTTATAAATCGCAGCAAATAAATGCAAACTCAAGAGGCAAGTTTTAGTAACTATAAATCTTGGTTTATAAAACAATTCTAGAAAATCAAGTGAGAATTTTTCACAATACAAAGGATTCATGGTATTCAAAATATTGTTTCACCATCTAGAAAAGTACAGATTAGAAATTATTGATCATTTCATCCACCTATCCAGACTATTTGTTTACCTTATACGCATAGCACGTAAATCTATATTGCTAGTTTAGGGATTCAGAAAATGACTACTTATTCGTTAGATAGAGGGGGTGTAATTTTTTTTCTCTGTGTAACTATAGAAGGAATTCTATATAAAGAAATATTTTATACTTTGTTATGTTTTAAAAATTACAATCGAAATATAACGCTATTACTTGATCACAAAATATACTAAGCAAGTAATTTAAACATTTTTATCTATCTTTAAAATAATTAAACGTTTCTGAGTATACTGGGGTGCAAAATTTTAGGAACAACCTTTTTTTCTCGTTTTCTTCTTTTACGCATAATTTTCAAATAAATGAACATGTGGATATAAAAATGGATGGAATATTCGTTATCAAATCATTAGTTTTATATCATTTTAACAAGAATAATAATTTTTAAACTGATATTAATTCAAATTTTTTCAAAAATAAGTTTTGGAAGAAAGGAATTATTATTATTATTTTTAATTTTAAAAGAAACTAAATGAGAAATGATGCTAAGGATATATTACAGATAGGTGACGACGAACATGCATCTAAATGATTCCCTAAAGCAGAATACTTTTAGGTGTTCTGCAACAAGGTTTCAGGTAATCAAAATGTTTTACAAGGACACGCATGCGTTTTACAAATTTACTCTGACAATATTATTGACGCACTCATAAAAAATATAAATCTTAGAATTCGATGTGCTGTAATATATGCGTATAATAACAAAACAATAATAATAATAGTAAAATAGCATTCAAAGATATTTTTACTGAAACTTGTAAGTAAAAAAAAAAAAATAATAATAATAAAAATAAAAATAAATAAAATAAATAAATAAATAAACCGAGGCTGACAGAAAATTCCCCATGTAATCAACTAACAACTTTATAACAATTTTGATAAATTGTTTTAATTTTGATGACATTTGTTGACGACAATTTGTTGACATTTTTACGTATAGAAAGTAATTTCTTAAAGACATAAGCAGGTTCTTATCGACGAATACATTTTATTTAATGAATATTCAGCGCGTAGCTAGAGCCCGTAATGTTATTATTCTGAAAGTTGTCGATATTTTAGCGTGTAGAAATTCAATTTTTATGACAGAAACGGTAGACAAGAGTTTTTAAGACAGTTCTAGTCGACGAATGTACTTCATTTAATGAATACTCATCCCGTAGATATAACTTGTAATGATATTGGTAAAAAAAAAAGTTATTTACATGTTAGCGTATAGAAATTATTTCTTAAAGACACAAGCAGGTTCTAGTCGACGAATGCACTTTATTTAATGAATATTCGGTGCTCAGATAAAGCCCGTAATGATATGGTTATGAAAGTTGGTGATATTTTGGCGTGCAGAAAATAACTCTTAAAGACATAAGCAGGTTCTAGTAGACGAATGCACTTCATTCAACCCTTAGATAGAGTCCGTAATGATATTGATTAAAAAAAAAAAGTTATCGACATGTTAGCATATAGAAAGTAATTCTTAAAGAAATAAGCAGGTCCTAGTCGACGAATGCACTTTATTTAATTAATATTCAGTAAGCAGTTGAATAATTTTTTGGGGGGCTACAAAAATTAATGTTCTTGAAACAATCCGATGAAATGGTCATTTTTACTACAGAAATCAAATAAATATTGTTAAATAATAATACAGAGCATAAATTTCGCTAAATCGGGAACAACCGAATATTTCGAAGTCTGAATGGAATTTTAATTCATCGAAAGTATCGTCAGTGTTGGAATTTTCAAGGTAATTCTACGCGAAAAACCAATGCACCATTACAATATTTATCGAAGTAGACTCCTATTGAGGTTAGGGTTTCCAAATTTTGTGAATCCACTACTACCATTTTTTGCCACATTTGAACGTCTAATTTGAGGCTAAGTCGAAACTCACTTTCGTGGAAATGAAAAAACTTTCATCTGTGTTCACTTTTACTGTAATAACGTATAGAAAGATAGAAAGTAACACGTAAAGATATAGGCAAAGTTCTAGTCCGCAATCATCAACAATCACTATCTTATTTTTTTTCTTTTTCTTTTTATAGCCTTGTGAGTCATTTATAGAACTTTCGAAGAAATTAGTTGTGCGAATTTTTCCGAAATATTCCAGAATTCTGTTCTTAGTGAAGTTAGAGCTTCCAAAATTTGGCAATCCTAAACTACAACGTTTCGCTAAATTCGGTCGTCAAGTCGCCAAATTGGACGAGGAATCGCAGATTCGATGGCAAGACTAAAAAGCTACGTGGCTTGGCGAGGTTAGTGATAAAATTTTGCGACAAATATTATTTCAGGATAACCAGAAATCCTTTCTAAATTTTAACTGAATTAATTATTTTGGTAAAATTTATCGTTTCTCGCAACTAATTTTTACCAAAGAGAAAGAAACTGAGCCATCTATACTCGAATCATTTTCATTGTACTACCTAAGTTGTGCATTTGTCAATGAGAGATTCTGTAATCAGCCGTGGAGTACTATTCCTTGAAAAACTTCTATATTTTCCTCGGCGGTATATTATAATCGTATTATAGTGACTTTTTTGTATTGGAGTAGCAGTTTTTTCCCCTTGTTTTGTTTTTGTTTTAAGGAAAGTATGTGGACTAGAAACTGCCTGTTTATTTACGAATCGGTTACCTCACACAAAACTGCTAATGTTTTCATAACAATACATGTATATTCCTATGGTTGTACAAGGAAGTCATGTAATGCCCACATTATATATATATATATATTTATTTTTTATTTATTTATTTTATTTATTTATTTTGTTGAGAAGAACTGAAATTCTGTTCATTCTGTCTCTCATAACTTTTTTAATTTACACGATATTTGTTTGGGGTTTTCATATAAGTTGCTCAATACATTTGGCTTTTAAAATATGCAAATAAATTTTGTAAACGTTAGCGCATACGTAATTAAAAATTATCTAGTAAAAATGCTTATATTTCATAAGATATTTAACATTTTTGCATTCTGATTGCAGTATGCTGTGTCTAACAAAGTATGCCAAATTTTCTGAAAATGTTTACGTGTTATAATTAAAAAAGTGGATTTTTTTTTTTTTTTTTTTTTTTTTTTTTTTTTTTTTGCATTGTTAAAAAAAAAAAGTTATATCTCCATGAATATATCTGTACTGATAAGTATAAAGGATTTAAGTCCATATTATTGATTTTTCAGGAGACGAAAAATAAAATTAAACTTACTAAAAACAAAGCAGAAGAATCGATTAGGAAAATGGGATTTCGTTGACTTATACCCTTTATACCATTCAGTGGTTGTCAACCTTCATTTAATAACGGGAAAAAATTGAATTAAATATTTTATACCATACATGAATGGTAAATTTCTGACTTGAACCTTTTTTTACCAATGGATTATCTCAAAGACTAAGACTTAAATCCTTTATACCAATCGATTGAGAATTTTTTTCTGAATCTGACTAGGTACTTGACTCAAAATCGACATTTTTGGACTTAAATCCTTTATACTTAACAGTACAGATATATGGTAGCCTTTTAAAAAATTTTAAACAGGTAATGAGAAAAGTCCTCTTAATCACATGCTACAACCAAAATGCATTTCAAGCATTACTTTTTACAGGGGGATCCAAAACATTTTGATTTTTCTTGGATTTTTTACTGGTCTCATTTTCTTTTCAGGACACATCTTTTGCTGAAATATATGAGGTATTCTAAATGTTTGACAAAATGTCTAAATTCAAAAGTGTCCAAATACTTATTGGCAGGTAATTGTATTCTGCTTTCGGGGTTTGATTAAAACAAGATTTTTCTTCCTGTATTAACTTTTTAGTTTTTTCTTCCCCGTATGTAACTTAAAAAAAAAAAAAAAAAAAAAAAAATGTACTTACGAACATGAAAATTGGAAAGAGATGTTTGTTTTAAAATTTTTTATTGGCATTTTTATTATTTTGACGATGTTCGAACTTTACAAATTAATAATTACATTTTTCGAAAATTACCCCTATGGAAGAAAAAGAAAAGTGAATACAGGTAGAAAAATCCGTTTTTAATTTAACATTTGGAGGCATATGTACCTTCACCTATCTGTAATGAACCATTGATACCCTTTCTCATTTAGGTTTTTTTGCTAAAATTGTTTAAATTTTTCCTTTCTTCTAATGCTTACTTTTGAGAAAAATTGAAATTCTATCAGTTTAAAAAATATTTTTTAAGTTAAATTTATATAAAATTCGATTAATTATTTGATAACAAATTTGTCAACCAAATTTTGTGTTCACATGCTCATTTACGTAAAAATTATGCTCAAAAGAAATAAATGGGAAAGCAGGTTGTTCCTTAAATTTTGTACGCCAGTCTATTTATATGGACTTTTGTAAATTTTATTTGCAATAAGTGTACTTTTTAACAGTAATAAACTGCGATATACGAATCAAATAATAATTGAATCGCCGATAATTTCTTTCGGTAAATACATAAGCGAATGTGCGTCTATTTTACCATGTTTTTATTAACTTCTATTCCTGTTTGTTTCTGTGTTTGTTTGTCCGGTACAAATATTGCAATAAAATTTTAACTGACTTCCCTACTAGCTAGACATTTGAAACTTTCACAATAGCTCACAACCCGATAACAATACAATATTTCGAAGTCCGATTTTTGAATTTTCGAATAGTTTTCTTATAAGTAATCTAAATATGAAAATAATGAGCTCCTAATAGCAATAAAAATAGCCTTTAAAATATTAGCTATAATTTAATTGTTCCTAAAAAAATTTACGAGTTCATTTTCTTTCGCCATAAAAATAAATACATTTAAGTAAACGTGAACGTTAAAAAATTGTAAAAAGTTAAATTATGCATCTCACAAAAATTGACGTCATTATCAATTTAAAGATTTCATACGCATTGATAAACTGCTAATGTAGTTAGTTCTATAGCTATGATTCAACAGAAAATTTAAAAACATGGTTTATAAAAAGTTTTTTATTTTATTTATAATTATTTTTTTATTAACTTCTGTTCTTGTTTAAATTTAATCTGATGCTCTATAACCCCAAAACAGATGTTTTGTTTAAATAAAGCACAAAATAAAAACATAACTAGAAAAAGAAAGGTTTTGTTTTTTAATATATCTAAAAATAACGATCGAAACAACGCTATTATTTGCACGTTTAGTGTTTACACATTTTAAAAATTGCCTTTCTCATAAGTTCATTTTTGCCACTGTTCTAAATATTCAAAGAAATGTAATGTGTACAAATTCACAAACTCATTCTATTTTTCTAAACCAAAGATTTTCTTTTTTGGGTGACTAGATACGGAATTAAAAAAAGCAAAACAATCAAAACAAAATAAACTAGTGGATCTGCAGCTCAAGAGCCTCAACGGCCTATTTGCATCACACATTATTCAACAGGTCATTTTTATTTATTCCTTATTATTATTATATAATATATACATACATTGATTCGACTGACTTGCTACATAAACAGATAAGTTCCTGAGAGGGATCCCCCCCCCTCAATCCCCCCCCCGCTGTATCCCTCTTTCTATACCTATCTGTATATCATATATATGTATACTTAATAACTGACAGTCTTGTATTATTTCCCTGAAATTAATAAATATTTGTACCAAATGTCATGCAAAAATATTACATAGCATATCGGAATTATTTTGTGTAACCCTGTAAATTTCCAATTTTATGCCCACACTTTTCAACAGGAAAACATGCTTTTAAAATTCTAATAAAATTCCATTATATTTAATGGGGTGTAACCATGCTAAAATACACTTTTAAGAAATACCGACTATAGACCGTAATAGTACGAAATTCTCATATGTATCCCAGAAAAGGAGCCACAGTTATTATATACGTGAATAATAAGAGTACACCTAAATACTTATAACTCATTAATTTTTCAAACTAATTTAACATCGTTTGGATGATTACAGAACGTCATCCGAATTCTTTTGTGTGATCCCATAAATAAATTATTTAGTTCATACATGCCCTTTTTTAAGAGTAAACAAGCTTTTAATCATCTTTACAATGTATCTTAATTCCATTATGTGCAATGTTGAATAAAAACATTAAAGTGCGTTTAAAGGAAAATTCGTCCATATGCTCTAATGTCACGAAATTCTTTTGTGTACCTCCGTAAACGAACCATAAACATTGTGTACACCAGTAAAAACTATTCAGCTTATTCTACGTTTTTCATGAATAATTGTTCGAAATTTCACATAATTTGATTACATGAAATTGTCAGAACACTTTTGTAAGGTCCTGTACATTAATTAGGAAGCCTAAGAACACATATTTTCTACAGAAAACATAAGTTTACCCATCTCACTAATGTACGCTAATTTCATTTTGTTGATTGCAAAGTAATGATGTTAAAATGCGTTTAAACGATATTCACCCCATATTCCGTAATGATAAGAATTTTGCCGTGTCTCTGTATACAATTCATAAACAATATAGGCATAAAAAATTATACAGCTATTTCTATACAAAGCCTGAACGTGTGTGCCAATTTGCAAGTCAATCGGAGGATTTTTACGGCCGCTATTGCATTTCCGTTTTCCTTTTTAAGAAATTCACGTTATTCTCGACGCAGATAACAAGATGGCATCAAAGAGAAAAAAGAGAAAAGTAGTTTTTAATTACAACAAAACTAGATATAATTACCTCACATCGTGTTTTATTATTATTATTATTATTAATATAAAGTACTACTTTTAGTTATTTTAATAATAATCCTCATTTTTCAATGAATAAAATAATTACTTACGTATATACGCATTTTTATTTACTACATATCATATAATTATGTTAAATAGTCTATGCAAATAAACTATTAAAAGTAACTAGAAAGTATTTTTATTAAATAGTTTTCACAGTTTCTCAACGAACATTCTTAAAAGGAAAAAGAAAGTAAGATATATAAAGCATAATGGATACTGAAGATTTTAAATATTCTACTGAATTTTTGTGTAGCCATTTTGAAAATGCATCCATTATATATATTTTTGCCTCTGTTTCAGAGAGTCAAAAAAAGAATATATATATACATAATTTTATACATTCAGAAATAAAAGATTCAAATACATTTTATATTTTATCTAAAAGTTTTTCGTGGCAAAAAAAAAAAAAAAAAATAAATAAAAATAATGACAATAGCAATAATAATAATAAAGTATAGGACAGAACCACTTTCAAAACAGTTATATCAATAATAATAATATAATTCATTCAATATTTTGTAAAAATATTTTTCTTTTACGTTTTAAGAATTTTACGTTATTTTCAACGCAGATAAAAAAAAAATCTGGAGTGACTCCACTCGACTTTCCGAACATTGAGTAATTAACAGTTTTGTAGATAAAGTAAAGAAAGAGTAGTTGTTAAACAAACAAAAGAGAGAAAACCATAATAGAGTGTTTGAGTATTTTTCTCCATCTATTACACGTTGTTTTATTTAACGCTACTGAACTTTGAGCCCATAGATCATAATGACAAAGAAATTTTCGTTGTGTCCCTGTAAAAACCTATAAATGTTAGATTCACCAAAATGCTTATAGTTAGTGCAACAGTGATTTATAACACTCATATAAATTTTCAGCTGAATTCAATAAGGCGTTTAGATGCTATCGTACTTTTAAAAATTTAGTCCCATAGGCCATAATAATAAAGAATTTTTCTTTGTGTCCCTGTAAAAAAAACTGTAAGTGCTAGATTCACCAAAATCTATACAGTTAGTTCAACTGTGATCTATAACATGTGTACAATTTTTTTGCTCGGATTAATAAGGCGTTTAGACACTATCACATTTTTAAAAATTTGGCCCCATAGGCATAATGATAAAGAATTTTTCTTTGTGTCCCTGTAAAAAAACTATAAGTGCTAGATTCTCCAAAATCTATACAGATTGAGTATTTGTGATCTTTAATATGTGTATAAAATTTTTGCTCAATTGAATAAGGCGTTTAGATGCTATCGCACTTTTAAGATTTTGCTCCCATAGGCCATAATGATAAAGAATTTTTCTTTGTGTCCCTGTAAAAAAACTATAAGTGCTAGATTCACCAAAATCTATAGGGTTCGTACTATGGTGACTTACAATATGCGTACCAACTTTCAGGTTAATCGAACGAAGCGTTTAGACGCTAGCGTGTTCACCCACAGACATACACACATACACACATACACACATACACACACACATACATACATCATCGTAAAAATAGTGAAAACGGACTCAGGGGACCTCAAAACGTATAGAAACATCAAAATCTCGAATTCGGATTTTTGACATGATTACAATACTTTCCTCACTATAGTGTTCGGAAAGTAATAAAATAGTGCATAACCTTAAAGAACAATAATAAAAACATAAGTTTTTAATTAAATTTAAACCACAAGTAAACAGCTAATTCCGTATGCTTTAATTTCAAAATTATATTTTAATTTCATTAAAAAAAATCTCCATTCTGAATTAAATAAATTATTTCTAAATGCATTTTCTATACGTTATGTAATATAAACTATTTATATATTAAATATTTTATATTATGTATATGTATATGTAAATAAAATGATACTTAACAAATATATATATTAAATATTTTTCACAGGTTTTCAACGAAATTATATTCTAAATATACATCCGCCTTAAAAATTAAATACACAATTTTCTCTCTTTTAGTTATCAAAGAAATATAATTTACAAGATATGAGGGGAGGTGGGGATTCACAGGTTTACTTTATTTTTCTTATCAAACTTTTTTAATATATTATTAATAATAATTGTAATAATAATTGTAGTATATTAGTCATTAAAACAAAACATAATGCATTGTACATATGTTTTGCTTCATTTTAATTTTAATTAATTTATTAATTTATTTATTTAACAGATATTATCCATATCAAACACATTATAACTTCATTTCTTATACAATAATTTCTGCAAAAAATTTCCCATTCAATTAGTTTTTAAATTAGTAATATTACAGCATTTTTAAAATTAAACTAATTTGAAGTATTTAAAAAAAACATACCATCGCCTCTAACAAGATAAAAATGGTATAACAGCTGAAGCAAAATCGGCCCAAGAATCATTTTCATAACACGATATTAACCCCTTCCACTCCAGGGACGTACGTGCGTACGTCCTAGTGTTAATGGCCATTAATACCATGGACGTACGTGCATACGTCCAAAGAAAGTATACGATACTATTTCAAAATTATAATCTGGTATTTCAGACATTTACACTACAGCTAGCCTGGAGCGGAAGGGGTTAACAATTTATTTAGCAACACGGTAAAAAGAAAACAACGCAAATTAATTTTTTAGCAACAAAATAGAGATTGGTGTCGTTTGTAACTGAACAGTGTCAGGACATCTGTTGTTGAATTATTCTTAAATTCGCCTGGATTGAACTTTGATAAGAAACTATACTTATAGCGGTGATAACGCAACACAGTTTTAATATTCTTTGTCGTTGAAATAAAAGGGATGGTGACGACTCTACTTTTGCCAGGTATCTGTAGATGTGTGATAAAAGAATCTTGCTACAAAGCATGTGATTTTTTTTTCTTCTTTTTTTATGAGATTGATAAGGTTTTTTTTTTTTTTTTTTTTTCCGTTTAAAATTTTTGCTTTTTCTGAGCACAAAGTGAAAGTAATTTTACTGAATTAGTGAAAAAGGGCCCTCTTCACTCACCGCCGTCGGAAGCCGAAACTAATGTTATTCTATGGGAAATTTTTCTTTACAAATAACTTATTAACTAATACATATTTTTAAATTCTGTTTTCACATTCTGAAAATTCCCAGCTGTTAAATTGACGGACCTTTTCTAAAAAAATATTTTTTTATTTTTTTATATTTTATTTTGAAGCTTCAAAATACGAATTTTCAATATGTGAAATTTTTTCATTTTGCAATTTCAAAATAAAATATTAAAAATTAAAAAAATACATTTTTAAAAAAGATCCGTCTATTTAACAGTTGGGAATTTTCTGAATGTGAAAATAGAATTTAAAAATATGTATTAGTTAATAAGTTATTTGTAAAGAAAATTTCTCCATAGAATTACATTGGCTCGGGCTTCCGGCGACGGTAAGTGAAGAGGGCCGTTAAGGGTACCCAGACTGGTAAGGCTCTACTACAGAAAGTGAACTTTCGTCACGTATTTCACTTAAAATTACTTGGTCTTTTTCTTTTCTTTCTTTCTTTTTCTTTTTTGTTAAGCATGTCTTCTTTTATATTGATACCAAATCAATATATATATATATATATAAAGATAGATAGATAGATAGATAGATAGATAGGTTATTTCTTTAAAGATTTCTCTACAATATGATTTAAAAACTCATTATAATTTATTTATTTTATTTTATTTCTATTTGCATCTTATTTAGCTAGATTGACATTGACATAGCTTGATTTCTATGTTGACAGCTGAGACTTTTTAAAAATATAGACTCAACCTAGGGAAAATATAAATTTGGAATTCGAAAATGGCCCGAAAAATTTCGCTAACACGTTTTTACTCACCACATGTTTTAGAATAATAATTTTGAAAAATCCTCAGCTGTGAATTCAATAAAACATGTGACAAATAGAATTATTGGATTAATAAAAAAATGTGTTCCGGAAATTATGCTATTTTTAAATTATTGCATTGTAGAGAAATCCTTAAAATAAATAATAAATGGGTCCCAGCTTCAGAAAGTTTGAAAACCACTTCACTAAATGATGTATTTCAATTCGACACAGTAATAATAACGCATAACACAACTAACGCATTTCTAGATGTAATTGCTAATAAATCTGAATTCTTTAGCGTGGCACTGCAAAAGAATTATTTTCGTATAATTATATATACAGTCTTTTCCGTATTATATTCTAAATGAAAAATGCTTTTGTGCTGATAAAAAATAAATGGTCATTTTATTTCGTATAATGCAGTCTAAAGATTTTAAAATATAGTAACAGGATATTTCGTCCATAGATACAATGTATTTTAATTCTTTTGCATGTCCTCGTATGTGAATTATTTGATGATTTCAATAAAAAGTTTCAGGCAATATCCCCATGTGATGTAGGTTTCGCAAGCCGGATTTCGACTTCCTACATGTGTTTGAGCTATGCTGATACCGCATAATGCATATATGCATATATATATACATAATGTATAACGAATGTAAAATAAGACCACCACACTTTAGAATGTAGAAAACGAGGGAAAAAAACTAAAATTCCATAGAAAAACATGGAATGAAAACGAAAAAAACTCACAATCTTAAGTGTGTGGAAAAAAAAAAAAAAAAAAGACTAACACCAGAAGGAATAAAAGGACAAAATTGACTAGAAAAAGAAATCAAAGAGCGGAAATGGGTGGGTTGGGGAATTAAACCTATTGTCTAGGGTTTAATACGACTTGCCTAGTATAAGACGCGGCGGTGGCGAGGGTGGGTGGGAGCCACCGCACTTTAGAATGTAAAAAACGAGGGAAAAAATACTAAAATTCCATAGAAAAAGCATGGGATGAAAACGAAAAAAACTCACAATGTTAAGTGTGTGGGAAATAAAGGGACTAACACCGGAAGGAATAAGAGGACAAAATTGACTAGAAAAAGACATCAAAGAGCGGAAATGGGTGGGTGGGGGCATTAAACCTATCGCCTAGTGTTTAATGCGACTCGCCTAGTATTACAGACACACACGCGCACCAAGAGATACACAGACTAACTCTTAAAAACCTGATTCCGCAATCAGAGGTCCTAGTAACGTGTAATAATAGAAAAAAAAAAAAGCCTATTTCGGAATTTTGGTTGAAAAACAATACTTTCTCTATCCTATATAGGTAAGAGAAAATGAAAAGAAATGAAGATGAGCAATTCTCAATAAATGACTTGTATAAATGTATGATATATATATATATATATATATAAACTTTTTCAAAAATTTTACAGGAAGAAATGATAATATTACTGTATATATATGTGTGTGTGTGTGAAAACTTTTTCAAGCATTTTACAGGAAATATATATATATATATATATTTTTTTTTTTTCAAGAATAAATTATATAGTTTTATTTAACAATACCTTTTGAAAATTGAAAGTGCAATTACTTAAAATAATCACGCATACATACCTCCTTCTAAATAATGCAGGATGTGCAAGAAACCTTGTAAAAGCGATGTAAAGTTCATTTTGTAATGCGATGTTTACAATTCGTGCAACCACACACTAAAAATAGTGCAGCAATATTTATTTTTATACAGAAAGGAACGATTGATCTCGCTGAGCAGTTTTTAAAACAATCGTTATCGACTTATTAGTAGATTCATCTGCATTGTACTCTGATAATGAGTGATATTGTACCGCATGTTATCGGAGATAATATTGAAAGATTGAATTTTAATATTATGTAGTAAAGGGGGAGTTTCCTATTATATGTTTGTCTTACGCCTCTGGGTCTATCATGCAGCCAGGAACGTGTTTTTATTTTGTAGAGTTATGATAATTTTATTAAGTTGAAAAATTTTATGATATGACATTTTTCTGCGTTCTTAGATAACATAATTGTAAATTAAATAAAAGTAGCAAATTTCTATGGAGTCAATGCTACTGAAAATGGAAATGATAATCAAAAGGGAAAATTAGCTCTAGTTTTCTTTTTACAAGCATTATTGTTTGTAGTGAAGGTACAGAAGAGATTAAGTACTTGAATCTTTCTTTATTTTATTTTATGAATAAATATTTACATTTCATGGTTTACTAATTCCAGTTTGATAATTTTTATTTCTTGTTTAAGAAAGCCTTGAGTTTGTATGAACTCTCCTAACAATTCTTACTACATTTGTGGTGGAAAAAAACCCTATATAGTTAGACGCAATAGCTATCACGCTTATAAACGATATTTTGGTTGTGGAATCGGAGATCATAACTCATGATTGTGTTACTGTGTGCAATATTTGTACCAGTAACATGCATAATGGATTAACACTGTTATTTCTGTAATCATACCACCTATTTGGCAAGGAATTTTAAAAAATATATAACCTGTCCGAAAATGCCCTCAGCTTTTCTTAATAAATGTAATTGTTTAATCAATTTCTACACACATGGGCCCATGTAACGAGAATTTGTCATTAAAATTCTCGTTAAAAATGTTGAAGGCTTTTACAAATTTCCCTTTGTAATCATGAGTACACTGTTTAAAAAATGCAACTTTGCTGCCAGAAATTCTTTGTAATTATAGAAAAATACGTTTTGTCAACGTAATTTTTCCGTAATTTACGACTTTTTTCTCAAATTACAGAGAATTTCAGGCAACAAAGTTGAATTTTTTTTAACAGTGTAGTGTATATCATTAATTTTAATGTCCACATCTGCTATTTAACACACCACAGCTAATTATTTAGTGATGCGGTAAAATTCAGTCTTTTTATCGCAATAGAAATTTTAAAAACCACGTTTGAATCAATTTAATAGGTAATTTAACGTGATTTAATGAATCAGTAGGAATAAATTTCCCTCTTTTGCTTCGCAGTCAGGCTGTTTCTCATTCTAATTTAACGTTTTTTTACTTTCTCTTACCCATAAAGACAGTATCATTTTTGGGTAAAAATTTCAAAATGGAGTTTTTGTTATATTTACACGTTTTAAGGTCCCCTAAATCCAAAAAACATGTTTTTATCATTTGGTATGTGTGTGTGTGTGTGTGTGTGTGTGTCTGTTATTAGCATATCTCAGGAACAAATGGCAGCAGGAAGTTCAAACTCGGTATTCTAAATCTGTATCATGCAGGCTACATTAAATTTTTCGTCGAGATTAAGCTAACGGTTCGTGTACAGTAAGGTGACCATATGCTCTCGAAATTCGAGGGCATTCCCCGAATTTTAAACTTTTTTATCTTTTGTCCCCAAAAGCCTTTGATTACTTGCGGACATTAAATGTCCACGAATTTAAATATTTTTTTTTTTTTTTTTTCCCTCAAAACCGTAGTCAAATGCATAAAGGATTGCACAAGTTCGGAAATTAACAAAACTGTGAAATAAAAAAATATCACCCCCCCCCCCTTTTAGTTCCCCATCATACTATAGGTATGGGGAACTTAGGTAATCGTGAAAATTTTCGACCTCGGTTTTTTGACTTTTCTACATGTTTTCAGGTGTGAGGAATCCGAAAATGACAAAATTTCTATGGTGTCTGTCTGTAGGGTGTCTGTTAGTCTGTTAGTCTGTTAGTCCGTTAGTTTGCTAGTCTGTGTACACTATACCTCAAGAATAAATTGTCGAAGAGAGGTCAGATCAGTTTTAAAATATTACTTTCGACACTGGCAAGAACCCTATTCATTTGCAACATTCGAATTTAAAAACTTCGTAAGTTATTAGAAATTTACGATTTTCTTAACATGGGAGAATAGGACAAAAATTCACTTAAACGTGCATTAAATGGAAACTTTTTACTGTAAAAATGTCAGACCAGTTTTAAAATATCAGTTTTGATGCCGGAATGAACATCAGTAACTATAAATATGCTACTCTAAAAATTTCGCAAGTTATTGGAAATTTACGAATTTCTTAACATGGCAGTATAGGGCAAAATTTCACATAAACGTCAATTTTGAGAGAGATTTTCATCGTAAAGATGTCAGACTACTTTTGAAATATTATTTAGGACACTGGCATGAATGTTACTGACTATGAATTTTCCAATATAAAGATTTCGTAAGTTATTGAAAATTTACGAATTTCTTAACATGGCAGTATAGGGCAAAATTTCACATAAACCTCAATTTTTAGAGATATTTTCATCGTAAAGATGTCAGACTACTTTTGAAATATTATTTAGGACACTGGCATGAATATTAATGAATATGAATTTTCCAATATAAAAGTTTCGTAAGTTAATGGAAAATTACGAATTTCTCAACATGGCAAAATAGAGCAAAATTTCACATAAACGTCAATCTTGAGGGATATTTTCATCGTAAAGATGTCAAACCACTTTCGAAATATTATTTAGGATACTGACATGAATATCATCGACTATGATTTATCCAATTTAAAAAATTCGTAAGTTATTTGGAATTTACGATTTACTTAACATGTCAGAATAAGGCAAAATTGAGCATAAACTTCCATTTTGAGGATCATAAATACATTAAACAACTTCAAAATTACATTTATGATATTTGTTTGAACATGATTGAATACAAATATTCTAATAGAAAAATTTCGTAAATTATTCGTAATTTACGATTTTATCAACAAGCGAAATTGTAAATTTTTCATATAAATATGAATTTTGAGGATTATTGCATTGGAAATAGTAGCATGAAAACTAAACAACGGAATTGACCCAGATAAAATAAATTAATAGATTATAATAAGATAAATATATCGAAGTGAACGGTGGATAGCCTCTTAGGCGGGGATTTCATTCTGTCACTGTATCAAGCTTTGGTCAATTTAATTTCTTTTAACATGATTACATGATTATAATATGCCTCGCACTAGAAATTTCTGAGAACATGAATATGATGGGGAACTGAGCAGAGTCCACCTATGCCAACTAGTTTTTTAGTTCCCCATCATACTATAGGTATCTTAGGTAGGAACTTAGGTAATCGTGAAAATTTTCGACCTCGGTTTTTTGACTTTTCTACACGTTTTCAGGTGTGAGGAATCCGAAAATGACAAAATTTCTATGGTGTCTGTCTGTAGGGTGTCTGTTAGTCTGTTAGTCTGTTAGTGGGTCAGTCCGTTAGTTTGTTAGTCTGTGTACACGATATCTCAAGAACAAATTGTCGCAGAGAGGTCAGATCAGTTTTAAAATATTACTTTCGACACTGGCAAGAACCCTATTCATTTTCAACATTCGAATTTAAAAACTTCGTAAGTTATTAGAAATTTACGATTTTCTTAACATGGGAGAATAGGACAAAAATTCACTTAAACGTGCATTAAATGAAAACTTTTACTGTAAAAATGTCAGACCAGTTTTAAAATATCAGTTTTGATGCCGGAATGAACATCAGTAACTATAAATATGCTACTTTGAAAATTTCGCAACTGGAAATTTACGAATTTCTTAACATGGCAGTATAGGGTAAAATTTCACATAAACGTCAATTTTGAGAGATATTTTCCTCGTAAAGATGTCAGACTACTTTTGAAATATTATTTAGGACTCTGGCATGAATATTAATGACTATGAATTTTCCAATATAAAGATTTCGTAAGTTATTGGAAATTTACGAATTTCTTAACATGTCAGAATAGTGCAAAATTTCACATAAACGTCCATCTTGAGGGATATTTTCAGCGTAAAGATGTCAAACCACTTTCGAAATATTATTTAGGATACTGGCATGAATATCATAGACTATGATTTTTCCAATTAAAAAAAATTCGTAAGTTATTTGGAATTTACGATTTACTTAACATGTCAGAATAAGGCAAAATTGATCATAAACTTCCATTTTGTGGATCCTAAATACATTAGACAACTTCAAAATTCAGTTTATGATATTTGTTTAAACATGATTGAATAAAAATATTCTACTAGGAAATTTTCGTAAATTATTCGTAATTTACGATTTTATGAACATAGCGAAATTGTAAATTTTTCATATAAATATGAATTTTGAGGATTATTGCATTGGAAATAGTAGCATGAAAACTAAACAACGGAATTGACCCAGATAAAATAAATTAATAAATTAGAATAAGGTAATTATATCCAAGTGAACGGTGAATAGCCTATTAGGCGGGGATTTCATTCTGTCACTGTATCAAGCTTTGGTCAAATTCATTTCTTTTAACATGATTATAATATGTCTCGCACTAGAAATTTCTGTGAACAAAAATATGATGGTTAACTGAGCAGAGTCCACCTATGCCAACTAGTTTTTTTTTTTTTTTTTTGTAGTTGTCTTCACTAATCGTTTGTAGTACATATCCTCGAAGGAATAAAATTAAGATTACTTAATATAAAAGGGGTATTCAAAATAGTGACTGCTGAAAATCGAACAATTATATGACCACCGTCCACCACACATTGCATTGGTAGAAAATGAAGGAGAGAAAAAATATATACACATACGTACTATATACATAATATTTATGCATTTCTGGAAATAGGAAATTTGAGGATTAAATTAAAATGCTCTTATTTTATGTTGTCTCCCACCATCATAATAAATTAAGTGCAAATGTGTTGTATAGATTAGGTTTAACTATTTTAATGTAGAAATTTAATGCTAATATGGTTTAGTTTACTTAAATATTCCTTAGGTTAAACAATTTTTGATATAGACAGTGTTTCAGAGCATTTTGTAATGTATAAATCAGAGATTTTTTAAATAAATATTGGTCTGTTATGTCCTCGAAAATGTCCTCAAATGTAGTTTTCAATGTCCCCAAAATTTCATACAGTTCGGAGACAGTACATTATTTGTCCTCAAATCGGTGTTTGAAAATATGGTCAACTTAGTGTACAGGGACATCCAAGAGAATTCAAATACATTACGTCTATGGGGGAAATTGCAAGTAAGTAAAGTTTAACATCTATAGGCTGCATTAAACTAAATGAAATGAATATATCTATATCTACAGGCATATAAGCATTTTTCATGCAGAATATGGTATGAAAATTATTCACCGTTCGTTTCGTTTACATGGCTACACAAAAGAACTAGAATATATGGAACCGCACTTGGAAATTCATGGAAGTACATTTCAGGCTGTGCTATATGTTATTAATATAGGATTATGTTTAAGTGCACAATGTGGTGTGTAGATAATTTTTAAAAGATGTACAGGTCTGTAAGTAATTAAGTGAAAGCATTATTTGTTATTGAATGTAATTAATGGAAGTGCTTTACTATAATATTTTAACATGTTCAGGAAAACTGTCCAGAAATTAAAATTAATACCTCATACCCATATGGTTAAAAAAGTATTTTTAAACTAAATATTTAGCGTTTGTTTTTTGTATATTTACATGTTTTGGGGTTCCCTGAATATTTAAGCCATGCTTTTAACGTTTAATCTTTGTCCATGTCTTTTATTAGAATAATTTAAAAACAAATAAATTCAGGCAATTCAAATGTATTTTTAAGTTAATATAAGGTAGTTAAGGGAGAAATTTTCTTAAAATTGATAAGTTTCAAGGAATGTTGCGGGTCAAAGTTGTCTGAATAATTTGGAATGCATTTAATAAAAGCTTTTGGATTCACTTTAAATGTAAGTACAATATTGAAACAGGGGGGTGAGGGGGATATCAGTTCCCCCTCCCCACCCCTCATACAAAATTATTTGTCAAGTGAAGCTTTTCCGAAGCCTATTTTAAATTGTTATTAACGAAGATTTATATAACAGTACTCGTTATCTTATACCCTTGATGTCCAATCTGTTTGGTATTGAATTTCAGAGTAAGAGAAAGTCGTGTGAGTGCCACACCAGATTATTTAAACAGTTTTTCAATGAAAATTTATATTAGAAATAAGGAGACACTTTTTTCTGTTCTAGGAACTCTGCTGTTTTCCTTATGTCCATCACTGAGAAAATAAATATACCGCCTTCCTCTAGAATGAATAAGTGGCCATTTTTTAAATCCCTAACTAGAAATATAGATTTCAGAACTATGCGCATAAGGCACGCCAATAAACTGAATAGACGAAATGGTCAAAAATTTCTTGCTTACACATTTCTAGATGGTGAAACAATATTCTGAATATTCCGAATATTCTGAATCTTTTGTATTGCGAAAAATTCTCGCTTGATTTTCTGGAATTGGGTCATTCACCAAGATTATAGTTGCTGAAACCCACCTCTTGTAGCCGCACTTATTTGCAGATATTTTTAAATAACTTTGCCCTCGAGAATATAGGCAAACGCTCTAGAATTCTAATAGGGGCTTCCAGAACTCGCTTTTCAAGGGGACTAGAATTTATAAGGATGACATGGAACTATATTTTCTAGAGCCACAATTTTGATTCTAGATGTCAGTTACAGAATTTTTTCTCAGTATACTTTTATTAAAAAGTCGAATTACTGCGGTCATCAAGACTCTAGATGACTGTTGTAATTCGACTTTTTAATTGTATTCGACTACGACTATGTCAAAAACATTTACGTAGCGCTATTTATTTTGCATTGCATTGCAGAATCAACAATGTAGAATATAGACTGTTGAATCTGGATGACTGTTGACTGTGTCATTAAAAAGTCAAATTACTGCAGTCATCAAGACTCTAGATGACTGTTGTAATTCGACTTTTTAATCGTATTCGACTACGACTATGTCAAAAACATTTACGTAGCGCTATTTATTTTACATTTCATTTAAAATAAACTTTGATATTTTCATTGTGGAAATTAAACCATAAATGTGTATCATTTTTTGTTTATTTTTTATTGTTTTTCAGAAGTGTAAACATACATTTAGAACACCCTGTACTTAATTCGTATTGTTATATTTCAATGCTCATGTAAGCAACGTTTTTTATTTTTTTAGACGGAAATTTACAAAAGAGCTTTATTATCTTCACCGTCTCCTTAAACACATTTATTTCGAATAAAATGCATGAAACTTGCAGGTATACTAATTGAAATAAAATAGAATGTTGTTTTCCATTTTTCTAAAGGCAAAATGCGTTTTGGAAATCAAGTCCAAGATGATATTTTGAACTGATTTTCGGTCCACTCTATCTGTTTAATGACAGAATTTCGAATATATTGATTTTTGGAAAGACGTGAAATTTACAGTTATTCTAATTATCATTATTATTATTGCTATTATTATTTTAATCGAATGATGCATGCCTTTTTTTTCTGTAAAAACTTGTAATTTTCATAAAATCGTATTAAGTTTCCTCATTCCATACTTAAACTTCTTACCAGTGTATAGCACATCCTCGTTTCTCTATGTTCCATTCTATATTTAACATTCTTTATCTGTAACCGAGCAATGCGCATAAGTAGTTAAAAGAAGAATGTTAAAATCTGATACATAAATATCTTTTTTTGAATAAAAAATTATAGGTGTTTGCATATATTCTGGTCCGTAATTGCATATATTCTCGTCAAAGCAGTGTCATGTAATATCATTAATATAAACGACAACATATTCACATTCACTATTATTTGTCTTATATTGTATATTATATTTGATAACTGTGACGATTTATGAGAAACAAGATTTCAAAATTGTATTTTTACTTTCCGAATATATACTATGTAAGGAAAGTATTGTAATCATCAAAAAATTCGTCTATGATATTTTGGTGTACCTATACATTCTGAGATCTCTTGAGTTCATTTCTGCGATGATGAATTGTAACACGATAACGTCTAAGCGGTTTGTTCGAATGAGCTGAAAGTTAGCAAGTATGTTCTAGGTCACCGTCCTACGAACTGTATAGATTTGAAAGTGTTTATATATATATATATATATATATATATACAGGGACACAAAGAAAAATTCTTTATTATTATGGCCTATGGGCACACAGTATTTAAAGCACGATAGCATCTAAGCGTTTTATTCGATTGAACTAAATTTTTGTACATATGTTATAGGTCATTATCGCACGAACAGTATAGCTTTTATTGAGTGTACGAATTATAGTGTTTTTATAGAGACACAAAGAAACATTCTTTGTCGTTATTGCCCATGGATTCAAATTATTTGAAGTGTAATAGAGTCTAAACGTCTTATCCAATTGAGCTAAAATTTTCTGGGCATATTATAGGTCACCATCGCTCGATTTTTATAGATTTTAATAAGTTGATGAGGATTTATAGTTCTTTTACAGGGACATAAAAAGGAATTCTTTATCATTACAGATTATAGATTCGAATTATTTGAAGAGCGCCATCATCTAAATTGTACATCCTATTAAAATATAAATTCACAGACATGTTATACTGTACAGATTTACATATGTGTAGAATTAATTTTTTTTTTTTTTTTTTTTTTTTTTTTTTTGACGTGAAAATTTCTTTAGGCGCGTTGAACACTTTTGGGTGAACAAAAATCATTGAACTCGCGTCATCGTCAGCTGACGCTTTCCATTTGAAGTGAAAACTTTTAGGTGAACAAAAATCATTGAACTCGCGTCATCGTCAGCAAACGCTTTCCATCCTTGTATGATACAAATAATGTATCATACAATTAACTTGCTAATGTGAAGTGTTAATAATTATATACTGTATATTGTTTTAAAATCTGGTGCGGCTCTACACGACTTCTCTCATCTCCGGACACTGTCTCTAATGCAGTTAGATCTCACAAAACCGTGAGAAAGCCGAAAGCTGCCATTTTTCTCACGTTTTTACAATCTGGTGCAGCTCTACACGACTTCTCTCATCTCCGGACACTGTCTCTAATGCAGTTAGACCTCACAAAACAGTGAGAAAAGCCAAAGCCGCCATTTTTCTCACGTTTTTACAATCTGGTGCGGCTCTACACGACTTCTCTCATCTCCGGACACTATCTTTTAAAGATTTCAGCCGGAAACATTGCAGTTAGACCTCACAAAACCGTGAGAAAGGCCAAACCCGCAATTTTTCTCACGTTCTTACAATCTGGTGCGGCTCTACACGACTTCTCTCATCTCCGGACACTGTCTCTATTGCAGTTAGCGCATTAAATAAACTTGTAATATAATTTTTGTAGTAGTAGTTTATATTAATGAATAAAAAAACACTTCATTTAAAAGTATTTCCTGCACAATAAAATATTTTCTGACGATTCAAGAAATACACACGTAATTGTTCACGTTTTCACTTCTGTCGGCACTCCCGTAGTGCAATTTTTTTTTTTTTTTTTTTGGGGGGGAGGTAGGGGATACAAATTAGATTTTTTTATACATTGCAGTGAGCTCAAACTATTTAAAGTTAGCTTGATAATGTTAAACTGTTTAAAACATAAAAAAAAAGATAAATATTTGATATTGTGAGTTTACCTTTTATAATTCTTTTATAGGGGTGTACAAAAGAATTTGAATGCATTACGATCCACTAAATGACACAAAACTTGGGGGAAAATACTGAAACACCCTATTATGATCCTTCCTTTGGTTTATTTAACGACTTCTCGCATTTAAATTTATTTAAACAAATTTTAATTATTAAGCATTAGAAAAGTCGAATAAAATCACTCCAGTTTTTTTTTTTTTTTTTTTTTTTTTTTTTTTTTTTTTAACTTTCTTGTACAAATTATAGAAAAGCATTGTGAAACCGATTTATGAAATCAATTTTATACTTCGCATAACTCTAAAACAGTTTTTTGTAGAATGTTACAAATTATATTTGTGACTGTTACAGAGGGTGTTAGCACATTTTTTAGACGATTTTGATGGAGTATACCGAAAACATTACACTCATATTTCGTGTTTTAAATGTTCAGTTTGATAGCCCTTGTTCTTAACTATCATTCTACATCGTAATTTTCATGATAATAATGCTTTTTGTAATATCGGAAGAGTTATTTTGTTCCATTCCTCTTCAACGGCTTTCCAAAGTCCACAAAGCGTTGTAGGCTGGCGTTTGGATAAGGCAGATTTTAAGAGTCCAAAAGCATAAAAAACCATTAGTGATACATTAGGATATTTAACAGGAATATCAGTGAAGGGTATGGTTTTAATTTCCGTTTCTTGTTCCATTTTTCTAAAAAACAATTGTGGATTGTGATGTGTGGTTGCTTGCTTTGTCTTGATGCAGTTCAATGGACTGATGGCATTGTGGATAAAGATCTGTAATTTCATATTTAAAAATTGGAGTTAAAATATGTTCTTGGTAGTATTTAGAGTTGATTTTGACATTTTTGTCAACATTTTTTACCTTTATCTTGCCTTTGTGTGAAAAACTATCGACAATCATAAATCCTTTAGAAAAACTTTCTTTTGATTCTTTGAATCATGTAGGGAATTTTTTTCCTCCTATTTCATGATAATAAATTGATCTTTTTTTTGTTACAGTCACTTAAATAGACCCAAGCTTCATCTATTGCTACGACATTTTCCTATTTTTCTCCTGATAAATGTTTTTCATAAAAAGAGTTCTGCAGCGTGTGTTCTATTTGGAAAGAACGGAAACGTATCCTTCCATCCATTGCCTTTTTAAAAGCCCCATTTTGCATGTAAACAAAAATTCTAAATGTCAGATGATAAATAAAACTTCCAAAAGTACAACTGTTGTGAAAATAAAATTTTTCATGCAGACGATTTTTTCTTACTGCGATATAAAATCGTCTGAAAAATGTGTGAACAGCCTCTGTATAACATTTAGACGCATAGTTCCAATTTTAGTCTTGACGTGATCTCCTCCTTTAAAGATATCCACAATTTTAGAAGTTTTTTTCCCTGACGTCCGTATGGACGTGTGTATATATATACCGTAATTTCTGGTAGATAAGCCGCAGGTAAGATGTGTCATTTCTCCACCAGAAATTTTATTTAATAGAGAAATCTATACTTTTTCGAAGGAAGAGTTCGTACAAATATAAATTTATTTATCAATTGAAATTTCTGGTGCAAAACTGGATTATATAACCTGCGGGGTATCCACCAGAAATTACGGTACTCGTATATATCTTGCAAAACTTAAAAACCGTTGGGCGTAGAACGCTGCAAATTTGTATTTGAGTTTGGTATATAGCATAATAATTTACTCATCCATAATTCATAAATAGTATAAATAGCGCCAATGGTCCGTGTATGTGAGAAAATTTACAAAAGAATTTAGATGTATTACGGTCAATGAGAGGAATTTCTGTAAGATATACGAGTTTATACTGTGCAACACATAACGATTTTAATATATATTAGTTAAATGCTCAAAAGCATGTTTCTGACACAATATTATATGTTAAACATTAACGGTTGTATGTATGTACATATTTTGGCTTAACTTAATAGCATGTGTGTATGTATATATCTTGCATAACTTGATAGCGTGTGTGCATGTATATATCTTGCATAACCTAAAAACAGTTGGGCGTAGAACATTGCAAATTTGTACTTAAGTTCGGTATAACATAATATTTTACCCATCCATTATTCACAAATAGCATAAACAATGCCAATAGTCTGTGTATGTATAAAAACTAAGAAAGGAATTTAGATGCATTACGGTCTATAAGAGGAATTTCTGTGGTTTACAAACCATGTAAAAATACTTAGATAGTTTTTAACATATAAGTCAAAATTGCTGGAAATAAATTTTCAGCCGTGTTTAGGATTAAATGACTGAAACAAAGCTAAAACGTTGAAGGCTAAGCAATAACACGGGTAACTAAAATCGCAAAATGTTTTATACTCTATGAAACAGTATAATTTATTTATTTATTTTTTCCTGGATAAAGTTGACTTGCCTTTGAAAAATATCAATATCAGATTTTCTATTTTAAGATACTGATGCGCAAAATATTTGCTATTGTTTAAAGCAACCCAAGTGATAATTTGTCTGTATAAGTGATTTAATATTGCACTTCTTATCTAGTTCGCTGTGAAAGATGGCTGAATCATAATAATAATTCAATAAAATGCGACGTATAAATTAAATGACTACTTTTGATCGAAAAAAAATGAAAAAATGAAAAAAAGAAAAAAAAACTTTGCTATTTTATAAAAACACAGACATTAAAAAAAAAAAAAAAAAAAAAAAAAAAAAAAAAAAAAAACTTTTATTTTTCTATTACTTTATTCTGTTTGTTCTTTTTGACACTTTTTAACAAAGTAAATGACTTCGGTGCGTCTGTCTGTCTATCCGCGTTCTCCGTGATTATATTTAAAATGGCTTGATACTTAAAGACGTTGTTTAAGTCCAATAATATATTTTCCATTAAAAATGATAAAAATAGCTCTACTGGTTTGTGTACAGGAGCTGAAAAGAAATTTGGATATATTATGGTCTATGATATTTATTTCTTTTAAGCGCGTTTTAATATTTCTTATTATCAAAAACATAACAAAAATAACATGCATTATCAAAGACACTGAAACCTGTTCTTTGCACAATGTGGTATGATTAAGATGAATGATACCACAAAAATAATCAGGTACAATATAGGATATAAGTAGAAATAATTCAAAGTGCATTTCCAATTGCATTATAAAGTTTATTTTTCTTTTAATATACCAAGTTTTTAGCACATTATATAATGTATAAGCAATTTTTATGTATTATACGCTCACAAAATTTAAAAAAGTAATATTTGTGATATTTATCCTCCATAATTAGAAACAGAATATATTTTAAAATTTGTAACAAATTATATACAGTGTTACACGTCGAGTGATATATAATTCATGTGAATGCATGATTTTACTTTGTTGATGATGATAAAATTGGTGTGCTGGTGTTGTATTTTTAAGCCAGTTGCCTATGCCTACATGAGGAACTTGACTTAGGCATGGGTATGATAAAGTTGGAATTGCTTCAAAAATTCCCCCATTTAATTATTCATTTCTAGATTCATCACAGCAGTTGAATGTTGATTTAACCCTTTATCTTACTGACAGTACTTTTAATAACCACAAGATTGAAAACCGTATAAAATCGAATTCATGTAAGAAATACCAAAGGTATTTACAAGTATAAATCTTATATATCTTATTTCACTCTCATGTCGTTTTTGTTTAAAAAAGGAATTTATAGAGTGCTATCGCTGTTTCTGGTTGAAAATTTTCACGATCTTCACTTGTGTTATAACAAATTTATACATCACTTCAAAAATCTATCAAAGTCTTTAAAAAAAAATTTAAAGGAAATCAATTTTTTTTTTTTTTAAAGGTTTACATCTCTTTCTCTTGGACCTTTATGCACGAATGGTACGTTTACGGCCCTCTTCACTTACCGTCGCCGGAAGCCCGAGCCATTGCTATTCTATGGGGATATTTTCTTTACAAATAACTTATTAACTAATACATATTTTTAAATTCTGTTTTCACACTCAGAAAATGCCCAACTGTTAAACTGACGGACCTTCTTTAAAAATGTCTGTTTTTAATTTTTAATATTTTATTTTGAAATTGCAAAATGAAAAAAATTCACATATTGAAAATTCGTATTTTGCAACTTCAAAATAAAATAGAAAAAAATAAAAAAAAATATTTTTTTAAAAAAGGTCCGTCAATTTAATAGCTGGGAATTTTCAGAATGTGAAAGCAGAATTTAAAAATATGTATTAGTTAATAAGTTATTTGTAAAGAAAAATTTCCCTTAGAATAACATTAGTTTCGCCTTCCGGCGGCGGTGAGCGAAGCGGGCCCTTAAAATTAAACAATCATCTTATTAAATCCTCAGTGAGGCGATATGCCTGATTTTCAGTGCTTATATCTTTAAAAATTCCTCTTAAGTAACTAAATAATAATAATAATAATAATAATAATAATAAATTCAAATATATATATATAATCTATTTCATAATACATTAAATAGAGGGTTAACGATAAAGAGAAAGAGAGAAAATCTGAACTTAATAAAAGAAAATTAAGGAAATTTTAAATTAAGAAATTTTTTATTTTGTTGAATTAGAAGCAGTAAAATACATTTAAAAGAAAATTTTTTTTCCCCCTCTATGGTAATATGTAATTTTGCAAACTAACATGAGTTTATCCCTTTGAAATATTTATGTTCTTAGTACCTCATCATACTATAGGTATGGGGAATTTAAGTAATCGTGAAAATTTTCGACCTCGGTTTTTTTTTATTTTTTTACACGTTCTCAGGTGTGAGGAATCCGAAAATGACAAAATTTGAATGGTGTCCGTCTGTAGGGTGTCTGTTAATTTGTTAATATGTTAGTGTGTTAGTCCGTTAGTATGTTACTGTGTTTGTATGTTAGACTGTGTACACGATATCTCACGAACAAATGATCGCAGAGAGATCGGACAAGTTTTAACGTATTTGTTACGACACTGCCAAGAACCCTATTGTTCCGCAACATTCTAATTAAAAATCTTCAGGAATTATTCGAAATTTACGATTTTCTTAACATGGGAGAATAGGGCAACATTTCACTTAAACGTGCATGAAAAGAAATATTTTTATCGTAAAAATGTAAGAACAACTTTTAAATATCAGTTTTAATGCCGTGATGAACATCATTAACTACAAACATGCTACTTTGAAAATTTCGCATAAATGTCTCTTTTGAGGGATATTTTCATCGTAAAGTTGTCGGACTACTTTGAAAATATTATATAAGATGCTAGTATCAGTGTGGGGTATAATTGATTAAAAAGTAATTGAATTACAATTAAATTACAATTATTTCACTGTTAATCGATTAACAAGTAACTGATTACAAATAAATTGAATTACTTATTCAATAAATTTAATTACTTATTCAATTTATTTGTAATCAATTACTTGTTAATCGATTGACAGTAAAATAATTATAATTTAATTGTAATTCAATTGTAATTGAATTACTTTTTAATCAATTATGCCCAACACTGGCTGGTATAAACATCCTTGACTAGGAATTTTCCAATTTAAAAATTTCGTAAGTCACCGGAAATTTACGATTTACTTAATATGGTGGTATAGGGCAAAATTTCGCATAAACGCGAAAAGGATATTTTCACCTGAGGAGGGATATTTTCATTTGAGGGATATTTTCACCGTAAAGTTGTCAGAACCAGAACACTTTTAAAATATCATTTAAGATACTGGCATGAAAATTCCCTGACTATGAATTTTTTAATTTAAAAATTTCGTAAGTTATTTGGAATTTACGATTTACTTAACAAGGCAGAATAGGGTAAAATTGAGCATAAACGCCCATTTTGAGGATCATAAATATGTCAGACAACTTCAAAATAACATTTATGATACTTGTTTGAACATGATTGACTAAAAATATTCGAACACGAAAATTTCGTATGTTATTCGAAATTTAAGCAACATAGCAAATTTCGTATGTTATTCGAAATTTATCAACATAGCAAAATGGGGCGATATTCCATATAAATATGCATTTTGGGGAATGTTGCATTGGAAATAGTAGCATGAAAATAAACTACGAAATTGACTCTAATAAAATAAATTAATAGATTAGAATAAGATAAATATGTCGAACTAAACGGTGGGTAGCCTAATAGGCGGAGATTTCGTTCTGTCACTGTGTCAAGCTATTAGTCAAATTAATTTCTCTTAACATGAATATAATATGTTTTGTACAAGAAATTGATGAAAACATACATATGATGGGGAACTCAGCAAAGTCCACCTATGCCAACTAGTTTTTAAATTGAATTTTCCTTCGATGGAGGAAAAAAAAAATTCTTTCAGCTTAGAAGGTATTAGGTAGATTCGTTGTAGGAGATCTACCTATTGCAATGGTCCTTATAACACGACTTCTGAAAAAATTCTTCATATCTTCACATATATATATATGTTACGGGCAATGTAATTATTTAGGTCAGTATTCATAATGTTTGGTTATTATGAATAATGACCATTAAAATTGGGCAATTTGATAAATTTGAATTACTTTACGATAATTTCTCACATTGCCTGGTCATTATAAATACCGCTATTATTTCTTTGGGCACTTTGATTAATTGACAGCAATGGGACAACCACGTGCGTGTGGTGTGATTCTGGCTGGCCAATCAGCATTCATTTTCAGTCGCTTGTGTGGTGTGATTCTGGCTGGCCAATCAGCATTCATTTTCAGTCGCTTGTCGCCTGTGCCGGTACCAGTGGCTTGCGTCGCGTTATTTACGTTTTCCGGTTGTCTTTGGATGTTATTTAGCTTATGTGCGACAAATGCTTATTGATGTATGTCTTAAATTGACTTTGGGTTCTGTTTATTTAGTGTTAGTGATTTTTCTATAAAATAAAATGCAGGAACAGTTAGTAACTGATGTCAGTGACATGAAGCATCGTTTTAATGAACATCTGGATGAATTATGCTCATCAAAAGCTCAGAATACACAAATTCTCACAAAGCCACAATACTTGGAGTTAATAGAAAAGGTTAAAACATCTAGAAGCAAAGTGGTAAATAAAAAACCCGAGGATTATCAGCGTTTACGTAGGTTTGACATAATGACTATTGGAGAGAAGGAAAAGTTGATAGTTCCTGTAGAGGAAGGTAAAGAGCAGATAAGATTTTACGTACATAGGGAAGAGATATTTCAACTCTTACATGATGCACATATAGCAATTGGGCACGGTGGTCGAAACCGTATGGAAAAAGAGCTAAATTCAAAGTATAAAAACATTACAAGGGAAATGATTGTTACATATCTAAATTTATGTATGACCTGCGAAAAAAAACACAGTGTGCCAAAAAAAGGTTTAGTTGTTAGACCGATACTAAGTAAGAATATGAATTCAAGATGTCAAGTCGATTTAATTGACATGCAGTCACAAGCTGATGATCAATATAAATTCATACTTGTATACCAAGACCATCTTACTAAATTTATTCAACTTCGACCTCTTAAAAGCAAAAGAGCAGAAGAAGTAGCTTATGTGCTTTTGGATATTTTTGCAATTTTTGGTGTACCCAGTATTTTGCAAAGTGATAATGGGAGAGAATTTGCTAACAGTACTATTAGCGAACTATGTAGCATGTGGCCCGAGTTGAAGATGGTGCATGGGAAGCCCAGACACTCTCAAAGTCAGGGTTCCGTAGAACGTGCGAATCAGGACGTGGAAAATATGCTTTGTTCGTGGCTAGAAGACAATAGCACCAGGAAATGGTCAAAAGGCTTACGTTTTGTACAGCTAATGAAGAACAGAGCTCATCATAGTGGCATCAACTGTACTCCGAATGAGGCCATGTTTGGGACAAAGTTAAAAGTTGGTCTAAAAAGTTTTTTCCCACAGACGTTCTACATAATATAAATTGTAAAGAGGACTTAGAAGTTCTAGTAAAAGATCAGAACAATTTACAGTCTGTAGAAGAAGGTCCACTGCAAAATAAACCTGAGTCACCTGTGTTAGCGGAGCTACCAGGTCCAAGTCAACATGATGAGGAGGAACTACTTTCTCTTGATAGTTATGTTCAAACTTCAACTTTGCTAGCTAAACCAAACCCTGATTTACATAATAAAGAATTTCAAGAATCTTTCGGGCATGAAGATTCCCCGGAAGAGCCCTATGTGAAAAAAAGGAAAGCCGACATATTAAAAATTAGGCAGATTTCAGCAAGCAATCTAAAAAAACAAGCTGAAAAAATGGTTCAAACTTCTAACTCAAAATACCCTGATGCTAAAAAAGGTGACACAGTTAGAGTTCGAGTCCCAGATGTCGACAGAGGTCACACCGATGGAAGAAATATTTTGGCATTTGTTCTTGAAGTAACAGATGCTAATCTGTATAAATTAGGCACGAAACACGGAATTCTAAATCAACTTTATGCCAGGAACCAATTTACAATTATGTAATGAGAAGTTTATATATGGCGAAGATATTCCACAGACAGAGATTTCACTAAGAGAATGTACAAGATTGTCATCCAAGACAGGGGGCCAAGGCTATAGTCGATGTGGCTGTAAAGGTGGCTGTAAATCTGACAAGTGCAAGTGTCCTAAAGAAAAAAGCTATGTAACTCGAAATGTCACCAAAGTGGAAGCTGCTCTAATAAATAGACCCTCTATGTATTGCTACATATTGACATTTTGTGTAAGTATAAATTTGTAAGTACGTACATATCTAATACATTATTTTTATTTGGACTTAAGTTTTGTTTGTACTTATTTCATCGCCACCGGTTTGTTTGTCAGCATGCGAAATTTTATTTGTTATTTTTTGTTTGTTACTTTTTCAGTTAGGTATGTAAAAATTTGTTATTTTTTATAAGAAATATGAATAAAAATGATTTTTAAATTGCCCACTTGACTTTTAGCATTATACATAATGACCGGGCAATGTAATATTTGCAGCATAATTTATCATTTTGTCATATCCTTTTGGGCACTTTTTAAATTGCCCGGGCATTATAAACAATGCCCAATTATTTACATTGCCTGTAACATATACACATACGTGTGTGTGCATAACGCTTTTTCCCATGTTAAGTTGTGAACACGATAACTGGAGTAATTTTTATTTAAATTTAACCAGCTCGGGATATGTTATCAGGACAGTAAAAATCTCGTTCGAGTTCATAGATGAGGTATCCAGCTCAAACTGGGTGGAAATGGTGGGGGTGGGGGGGTGGGGGGTGGAAATTTTCATTTGCCTACAATTTCTTTATTATTGAAAATAGGAAAAAACTTCAAATCAGGCAAATTACCGCCTTACCCTAAAGAACAATTTTTGTATTTAAACTTTTTCCATATCTTCAATTGCTTAAAAGTTAAAAGTTAAAAAGTGATTTTTCATCAATTGTGATGAAGCCAACTTTTTCTATGCAATTTATAATCTGATGTTATGTATAATCTGATCAATGTATAATCTGATCAATGTACAGTCGGTAACAAAAGTGTCCGAACACTAGCAAAAATTCCTATGTAAAAAAAGTACACTTCATACTGTTTTGTTAAATAAATCCTTGTCGAATCATGTTCTTACACTGACTAAGAACACCATTCGATAAGGATTTATTTAACAAAACAGTATTAAGTGTACATTTTTTACATAGGAATTTTTGCTAGTGTTCGGACACTTTTGTTACCGACTGTATAATCTGATAAACCTATATTAAATCAATTCAAATTAGGCTTCGACATCTTTTTATATGATAATTAGTTCTGTGTGAGGGGGCACCGCCCCCCCTCAACTCCCCGTTTCATTACAGCACCTACATTTATATAGAATTTAAATCTGTTATTAAAATTTAAAGTTCACTTCAAATTATTCAGGCAACTTTCAGACAATTTTCACGCAACATTCCTTGAAATTTATCAGTCTTGATTAAACTTTTCCAGCAACAAACTTTTATGAACTTGAAAATACAACTTTTGGATCTCCTGAAATTATTCATTTTTAAGTTACTCTAAGAGACACAGACAAAGATCAAACGTTACATACATTATTTACCATATGTCTATGAGGAATTAGTTTTAATTCCTGAGCAGCTTTCCTGAACATGGTAAAATATCTTAGCAAAGCACTTCCACTAACAATAAAAAAGAATGTTATCGCTTACATATTTGCTGCCCTGTATACCTTTTGAAGATTATATACAGGCCACAAGGTGCACCTAAATATAATCCTATAGTAATAATAAATGGTACAACGTAAAATAGAATTCCATCAATTTTCAGCTATTGTCGCACTATAATCTAGTTATTTTATGTAGCCCTGTAAATAAACAATGAATGGTTTCCCTACCATATTTTACATGAAAAATGTTTTTACTCATATAAAAATACATTCATTTCATTTTGTTTAGTGCAGTCTGTTTATGTTAAACTCTACTTACCTGCAATTTCCCCCATAGACGTAATATATTTGAATTCTCTTGGGCGTCCCCGTACACGAACCATTTGCTTCATCTCAACGAAAAGCTGAGTGTAGCATCCCTATATCATACAAATTTAGAATACCAAGTTTGGATTTTCTGCTACCATTTTATTCTTGAGATATGCTGATAACAGACAGACACACACACACAGAGACAGACAGATACAGACATGCACGCACAGAGACAGACACACAGACCAACAGCTATAAACATGATTTTCGGATTCAGCTCACCTCAAAACATGTAACTATAACAAAAACTCACTTTCAAAAATTTGAACCTAAAACAATATTTTCTCTACATCAGGGGTGGCCAACCCACGGCCCGCGGGCCGCATGCGACCCGCCACGTAGTTTCTTACAGCCCGCGAAGAGACTAACGATATTTAAAGTTTGGCAACTTTGGTTTACGATCAAAAATTAATAAATAGTTCTGACTTTTCAAAGTGAAAATACTTTTCAAAGATTATCGTAGCTAAAGGACTGTGGTAATGAAATATTATTAGATCCATTATTTATTTCTTTTATTATAGTTTTTATACATAGTCATAAATTTTTCCCGATTCTATTGTTAATTTATGAATGAAACTAATTTAAATTCATGTATTCTGCTCCGAATTTTCACCCTGCCTTTTCCTGAAAAAAGTATGTAAATACATGAACCACATATTCACAACCATATATACACATACGCATATGTAAAGTCATAAAATAATAATAATTTCCTTCCTCGACTAACGATTGGTAATAACACCTAGTTTTTAATTCAATTGCTAAATTTTGTTAAGGGTGTCAGCTAATATTAAAATATGCTTAAACTTTTATTTATTTATTTTATTATTATTATTATTATTATTTTAATAGTAACACCCATTTTTGACTACAGATTCGAATTTCTGAGGTCAAGGTGGTTTGGAGAAAGATATAGCTTATATTCCTTATATCAACTCTTCATAGAGTTACAAGCAATAATTGATCAGGGGTAAATCTCTATATTTAAAAAAACTAAATTAAGGTATCACAGAGAAAAGTATTCCATTATATCCATTCAGATAATCGGAAAAGAAGTATAACAATTTTAAATATAAAATAAAGTAAAGTTATGCTAATTAAGAAATTATGTGCCCGTCAAAACTTACTTGAATAACTATTTTAAATCATGTGCAAGCAAAGTAATATACAGTGCGACGCAAAAGTTTAGACAATGACGTTATTCATCTTTAAAATTTAGAATTACAAAAACCTGTATATATATTTAAAATATGTTTTAAAATGCTATAATCAAAAGACAGTCGTTTGATTTGCAATAATTTTAATTTTTTTGATAAAAATAAAAATTTGCTTGTCGCAAAAGTTTAGACACGATTATGAGTTTCTGTGAATATTTGCTGGCATATGCAAATTTAAAATCGATGATGTCACAGATTTTGAGTACTTAAGTTCTGCAAATGATAACGCTTCGTAGTCGACATGCCGCGAGCTAAAAAAATCTGGAGTGACTCCACTCGACTTTCCGAACATTGAGTAATTAACAGTTTTGTAGATAAAGTAAAGAAAGAGGAGTTGTTAAACAAACAAAAGCGAGAAAACCATAATAGAGTGTTTGCGTATTTTTCTCCATATATTACACTATGTTTCATTTAACGCTACTGAACTTTGAGCCCATAGATCATAACGATAAAGAATTTTTTGTTGTGTCCCTGTAAAAACCTATAAATGCTAGATTCACCAAAATGCTTATAGTTAGTGCAAAAGTGATTTATAATATTCATATAAAATTTCAGCTCAATTGAATAAGGCGTTTAGATGCTATAGCACTTTTAAAAATTTGGTCCCCTAGGCCATAATGATGAAGAATTTTTCTTTGTGTCCCTGTAAAAAAACTGTAAGTACTAAATTCACCAAAATCTATACAGTTGGTGCAACTGTGACCTTTAACATGCGTACAAATATTTTTCTCAGATTAATAAGGCGTTTAGACGCTATCACACTTTTTAAAATTTGTCTCCATAGGCCATAATGATAAAGAATTTTTCTTTGTGCCCCTGTAAAAAAAAACTGTAAGTGCCAGATTCTCCAAACTCTATACAGATTGAGTAACTGTGACGTATAATATGTGTATAAATTTTTTGCTCAATTGAATAAGGCGTTTAGATGCTATCACACTTTTTAAAATTTGGCCCCATAGGCCATAATGATAAAGAATTTTTCCTGGTGTCCCTGTAATAAAACTATAAGTGCTAGATTCACCAAAATCAATAGGGTTCGTACTATGGTGACTTACAATATACGCACCAACTTTCAACGTATTCGAACAAAGCGTTTAGACGCTAGCGTGTTCACTCACAGACATACACACATACATACACACACACATACACACATACACACATACAGTCGGTAACAAAAGTCTCCGAACACTAGCAAAAATTCCTATATAAAAAAAGGTACGTTTAATGCAGTTTTGCTAAATAAATCCTTGTCGAATACTGTTCTTAGTCAGTCTAAGAAAGGGATTCGACAAGGATTTATTTAACAAAACAATATTAAGTGTACTTTTTTTATACAAGAATTTTTGCTAGTGTTCGGAGACTTTTGTTACCGACTGTATGTGTGTATGTCTGTGAGTGAACACGCTAGCGTCTAAACGCTTTGTTCGAATAAGCTGAAAGTTGGTGCGTATATTGTAAGTCACCATAGTACGAACCCTATTGATTTTGGTGAATCTAGCACTTATAGTTTTTTTACAGGGACACCAGGAAAAATTCTTTATCATTATCGCCTATGGGGCCAAATTTTTAAAAGTGCGATAGCATCTAAACGCCTAATTCAATTGAGCTGAAATTTTATATGAATATTATAAATCACTTTTGCACAAACTGTAAGCATTTTGGTGAATCTAGCATTTATAGGTTTTTACAGGGACACAACGAAAAATTCTTTATCATTATGATCTATGGGCTCAATGTTCAGTAGCGTTAAATTAAACATCGTGTAATATATGAAGAAAAATACTCAAACACTCTATTATGGTTTTCTCTCTTTTGTTTGTTTAACAACTCCTCTTTCTTTACTTTATCTACAAAACTGTTCATTACTCAATGTTCGGAAAGTCGAGTGGAGTCACTCCAGATTTTTTTAGCTCGCGGCATGTCGACCACGAAGCGTTATCATTTGCAGAACTTAAGTACTCTAAATCTGTGACATCATCGATTTTAAATTTGCATATGGCAGCAAATATTCACAGAAACTCATAATCGTGTCTAAACTTTTGCGACAAGCAAATTTTCATTTTTATCAAAAAAATTAAAATTATTGCAAATCAAACGACTGTCTTTTGATTACTATAGCATTTTAAAACATATTTTAAATATATATACAGGTTTTTGTAATTCTGACGTCATAATTCTAAATCTTAAAGATGAATAACGTCATTGTCTAAACTTTAGCGCCGCACTGTATGACACAAATAGTAACTCTTAAGAACAATGAAAATTGAAATATCACTATGATTCGAAAAATAATGATTGGAATGAGCTGTAAATTTAGAAACCCATATTTTTGATGATGACCATTCTATTCGTGCAAAAATTAATGTAGGTCGTAATTCGTAATTTTTTTAAATATGAATATTAATAATTTTCCTAATTGAAAAAAAAAATAATAATAATAATCAAAAATATGCATGGAATATATTTAACTTACTTCATTCTAACGAAAAAAAAACCCCATAAAATTTTAATATAGTAGTGTTTGGGGAACAGGGGTGGATTTAGGATTAGGTCTACGGAGTCTGGACCTAGGGGCGCCAGATTTTACAAGTGGTTAATATTTAATTAGTGAAGGCGATTAAAATTTGAAAAGTAACTCCGATTTAAAAAATAGTTAAAACTTAAAATCGATTAGAGATTTATCGACTTAAGAGCACTTTCTAAGCCACTTTGACCCATTATGAATTTTCCATACTGGTTTGAAGCACATGAATATGGACCATTTGTACTATTGATCAGACAAACAAGACAATTTTGTCAGTAATTAAGAAAGGCTCCTCCTTCATACAGAGATTGAATGACGTGGATTGAATTTGTGCTTAGACCTGCTAGGCTCAGACCACACGATGGAGACAAAATGAAAAGCCTATTAAAATTTGAAAACAATTTATTTTTAAACCCAAATTTAATTACAAAAAGCAACTGGTATTAAAACCAATAAAGTAGACTAATTTATTTTTTAATTATGAGCTGATTATTATATGCAATACTGGCTACTGCACAGTGATTGGTGTATCAAAGAATAGTTTTCCTTAGTTATATTACATTATAAATAAATATAATATATATGCATAGTACATCAAAATATCGGGGGGAGGGGGGGGGGGTCATAGTGAAATGCACCCAGGACACAATCTGACTTAAATCTACCTCTGGGAAGACATGAATTAAAGTTTATTACATTCATTTAACATTAGCATCTCCATATTTTAACAAATTGTAGCTCTGTGAAAAATTGAGAGAAAAATATAAACTATACTATTTTTGGGGCTGATTTGATCCATATAATCCAATTTGTCGAAATTGGCGATTGACTTTGAAAAAAAAGGAAGTTGATGGCAGTTTTAATATGTAAACACCCCTTAAGCAGAATCTAGTATTCTAAACTAGGACTTTTTACTAGTCGATCGGCACCAGCCGCCTGTCTCTACACTAATTTACGGCGAAATTAGTCGGGAAAGGAGGGGAAGCTTTTTTATAACTGTACATACGTTGCGGCCCGAATGAATAAAATAGATTTCCAGTGCGGCCCACCAAGTGTTTTGGGTTGGACAGACCTGCTCTAAATTATGGGTAAGAGAAAGTAAAAAGTATTTTGGATTTTTAAACGTTTCATATGTTTACGAGGGAAATAGGAGTTTTTTTTTTTTTTTTTTTTTTTTCTTATCAACATAACAAGAGGACATGTATTAATAATTTGACTTGCTAAAATACTTTCTTATACATTTTCTTTGGCTTATCAGGGTAAATTTCTGCAAATTAAATGATTTAAATACGTAAAATATTGAATTTAATTTGAATATTTATCAGGGATAGAGAGAGTGTCGTTGTTGGCATATGGTTCTATTTCTTTGTCGGTAGAATAATGTATTATCTATTATCGATTTAATCAATTAAAAATTTTTCAAAATTCTCAAAATGAATCACCAGTGTTTTACGCAACAATGTGCAACAACGCTTGAGTGATGAATAAAAATTCTCAACTATTTCAGAATTTCAAAATTTCTTCATACAGTAAAAGGATTGATCAATAAAACAAATGAAAATCTTTTTGTATACTTTTTCAAGAGATTTCATATTCAAACGGCAATTCTCCTTGATTGCAAGAAAATTCATTGGTGTTTTTCTTTTTACCAAGGGAAAAAAAAAATGAAATGAGATAAATAAATAAAATTAGTTCAATTCAAATATAAAATTATCACAATCTTGATATCAAAGTAGCAATTCGTCCGATATGAGAAACGCAATCTAAAAGACAATGCACTGGAACCATTTTTGTCTTGATGTCAATACACCATTATAATTAAACAAAGAGCTTAGTAATAAAACAATCTTTTTTTTTTTTTTTTTTTTTACATTCTTTCACTTTCTCTTACCCATATATGATAGACAAAGTATTCTTTTAGGGTTACATTTTCGAAACTGAGTTTTTGCTATATTTTCATGTTTCCAGATCCCCTGAATCAGAAAATCAGGTTTTTAACATTGGTCTGTATGTATTTCTGTGAGTATATGAGTTTGTTATCAGAATATCTCAAAAACATAAATATTAGCAAGAAGTCTAAATGTAGAAGTATTCTAAATTTATATCATAAAGGGATGCTACTCGAAATTTTTCGTTGAAATCGATCAAAAAAATTGTGTACACGTACAGGGATATTACGCCTATAGGAGAAATATCAGACAAGTACTATTTAACATCTTTAATATGCATTAAATAAAACGATATATATATATATATTATATGCGCTATAGCATATACTTCACATAGAATATGGTATAAAAATGTATATTATGTGTTTACAGTGCCACACAAAAGAATCAGGATAAATCAGCGGTTATGTTTGAAAGTATCTTGAAATGCATTTTAAATTACGTCAAGATTTTTTTTTTTGTGTGTGTGTGTGTGTGTGTGTGCTAAATTTAAGCACAGTATTTGATTTGGCGCGTACATAATTTACAAATATAAACAAGGTTACTCAAAGTTAATTGAATAAGTTTAAAGAGTGCTGAGAGGTTTCAAGGTTAGTGAATTCTCTGAATTATTCGAAATAATTTTTCGAATTTATTAGCAGCCTTATTTATTATTATTATTTTTAATTGTAGCTGTAATATTCAAACGAAAGGTTGAGGGGGACTCATCAACCTCCCTGCCGTCTATTACAGAAATACATTTTAAATAAATTTGTCTAATATATTTTTCATCTGTTATTTAAAGTACTTTGTAAATGTTGAAATATCGACCCATCGACCCATTATATCTTCCCATCGACCTTGAACTGTAATAATATTTGTACAGCGGTGTGAGGTAAGAGAAAGTAGTGGGAGTGCCACACCAGATTAATTTTATTAAATTTATTTTTATTTTTAATTTGCCACTGAACATGGTTTTCATTTTGAATTAAGAAGTAAAATCCTGCAATGCACATACATTTATAGAAGTCGTCTAGCTATGCAAAATATATAGTTCCACACAACTGTAATTTATTTAAGAAATATATTTTCAGCATAAATGAATTTCTTCATTTAATGAATATCACATCATAATTTACATATTGATACTGAACGTAATTTGTAATGAGAAAAAATTATATTATAATTAGAAAAATGTAAAGAAATGTGAAGATTCAAAATTCATTATCTAAACGTTGCTAACAAGGAAGATCTCCATAAGTACAAAACTACCCTCTCCAAAAAAATAAAATAAAATAAAATAAAAAAATAAGTGTCAACTGCCGAATAGGCCGAATACCTAATAGTAACCGACTATTCGGTGCAACTTTACTTTGAACTCATAATCACTATTTATAAGCGAGTTTCAATTTTTTTCAAAATTGTTAAAATTCGCGATTTTGTAAAGCATTTTTACTTCCTTATACAAAGTATAAGAAAGTATAGGAATCCCGATTTGCGAAATGGATTTTGTATTTCGCATAGCTCAGAAAGGAATGATTGTAGAATGTTGAAAATTTATATGTGCGACTGCCATGATGTCTAGTTATACACCTGTAAATTTGGTCTTAATACTAGCTCCTGTTCCAGAGATATTTACGACTTTACAAGATTTTCGTGACGTCTATATCTACGCATGTGCATCTATATCTCGCATAACTCAAAAACGAATGGACGTAGAAAGTTGCAGCTGGGTATAGATACGTTTGTTATAACACCTAGTTGTGCGTCTACCTTTTTGGTCTCTCTGTGACTTTCTGTTTTGGAGATATTTACAAAAATTTTATTCATAACGACCAAAAATACACAGGTTTTGGTTATTATATGTGACCTATACAGTCATAGAGATTTCAAAAGAAGCTAACGATAAAGCCCGTAATGATATTATTATGAAAGATGCCGACATTTTTGCGTGTAGAAATTACATAAGCAAGTTCTAGTCGACGAATACATTCTATTTAATAAATATTCAACCCGGAATGATAATGATATGAAAGTGGTCGCCATTTTTGCGTGTAGAAATTAATTCTTAAGACATAAGCAGGATGTAGTTGAAGAACGCACTTTATTTAATGACTGTTCAGCCCGTAGATGGAGACTGTAATGATATTGTGATGAAAGTAGTCGAAATTTTAGAGTGTAGAAAGTAATATATAAAGACATTAGCAGGTTCTAGTCGACGAATGCACTTTATTTAATGAATGCTCAGCGAGTAGATAGAACCCGTAATACTGTTATGAAAATTATTGACATTTTTGTGTGTAGAAAGTAATTCTTAAAGACATAAGCAGGTTCTAGTCGACTAATGCACTTTATTTAATGAATATTTAGTATGTAGATACAACCCGTAATACTGTTATGAAAATTATAGATATTTTTATGTGTAGAAAGTAATTCTTAAACTCATAAGCTGGTTCTAGTCGACAAAAGCATTTTATTTAACGAATATTTAGCCTGTAGATAGAGCCCGTAATGGTATTGTTATAAAAGTTGTCGATATTTTTGCGTGTAGAAAGTAATTCTTAAAGACGTAAGCATCTTCTAGTCCACGAATGCACTTTATTTAATGAATATTCAGCCCGTAATGATATTGTTATATATGTTACCGACATTTTTACGTGTAGAAAGTACATAAGCAGGTTCTAGTCAACAAATTCATTTTATTTAATAAATATTCAGCCAGATAGAGCCCGTAATGACATTCTTATAAAAGTTGTCGACATGTTTAGGTATAGAAAAAAATTCGTAGAGACATGAGCAGGTTCTTGTCGACAAATGTACGTTATTTAATGAATATTTAGCTCGTAGAAACAGCCCGTAATGATATTGTTATAAAAGTTGTCGATATTTTAGCATGTAGAAAGTAATTTATAAAAACATAAGGAAGTTCTAGTCGACGAATGCATTTTATTTAAGGAATATTCAGCTCGTAATGATATTGTCATTAAAGCTGTCGACATTTTTGCGTGTAGAAAGTAACTCTTAAAGACATAAGCAGGTTCTAGTGGACGAATGCACTTCATTTAATGAATGTTCAGGCCGTAGATAGACCTCGTACTGATATTTTTATGAAATTTGTCGACATTTTAGCGTATGGAAAATAATTTTTAAAGACATAAGCATCTTCTAGCCGACAAATTCACTTTATTTAATGAATATTCAGCTTGCAGATAGAGCCCATAATGATTTTGTTATAAAAGTTGTCGATATTTTTGCGTGTCGGAAATAATTCTTAAAGACATAAGAAGGTTCTAGTCGACTAGCTCTTTATTTAATCAATATTCAGGAAACAGTTGAATAAAATTCTTTTATGTAACACAAAAATCAATGATCAAGAAATTTTCTCGAATTAATCCAATGAAACAGTCATTCTTACTACAGTAATCAAATAAACACTGTTATGTGCACTATGAAGCAGAAAATTCGTTAATTTACAAATCAATTACCTCACATAAAATTGTCAATGTTTTTATAACAATATGTATATTCCAATGGGTGTATAAGGAAGTCATGTGGTGTCCACATCAGATTTCTTTTTTTTCTTGTTTTCAGGAATGTTCTTGGACTGGAACCTGCCTGTTTAGTTACGAATTAGTTATCTCACACAAAAAGTCAATGTTTTCATAACAATATGTATATTCCAATGGGTGTATAAGGAAGTCGTGTGTTCACATCATATTTTTTACTTCCTTTTACAAAGTTTAATGAAGTGTTGGAATTCTGATTTGAGAAATGGATATTGTATCTCGCATAATTCAAAAACAAATGATCATAGATTAATTTATATTTGTGATTACCATGATGTCCAGTTGTGCCATCTCCAACTTTGATTTCCCGTTTTAGAGACATCTACGATTTTACATGATTTTACGTGACTTGTGTATGTACGTATGTGTGTTTCTATGTATCTGAAATAACTGAAAAACTGTTGCACATAGAAAGCTGCAAATTGGTATACAGGTTTGTTACAACATCTAGATGTGCACCTTCCTTTTTGGTTTTTCTGTGACTTTCCGTTTTGGAGATATTTACAAAAATTATATTGAAAATGACCAAAAATTCAAAGGTTTTGGTCATTATATATGACTGCCGTCATAGATTTCAAAAGAAGCTATTAATAGAGCTCATAATGATGTTATTATTAAAACTGTCGGAATTTTTGCGTCTAGAAAGTAATTTCTAATGAAATAAGCAGGTTCTAATCGACGACTGCACTTTATTTAATGAGTATTCTGGAAACATTTGATTAAAACTATTTATTGTACCACAAATTCAATAATAAATGGATAATCTCGAAACAATCTATATAAAACAATTATTTGTACTACAGAAGTCAAGTACACAGGATTAAATACACTGCAGAGCAGGAATTTCGCTAATTCATGAACAACCATCAACCGCACAGTTCGAAATCTGAATAGAATTTGTATTTATCGAGAGTCTTGTCTGTAGTTTATAGAATTTTCGAGACAGATTTGCGCTAGAAATAAGTGAATCATTCTTGAAAATTCCAGAACTCCACCCCTACTGAAGTTAGAAATTTCAAAGTTTGGAAATCGTAAGCTACTATTTTTAGCCAAAACTGGATGCCAAATTGCCTAATTTGACGCTAAATCAACGTCCATCTTCATGAAAATGAAAAAAAAAACTACCATCTGTTTCTACTTCTACTGTATAACTGTACAGAAAGTAGTACACAAAAAAATAGACAAGTTTTAGTCCACAATCTACAATCTTTTTTTATAGTCTTGCAAGTCGTTCATAGAACTTTCGAATAAGACAGTCCTGCGCTAGAAACCAATGAAATTTCCCGGAAAATATCAGAATTCTGTTATTATTGAAGTTAGAGCTTCCAAACTTTCGTAACCCTAAACTGCAAATTTTCCCCAAATTTGGCACCAGTTGCCAAATTCGATGCCAAATCACCAAAATCGACACCAAGACCAAAATCTGCATTGGCAAAAAACTTGGCGACTTGGCGAAATTAGCGACAAAATTTGGCGGAAAATTTTATTTCAAGGTAGCCAGAATCAGAAAACTCTTTCTCAATTTTACGAAGTTAATTGTTTTGATATAATGTATCATTATTCACCATTAATTTCCGCCAAAAAGAACAAAAGTAAGCCATCTACACTCGAGTGAATTCCATTGAATTCTAAGCTGTGCATTTGCCAATGAGAAATTCTGTAAGCTGTGGAATACTATTCCTGAACAAGCTACTATATTCGTTCTTTGCGGTGTATATAAGACTATAATTATGACTACTGCGATTGGAGTAACAGTTTTCTTGGCTTGTTTTCAAGAATTTTTATCGACTGGAGCTCGCCTGTTTATTTACGAACCAGTTATCTGTTTGTTTATTGATAACACATACAGCAGCTTTGTATGCTTGACTCGTAGTCCGCTTGTAAATCTTCGTCAGATAATTACAGATAGCACATGACAGAATTACAATACGAAGAAATGTAAAAACACCCAGAGCCGTCGCGGGAATCGAACCCGCTCTCCTACGCTCGAAGGTGATTAGCAGTGTGGTGATATAATCACTCAGCCACAGAAAGCCCAACAAGTTATCTCATACAAAAACGTCGATGTTTTTGTAACAATATGTATATTTCAATGGGTGTATAAAAAAGTCATGTGGTGTCCACATTAGATTTTTTAAAATTTCATTATATAATGTGTAAGGAACTATTGTAACCCGATTTGCGAAATGGATTTTGTATTTCTCGTAGCTGAAAAACGAATAAGCGTATATTATTGCAAATTTATATTTGTGTACGTCATGTCATGACAACTAGTTCTACACCTCAAACTTTGGTCTTCACATGGGCTCCCGTTTTAGAGATATTTACGATTTTACACGATTTTTCTAGAAGTATCTATGTACGTATATGTGTGTGTATCTCGCATAACTCAAAAATAGTTGGATGTAAAACGTTACAAATTGGTATATAGGTTTAAAGTAACATCTAGTTATGCACCTTCCTTTTTGGTCTTTCTGTTACTATTTGTTTTGGAGATATTTACGAAAGTTATATTCATAATGACCAAAAATACGAAAGTTTTGGTCATTATAAATGACCTACCGTCGCGTCGTAGAAATTTCAAAAGAAGCTTATGATAGCGTCGATAATGATGTTGTTAAGAAAGTTGTCAACATTTTTACGTGTAGAAAGTCACGTATATAAAGACATAAACAGGTTCTAGTTGACGAATGCTCTTTATTTAATGAATATTCTTGAAACAGTTGAATAAAACTTACCATAAGTATAAATGAGTATTCTAGAAACTATCTAATAAAACAGTCTCTCGTACGCACAAGTCAAGTAAACCTATTTAAATGCACTACAGAGCAGGAATTTCACTAATTCAGGAACAATGTTCAAACGCACAGTTCGTGTTAAGAAAGTTGTCAACATTTTTACGTGTAGAAAGTAACGTATATAAAGACATAAACAGGTTCTAGTTGACGAATGCTCTTTATTTAATGAATATTCTTGAAACAGTTGAATAAAACTTACCACAAGTACAAATGAGCATTCTAGAAACTAATAAAACAATCTCTCGTACGCAGAAGTCAAGTAAACATATTTAAATGCACTACACAGCAGGAATTTCACTAATTCAGAAACAATGTTCAAACGCACAGTTCGAAGTCTATAGAATTTGAATTCATCGAGAGTCTTGTAAGTGATTTATAGAATTTTCGAAGTAGTTTTGCATTAGAACCCGATGAATTATTCCAGTAAATTCCAGAACTTGACTCGTACTGAATTTAGAGATTCCAAAATTTTTGAAATTCTAAACTACCACTTTTTGCTAAATTTGGATACCAAATTTCTTAATTTGATGCTAAGTCAATGCTCACCTTCGTGGAAATGCAAAAACTGCTATCTATTTCCACTTTTACTGTAATAGCGCGGAGAATGTAGCACGTAAAGAAATAGACAAATTTTGGGCCAATAATCACTCCTCTTTTTTATAGTCTTGTTAGTCATTTATGGAACTTTTGAAGAATTAAGTTGAGCTCTAGAAACCAGTGAATCTTTCTGGAAAATTCCAGAACTCTGTTATTATTGAAGTAAGAGCATCCAAACTTTGGCAAACCTAAACCACAAATTTTCGGTAAGTTCAGTCGACAAACCGCCAAAATCGTCGCCAAGACTAAAATGTTTGTGTTGGGGAAGAATTTAGCGACTTGATGAGATTAGCGACGAAATTTAGCTACAGATATTTCAATGCAGCCAGAATTAGTAAGCCCTTTTTCAATATTAACTGCGTTAACTGTTTTGGTGCAATATGTCGTTTCTCGCCATTAATTTTCGCCGAAGAGATCAAAAGTAAACTATCTACACTTGAGTGAATTCTGTCGAATTCTAAGCTGTGCACTTGCTAATGAGGAATTCTGCAATAATCTGAGGAATAATATTACAGAACAAAAGATATTCATGAATATTGAAAATTTATTTTTCCAACTGAGTGAAAATAATGCCCGGATCGGGAGTCGAACCTCGGATCTTTGACTTACAAGGTCAACGGTTTACCAATTGAGCTATCCAGGCCGACAACCGGTGGGCATTACTCACTCAGACAACCTTTAGGCAGAACATCTGGTCTATTATGAAGATAGCTCGGCAGAATAAGCCGCAGGTAATGAAAAACACCATTAAACAATGGGAGGAAGAATTACATTTATTAATCTCACACAATCAGCAGACTGGGAAAAAAAAACATGTATACTGAAAATTTATTTTTCCAATTGAGTGCAAATAATGCCCGGACCGGGAGTCGAACCTCGGATCATTGTCGGCCTGGATAGCTCAATTGGTAGAGCGTTGACCTTGTAAGTCAAAGATCCGGGGTTCGACTCCCGGTGAAGGCATTATTTTTACTCAGTTGGAAAAATAAATTTTCAATATACATGATTTTCTTCCCAATCTGCTGATTGTATGATATTAATAAATGCAAACAATATTCATTCTCTTCAGTGTAGAAAATCCTATTGTCGTGATTTTTGAGACTGGCGTAATATTTTCTTGGCTTGTTTTAAGGAATGTTTATAGAATGTAACCTGTCGGTTTATTTACGAACCTAACTATAATCTAACACAAAAATGTGACTATTTTCGTAATAACTAAATAACATGTATATTTCAGTAGGTGTATGAGGAAGTCATGTCGAGTCCACATCAGATTTTTCCCCTTGTCACACAAATACAGTCGGCAGCAAAAGTATTCAAGCACTAGTCAACAATTCCGATATCCAAAAAGTACACTTAATACTGTTTCGTTAAATAAATCTTTGTCGAATCCTGTTCTTAGTCCGTCTAAAAACATGATTCGACAAGGATTTATTTAACAAAGCAGTATTAAGTGTACTTTTTCTACACAGGGATTATTGCTAGTGCTCGGATACTTTTGCTGCCGACTGTAGAGTGTTTTCAAATCTTCAGGGAAGAATGTGGGTAGCGAAATAACTAACCTATATGTTAAACGACAGTTAGATAAAATCAGCATAAAGGAACGACGTAGGTATGCGTTTGTTGATATATTTTGTGTTTGACATTACTCCTAACTCTTTGCATAAAATGTTTGTGAAACGTGAACTACAATTAAGGTGAGATATTTTAAAATGCATCATAGCACAGTAATATTTAGGATATGGAGGCCACTGGGTCCTATTTTTCACATTTTACCAGCGTTCACCAAACCTGGCGAGTAGTGGTCCTTTAACTTTTTTTTTTTTTTTTTGTAAATGGGTAACTTTTCTGATAAAATAATAATAATAATAATAATAATAATACTATGCAGTGAATTTTATTGAAAACACAAATAGATTTGTATGCTTGACTCGGAGTCTGCAAATAAATCTCCGTCAGATGAAGACAGATAGTATATACATAATTACGATATGAAGAATTCAAAGACGGAAGGAGGCCGCTCACCACTATGCAGCAGTTTTGAGCGATTTTAACCTCCAAAGAGGGGCCCAAATGTCACATAATACAAATGTCACATAAGAGCTGATTACTCCAGCGATATTCCCCGGACATTGAATGGATTGGAGAATATTCAAAATATGGAGCCATTCAATATTATCGAATCGGAAAAACAGCCAGGGCCATCGCGGGGAATCAAACCCCCTCTCCTACGCTCGAAGGCGATTAGCAGTATGATGACATAACCACTCGCCACGGAGGGTCCTACTATACAGTGAAGCATCGATAATTGGACATCGGCGGGAAATAGACAATGACAGATTACCGATTTTTCTGCATTATAGATGTGCAGAAAATGTATCGAAATCGTCTATCAATCAAGGAAATATTTCTTAAAAGCTAAGAAAACTTTTGTTTTTAATTAACTGGGGAATTTTTTTTTACTAAAATAGTAATTTAAATTGCTGCTTTTTTATCATTTGGTTAAACTCGTTGACATTTTTGAAAATTAGTGTTATAAATTTTGGATTTTAAAGTTGAAAAAATGCAAATTTGTTTTACACAAAATTTTGTAGTCATTTTTACTTTACATGCTAAGCCTTTCTTTCATGATTTATTTTTTTCTCCTTTCGCAAAAAACGTAGTTAGTAAGGGCTCATTAGCAACCGAGAGGTTTTGTCCTCGAAGCTGGTAGACATGAGGTGTCAGGTTCGATATCAGTTCGTGCTCGTCGGCCCAGCCGTTTGGAGTTTTCCGTAGTTTTCCCCGAAACTTGTGTAAATATGGACTAGAACCTCTTAGAAAGACCCCTCTACAGAAGACACTCCCCCTCAGTCCCAAGACCCTAGTGCAGTCAATTGGCTTAATCTAAATGCTTTATCATACCATAAATAGTATGAAAAAAATAAGTGTGTTGATAGTTTTGAAAGGAAATATTTTTCTTCATTCCACCGAGGTTCCACCAGTGGCCTAGAAGTTCTGCTTCCGAAGCTGGTCGATGAAAAAAGCGGTCTAAATCCCGGGGCGTCTGTTTAGTTGTTCGGTGTTTTCCATAGTTTTCTCTGAAACTTGTGTTAGTGCGGACTAGGATACCCATAGAATGCACTCCACTTTGGCTGAGGGCCTCGTGCAGTCATTCGGCCTTAACTAAACATCCACATCATCAGTTTCTTAGGTTTTGAGTTCATGAATTTAAAATGATTATATTGTAAAAGAAATAATAATTAAAAAAAAAAAAAAAAGGAAGCATTTACAAAATCAAACATGTATAACAAATAGCTGCCATTCATCTAGATCATCTGCAATTAAATTTTTAATAAAGGAAAATTAGAAACAGAAAGGAAAAAATGGAGTATAACTATTTTGGTAAGTATGGAATTTTTTTTTTTTACTTTTAATTGCTAAAATTTTTACATTTTAAAAGCTAAGAAACACGCGGTTTTAATTAATGACTAAAATATAAACCTATTAAAATAATGATTTATAAATCGCTCTTTTTTATCATTTGATTAAACTCATTAGCATTCTCAAAAGTTAGTGTGATAAATTTTTGAATTAAAGTTGGGAAGATTAGAAAAATTAACTTAGCTTAGAAATATAATGCAAATTTGTTTCATACGAAATTTTGAAGTAATTTTTACTTCACATACATAATCTTTCATCAATGATACCCTCCGGGAAGGATCAAACTTGTGATGGCATGTCTCCGAACTATTCTTACAAGTTAGTCCCAGACCGTCGCCAATTGCCATAATGTAGCACTTGTGCGGCATAAAATCCACTCAACCCTTTCACTAATGTTCCCGAGGCTCGTAAACAGATCATGCCGAGTTCAAATACATGTCACGCTCATTGTCCCAACTCTTCGGGGTTTTTTAGGATTTTTTATTTTTATTTTTAATCGGCTCAAAAACGGACTAGCACCGCTATAAAAGACTCCCTTCACGGCGACCCAGACCAAGTCTAGGGCCCTCGAGACGTCAATCGGTCTTAAACCATACACCTTATAATCATTCATTACTTTAATTTTTTTGTTCCAAATAAAACATAATTAGCATGAATATATATATATACCGGGTGTCCCATAAGTCTGTAGACGTTAAAAAAAATAATTAAATAAATAAAATTTAAGGAACTGGTAGAATTGAACGCAGTTTGCGGAAAAGTTAATCTAGTGAAGGGGGATTTTTTTGGTAAAGAAAAAAAAATATAGTTAAAACTTTCGTCGATAGAGGGCTCTGTACGTGAGCAAATCACACATTTCCATGTAAAATTACATCTATTTGCATGTAAATGTTTACAAACATATAACTCCTATTCTCTGTATCAGCTATCACTACAAATTATAGTTTGCAAACTAGTTACAACACCGCTAATTGCTGCTTCAGTTGACGATTCTTAGCTTAGATAAAACATCTTTATCAATAACTCTTTATCCACCAAGTCAGCAACGCAATTAAATCTTTATGTATGCGTGAAGTATATATATATAATATATATATATCCTATTCTCTGTATCCGATATCACTACAAATTACAGTTTGCAAACTAGTTACAATACCGCTAATTGCTGCTTCAGTCAACGATTCTTAACTTAGATAAAACATCTTTACCAATAATTCTTTATCCACCAAGTCAGTAACGCAATTAAAACTTTATGTAAGCACAAAGTTAGGACAGGAAAATGAGAAATAAAGTGTTGATTGTAAAACAGTGCAATCATTGGACTCTGTTTTGCATATTTCTCTTTACGCGTCTGCGCATTGTCCTCTATCCATAAAATTTATAACTATTTTTTTTTTCTTTATTAAAAAAAAAAAAAAAAAAAAAAAAGTTATATTTTTTATTGATAGTAAAATTTTCACAAACTGCATTCAATTCTACCGATTCCTTCAATTTTTATAAATTTTTGAAGTGTGTACAGACTTATGGGACACCCAGTTTATAAAAAAAAAAAAATATTTTGTAAGGAAAATTTTTCTGTACCTCAATGAATTTATTGCACCTAATAGATTTTGCATATTTCTCAGGCTTTTAGTTAATACATTTAAAAATCTTACATTCTAAAAGAATAAAATTCTTCATTGAAATAACAATGATAATAATAATACGAAAGCATTTATAAAAGCAAAAATGTATGAAAATTGGTCGCATTCGTAAACTCCCAACTAAGTACATTAGTTTTCGTGGCAAAACTAAAATCAGAGTGGTCAGTTACGGCTCAGTGCAATCAGTTTTCTATGAGTTTATGAACGCTTTTTAGTGCATCTAGTGTTGCACTGAACTTTTTTGAAACAATTAATCTCTTTAGCGTATTTTCTTATTTAGAGATTGTTTATATCGCTTATATTAAATTATTTATTTATTTATTTGCTTATTATTATTATTATTATTATTATTATTTTTTTTTTTTTTTTTTTTTTTTTTTTTTTTTTTACTTTACTACAAAATTTGGTTTAAAAAAAAAAGAAAAGAAATTGCTTATTTAGCAGATTTTAAAAACAATAGTTATTCGAGAGCATGTATTAAAATTTATACTCAAAATACTGTAGTGAAATAATCTTTTGATGATTTTAGAAAACAATTTTGCCTTTAGATGACTATTCTATGACTTTTATAAAATTAAAAAGCATCTTTTTCTTTTTTTTTTTTTTAAACATATGTACAATGTGTCATTAAAAAAAAAAAAAAAAAAAAAAGGACCGACTTATTTTTACTCATTAACGTAAAATAAACTTTTTGAAATTGAGTAATTTAGAAAATCACTTTCGTGTCCTAATTTAATGTATAAAAAATTTTTATATTTATCAATTTAATATATATAGTAAATAATTTTTTAAAGAGTCAATAACCAGAGTAAGCGAAAATAAATTGCCCTCTTTATCTGTGAATTTGTAAATCAGAAAATTAATGATTTATAAATTAATTTTTAAGAGCACTTAAAAAATGCACTTTACTTAATTTTTATTTGTTTAATTTTTTAAAAAATATTCTTCGCCATTAAAATTTGTTGAATAAAAAAAAATTTAACATTTTTCAAAATTTATTTTATTAAATAAAAAATAAAAAAAATTAACACTTATTACTACTTACTACTATGATATGAAAATCATATTTATAAAACTAATTTTGAAAATTATCACCCTTTTTATGCAACAAATTTAAATGGGAGGGAATATTTCGCAATAAATAAAATAAAAGTACTTTTTAAAAAACAATATAAATAAAGTACATAATTTAAATTTATAAATAAAGATGTAAAAGAAGGGAAATTATTATTTTTACATTAAAAATAATCTGGTGTGTCACTCACACGACTTTCTCTTACCCTGAAATTTAATACTATAAATACAGGTTGCAGATTACTAGGTAAGATAACGAGTACTGTTATGCAAACCTGTGTTAAACAATTCAAATTAGGCTTCGGAAGAGTTTTATATGATAATTAGTTCTGTGTGAGGGGGGCTACCGCCCCCCTCAACCCTCCGTTTCATTAATGCACCTACATTTATATAGAATTTGATTCGGCTATTAAAAAATAATTCTGTTTTTAAAAAATAATTTATTAAAATTATTATTAAAAAAATTATCTTTTATGATAATGCAGACGATTTCCATATTAGAGAAGTAGTATATAATACTAAATATCCAAAAAAAGGCCATTTTATTCTCAATATTTAAAAAATAAATAAATAAATAAAAAATAAATACGATTTTTTTTTTCTAAGTTTTTTTTCGTTAAAAGTAAAAAAAAAAAAATCGATAACTTTGTTTTAAATTATCGCAGATCGATGGTTCAACCATTCGTTTTAAAGGTATTGGTGAGGTCTTTTGAAAGATACCCATCATGAAAATTTACTCCCCTCGAGGGGGGAACTCCCCCCCCCCCCCCAGGGAGGAGGCGAGGCTCCTACATACACAATTTTTTTCCCTGTTGACTATCTCTATTACAAAAAATACAGTACCTGGCCAAATTATTAGACCAAAGAAAATATTTAATTTTTTTTTTTAAATTGAAAGTTTATTATACCTGACCTGCTCAAAATTATTATTATTTATCTAGTGTTACCTTAAGCTCATTTCAGTACCTTTATTACAGAAACATTTTCAAGCTGGCAACACAAGACAGTTATTTATTATTCTGTGATACAGTGGCATAGGTGTAAACTTGCATTAAAACGTAAAAATTGTTCTGCTTGTTTATTTTGGATTGAAGCGAATATTTTGCTGCAAAAAGTAAGTTTTGCATTGTTATTAATATCGTGTGGGATATTTAACATTTTTATTCATTTATTATCATAAAAAGTTTTTGCTCCTTTATTTTAGATGGGAAGAAAAGCTGAACTTTCACCAAAGAGAGTAAGGCGGGTTTATGGTCTACTGCATGCCACTAAACTGACTCAAAATCAAATTGCAGCAAAGGTAGGAGTATTCAGAAGCTCAGTAAAAAATATTAAAAAGAAAATGGCCTTAAACATAAGTTTGGATCCATCACGGAAGAATAATAGTGGGCGAGCTCGCATTACGACGCCGAGGATGGATCGAAAAATACGAGACATTTGTATAAATAACAGAAAGAAACCGCTACGCATGTTAATGAAAGAAGTTCAAAATGAAGGCATTAATATATCAGAAAGAATTTTGAGACGTCGTTTGGCAGAAAATAAACTCATTGCCATGAAACCGGCTCGCAAGCCGAGGCTTACATCAGAAATGATGAAAAAACGCTTGGAGTGGGCAATAAAGTACAAAAATTGGACAGTAGAAGACTGGAAAAATGTACATAGCTATTTATTTTGATCAACGATATATTGGTATTTATAATGAATGTAAAGAAATTAAATAAAAAGCAATTTTGTTTAATTTTCAGGTTTGCTTCTCTGATGAATCGGTTTTTCATGTTTTAACCGAAAAAACCAAATTTGTTCGGCTGCGTCCAAACGAGAAATACAAGTCAGATTGTATTGTTTCCACCACCAAACATCCTCCATCAGTCATGGTGTGGTCTGTCATATCAGGAAAAGGTTCTGGTCCTCTTTATGTGGTCAAAAATACAATGAAACAAGACCAATACCTGAAAGTCTTACAAACCAGGCTCATTCCACATATGCAAGAATGGTTTCCTGGAGACGAGGAACCAGTCTTCATACATGATGGTGCTCCATGCCATAAAGCTAAAAGCGTATCGAAGTATTTAGAGTGAAAAAAAAATCAAAGTTCTTGATTAGCCTGACAACTCGTTAGATATGAACCCTATTGAAAATGGTTGGGAGTTGCTGAAAAAAGAAATGTATAAGAAAAAGATTACCAATAAGGTAGAGTTGCTGGAATCTTTAACATACCAGTGGAATCATAATAAACATCTACAAGAAACCATCCAAGCAAGCATAGAAAGTATGCCTCGTCGTGTTAAAGCACTTTTAGTTGCCAAAGGTGGCCTTACAAAATATTGATTTTTCTGTTAAATTTAATTTATCAATTTTTTCTTTCTTCAATAAGTATTGTATTGTAACAATTTTTTTGTCATTGTATTCCTGAATTTATATGTTTTCGAAATATGAATGAAGAAAGTATCTTTTTAAATAAAATTCTTCATTAATAAGGTTGTAAACATGAAAAAATGTATAATTTGCCAATGGTCTAATAATATGGCCAGGTACTGTATGTATTCGTTTCATTTGGTTTAGTGCAGTCTATAGATGTTAAACTCTACTTACCTACAATTTCTTCCACAGACGTAATGTATTTGAATACTTTTGAGTGTCCCTGTACACGAACCATTTTCTTGATCTTAACGAAAAGTTTAGTGTAGCATCCTTATATGATACACATTTAGAATACCAAGTTTGAACTTTCTGCCATAATTTGTTTTTGAGATATGCTAATAACAGACACACAAACACACACAGACCATTTGCTAAAAACATGATTTTCGTATTCAGGGGACCTCAAAACGTGTAAATATAACAAAATCTCGCCTTCGAAAATTTGACCCAAAAACAATACTTTCTCTACCTTTTGGGTAAGAGAAAGTAAAAATATATTATACAGATATATATAAATTTATTGTACATTTAATTAGGTTCATCAAACTGCTATTCAAAATTTCTCACTTTCAAACTCTTATTTTAATTTAACGAGTAATGACAAATTAATCTTGTAATTTTTTTTTAAATAAATTAATTTTAATAAATAAATATATTTTTAATAACTTAATTATATTTTTATAATTTTACTTCCTAAAGCGAAACAAAATATTTATTTTAATGTAATTCAAATTTTTCTTAATTACAAAAAATTTAAAGAAATTTACAAAATATTCTAAAAAAGAGTTAAATTAAATTAATAAGACAAATTAAATTAAAGTATTACATATTAAAAATAAAAATAGACGCAATGTTTTGACAAAAATACGCGATCTCATAGAGAAAACAAAGTTATTTTTTGCGTCCGTTTCAGTCAAGGAGGTTCCTTGGCTTCAGTTTACAGTTTGCACGAAGTAAACTAACTTTTTCTCCAACAGAACTTAGTTTACAAACATAGTTTTGAAACGCACTAAATGCATTGAGAGACATTACGAACGGCTAGTTCAAAAACTAACAGTACCAGTTGAATAAGACTACTATATAACAGGCTGAATCATTCACCGCCATTTGTCCGTCATTGCAAAAACTAAGACTGATGTATATGACTATTATATGAGAGTATATAAGACTATTATATGACTCTATATAATACTATTATATGGTTGGTTGGTTGGTTGGGTTTTAAGTCGCACTAGTGCTGCGCAGATGGGCAATTGGCGACGGTCTGGGACTCACCCCTGGAGGTGGTCCGGAGACATGCCATCGCAATTTTGATCCTCCACGGAAGGGATTATTATATAGTAATCTTAAGTTTAGCAATGACGGACTTGACGTACAAATGGCGGCGAATGATTCAGCCTGTTAGTCTTACAGTTGAATGAGTTTTGACTTTACGAATGTGTCCTATAGCTGAAATTATCCAAAAAATATATAATTATATTCTTAAAAAGTGAAAATTAGGAAGAGAAAGAAACAAAACAAAATATAACTATTTTGGAATGATAAGCAGTATCCGCGATTGTAATGAAATGCCCGCCCTCTGGTGGGCTAAAGTGAAATTACAATTAACATGAGTAGCTTTCGGCTTTCCCGTCGAGACGCCATTGCTTGCCGATGTTTAGTTTCAGATATATTTATTGAGTAATAAGGAATAAGTCCGGTAAAAAAGATAACGCATACTGTTGTGTGCTGCAGTGTAACTCCAAAGGATCAAGAAATCCAGAATTAAGCTTCCATTTATTTCCAAATGTCAAATTTAAAATTTTAGTGGCTTCGGCTAATGGAAGTAAAGAATTAATCAAATGATTTGAAACTAATATTTGTTCAGCTTCAGTTAAAAATCTACTTCCGATCGAACTTTGAATAAACTGAAATATTTTTTCCAAAAGCAATCAATTTTCCATGACGTAATGGAGGAGAAACTATAGCACGAATAGAAGTAACACAAACAGAACAATAATAAATACACGTGGCTATTATATTTACTAACAACAAAAGCTGAAAAAGCGCCATCTATCGATCATTACAAATGCGGATAGGTACATATTTTCCTGTTTGAGATTTATGATTGTGCATGAAATATATCTATCGTATTTCAATTACATTTATTTATTGTTAAAATTTCATTTAGAATCATGAATGTTGCTTCTGACAGCCGTTTCCGTTTCCGTGGAGGATCAAAATTGTAATGGCATGTCTCCGGACCACCTCTAGGGGTGTGTCCGAGACCGTCGCCAGTTGCCCATCTGCGCAGAGCTAGTGTGACATAAAAACCCAACTTTCAACTTTCCCATCAGCTAGCCGTCAACAGATGGCGCAGAAAGCATAGATATAGTAATATATATAGCTCTATCATCCCCCCCCCCCATGTTATCGAGCAAAAAATGTTGATGTCGAAAAAAAGTTCTAAAATCAGCCATTAGAGAGTATTGAAAAAAAGAAAAATGAATTTGAAACTGTATCTGGAGTTTTTCAGTCACCATTAGTAAATAAATTATTCATAAATTTTATTTACTAAATTATTCGTGTGTATTCCTGTGTGTGATTTACTCGGGAAAAGGCAGCCATTAGAGTGTCTTTTTCCGAAACACGGATTAAAAGAGTATAAGATGTCAGGCCCTGACTAACGGCAGGGTATACGGGGCAAATGCCCTGGGCCCCCCTTCTGGAAGGGGCCCCCCTACAGGCGTATGCAGGAATTCTGTAACCTAAAGAGCTCTTATGCCACTGCAAGGGGGCCCCCCAGAACAGGCTTGCCCCGGGGCTCCAGGTAGTCTAAGTCGGGCCCTGTAAGATGTATTATATGAATGTTACGGAAAAGTAGTAATTTTCATCTTACAGATAGAGGGTGACCAGATCTCAAATACCCACCAATAAGCACGTCTTTTTACATTTCTGGCTGTTCGTTCGCAGGTCGTTCTCGGAAATCAGATGATGACTGAAGACGAAGTCGGGGTTTCGCTTTCTTCCGATAAGTTTCAAAGATACTACACCAGGCGGCAATCGAATCACTTTCCTACACTCGGCTGAATTAATGCGGAAAAGAAAGCTCTGGTTCCGGCGCTCGCCGCCCTATCTTGTTTTAATTCCTATAAGGAAAGGGCACGTGACGTCACTTGCGGTCAAATGGGGAAATTGCACATTTTTCATTTTGACTTGTAAATGATAGACGCAGTGGCGGCTCGTGAATGACGTTTTGGGGGTGCTGCATCGAAGCGTCTAGAAAAAGTACATGGAATGGAATCTTTATTCATCTTATTGGCTGACTGTTTTATTTTGAGAATCAACGTAATACATCGACACTTCAATAGCCAATCAGAAGAAAAAGCTTTCCATACTAATAAAGTGTTTTTAGTCAGTAGCTTGCAGCCCACCCAATACGTCATTCACCAGCCGCCACTGTGATAGAGCATGAAAATACAAACATTTTGATACCATTTTTATGCATATTTGAAAACCGGATGCTTTAATAAATTAACTTTAAAAGACGTAGTTCTCATGTTGGCGGGAAAACGCTGCGTCACGTGATAAAACCTATCGTGACGTCACTATCCATGAAATGAACTGCTGGATGAATTTCTCCCTCTTGCATTGTAAAGAAAATCGTGCATTCAGCGAAATTTTGTATTCTTTCTTTAAAAAAAAAATATATTAAAACTATTTGAACTCATTAAACATCACTTCATTCTATAAATGACACAAAGTTTCAATGATATCTTTACTTTCTTCTATATGTAATATAGAGAAAGTATTGGATTCGTAAAAATTTTCGACCTCGAGTTTTTGATGAATTTACACGTTTTGAGAGCTGTAGAACACGATTTGACCATTTTTAGAAAATGTCTGTCTGTCTGTCTGTCTGTCTGTCTGTGTGTGTGTATGTGTGTGTGTGTGTGTGTGTGACAAAATTTTGTGGCAACTGTATCTCAAGAACTACTGCACAGAATTTCATACAAATTGGTATGTAGTTGCACCTTGACATAAATTAGTGCCTATCAACTTTTGATAAAAATTGTCTTACAGGTTGCGTTGCCATCCCGCTTTTTCTAAATTTTTAGCATGGTGATATAGGACAAAATTTTGTATAAATGTGCATAAAGAGAATTATTTTTTAATAATCATTATGAAATTTACAAGAATTATTTATAATAGAGATAGTCAACTGGGAAAAATTTTTTGTATGCGTAGGAACCTCGCCACCCCCCCCTGGGGGGGAAAGGTCTCGTCAATACCTTTAAAACGAATGGTTGAACTATAAAGCTGTGATAATTTAAAACAAAGTTATCGATTTTTTTTACTTTTAACAAAAAAAAAACTTAGAAAAAAATCGTTTTTTTTTTTGTTTTTTTTTTTAACGAAATTTAACCAGACTTGGTATTTATTTGACCCCTGACATAAACTGAGGCTGATTAGATTTGGGGATAAATCGCTCAACAGGTGGCGCTGTGATCGTATTTTTTCTAAACTTTTAACATGGCAGTGGGGGGGGGGGGGGTGTAAATTTTCAAGATCGGTATCTTTTGAAAGGCCTCGTCAATACCTTTAAAACGAATGGTTGAACTATAAATATGTGGTAATTTAAAACAAAGTTATCGATTTTTTTTACTTTTAACGAAAAAAAAAAAAACTTCGAAAAAAATCGTATTTTTTTTTTTTTTTTTTTTTTTTATATTCTTACTGCGTGAATTTGTATAGGAAAATATAGAAGAAAGTCTTGTGGTGGCCACAACATACTAGTTTTGTACTCGCCTGCTGTTATTAATCCAAATTAAACTATAATCGAAATAATAGTTGATCAATAGAATTTTCTTAAAGAATGTTTTTAGTATGCTATGCCAAAGATGTATCTTTTAAATACTTGTTTTGTTTCATTTTATTATGTTTTATAGATTTATTATTATTTTATTATTATTATAGACTGAGTACAGAAATAAAATATTGGGATTGAGTAATAATATTTAACTGAATAATATGCATATTTTCATTGCTTAAATAATCTAGAATAGTTTATGCTAAATTAACCTAAATTAGATTATCTTTATAATTATGAGATGCCAGTATATCTGTATATATATATATATATATATAACTTTTTTAATACATTTCAATATTATAACTTAACAATATTTCTATTAAAATAGCAGCTGAAGATTGTGAATAATTAAAAACATTATAGTGATGCAGTTTGAGAAATTGAAAAGTATTTAAGGAAAATTACATGCGCTTATCATTCTAAATAAATAAATTAAATTAAAAGAAGGTCTCCGTACAAAAATATTAATATTACTAGCAGGCTTTGCCCGCTTCGCTGGTCATTATATCGAAATGAATTCTCAATATTTCATATTAATAATAAAAAAAATCTCGAAAAAAAAAAAAAAAAGAAAAAGAAAAAAAAAGAAAGAAAGAAATCAGTCAAAATGTAAGTTAAAGTTCCCGCTACCTTCGGCAGCAGTTTTCCGCCTCCCCACACCTTTTGAATCTCGAGCCCCAATGCCTTCGGCAGTACCTCACCTAATTTTTACTCCCCCTCCCTCACGGGTAATGTTGAAAGTTTCGCAAACTTTCCTCCCACCAAAGTACATATTGCGTACACTTAATCAACACCCACTCATCAAAATTCATCATTCTAAGGTAATCTGAAGTATATTTAAGCTTGTTTTTTGCCCCCGCCAGCCCCAGAAGAGAAGGGGATAATTTCGCAAAATACCTTTATAGTGCATCTTGCATACGCATACCTAACCAGACATTAAAAAAATCGAGATCCTGAGATTATTTGAAAAATAATTATGTTTTAAAACGTGTCTCCCCCCCCCCCTGCACACGAAGGAGGGACGGCGGAGGGAATTTTGCAAAATCTCTTTATACTATGAGTTAGATATACATATAACCGACCCACACATCAAAAATCTCCTTCCTAAGATAATTTAGTGCAGAGTTATACATGGATACATTTTTTTGTCCCCACTTCCCCTCCCAAGACCGGTTGGTTGGAAATTCACAAAACCCTCTTGTAGTGTGCGTGTTGAGCACGCGTAACGAACCGACACATCAAAAAATTGCTTTCCTGAGGTACTTTGGAACAGAGTTACTCTTAAAAATGTGTTTTTGCCCCCACTCCGCCCTTAAAGGAGGGAGGCAGAGGGAAATTTCGTAAAATTACTTGATAGTGCGTGTTGAGAATGCATAATCAACCCACACATAAAAATTAATCTTACTATGATAATTTTAAGCAAGGTTATGCTTGGAAACGTCTTTATTGCTCTCCCTTCCTTAAGGAGGGAAAATGGGGAAATTCTCAAAATCCCGTTGCAATGGATGTTGGATACAAGTAAAAAAGCCACACACTAAAAATTGTGACCTCAGCTCCTATGGATTTCTTCGGACAAATTTTACCCGCTTGGCTATTCATTATATTTAAAGAAAATTCTTTTCTATATCGCTTTATAGATAAAAAATATAAATAAAATTCATTGAAATTGCTCAAAAGCTCGCTTCGGGTGTGTGTCGCTATTGCATGCGACAATGCCATACCAGCGGGCTTTCACTTTTGTGCTTATCAGATAACAATTTCGAAACAGACAGTATCGAAAAAAATGAAGTAGCCCTTTTATATTTGAATATTAATTACATATGAACAACACTATGCGTACTGTACATAATATTTACTTTTACGTTATTTCCTATATTTATTCGATTTTTCCGGTCGACCATAAACTGACAGCAATTTCACGTGAAATATAATATTACAATATGCTGTGAAACAACTCATTTCTTGTGGCTATATGTATTTCATAATCAGTTAACAGTGGTTCGTATATAGAAAAATAAATAAATATTTATTTATCCTTATAGTGGTACAGGCTTATTATAGCTCCCCTTGGTGACTTTTGAATTTTTGTCACCATTTTAAACAAAAATACATAATTTATGAGGTTATTGTTTCTGTTTCTTTCTTTCTAGCCTTTTTTTCCCCCTCAATATTTTATAATTTATTTGTTTATGGGCTACTTGGCTTAAAGTGGCTATCCCAAAAGTAGACTCCTTGGCGAAAAATGTCGTATCTACTTTAGCATCAAAATTTAAAAAATTACCCTACATTATGAATAAGTAAATCGGAATATAATGCTGAATTAGCTTTCATGCCAAACGTATTATACGCGCCAATAAATAAATAAAAACGCTATTAAAAAGAAATCTAAAATTGTGGTATGTTAAAATAGATTACGGAACAAAATTTGAAGAAATATGTTGGATTTTTATTATTAATATTTAATTTTGATAATGACGTCATTTTGTCATAGCCTAAGCAAATTTATTATTTAATATTTCTTTTACCAATCTCGTGAAAATATATTACATTATGTCGAAAAATAAATCAACTCGTAAATTTTTTGGCAACAATTAAAAATTAAAATAATTATTTTTAAACTTTATTATAGAAGAACACGGAGTAAAAAGACAGGAGAAGAAGGTAACGCTGAAATTTTGTGATGTTGTTTTGTAATGTTTACAGATGGCGCCAGCGTGCAATCCTTCCTTCTCTCCAGCATTCGCAATGTTATTCAATGGGGAAATGTCTCGTTTTAATTATTTTTTTAAAAATAATATCAAGCTGAAAAAATTTCGATTGAAAGCAAATTTCATTAAATAGAGTATTCTAACCAACATGTTTTTTTTAAGAGCCATTTTATACTAATTTTACTTTGAAAGAAAGCTTTTAAAAAGTGACGATTCTTATGAACCGAAGCTAGCTAAAACAGACAATTGGGAGGAAGGAGAATGGATGAAATCTTGTAAAGAAAAAAAATAAACTTACTTTAGGTGCAGAAAACACGAACTCGAACTTTATTTTTCTCCTAGGGCTTTTTTTTTTGTTTTTCTTATCACTATCATAGCCTGTTTTACAACTAGGAACGAAGCATTTATTTGAAACATCTGAATTATGCAGTTTTAAGAACTTACAAAGAAATTAAATTGCTTAAAATAAAAAATTTTAAATGTACTTCAGCAAAATTCTATTGAAAACAACAGTATATCCGCGCCGAAGTAGGAAGGAATGACAAGTGGCGCCCTCAATATTTACCAAAAATTTAGATCACAGTTTCGTAGCTTTCTCCCATTGGACCTTCAACTCCTATTAATATTACTCCGTGTAGAAGAAATATCTATATTATTATATAGAAGATAAAATATAGAGAATGTTTTCCTTCCTTTCCCTCCCCTTAGGGACTGAATTTCTAAAATTCCAAAAATTGGTTTTTAGGTATTCGTGTTAGCTATATTTTAAAGCAAAAATTTTACGGATATCTGTTTTTTTCTTTGAGATATAAAGGTTTTTGTGAAATCACGTTTTGCCCCCTGTACCCCCTTAGGGGACGAATTTCTAAAATTCCAGAAATTGGTTTTTAGGTATTTATGTTAGCTATATTATGAAACAAAAATCTCACGTATATCTGTTTTTTTCTTTGAGATATGAATGTTTTTTAAGAAATCACTTTTTGCGCATGCGAAATCACATTTTGCCACGCACCCCCTCTTGTGAACCGAATTTCCACAATTCCAGAAATTGATTTTTAGCCATTTGTGTTAGCTATGTTTTAATGCAAAAATTTTACAGGTATCTGTTTTTTTCTCTGAGATATGACGGTTTTTGTGAAATTACGTCTTTCCCTCCCATCCCCCCTTGGGGGGCGATTTTCGCAAAATCGCTTCTTAGGGGGTGCTTACACTACATGTTCTAAAATCTGACCTAGTTTCGAGTCAGTGGCCCCAGTAGATTTTGCTGTGCGTTGATGAGTCAGTAAGTGAGTAAGTGAGTGGAAGTACTCTTTTATATATATAGATTTATATATGTATATATATATATATATATATATATATATATATATATATACGAGTAGAAACGCGTTTAGTTTTTTTTTTTTTTTTTTTTTTTTTTTTTTTTTTTTTGTAATTACTTTTTTATTTGGAAAAATTTAAAAATAGAAAGAAAAGATTAATAGAAATAGAAAGTAATAATAATAACAACATTTAGCAATAGGAAAGATATAAAGTACTTTAAAATAAAATAAACACATGAAATATATGTTAAATGTAATAATACCTTATAAGTTATACATGATCTAGTTATAAATATGAATGGTATTAAATAATTAATTAAAAATTTGCAGTAAATTTCAGCAATCAAACGCAATATATACACTTGTGGACAATTGCTAAGGACAAGCTATTGTCATCCGTCCTTAGCAATTGTCCACCAGTGTATATATATATATATATATTAAATTCATTTATCAATGAAGCCTTAATGTAAAATCCAAATATGTTTAGAATATATCAGGGGTCGATCCAGGTAAAAACTGGGACCCATTTGCTTCCCCTTCACAAAATCCAAATATCTAAAATGTGCCCCTTTAGAAAATACAAATCCATAAAATGGGTCTCTTCACAAAATTCAGATTCATAACAACAGGCCTTTCTCAAGATTTATTTTTAAAAAGATGATGATTTTGTAAAAGTTTTCCACGTTAACAATATTATTTTTAATGAGTGTGTATATTTGGCTCAGTAATATGCTGTTAACTTGATAATGAACATTAGATAGAGTAGCTTCTTAAGTGAAAGGTTTCGTGTGATAATTCGTTTTATCACAAAAAGAAATAAATTTTCACAAAATTATTTTGTTTTTCACAAAAAAAAGAAAAAAAAAAAAAAAAAATGTTTTTCACAAAAATGAGCCCCAAAAGTAAACCTGGAACAACCTTTGCATATACTATAACTGACTGTCTTCGCCTGCTTCGCTGGTCGCTAAATTTAATAAATTAACAAAAAAAAAAAAAAAAAAAAAAAAAACCTTTTATTTCTTTTATATCATTCTATAAACAAAAAATAAATAAATAGATAATTAAAAAATAAATTCATTGAAATCGCTCTTAACATCGTTTTGGTTATTCGCAGCCTGCGGCAACTTCTTTCCCTCCAGTGTACCCTGCTTTTTTGGATCTGGGTTCTTATTGCCCGCAGCAATGTCTTTCGTGGGCACTTCAATTTGTGTACATGTTACCGTTAAAGCGCGAAACCCGTTAATCTGAAGATTACCTAGCTAATCTGCAGATTAACTAAAATGACCCGTTAAAGTGCGGAATAAAGAGTTTTCCGCATTCTACCTAGGTAATCTGCAGATTAACGGCTTCTGTGTCGTTAAAGTTCAAATGTTTGTTTCGAGCCTTAGTTTTTTTACATTCACTATGACGTCAAACAGTCATGTGATACAGATACGCGAATCCCAGATTAGTCTGTGACGCGATTGACCTTCAAACACAAACCGAAACTTTTATCCCTTCCTTTCCGCTGTGATAAACGGTAAGCGCAAAACGTGGATCATCGAAGCAATGACATTATATTTCTTATTATGACCAACACAAATTTTAAAGTACAAGTAAGTTATAATTGTTTTGAGTTTATTTCTTCTCTTTTTTAATTCCGTCAATATAAGTTTGATAAGGGTCTGCATTTTATTAATGAAAGATAATCTTAATTAAAAGCTCTCTCTCGTGAAACTTCATTTTAAATTATGAATCTTAAATTTACAGCACAGTAATTATTTTCTCCCGAAATAAAACTATTAAACCACAACTTTTTAAAACTACTTTATTTTAAAATTGATTTAAATTACTATTACTTACTGAAAAAAAGAACACATGTATTATTTTTTAACTCTGGAAAAATATGGCATTCAATATTTATGGCATTATTCAATAAATACTTAAAATGAAATTTTTATGCATTTTTTAGCATTTCATTACAATTTTTCTCTTTTGTTTCTTTCAATTTCAAGTTTCCTTTATATATTTTATAGATCATGATTATATTTTTATTTTTAATTTTGTTCGCTTTTTAAAATAATTTCGTTGTAGTTTATCACATAAAATGTGTTAATAAAGTTTTTTTTTTTTTTTTTTTTTTTTTTTTTGTAAAATTAATATATTTCCTAAACTTGTACAGATATATGTATGCTGCAAAATATAGTTTAATAAAGCATTGGAAAACTGTCATTTTAATTTTCATGCGTTCTAAAAATTATTAAAGCAGTTTTAATTGTTTGAAGTACTTCTTAAAATGCTTCTGATTTGTCTAATTTAATATTTCTTTAGCTAATTAAAAATTGGTGCATATTTTTTTTTAAATATAGTAATAGCAATATAAGTTGTTAATAAAACGTTTTTTTTTTTTTTTTTTAATTGTTAAATATTTTTATTTGAAAAGAAATCGTTACTGTATTACATTTCTAACATTCATTTATAAAATAGACTTTATTGTAAGCTATTAAAGATATTATATTTCATATTAAAAATGCATAACATCTTCAAACTTATATTGACAGAATAAAAAAGATGAAATAAATAAAACAAATATAACTTTAAAACACATAAAAATTAAAACACATACAGATTAAAATAAGTAAAGAAAGAAAGAAAAGAAAAGCAAACTAATCTTTTTTTTTTCTTTTCCCGAATGATAAAAACAAATACAACACAGCGTGCAGTAAAATTATACCACCAGAGATCTTATTTTCACTTTAACGAGTGCCTAGTAGGTAATGTGCAGATTATCTAGGTAATTCGCAGATTACCTAGGTAATTTGAGAAATGAAACAATTTTCCTCACTTTAACGGATCACCCTAGTTAATGTGCAGATTCCCTAGCTAATCTGCAGATTAACTGATTTCTGCACTTTAGCGGTAACATACATATCAGGAGGCGAAAGCTGCTATTATTCAAAAACTAAGATTTTAAGGATAGCTGTATCTCAGCATCTATTAAATATACTTTAATTTTGGCACCATGTACTTTATTGCAATCACTTTTTCTGCTATATTACCATTTCATTTCGATTAGTACAATAAATAAATAAATAACAAAAAATTTTCCTTTCAAAGGCATTAAATAAATAATAAATAAGTTTTTATTAAACTTAAATTTTAATAAGACTAATCCTTTATGCGATATTAACATTTTCCCGATAAAAACATTTAATTATATTTTCCTTTTGAAATGAATGAATTAAATAAATAAATAGTTGTGTAACAGCCGTTGCTAATGTAAACAACATAGAACAATATAATTCAAATAAATTTAAGAAAATTAAATGGAAAAATAAATGGATAAAATTGAAATATATATATATATAAATTACTTAAAAAATTATAAAAAGTAAAATTTTTTTTTTAATAAAATAAAATAAAAATAATAAATAAATAATGCAATTTGAAAATAACATTTTTTTTTTTTTTTTTTTTTTTTTTGGTTGCAAAAACATGAAGTAAATATTAAATACATAATTAATGACTGCTCTATAAAATAATCATATATAATTTATAAAATAACATAATTAAAAAATTCTGGTTAAAAAATAATAATAATAATAATAAAATAAATAATCAGTAAAATATATTTTTATGTACTATGAAATTTTAATGAATATTTTACTTATAATTAAATCTTTAAGCATACATTATGAAAAAAGAAATATTCTCACATACAAGCATCTAAAAAATTAGAGAAATGTAAAAAAATACTACTAATATATTAAAGCAATGCTAAAATTCTATTATGAAGACGTTTATAATTTTCGAAATATGAATACAGAACAAATCTAGATCGTTTAGCTTTAGCTACTCTTATATTTATGCGCTAATAAAATCGAGACTTCTTCTCAAAAATGAGAATATGGAAAGAGCATCTATTTTCGGAACATTATCCGATTGCTCTTTTACAAATCCAAAATCGACATTATACAAGAAAAAATAGAAATATACATATATAAGATATAAGATATAGTATAGTTATGGAAGGTTTAAGTTATTTCTTACAAAAGGTAAAAATTTTAAGAATAAACTATAAAATACAGATTAGAATAGAGCGAACAAAAAGAAAAGCAAGCGGTAAGAGAGTGTAAACATTCACACTTCGTGTACTGTGACGTCAACCCCCTCACGGAGCGTTTTCGGATCACGTGGTTTTGTTTTGGTTTTTAGCGATTTTAAAACGTTAATTAAAAGTTAATTTGAAATAATTTTACGAATTTAATTGGATTTTTCGGATTCCCAAGATTGATTTTATCGATTACAATTAAAAGAAATTGTTTTTCCTTCAGTGTGCAACTTCCCCATTATGGGTAAAGTGGCAAAACATTGGTATTTCCACCAATAGAGATTGATCTTTTACCACTCTCGAGTGGCAAAGATTTATTGACGGAGCGTTTGTTTGTAAACATGCCCTTTCCTTATACAATCTTCTTGGGCCCTCCGTGGCCGAGTGGTTATGTCACCACACTGCTAATCGCCTTCGAGGTAGGAGAGCGGGTTCGATTCCCGCGCTGGCCCTGGGTGTTTTTCCATTTCTTTGTATTGTAATTCTGTCGTGTGCTATCTGTAATTATTTGACGAAGATTTACAAGCGGACTATGAATCAAGCATACAAATCTGATGTATATGTTGTTGTTGTTGTCAATCTTCCGTGTCCCGAAAAAAAAGGTATCACTTTTTCCCATAGATATAGTAATATAGATCTATCATCCCCATGTTAAGGGCAAAGATTTTTGATGCCGAAAAAGTTTTTTGGCATCAGCCATGAGAGAGTATAAAACTCGGAAACAATAATGGAATAAAATGTTGATATATATTGAAAATGCCGAAATACTGCGCGGATTTTAATTGTACAAATACATTTATGAAAGGAAGTGGAATAAGTTTTCATAAGTAAGTTAAATTTAACTAATTTATGAAAAATATGATTTTTTATAATCAGTTGCTTTGTTATTATTATGGTTTAAATACTTTTTTGATTTTTAATGGAATACTTTTTTTTTAATTTTAATATTTTTTAAGTTTTTATATTAGTAAGTACTATCGAATTTTCAAAATTCTTTTAAATGTAGTTAGCAGCGGCAGAGGTAAAGCCCGCTTGTTTTAATATATTATACCTAGTATTACCACAAGACTTTCTTCTATATATAATCTTATACAAATTTACGCAATACAAATTATTTATTAAGTTATAATTTATTAAAGATATTTTCCAGGATGAATGCAGACGATTTTTTTCTTAAAGTAGTATAATAATAAATGCTGAAAAAAATCATTTTTGTGCAGACATCAAAAGACATACAGTCGAACCTCGTTAACGTAAATCTCAAGGGGGATCAAAAATCTGTTCATGTTATCAGTAGTTCATGCTATCAGTAACTAATCGTCACATAACTAAAGTAATCTTCATTTTGACGGGGATTGCGGTAACAGTTCATGTTAAAAGAAATTCACGTTATCGAGGTTCGACTGTATATATATATATATATCATTAAAAATAAAAGAAATCGGTAGCTTCGTTTTAAATTAATACAGATCTATGGTTCAACCATTCGTTTTAGAAATATTGACGAGTTCTTTTTAAAATATCCACATTGAAAATTTACACAGGTCCCGGGAAAAAGGCACTTCCCTCCTAGGAGGAAAGCAATGCTCCTACATGCACACATTTTTTTTCAAGTTTATTACTACTATTATCAATAATTCATATAAATTTTACATTCCTGCGTTAAAAGTAACTCACATTATGTACATTTATATGTAATTTTGTCCTATACTGTCATGTTAAGTACTTAGAAAAATAGGATGGCAGCACCGTTAAGCGTTTCTTACAGTTTCGAACAAGGTTTATTATGACAAAAATATTATGACATCAATTAGTTTTTCTGCCTGTCTGCTTGCCCACCTGTCCGCGCTCCATTTCCGAGTAAACCCAATTTCTGCTATATGTTGTGACTGGCCGTTAAAGGGTTAACGCAAATTTTCTTGAAGATGAAGATATGTCCAATCGTTTTAGCTCTCTAAAAAAACACTGAACCCCAAAATTTAATCAAAATCATTACATTTATTTCCGAGTAAACCTAATTTCTATTATATGTTGCGATTGGCAGTTAAAGGGTTAAAGCAAAATTTCCTGAATATGAGAATATGTGCAATTGTTTTAGCTCTCTCTCTAAAAAAAAAAAACTCTTAACCCCAAAATTTAATCAAAATCGTCATATTCACTTCCGAGTAAACCCATTTTATGCTATAAATTGAGACTGGCCGTTAAAAGGTTAACGCGATTTTTCCTGAAGATGACGATATGTCCATTCGTTTTAGCTCTCTAAAGAACACTTAACCCCAAACTTTTATAAAAATCGTTATATCCATTTCCGAGTAAACCTAATTTCTATTATATGTTGCGACTGGCTGTTAAAGGGTTAACGCGAATTTTACTGAAGATGAGGATATGTCCATTCGTTTTAGCTTTCTAAAGAACACTTAATCCCAAACTTTTATAAAAATCGTTATATCCATTTCCGAGTAAACCTAATTTCCATTATATGTTGCGACTGGCCGTTAAAGGGTTAACGCGAATTTTCCTGAAGATGAGGATATGTCCAATTGTTTTAACTCTCTAAAGAAAACTTAACCCCAAACTTTTATAAAATCGTTAAATCCATTTTCGAGTAAAACCAATTTCTATTATATGTTGCGATTGTCAGTTAAAGGGTTAACGCAAATTTTCCTGGAGATGAGGATATTTTCAAACGTTTTAGTTCTGTAAAAAAAAAAAAAAAAAAAAAAACGACACTTAACTTTAAACTTTAATCAAAATCGTTATATCCCTTTCTGAGTAAACTCAATTTCTACTACATGTTGCGATTGGCAGTTAAAGGGTTAACACTAATTTTCTTGAAGCAAAGGATGTTCCAATTGTTTTAGGTCTCTAAAAAGCACTTATCCCAAAGTTTTATTAATATCGTTATAACCATTTCCGAGTAAACATAAATTTCTACTTTATATTGCGATTGGCAGTTAAAGAGTTAACACTCGAATTTCTCAAACGATAAGGCTAAGTCCAATCGTTTTTTCGACCCAAAAAACTCCTAAACAGACAGAAATAGTAGATGGAAGCGATAAATTTCTTTAAATGTCGTTATCCGCGTTTGTAATGATCGATAGATGGCTCTTTCTCAACTGCAGTTGTTAGTAAATATAATAGCCACGTGTATTCTTTCTTGCTGTTCTATCATTGTTTCAGCGTGAAAGCTATCAGTGGTGTGATAATTTCACCTTAGCCCACCAGAGAGCGAGCATTTCATTACAATCGCGGATTCCATACAAAAAAAAAAAAAAAAAAAAAAAAAAGAAGAAGAAGAAGAAGAAAAGAGAGAAAAAAAAATGAGTATCTAGAGTTTTTTCATTCATCTTTAGTACATAAATTACTCATAAATTTTTTTGCTAAATAATCTGTGTGTATTCCCGTGTATATTCAGTCGGGAAAAGACATCCAAAAGAGAGTAAAATGGCCGTCTTTCCCCGAGTTAAAAAGGCATCACTTTTTCGCCTTCGCTGATCAATCTATGTCTTATTACTATATCTATGCTTTTTCCCTCTCGCTGATCAATCTATGTCTTATTACTATATCTATGGCAGAAAGTCTCCGAAATCGCAAATTTGCGATCGCGCGATGAGCGTTACAGTTTGTATATAGCCTTTGGATTAATTCAATATTATTGCTTCTGTTTGGCAACAGTTATACAATTAACGATTGTTTGTTTACAATTTTGATTTAATAATCCGTTATTTAATTACTTTGTTTTTTAAGAACTTTGCCTGATATGGCTGAATTTTCATTTAAAAAAAATATCAAACGTAATATTAGGAAAAGAAAAGCCAATGATGATTCGGAATCTAGCAGTGAAGATGAGACAAAAATTTTTCGAAAAGAAAAAAAATCAATCGTGAATAATCCTATGATCCAGGGAACTAAAGTCGGTCCTAAAAAAATTCACAATGATGAACAATCCGATGATGAAGAAGATGTTGATAAAGGCGTAATACCTGTATATAAATCGTCCAAAACAGCAGATCGGGCAGGCCCTTCAGACATGGGAGCTACATTATATTTACAAACTGAAACAGAAAAAGATCGAGATGCTCAAGCAATATTTGAGAAAGCCCAAAAGATTAATGAAGAACTGAAAGGGAAAGCTGACGATAAAGTGTATAGGGGTATTAATAACTATACCCAGTATATTACCAAAAAAGATACCGCTCAGGGTAATGCATCTAGTGGCATGGTGAGGAAAGGACCTATACGTGCACCAGATAATATTAGATCAACTGTGAGATGGGATTATCAACCAGATATCTGTAAAGATTACAAGGAAACAGGTTTTTGCGGATTTGGAGATAGCTGCAAATTTATGCATGATAGATCTGATTACAAACAGGGATGGCAATTAGAATTAGAGATGGCAAATAATACATATGGAGCCGAAGATTCTACTAAGTACGAAATTAGTTCTGATGAAGATGATCTTCCATTTAAATGTTTTATATGTCGTGAATCTTTCAAAGAACCTGTTGTTACAAAATGCAATCATTACTTTTGTGAAAAGTGTGCATTGGACAATTATAAAAACAGTACTAGGTGTTATGTTTGTGGTGTACAAACGTATGGATTTTTTAAGCCAGCTAAACAGTTGGCAGCTAAATTAGTTGCTGCAAGAGAAGAAAGAGCTGATGTATCAGAGGAAGAGGATGAATCTTGATAATTTCTTGATTATCACTGCCTGTGAATGTAAATAGATGAAATTAAAATTTTATTGTTGTATATTAGTAAAGTTTGTTATTTTATGTAAGCTTCTTTAAATTGGAGCATTTAACTATTCTATAATTAATATTTATTGAGAAATATTTACAATTGCTTGCAAAAGTTCGGGATGATTGTTAATGAATAAAGATAAAATAAAATAAAAACTAAGTGTTATCATGTAAAGTAAATAAAATATATTGTCGAATTAAACAGCTTATAAATTTTGTTAATGAAATAATATTAAATTATAACAAAGCATATAAAATTTTTGTGATCAAAAGTTTTGAGCCAAACATTCTTATAAAAAATAAACTAGCAAAATAGCAAAAGAAAATTATTTCTAACACATCAGAAGGTCAAACAATATTAATATTTTGTTGACATGTCCTTTGAAGCCCAGTGACACATTGATGAGGCATCGACTCTATTAACCCTCACTTTCCCAAGATAAGGCGTTACTGCAAAAAAATTGCTTTCAGGTGCCGCTTGACAAAAACCACCAGCACCGTACTTTTTTGTATCGTTTAGAAGTTGCAACATTCCACTGGTTACATTTGCTGTCTCTGGCGAATTAGTGCACTTTTTGAATGAGGCGGGCTTAACTAAATTTGAACTTCAAAATGACCCCATCTTGGGAAAGTGAGGGTTAAAGTGTTAACCTTGCATGGTCAATTTTTCGCCATTCTTCTTGAACTTTTCCCCATAAATTGTGTTTGTTGAACAATTAATAGCTTCTGCTTTTACTTTTAGCTCTTCCTATAAATGTTTAATGGAATTTAACTCAGGAGATTGACTTAGCTATTTAATAGGGATGAAACGGATATCCGGTAACTATCCGGTATCCGGCCTATCCGGCTGAAGTTTAAATATCCGACGGGGTACCAGATATCAGCACTCCGGATACGGATATCCGACAATTTTATGCCGGATATCCGGAGAGGGAAATTCAGTGATCAAACTCCTCTCAGATTTATTGCGACAAAAAATAAATCTCTTTATCAAATAAATTTAGCTTATAGCTTGTAAAGGTTTTAAAAAAAAGTTGTCCTCGAAATTTGGCCAAAAGTAATGGCTTTAGGCCTAAGAAATACGGAAATCCTATCTCAATCTAGTACGGAGTTAGCTGAGTTTTTCTAGAATGATTTATAAAATTTCTCCTAATTTTTCCCATGACTGTAAAAAGAGGCATTGACTGCCGTTCCTGAACAAATGATATTCATGCTCTGTAGTGCACATAACTCTGTTTTCATGACTTTTAAGTAAAAGTTTTATTATATTGTTTCAAGAAAGTGAGTCAAACAATGTGTATTTTTTGTCTAGAACTTGCCTATTTATGTACAATCCATTTTTCCCATACACAAGAAAGTTGTTTTTGTGACCATAAGTTTATATTAGCAGACCCTAATGTCATTGCCTGCATTGCATCACTTACTAACTCAATTCTGCGTAAGATTAAAAAACTCCCCAGTTTATGTAATTTTGCACTTTAATATTTGTTTGCAATTATTTAAAGTTTTTGGCTTTGTACATTAGAAAAACTTTATACTCTTACTTTTAATTAAAGAATTTTAATACCTAAACTTTTTTTTTCTTGTCCGTACAGAAAACAAAGATATAAAAAAGTAAAAATGTGCAAAGGAAAAAATATAAATTTGTTTTCAATTATTCCTTTCTTCTGTATTAAATTGAAGAAAATATTGGATTGATAAGGAATTTCAACTTCTGGTTTTTGATGGATGTACACATTTTGAGGATTCCAGAACATAATTTGACCATTTTTAAAAAACAGTCTGCATGTTGCGAAAATTTTGTTGCAGCTCTAACCCAAGAACTAATGTACAAAATTACATATAGATTTATATGTAGTTGTACCTTAATAAAAAAAAGTGCCTGTCAACTTGGTGCAAATTGCTAACAGGTAGCACTCTACATGTCATTTCTCCTATTTAAAGGAAGACTATTTAATTGCGTATAATTCCACAAAACCTGGTATGTGAGAAGGCTATTATTATAAAACACTATGCTGTTTAAATTTTAGTGCACATTGGCCGACAGGTGGTGATGCTATGGTACAATTTATTGTGTGAATAGGAAGGCTAAATATGAACATCTATAGAATTTAATTGCACTAAGTTTGATAAGCGAGGTGATCATTATACTTTTGAATACGAATGCTGGTTTAATTTGGGTATATTTTGACTAATAGGTGGCGTTTCTATTCCTCAACTTCTGTGATTCTCCACACGACTACATCTCGGCATTTGGTTATTAAAATTGCTCCAAATTCCAGATCTAAAATCCTTATTTTCAGAAGCTATGATTAAGTTTTTGTGCATGTTAAACAGTATGTAGTGCTGATATACAGAGTGATATAGAAGAAAGTTTTGTGACAGCTACAACATACTAAGTTTAAAGCTTTTGGTTTCTTGAATCTTATGAATCTCTCAAAACAATTAAGTTCTAAGTGAAACTAAATATTACTTAAAATTAAACAGCATGAAATAATTAAATGAATTAGCATACTCTTTTTTTTTTCTATCTTCTATATTCAGTGGAAGAAAATATTAGATTTGTAAAATGTTTCAACTTCTGGTTTTCGGTGAATTTACAGGTTTTGAGAAGTTCAAAACACGACGTGATCACTTTTAGAAAATGTCTGTGTGGTGTGAGTGATTAAAAAAAAAAAAAAAAATTGGTGATTGTATCAGAGGAACTACTGCATATAATTGCTTATAAATTTATATGCAAATGCACCTTGACATAAATTTGTGCTTATCAATTTTTGGTACCAATTGCTCAACAGGTGGTGCTGCTATACAATGATTTTTATAGTTTCAAGGAATGTTATATCTCAAGAACTACTTCTAGGAATTGCATCTAATTTTATATGCAGATGCACCTTGACATATGTTAATGCCTATCAACTTCTGGTGCTAATCCCTCAACAGGTGATGTTGCTTTACATCGATTTCCGCAATATCATGGAAGGCTATATCTCAGAAAATACTGAACAGAATTGTATATATATTTATGTTTAGGTGAACCTTAACATAAATTATGTCAACTTTTGGTGTCAATTGTTCCACAGGTGGTGCTTTATACAGTAATTTTCTCAGTTTAAGGAAAGGCTATATCTCAAGTTCAATTGTGTATAATCGAACAAAACTCAATATATGAAAAGGCCATTATGAGACATTATGCTGATTAAATTGATTGCATATTCGCCGATAGGTGGCGCTGCTACACTGCAATTTTCCCCCTGAGAGCGGAAAGGATGTCATCTGCATGGTAAAATTTCACTTCCGTTGGACATTTAGTGTAATAGTTCATCTCTCTGAGATGAAAATCGCCTGTATTTATAAAGGATAAAAAAATTAATTATTTGTATTACTTACAAACTTTGAATAAACACCATAAAATGCAATAAACTCGCAACCATTGTTTCGGGTCGAAAAAACACACGACCCTTCATCAGGCGAATAAAGTAAGCAAGAGTGCTGCAGTCAAAGCGGCAATGCACAAAATTGTTTAAAATGAAAAGAAAAACTTTATAAAGTAGAAAGTAAATATAACAACTGGTGTGAGTAGAATTGAACAAGAAAATAAATAAATGAGCGAGATTAACCATATAACAATCTAAGGATATCAAAAATTAAACGAAAATCTAAGTTATGTGAGTAATTTCCAAGCATCAGAGAAGAATGGAGTGGAAGAAGTATCATTAACAAGATTTTTCGAATTTTTAAATATGTAAAATGCTTCATGAATATCCAAATGGGAGGAACAGACAGGAGATGAAATTATTTTAGTTTTGGAAAAATCAAAACGATGACCTTGAGACCAGCAGTGGGAAGCAATAGAAGATTTGGTAATCTCTTCATTACGAACATTCCGACGGTGCTCATTTATTCTGTATTTCAAACGCCTCCTAGTTTGACCAATATAACCTAAGTTGCAGGACGAACACGGAATTCAATAAATTCCAGAACGGTTTTCGGTGGGAATGGGATCCTTAAGAGAAGATAATTTTATTTTATTGACGGGTTTGTAAATGACTTTGAAACCAAACGGTGAAAGAATTTTAGAGATTTTAAAAGAGAGTGAAGAATAAAAAGGTAAAACAACTGGGATGGGACTGTGATCGTTTAATCTGGGAGCAGAACGTTTAGGATTCTTAAATTTATATCGAGCTTTATCGATAATAGATGGGTTATAACCACGAGAGAGAGCAAGAGATTTTAAATAATTAATTTCTTTCGAAAGATTAGACGGATCAGAACAAATGTGTAAGGCACGATAAACATAAGTGTAAAAAGCAGACATTTTTTGTTGAGGGGCGTGGTTAGAGAGAGCATGCGGCGGCAAAGAGACTGAGAATGGTTTTCTAAAAACAGTAGTTGAGAAACAATCCTTTTCTTTATTCACAAGAACGTCAAGGAAAGGCAAAGAGCAATCCTGTTCAACCTCAAAAGTGAATTGAATGCATGGGTCAATCGAATTGACCAAAGAAAGTAAAATGGACAAACCGACATCAGGGGAGACAAGAACGAAAGTGTCATCCACATACCTAAACCAGTGAGGAAATTTTTTTATTAAATTAATTATTTGTACTGGATGAATTTGTGTAGGAAAATATAGAAGAAAGTTTTGTGTGTTTCATTTTTTTTTAATACTATTTGGTAAAAATTAAGTAAGTAAAATCAATTTATACTTTTATAATTTTGTTCGAAACTTATCTTTTTGTGACAATACTTTTCAGCACAAGTCACAAGTATAAAGGCTTAAAATTTTAATCTTTATGGCAATATTGCGCAAACAAATAAAAAATTTTAATGTTTAAATAATTAATGTTATTTTTTATGCAGCATTATTAATAAAACATGTTTATAATTTGTTTTAAAATATGAAAAAGAAAAGAAATATACAACACAACATAAAACAAAGCTAGTGCCGGATATCTGTATCCGGCAGGCACGAGAGCTCCGGATATCCGATATCCGGCAAAATCACTATCCGTTTCATCCCTACTATTTAAGACAAAAACTATTTTTGCAGTAAAAAAATCTTGAATGAGTCCAGATCGATGTTTGGGGTCATTATCTAGTTAGAAAATCCATCCTCGTAGAATATTTTGACTTGTATAAGGAAGTATTTGGCCCATTAAGATGTTTTTATAGATAACTTTGTCCAGAAAGCCTTCTATTTTCATTAGAGGACTAATGCCTTTATACTACAAAGCTCCTCACACCATGATGTCTCCTCCTCTATGTTTTACAGCTGGAATTTGATATTTAGAACAGGGCCTGAAATTTCAACCCAGATTGCACAAGCTGAAAAAGAAAAATCACTCGCCACAATGTAAGAATTCTATCTATAACTAGACCAAATTTTTATTCACAGTATAAATTCAGTGAGTGGAAATTTCGTGCCCTAATCTAGAACTATATCTGGCATTATTTGGTCGTCGATATATCTCTTTTCTGTCATTTCCAAAAATATTAATCTTTGTCTCATCTGAAAAAACACATTTTTAGAATCTTCAGCTTACCAATATTCATGCGCTTCAGCAGATTCTGATCTTGCCTTCTTATTCTTTGCACTAATTAACAGTTTCTTTGCTCCGACGTATAAAAAAATCCAACTTGGTTTAATTTATGCAAAAAAGTACTGCAACTAACATTAGCCAAGTTTTCTTTCTGAAATTCAGGCGCTATAATTGCAGCATTTTTTAAAAAAATCTACAACTACCTTTCTAACTTTATCAATTGACTTAGTCGTTTTTCTGTGTCTTCCAGGTACGAGTTTGTCTGCCAAAGTATTTGTTTCTTCCCATGTTTTAAAAATATTATTTACAGCTGTTTTTTCAATAGATAATGTTGAAGCAGTATCACAAGAAACTATGTTATTCTAGTGTAATTTACTAACAATTTAACGGATCTGTAAATGTGGGCACTTCAGCATCTTGACTTCACAATATTTATTATGACCTATGGGCTCAAATTATTTGAAGTGCAATTGCGTTAAATTATATACTATTTGAAGAAAAATACTCAAACACCCTATTTTCTCTTTTGTTTATTTAATGACTTCTCTTATTTTAATTTATTTAAACAACTGTCAATTGGTTATTGTTTGGAAAATCAAATTAAGTCACTCTAAAGTTTTTTTTTTTTTTTTTAGAAAAAAAAAAAAAAAACATTTCCACGCTAAAATATAAAAAATAGGAAAACTATAATCAAATACCATAAAACTCAATACTGTAAAAAGCACTTATTTTCGCGAGCCCATTGTAATCACGAAAATTTAAGCCTCGCAAAATACTTTTTTTTTTTTTTTGCCGCAAATAATAATAAAAAGAAAACAGAAATTTTTCAATGACCAAAACTCACATGCATTGACGGTTCGAATACGAGAAAAGTGAAGGGGGTGGGGTGATTACATTTTTGGTGCAAAAGGGGAGTTCAGAAGTCCCTAGTTTGATAAACAGCATGAGAAAAAAAGGATTAAGAAAAGAAAATTGTTTGGGGTGGAATGTGCATGTTGAGCCAAAGCCAAAGTTGATGTATAAGCACCGTTTTAAGCATAAATTGTTTTTAGAGCGATGAGGAAGTTGGGGCGAAATTTTCGGACAAAATGAAATTTTTTAAAATGCCTTATGCAAAAGGGGTTCTATATTTAGATACTTTTACACTGTAAGTAAAATATATGGAAATGTTTACTTTGTGTCATTTCATCCAAATAAATTGAAAATGCATGCAAATAGATATCGTGATGCAAAGAAAAAAACTGTGAAATTTTTTTCAGTTTTGGATGGCGTGACGCAAAAGGTAGAATAATTCATTGAAATAAATATATTTCAGTACATAATATAAGCTTAATGAAAGTGATATATTTGACAGCGTATTTGAAAATTAAAAGCAATATTTCAATGTGCACATATACTTTAATATGCAAAACAAAATAATTGCAGAGAAATTTAAAAACAAATCACTTAATGTAACACCACTGCGTTACTGGAATTTCATATAATTTCTTTTAAAACACATGCTTTCATAGTATAAGAGATGTGAATGGAAAGGTATCAATGAGTAAATGCTATATATTATTTTATGTTGAAAATAACGTTTACACTGTAAATATAAATAAAAGGAAAAAGCAAATTCAAATAAGAAAATCTATGTATAATTTAATTAATATCAAAGCGTCACTGAAAATTTGATATCATTATTTTTAAGACCCGTATTTCTAATTCTTATAGCCATAAAGTACAATGCTGCGTCACAAACTTTTAACCCGTTAAGGGTTTTTTGTATTGATATCATTACTTTTTAGGGGTTAATGATCAAAACGCAAAATTAAAGGAGCATGGTAATAACACTGTATTAAAAGTGTTGTTTTATAGGTCACACTCGAACAAAATAACAAACTAAATAAAATTTCAAAATTTTATAAAAAGTGATAAAAAAGATGGACACGTGCAACATTACAAAGGCATAATATAGTACATTTTAAAAATGACAAAAATTTCTTATTTATATTTATTTCTTATTATAATGTTTTAGGTATAGATTTGATTTAAAAGAGAAAAATAAATAATAATAGAAAAATCTTTAAAAAGTGAAAATTTTATACTGGTAAATATTTAAGTAGTATAGTTTGTTATGAATTTAATTAAAAAAAAAAATCTTAATCTATTCAAAATTTTATTATAGCTTAACATTTTGTAATTTATATATTATATATATACTAGAAACTTAATGAGCAAATTAATTATTTTCAAATTCTGTTTTAAGAATTTTTTCAATCCGTAGTTTAAGTGATTTATCACCTAATTTTGGAAAAAATTACAAATATTTGCACATGATTATCATATTATTTGTCATTTTTATGAAAATAAAGGAAAAAATTTTTGTTGTTGCAAGACGAACTTTTCGCACAAAAGGAAATTTCTTAAAATGCCTTATGCAAAAGGAGTTCTACAGTCGGTAACAAAAGTGTCCGAACATTAGCAAAAATTCCTATGTAAAAAGAGTACACTTCATACGGTTTTGTTAAATAAATCCTTGTCGAATCCTGTTCTTAGTCAGTGTAAGAACATGATTCGATAAGGATTTATTTAACAAAACCGTGTGAAGTGCACCTTTTTTACGTAGGAATTTTTGCTAGTGTTCGGACACTTTTGTAACCGACTGTATATTTAGGTACCTGTCAACGTTAGGATTTTTCCACTTTCGGTTCTGTTCATATAAAATTTGCAAAATCACTGATATCTTCATTTTCGCAAAAATTACGGCTCACGAAAATGAGTGCTTTTACAGTATTTGCAATTGTAACAATTGTTTTGGACTTAAAAATTAAATGCGATCCCAAATAACACCAAGGCCTAAAAATTAGTAAAATTGTTGACGTTATTTCAAATTTTTTGTACCCAAGAAAAACAGAAATTAATAATAATACTTAGCAAATATAATTTTATAGTAGAGGAGAAAATATATAGTGAAGATGATTCTTTTTTTTTTTTGTTTTGAACTACCAATCGTCATCAACTTACTTTCATGTAAAATCAAATTCTTGCAATTGCACATGTAATCTAATTCTTATAACCGAGTCACGGATGATGCATCCTGCACTTGGCTTGCCTCAATTCTTTTATGCAGATTTCTTTTCTTTTTCTGCTTATCGTATTTGGAGATTTTTTTTGTTTAATACAGATTAAGTGTGAAATAACTGAATTAATATAGGACTCATTGTATTGTACTAAATATATACATTTTTTTTTTTTTTTTAGACTGTCACTATTCAGATCCACCTGAAGCTTGATTTAACAAATGAAATGGCACCAAAATTGGTAAAAATACTAATGTTGACATAAAAGTAGGATTCTGCGAAAAAAAAAAATATATATATATATATATTAGTTCCAAAAATAGCAATAGGGATATTTATGGTGCTGTACAATGTAAAAAGTGGTACAAAAAAAAAAAAATCATCCATACAAAATTACAATGAAATGTTAAGTGCCCACTACATTCATTTCCCTGGCGAGGAATTCAATATAACCGTGTTCTGGTAATAAAAGCCGCATATTCACTTGAGCTGGTTCACTTCCGCAGAGAATATTTTTCAGAGCAGTCTACCTGTTTTTATATCCCAAATTACTCGCACTGTTGTCGTCTACTAAAACATAAGTGTAAATTTTGCTTTGATACCCATGTTTTATGCTCTCGTTTTACTAAGATACAATGGTGATACAAATACCCCCATCATTCATTTTTGGAACTTTTTTCTTTCTATGGAATCCTACTTTTTATATCATCATTAGTATCCATACCAAGTTTGGTACCATTTTGATTGTTAGATCAAACTACAAGTGGCTCTGAAGATAGCCAATTAAAAAAAAAAATCACCTTGTGTAATATCCTATATAATATATACAATTGGTAACAAAAGTGTCCGAACACTAGCAAAAATTCCTATGTAAAAAAGTACACTTCATACGGTTTTGTTAAATATATCCTCAACGAATCATGTTCTTACACTGACTAAGTACAGAAATCGACAAGGATCTATTTAACAAAACCGTATGAAGTGTACTTTTTTTACATAGGAATTTTTGCTAGTGTTCGTACACTTTTGTTACTGACTGTACATACAAGATAGTTCAAAAGGTCGTGCTCAAACGTTACATGTGGATGTGTGTGTTAGGTCAGAAGAAGCAAAAATTCCATAGGAATTGGTACACACACTGGTATTTGTCGTACACACAATTGTCACAGTACTAGGCCTTGCAGTGTTCTCAAAATTTTATGCTTATTTTATTATATTGTTACAACAATTTTAAAACTATTTTTTAGCATTAAAACAGTAAAAAATATTTAAGAAATATTTCTTATTGAAGGCACTGGTGACAATATAATAAAATAAAGGTGAAATTTTAGGAACACTGTGAGGCCGGCAGCGCAATTCCATCGTGACCATCATGTAAAGAAAGATAATAGTGTAAAAAGAGCTTTATTTTGCAAAAAAAAAAAAAAAAAAAAAAAAAAAAACAGAATTAAAGTACAAAATACAAATGAAAAATGTTGCATCTGATAAGAAGTGCTGAAAATGTGCCCCATTAGCTGTCATGCATGCTTCACATCATAACTTGTCTCTTTGCATGTGTATGAGTTGCCATAGCTTATCACCATTCAGCAGGTTACCTTATAATCGTGTTTCTGACTCCCAATTCCTATGTAATTCTTACTTCTCATAACTTGACATACCCACACATGTCATTTGGTTATGACCTTTTAAACCATCCTGTATACATGAACAAACATTCAAACTGTGTTTTCTAAAAAAAAAAAAAAAAAAAAAAAAAAGAGTTGGTGTTTTTTTCTTTAACTCAACACTAAATAGTACAACAGAGTATACTATTATTTTTCAACCAAAACAAGTTTTATCCTAGTATAAACTTATTTATAAAATTGAAGTTGCAACCAAAAAGTGTTCCCTCCAGAATCTGTTTCCAGTCAAACATTGATTCTTTCAGCCAGTCAATTGGAGCTGTTCTTATTGATCATGTGACTGACACATAGCAACTATTTATGTTTGTTTGTTTTGTTCATGCTATGTCTGTGGCAGAATTTAAGCAACACAGCGACATTGTCACAGAAAAAATTTGTCGCTTGCAGAAAGATTTGCTCATGAACATTAAAAGTACTTTTAGATTTTAGTATAAAATAGAAATTCATGTCTTACATTTAAAAATTCTTTTACAGTCTACTAATAATATTGATATCTTTATAATTATAAGTACATATTATGTGTAAATTAGAAAATATGTTATTATTAAATAACATGATCTTGCAAAATACGTTTGCACAATCGAGACTTGTCGCAGAAAGCATAAGAAGATTCTGACGGTTTGTTGATTTTAGAGCAGCATGCTTTTACTTAATATTTTATTTTTTAATTAGGGAATGGAAGAAATAATAGATGGTGTATTAGAGTACTGCAAATTGTGGAACTAGAAAAAGACAGAGAACTGGTACAAAAAGGACAGAAGTGAAAAAGAAGCCAGTGAATGAGAGCTGTTCTTATTGATCAAGTGACCCACACACATACCAACTATTTATATTTGTTTATTTTGTTCATGCTAATCTTTTTTATTGATTTCAGAGCAATGTGCTTTTACCTAAGTTTTTATTTTGGGAATGGAAGAAGTATATAATGCTAATAGATGGTGTATTAGCGAATACTGCAAATTGTGGAACAAGGAAAAAATAAATAAATAGAGAGCTGGTGTGGAAAGGACAGAAGTGAAAAAGAAGCAATATTCAGCACCTTTAATTAAAAATGTTTATGTTAAAAAAGGATGGCCAATGTTGTTATTTAAGTATATGGTGGAGAACTTATTGAGGAAAAGAGAGGAGGGGATAGAAAAAGCTACTTAAATATTAATTTAAAAAAACACGGCACGAGAACATCTTAAGCTTTAAGGCATCAGAAAACCATTATGGAAGAAACAAAATCAAAGCAATTGGTATTTGCACTGTAGATTAAGTATAAGGAAGTTGCATGAAGTTTACAACAAAAACTGCATTGACAATCTGGGGAAAGTTAATTTTGCTATGTTCTTGAGAATATTAATAAATGAATTTAATATAGTTTTTAAGTCTGCTAATAACATTCTAGTTCATAACAGCTAGTTCTGCATAAGAAACCAATTAATCATTCCAGGTAATTCTAGAACTCAGCTCCCAATGAAAATAGAGGTTCTAAACCTTGGCAATCCTAAATTATTATTGTTCACCAAATTTAATAGTCAAGTTGGTCGCCAAGGCTGACCTTTGTGCAAGTAAAAACTGCCCTTTTTTTCTATTTTAATAATAAATGTACTTTTTCTGCAAAACTTTTGTTGCAGGATATTTCATACTTTACTGCAATATTGTTAGAAATGATAAAAACCCTTTTCCTTCATTAGAATTGTGTAGAGTGAAAATACATATAAAGATATAAGGAACATGACAGCATTTTATTGGCTTTAATGGAAATCAGTCTTGGCAACAAACTTGGCAAAACTGACAATCAAATTTGACAAAGAGTAGTAGTTTAGTGTTGTTAGAAACTGGAAGCTCATTTTCAATTTGAAGCAGAGTTAACTACTCATTTTTTTTTTTTTTTTGGCATAATGTGCTGTTTGTTGGTATCAAATTTTTCTGAAAAGTATTAAGAAAGGCCATCCCATCTGTACTCAGATAAATTCCATTGAATTTTGAGCTGTGAATTTGTCAAAGAGAGATTATGCATTAACTTTTTGATTATTTTTTCCTGAACTACCAATATTTGTGGTGTTTATGATGCTATCATTGTAACTGTTGTAGTATGAGTAATCAGGGTTCCTACTGGTCAGGAAAAAGCAAATTTCAGTTAAAAGGTCAGGAAATAATAAATCTGAACTAAAAAATCGAGAAAGAAAATTGAAACTTGGAAAAAATCAGGAATAGTTAAAAAAAAAAAAAAAAAAAAAATGCAGAGTTTACCCTGGCATTTCTATACCCTTCATTTCTTATCTATAGCGGTGTATTATCAGGGTGGCTAGGCTAGCAAACTAGAAATCTCGGAAGAGTCGGGGAATTTTGCAGTAATGGAAATGTCAGTGAATTTCACTTATTCTGAAAGAAAAATCTTAAAACTTCATTTACACCAATGGAATTCTAGAGAAAAAAATAATAATTTATAAAATGTCATACCAGAATGGAAAAAAATGACCTAGGAAAGTCAAAGGGAAAATCATAAAGGTCAAATGCTAGCCACCCTAATTATGTTTTTCTCACTCTTCAATTTCTGAACCTGGTATCTATCTTCAAATCAATTTCTTCCAGTCATTCAATACCAATAGTAACAAAATATATGCTGATAAACATATGAATTCTTAAAGAATTGAAGGGGATATGATTGTGAGTATTAGTAGCCAGGCTATGGAGAAAGAAGTGTGCCTTACATGAGAGGGTGAAAAGTGTCGACAAAAATAACTGATGACATAGGCAGAGTTGCCAACTTTCATAATGTATTCTAATGCATTCTTAGTACCTGCTTTTTTTTTTTTTATACTAGTATTTTTGAAAAATAAACTTTTTTATTTCATCGTAGTCACACATTTGAAAAAATCATTCCATAAAAACAATTTCACTTTTTTACATATTTTTAGTTCCTCATGCAATAGGTACAGGGAAATTAGATTATCATGAAAATTTTATACCTCTGTTTTTTACCATTTTATACATTTTTAAATGTAAGGAATCTGAAAATCACTGACCCTCGCAGAGGACAAACAGTCCAGGCCTAAGGCTCTATGTAGACAATTGACCTTAACCTTAATACCAATACTGAAAATCAAAAATCGATGTGTTGTCTATTTGTGGATTATTTGGTTTGATAGAATATTAATCTGTGTACTCATTATCTCAAGAACAAATGATTGTAAAGAGATCAGGCAAGTTTAAAAATGTCATTTAGGATACTGGCAAGTACACTGTTGATTTGCACAATTCTAATTTAGAAATTCCGTAAGTTACTCAAAATTTACAATTTTTTTTAATATGGGAGAATAGGGTGAAATTGTGTTTAAATGCACACTAAAAATATTTTTATTGTGAAGATATCAGACCAGTCTTAAAATATCATTTATGATGTTGGTATAAACATGATTTACTTTAAATATTCTATTTTAACCTTTAGACAGGGGATTTCAGAAGAGCCCCTTGTTAAAACTTTGTAAGTTATTCAAAATTTACAATTGTCTTAACATGAAAGAATAGAGCAAGATTTTGCTTAAACATGCATAGTTTATGAAGAATATTTTCATCGTAAAAATATCAAAGAACTTTTAAAAAACCCATTTATGATACTAGAATGAACATCATTTGAATTTGAAAATTTCGCAAGTTATTCTAAATTTACGATTTTCTTAACATGGCAAATATGGTGCTTTTGGTATTTATTTATTATTTTAATAAATATAAAATTAAATTATTTTCTTCCAAGATTTTTCTGAAAAATAAGAATATTTGATCAGCTGCATAATTTACCAAAATGATATATGTCTATATTGAATTTCAGTTTGCTTCAAAATTTAACGTAAAAGTCAGGATTTTCTTGTCTTGAAATAGTATAGGAAGCTTAGTAATACTTTTATTGGCTTGTTTCAGAAATAATTGTCGGTTTTTCCTACCAAGGACAGAAAAATAATGAAAAGTAGAAAAGAACCTTAAAACTGTACATCAGTCAGATTCCCCTCCCCCTTCATTCCTTCCTATGTTAACCTAAAGAACTTTTGGTTTTGTTGCTCCATTTTATACAGATATTTCATTCAAAAATGATTTTTTTTTTTTTTTTTTAATATTATCCTTTGAACATATTGCCTTTTAGCTTAGTCAACAATTTTTTGAAAATAATAATAATAATAAATAAATAAAAATATTTCATTTCATTAAGTAAACTTTGGATTCTTTGCAATATTTAAAAGAAATGTTTAAATTTATTAAAGGGGGGGGGGGAATGCTTACTAAACTAAAAAGCAACATGTTTAAAGAGTAACATTCAAAAAACAGATATGAAAAACTTCATTCAAAAAATTAAAATAAAAAATATCTCAATGAATTGCATCCCTGCATGGCCCAAGATCTCCTTTTGTCAAGTTTTGTAGCTCTGCGATCAGTGGACTGAGCACCAGAGCACACAGAACCCCCCCCCCCCCTCTCTTTTTTCTTTAAATGTAGATGATCATTTATTTTTAAAACATAGTTTTTAAAAATAGAAATGGAAACAATTATAATTTTTTGTTATTATAAAGTTTTTACCAACGTATTTAAATTTGAAAAATATATTTATAACATTGGCAATCTATTAAATTAATAAAATTTTTCTTTTATAATGACAAACATTTTCTAATCTTGATATAGAGTAAACAGGCCAGTAATTCACCATTCAGCAGAAATTTCTTAAACTTATCTTTTTTTTCTAAAATAATTGGCAACTTTTTCTGAATACTAATCAATATATGAGGATTAATAACTGAGAACCTTTTTTCTGTTTTTCTTTTTACAATTAATATTATTTACAATAATATTTAAAAATGAAAGTCTGCTAATAGTTGTCCATTTAAATTCAGTAAATCACTATAAACAGGTTAGTAGTTGACCATTTTAATTTTCCTGTTTAAAAAATTGCTTAAGCCTTTGATCTAGAATATCGAGCTATGCCTGTGGTAGTGCCATCAAACAGATTTAGCAATATGATAAAAACTGTGAAGTTTTATGGATGTTTATTTAGTTCTAATCATAGAAAAAGCAAATAGATGGAATAGAACCTACACTTATCCAACATAAGATCAGACAGTACATCAGAACAACAGTCCAGATTTATGAGTACTATGATGCCGTATCCCATCATTCCTTGCATGATGATGCAAGGAATGGGGGGGGGGATTATCATTCCTTGCAATCTTGGCAAGCATATTGCTATTCAATCCTTTTTATTTCTCACTGGTTTGCATTTTCCCATAAGTATATAGTATATCAGAATAAGACAATTACTATATTATTTTCTCTGCTGCTATTAAGAAAAGAATTATACATCTAAGTATGTCAAGAATTAGTTCTCAAAATGCTTTAAACTGCCCTCTAAAATTAAAATTTTTAATTTAAACAGTCCCTTCCTCCCCCCACCCTCCAAACACGCATACAACATTTGACTTTTAAATTTTAAATATATCAAGAATTAGTTCTCAATTAGCTGCTTTCTAAAATGAAAATTTACTCCAGTTCTAATATCAAGGTATTTCAATTAAAAAAGCGCCTCTTCCCCACCTTCCCTTTAAAATAATGATATTTCGCCAGTGCCAATAATTAGCCTTCATTTAGATCTAATTTGTTTTTCTTACATTAAAATTTCCTTGGCTTTCATATTAATCTATTTCGAATAGAGAGAAAGTAAAATTTTGAATATTAAAATTTCAAATAACGCTAATAATCAGCTTTCAATTAGCTTTAATTTGCTCCCTAAGATCGAATTATAAAATCTAAATTTTTACATGGTTTGCAGGTCTTTTTATTATAGTTCTTGATACACTAACATGGAAAAGGGGGGGGGGATATATTATCTTCAACGATTAAACAAATTACTTAATTTTAAAATCTGAGATTTTGACAGATATGTTTGTTTTCTAATAATGGGTCAGTTTAAAAAATATTTTTTATTCAGTTAGTTATTTTTTTGTTTAATAATGGTTAATAATAAAGTTTTTTTAGTACGGAGGACTCTTAGTTTCAATCTGGAGTTTTTGTAGATCAGTCTTATGTAACACCAAAATAAATTAGAAATATCAGTCCTATCATTACAAATTCGGCACCAAATGAAAGGGGTGATTTTTCTGAATCCAGGGGTGTAAACAGTTTTTCGACACAACAATTAGGTTTTTAAAATTAACTAAAGTATGAAATTTAAGTGGCAACATTTCATTTTAATTCATTTAAGTCATTTTAAAAAGTATGTGACCTAGTTTTACAGTCAAAAAATGAGATAAAAAATAAATAAATAAAAAGTAAAAATTAGAAAATAAAAACAAAAACTTTACAGACTGAAATTTATAGTCCTTCATATTAAACTAAATTCTGTCTTTGACAGAATTTTTAATTTTTTTTTTTTTTCAATATTTTGAAAATACAAGCTTTTCATTTTAAAAATTACGGTACTTACTCACATAATAATTGCACTTTTTTGGTGAAAGTCCAGCTGCGACTATTGTGCGTGGAAATCTATTATACACTCTAATGCTAAAACATTACTTACATATATAAAAACATAATAAAATTAGTAACTTACCAAATGTTTACAGTTTATGTACTGTTTATCACTGTTTACGTACTGTTGTCTTTTCATCAGTTTGAAAAAAAAAAAAAAGGGCATTTTTTTATGGCTTTTCTTTTACACAGGGAAAATATTTGAACAATTTTTTTTTATTATGTGTGTAAACACTACATTTTAATCAAAATACTAACATTTCAATACTAGGGTTGACACTTTTCAGGTTCTAGCCTCAGAGCCTGACTAAGGCAGGGCATACGGGGCAATTGCCCTGGGCCCCCCAAATCGAATAGAAAATTGATTTTACGTTTCATCCTTTAATGAACTTTTTTTAAACAAAATATCAGTATAGTGTAAAATCCGGCTTAATTGAGCCATCATAATTGCGAAAATTTAGCTGAATTCCGCGCTAATGTCAGCAAGGATATGATTTTTCACAGCTATATGACAAAGTTAACAATCGGAAATAAAATGGATCTATAATGTGGTGAAAATTTTAAATACCTCCATGAAGTTCGGTTCTTCATTACTGAAGTAGTGAAGCAGAGGGGGGGCCCTCGAAAGTAGTTTTTGCTCCGGGCCTCAATTAGTCTAAGTCGGACTCTGTCTAGCCCTGAAATCAGGGTTTTTGAAAATTTTGCTGACTCTGACTTTCATATTAATTATTTTGTTTTAATAGAAATTCCTCAATTTAAATGTTTAATTTACCTTATAATGCATTAAGATTAAGAACTCTCTAAATATCATTTAATAGGTACAAATTAGGGATGTGCTGTATTGTCAAAAAGTGTGATCTGCAGATATGGATATGAATATGGATATCAGATTTTCTATATCTTCATATACAGATATGAATCTTTTGAATCTAGATCTGCGGATACGGACCTTTAAAAAATGTTTAATATTTAAGTATGCAACAATTTTTATTTCAATTATCAGACTCTGTAGATAATGAAAGTATTATATTCGGTCAAAAATTTTGTTATCATGTTTTCACCTAATTTACACGTTTTAAGGCCTTTCAAATTTATCATACCTAAGCTTTTCATAAAACACAGCCGATAAACATGCTAATTATATAGATATTTTTTCGAATAGTGAAAAATATATTTCCATGTTATAAAATATTTAAAAATAAAACTCTGATAAAAACATACTTTTTTTTTTTTTTTTTTTTGTCCTCCTTTGCAATAAAAAATTCATTTAAACACATTTTGCAATTCACTAATAACATTTTAATTAATAAAACTTACCTATTATATAGAAATTTTGCTTAAAAAAAAAAAAAAAAAAAAGATTTTCTGGATAATTACAACTTTACACAATTATGGTATTTATATTTTCTTTTTTTAAAGTGTTGTTTTATTTTTTTCCATTAACCGACTATCATTGGTAATGGGAGAATTACATTCAGTCAAAATTTTTGATATGGAGTTTTCTCCTGATTTACATGTTTTCAGGTCTCTTGAGTCCAAAAAACGTGTTTTTTGGTAATTGGTCTGAGCGTATGTATGTGTGTGGGGAATCTTCTGACTATCATATCTCCTAAACTAATAAAGACAGAATGACAAAACTTTAGAATTAAGACAGGTCTGATGTGCAGATGATTCTTTCAACATTTCATGAAAATTGGAAAACCAGAAGTAGAACCATAAGCCCGTATCTCAAAAACGGCTCTAACGATTTTTTGAAAACTGCTACTGCTTCTTTCATATGATGATGGTTAGTTCAGGAAAATTGATAGGTATCTTGTATAAGTAGTCCAATTTGATGTCTCATAAATGTGTTCCTTTAAAACAGCCATACTAATTTTTTTCAAACTTGCCATATTAATTCCCATTTAGATATCATTTCATATATAATTTTTGTTTTCCGTTCAACAGATGGGTTTTATCAAGTTTTGGAGAAAATTGGTTGTGGGACTGAAAGTCAGTATCTCAAATACGGCTCTAACAATTTTCTTGAAAATCGCTACATAAACCGTTTATTAGATATTCTTTTGTATGTATTATTCGATAATTACAGGAAAATTAACAGTCGTTTTGACTAGTTAGGTCAGTTATAGATCTTAGAAATTGGTGTATCAAAAAACGAGTGTACTAATTCCCCCCCCCCCCTTTTTTTTAACACGGTATGTAAACTTTGTCTTAAAAGTTGTTACACATGTATCAGTTTTCTCTTAGACAAATTTTTAGGTGTCTGATTTGTTAAGTCAATTTTATGTTTTTCTACCACATTATATCCAAAAAGTGTGCATAATAGCGTAATATTAGTAATGGAAATCGTATGGTTGTTATACACCAGATTTTTTTTATTTTTATTTACAGCCTCAGAAATAATGCATGCATGATCAATCTTATAAAAATTCAAGTCTTGATTCATATATCAAGTTTTTAATTTTATGACTAAAAATATTTTATATTTTCCGCATGTTTTCTTATTGTACATTTTCTACAATTTACACACACAATTCATATCCCTTTCTTTGTTTCGGCAAACAATTTTACTGTCTTTTATATATATAAGAAAAAACTATTGGATTTGTGAAAATTTCCGTTTTCGTTGGTTTTGCACATTTTAAAATGACCTGAACACAATATGGCCATTTTTCGAAAATATCTGTCTATCTGTGTATGCACGTTAGCAATATTTTGTGACTTGTACATCACGAAAAAATGCACAGGACATCATGAAACTTTATATTTGATTAGATTGCCTGTAAATTGGTGTTGATTATATTTTGGCGTATATCCCCTCACAGGTGGCACATGTATACTGCCAAATTTCTCACTTTTGTAAACTATATCTCAGCTTCTATAGATTAGAGTGTATTATGCAGGAAGTTTTATATGTAAGATGGTTTATTAATGAAACCTATGCCGATTTCACTTGTGTGGACATCGAACTATAGGTAGCATTACAGTGCTGATTTTTTATTTTTTTATGGGAAGGTAAAATTTTAGCTTCTATAGTATATAAGCTCAACAAACTTAATATAGAAGATGACTAGCCTAATATGAAAAGCTAAGCTGAATCAATTTAAGTGTATATCAGCTTAAAGGTGGAGCTGTTATGCAGCCTTTTTAAGGCTTTAAGTATTTTTCCGATCAATTATTATATTACAATGATACAGAAAAAAAAAAATTGTGATGGCCACAGCACAATAGTTTTTTTTTTCTTTCAATCACAAAGTAATAGTCTTGCTCTACTATTACTATAATACATATAAACAAAATTATCATTATAACAATTTCTTTCTAATATTTCTACATAATATCTGTATCAAGAAAAAAAATGGATTCGGGTATTTTTTTCTCGTTGATACGAATACAGATCTCTTTTTTCTTACGGACACGGATACAAAGCTCCGGCACATGTCTAGTACAAATAAATACTTTTAATAATACCCATATTAATTAACATTAATAAGACTAGCCTGGTCATTTATTCTGCAGCCAAGAAGCAATTTTTAGGCTTTTTGCCGGTTAAGTAGCTTCCCCTCTGTCAATATCTATTTATGCAACAATGGCTTTTCAAAAAGGCTTATTTTGACTGATTAATTGTGGGAATTAAGGACGACTGACTGCTCCAAGGTCATAAGCCTGAGGGGGGAATGCCCTCAGTGGTTTTTCTAAAGGGCCCTAGCCTGTATTTATGCAAATTTCAGAAAAAACCACAGAAAACTCCGAATAGCTAGGCCGACAAGTGTGACCAGGGGTGGCTTATTTTGAATTCATTACATTAATTTCACTAATGTGTTTAACTGTTTATTAAATTAGTTAAATTTAATTTTTAGTTAAATTCTCAAAATGTTTATTTTCTTAGAAATGATAAAGCTTATTTAAAAAATATAGTGATAAACACCTTACTTCGGCTTCATCATTACTTGCAAGAAGCTTTTCATCCTCCCACGAAAAGCTTCTTGCAAGTAATGATGAAGCAGAAGTAAGGTGTTTATCAATTTATTTTTTAATTAATTGTGCTTCATTTTAAGTTTAAATTAAGTGATAAAGCTTAATTTTCAAAATCAATAAAATGATTCTAAAACGTCATAATTAATCAAAAATAACAACTTATTTCCCTGCTAATGCAAAAGTTAATTTTAAATTTAGCTGTATTTAATATATTTATTTATTAGAAGAATTAGCAGTCGTAACCTATTATACTCTAAATCATTGCAATCTTGACTTGCATCAGTTTTATTCTATTTGAAATATTTCTTCATAATTTATATAATCTTAATAATAATAATAATAAGTAATGCATTTTATATAAAGTATCTAATCAGAACAGATTCTTAATCAAAAATAATAATACAGTTGAGGATCTATAATCCATATACCCATAATTCGCAATTTCTATAATCCACACTCCCTTTGCAAATGTAAACAAAAGATTTTGCAGTAACGAAAATTCGATATTTTGGATGTATATGAGAAAATATAATGTTAATTCACATACTAAAATGAAAAAAAAAAAAAAAAAAAAAAAAAAATGAGTTTAAAATTTAATTTATATATACACAATTAATTTTAAAAGAAAAAAAATATATAATTACACTTTATTGCCATTATACTTTTTTAGCGAATCTGAACATAGTCTGAATAATATTCAATTAGTGATCAAACAAAACACATGCAAGTACAGTTTTCTAACTCCTGCCAGTAACAGCATTACTCATTGGTTGAAAAAAATTACATCATATGCGTTGGTGGGATTGTGTATTTGCACAGATGTTTAAGGACTATTAGTGTATATGTTCTTTTTAGGGTGGTATTTCAAAAATACACAAAACTATTTAAAGAAAAATTCATACCAGCATTTCTTTTGAAGATAAGCTCTACAATGCAGTCATTAAAAACTGCATCAAACTAATCACATTGCAAGTACCTAGCTGCATCCTGTTAATCACAGTCCAGAAGTAGGAGTACAGTTTTCAAATGAACTACTTATTTAAGGTTTATATTATACATTGCTTCTACTTCATTAAATAAATTTTATTGTTTTATATTTATTAATATTACCTTCCTTACATTATATAAAAACAATTCTAATTCTAGCTTCATTAAATAAAGTTTATTGTTTTATGTACCTTATAGTAATTCATATAGCGAGGAAATGGCATCATTGATCTCTATAATTTGCAAAAATCTATAATCCGTACAAGTTCTAGAACCAAGGTGTGCGGATTAAAGATCTTCAACTGTAGTTATTTAAAAAAAAAAAAAGTTATTCAAAATAAGACAAGTGCCGGAGCTCCGTATCCGTATCAATGAGAATAAAATATCCGTATATGTTTTTTTCTTCAACGGATCTAATACGGATCTTTCATAGAAATTTCATGAAAATTAGAAAGAAACTGTTATAAATCATCAATGTATCATACATTATTTTTTTACTTTCCTCTATATTCAATAGAAAAATGTTTTGATTAAAAAATTTTAGACTGCAGGTTTTCGATGGATTTACACATTTTGAGAGGTCAAAAACAAGATCCGAGCAATTTGAGAAAATGTTTGTCGGTGTGTGGGAGACAAAATTGTATGACAACGGTATCTCAAAAACTACGGCACAGAATTTTATATAAATTGCTATGTAGTTGCACTTTGACATAAATTAGTGTCTATCAACTTATGTGAATAAAAAGAATTATTTTTTTAATAATAATTATGTAAGTAAAAAGAATTATTCATAATAGTGATAGCCAACTGCGAGAAAATTTCTGTATGAGTAAAGGCATTGCTTGAACACACATTTTGACATAATGAATAAAATGAACTAAAGATAAGAAGTTCTGTTCAACAGGGAAAAAAAAATTATGATTGTAGAAATATAAAAATTTTAATGTTAATAAAAATTTTTATATTTTGTTTTCCATGTCCTACTTCATATTTTAACTTTTGGTTTAAAAACAAAGGAAATTTTAAATATGAATTTTTGTCATTTTATCTTTAGATTCAGAAGATTCATCAGTAGTTGTCAAAAGATCAATTAGATACACCCCTCTCTCTCTCACACACACAGACACAATGATCAATTTCCAAAAACCACTTTTTTGAATTCGGAGACTGTAAAATATGTAAATCAGGTGAAAACTCAATATCGAAATTTTCACTGGATACATTTCTTCCATTACTTAAGGTAATTGGGTAATGGAAATAAAAATTGTTACATACTGAATTAGTATAGATTTTTTAAAAATCTGTATCCACAGATCTTGATACAAAAGATCGGTATCTGTATCCATATCTGCAGATACAGAAAAACTGATATCCGAATCAGTGGATCCCATTTTTTGACGATCTGGCACATCCCTATTCTAAATCACTCACAATTGATTTAAAACTCTTAAGCATTTAAAAATATAGATAAATCTGTTGCCAAAAATAAAATAAATCTTTATACACTTATTTACTCATTTATTTTCGCACCTCAAAGGTAAAGTTCACTATGTCCATTTTTTTGTGAAAAGGGTTAGCATCATGTCATTGATGTTTATTTTCTGCTTTATTACATTAGTACAAGTCATTAATAATGCATTAAAGCAGTGGTAGTACACTCAGTCCCTTCTGTCCACTACTGGGCATTCCAGCTATTATGGTGAGCGGCAGAAATTCCGTCCAATACTAAAGCATTTTACTTTTTTTTTTGTCTTTTTAAGAACATTGAAATGGAAAAAGGTTTCACTGCTATATGCTTTAACTTACTATAACTCTGTTTTGTAAATTTTATAAAATAAAGTTACTTCCCTAGTTTATAAGTCACCATTTTTGTGGAACCGGTGGGCAGTTAGAAAATCTTACCACTAACAGACATACTAAAGTGAGCGGAAGGTATAAAAATTTACTACCCCTGTGTTAAAGTATCATTAAGAGTCATTACTGCTAGTTGCAAAGAACTCCATTTAAATTTGAAAAAATAAAAAAATATATAAATAAAAATATAAAAAGTTGATCTCTTGAAAAACTACATTTTCGTGACATGAGGTCCTTTACCTCTGGGGAACAGACTTATTTTTTTGACACAAAAAAAAAATATATATATATATATTTACAGATACACAGTGAAATTCGAATAAAACTTTACAAAAAAGTAAAATTGCACAGACTAAAAAATTCTGTTATATATAAAACACAACGTTTGTATGTGTGTTATTCAAAAATGAACTAGTATGTTGTGGCCACCACAAGACTTTCTTCTATATTTTCCTATACAAATTATCTCAGTAACAATATAAAAAAAAAGTTTTTTTTTTTTTCCAAGTTTTTTTTTTTTTTTTTTTTTTTGTTAAAAGTAAAAAAAAAAAAAAAAAAAAATCGATAAATTTGTTTTAAATTATCACAGATTTATAGTTCAACCATTCGTTTTAAAGGTATTGACAAGACCTTTGAAAGCTACCCATCTTGAAAATTTACCCCTCCCGGGAGGGTACATCCCGCCCAGGGGAGGAACCGATGCCCCCACATGCACAATTTTTTTTTCCTAGTTAACTACTACTATTATCAATAATTCATATTAATTTTACAATCACAAGTTTAAAATAACTCTCATTATGCACATTTATGTGAAATTTTGTCCTATACTGCAATGTTAAAAGTTTAGAAAAAATACGATCACAGCGCCACCTGTTGAAAGATTGATCCCCAAATGTAATCAGCACCAGTTTATGTCAGGGACCAACTAAATACCAAGTTTGGTTAAATTTCGTTTAAGAAAAAAAAAATTACGATTTTTTCTCTAAGTTTTTTTTTCGTTAAAAGTAAAAAACATCGATAACTTTGTTTTAAATTATCACAGATTTATAGTTCAAACCGATGCCCCCACATGCACAAATTTTTTTTCCTAGTTAACTACTACTATTATCAACAAGACCTTTCGAAAGATACCCATCTTGAAAATTTACTCCCCTGGGGGGGGGAACCGATGCCTCCACATGCACAAATTTTTTTTCCTAGTTAACTACTATACTATTATCAATAATTCATATTAATTTTACAATCACAAGTTTAAATTAACTCTCATTATGCACATTTATACGAAATTTTGTCCTAATACTGCCATGTTAAAAGTTTAGAAAAAATACGATCACAGCGCCACCTGTTGAAAGATTGATCCCCAAATGTAATCAGCACCAGTTTATGTCAGGGACCAACTAAATACCAAGTTTGGTTAAATTTCGTTTAAGAAAAAAAAAAATTACGATTTTTTCTCTAAGTTTTTTTTTCGTTAAAAGTAAAAAACATCGATAACTTTGTTTTAAATTATCACAGATTTATAGTTCAAACCGATGCCCCCACATGCACAAATTTTTTTTCCTAGTTAACTACTACTATTATCAACAAGACCTTTCGAAAGATACCCATCTTGAAAATTTACTCCCCTGGGGGGGGGGGGGGGAACCGATGCCTCCACATGCACAAATTTTTTTTCCTAGTTAACTACTATACTATTATCAATAATTCATATTAATTTTACAATCACAAGTTTAAATTAACTCTCATTATGCACATTTATACGAAATTTTGTCCTAATACTGCCATGTTAAAAGTTTGCATAAAATGCGATCACAGCGCCAAGTGTTGAAAAATGGATCCCCAAATTTAATCAGCACCAGTTTATGTCAGGGTGCAGCTAAATACCAAGTTTGGTTCAATTTCATTCATTGGTTCGTGAGATACAGCATCCACAAAAAAGTGATACAGACAGACATTTTCTAAAAACTATCAATTTGTGTTCTGGACATCCCAAAATGTGTAAATCCATCAAAAAACAGAGGTCGAAAATTTTCACGAATCCAATACTTTCTCTATATTACATATAGAAGAAAGTAAAAATTATGCATTTACATATACTGAAAACACTTGCTAAGTTGAATCATTTAACTTTAGATTATTTATGTCTATGATGATACCTAAAAAAACAATTTGTTTTTAACTAGGAAGGATGAAAATTCACAAAAATTATTTTTATACCTGTTTATTTATATAAAAATTAAACCATACAATAAGTTGCCTTTCTGTATCTCTCACAAGCCTTTGTAGTATTTTGTCTAAAAACAGAAAGTCAACAAAAGTATATTTTGTTTCAGTTATGCAATAAAGAGTCTCATAAAAACACATCTACAGCTTTATTTCTAAAATGAAAGCATATTGAAAATTGAACTAATTTCATTGGAATTTCATTTCAGAATTATATTTTTTCAGATTTTTTAAGTGATTCATCTATTTTAATGACTGAAAAACAATGAACATTCAAACTATTTTTCTTTAGACATTTATTACTTATGATCAGCTTGTTTATTAATATTATGATGTTCTCAGTTATAGCTATGTATAATAACATATTTTAATTCATTATTTTTGTTTCTTTTTATTCTATTTAGTGTTCTTCGCTTTCTGTAACTCAAGGTTTTTATTTAGTTGAAATGTAGCTTTCAGTCGATAAACGCGCATCATTTTCAGACGCATAAAATAAAGTTTTCCGTACTCCTATTTAGAGTACTTCTTTCACACCATAAAATGGCAGAAGTATTATAACATACTAAATGAAAAATACAATTAGTGACCACTGGATATTTTTTGCTCTTCACAAAAGGAAAAATAAATAATGGAAAATCATCGTTAACCAGGAGGAGTGGAGTGATTAAATCACACCTGAACTGAATGCAAGGTAAGCGATATTTACTTATCTTACTTACCTGATCTATAGTTTTTCATGCACAATAATATATATAATATGTATATATAAATATCTATTTGGTGTTTTTGTAACAATATAAAACAAAAGAAATTCAGTGCATGAAATTACAACTTAATTTAAAACATTTTATAAGAAGATTATGAGCTCTGATATGTGCTCCTTTATATAAATAAATAAATCTATACATGCACGATAAATTAATCACCCACTCCTGTACATACTCTAAAGAATTCATTCAAATGTTATATATTAACTAAGTTATATATTAACTGAATATATTAATGCACTAACAGTAATAACTAAAATTATAAACTCAAATAAATAAATGAAAAAATGACTTCTCTCAAAGAAAGTCAGATTGTAGAAAAACTGAACCAAAATAACTATTCAACATGGAGCTTTAAATTAAAAATGCTCCTTATAAAAGAAGATTTATATGACACTATAACGGAAGAGCCCCGTAACCCTATAACGACAGAATGGACGAAAAAGGATAATAAAGCTAGAGCTCTTATTAACTTATTTATAGATGATTCTCAGATTATTTATGAGAAAAAATTTATCAACCGCAAGCGAGACATGGAATACCCTGAAGGCAATACATGAAAGAAAAAATCTGTCCTCCAAACTGTATTTATTGCGAAAGCTATACAGTTCAAAATTGGAGAAGAAAGGCAATATTCATAATTACATAACAAGGATTTTAGAGATTTTTGACAAATTAAAAGCCATAGGTGAAGAAATTAAAGAATCACATGTAGTTGCATTGTTTTTATGTTCTTTGCCACCCAGCTTTGAAACCCTTATCACAGCTCTCGAAGCTCGGCCTGAATCAGAATTATCTATTGAATTTGTCACTAATCAATTAAAGGACGAATACAATTGTAGGCGCGAAAATACATTATCAAATGAAAGCTCATCAAAAGTACTTACGACAATAAATAAGAAACATTCTTTAATCATAATTATAAAACAGAAAATGAATTCTGTACTTACTGTAAAAGGAAAAATCATAATAAATCAGAGTGTTATCATTTGAAAAATAAAAACAGTAACACATATAAGAAACAAAATAATCCTCCTAAACACAAATTTAACAACACATCACTATGTTTTGAAACACAGAGATATGAGACGAACGAAAACCCGCGACAGGAAAATCATGATGAAATAGAGGAGTCAACGCGCTCCTTAAAGAATAATTTGGCATTTCTGGCTACAAATTCTAATAATGCAGCCTGGATAATTGATTCAGGGAGTTCGTCCCATATCCCCAATAATAAACAGTTATATACACACTTAGATGAACAAGATAAATCTGAAGTAATAATAGCAAACGGAGGAAAATTAGAATCATATGGCTCAGGAGAAATAACATTTACTACCCAAACATCGCAAGGCGAAATAAATGAAATAACTTTGAAAAATGTATTATACATGCCAGACCTTGAATCGAACCTATTGTCGGTCGCAAAGGCAACTCAGAATGGATGTAAAATAATATTTGAAGACAACAGGTGTAAAATAAATTATCAGGGTAAAACATACCTAGAAGGAAAACTTAAAAATAATTTGTATGAACTAAACTTGCCAAAATCTGAAAAATTGGAAAATGCTAATCTTACGTACCAATGTAACAATGAAAATTGCATTCAATTATGGCATAGGCGCACAGGTCATACAAATTATGATGTGATTAAGGAAATAGTAAATAAAGAATTAGCTCTTGGAATAAAAATTAGTGCATGTAAACACAATAATGCATGTGAAACTTGCGTAAAAGCGAAACTCACCGACATGCCATATCCGAAAGCAACACAACATAGGGCTAATAAAATACTACAACTTATACACAGCGATGTGTGTGGTCCAATGCCTACTCCGACAATTGGACGAAAACAATATTTCCTAATGGTCACAGATGACTACTCCAGGTTAACTATCATCTACTTACTACCGAAAAGGAGCGAGGTAACCACAAAACTCAAAGAGTATGTCGCGTTCACGAAAAATAAGTTTGGTAAAGTACCAAAGGAAATTCGTACCGATAACGGTAGAGAATACATAAACAGGGAACTTGAGGAATTTTTTAAGGAAATTGGGATAAAACATCAAACAACAGTACCATATTGCCCCTCTCAAAACAGAGTTGCGGAACGCAAGAATAGAACTCTCATAGAAATGGTGAGAAGCATGCTGTCGGATGCAAATCTAGAAAAAGGAATTTTGGGATGAAGCCCTTAATACAGCAAATTATCTCATTAATAGACTCCCAACGAAAGCAAATCGTAAAACCCCACATGAACTCTGGACAAAAAGGAAACCAATCTTAGCGCATCTAAAAATATTTGGTTGTAAAGCCTACGCTTACTTAGATAAGACAAAAATAAATAAATTTGACAATAAATCTGTAGAGGGTATTTTCGTGGGATACGATGACCAATCAAAAGAGTATCGAATATACACTGGAGGTAGAAACATAATGATCACTAGAACGGTAAAATTCTTCGAGAATAATTTTCAGAATCCAAACGTAAATACTGACAAAAACTCAGGTGAGATAAATCATACAAATAGCACCTTAGATCCAGAAAATGAAGAACAAAACAATACCGTAGAAATTGATGTAAACAACATTTCGGAAACAGAGCAAATAGATCAGGTTGATCAAGCCTGTTTACCTAGAAGATCTGAGCGTGTGAATAAAGGGGTCCCACCTGACAGGTTCTCATTTTTAGTCAATAATCAAAGAATCGTTGAACCAAAATCTTGAAAAGAGATAGAAGAAATGGGGAATCAGGTTGAAAAAGGAAATTGGATAAAGGCAGCTCAGGAAGAAATAATGTCTTTAGAAAATAATAAAACGTGGGAATTAGTAGAACCCCCGATAGGAAAGAGAGTCATAGGGTGCAAATGGACTTTTAAAGCAAAATTTAACTCAAAGGGAGAAATAGATAAATATAAAGCACACCTAGTAGCGAAAGGATACTCACAAAAATTCGGTGGCGATTATGATGAAACGTTCGCCCCTGTAGTCACTTACACAACCATAAGAGCATTTCTTGCTAATGCAGCATACAAAGGGTTAAGAGTAAATCACCTAGATATTAAAACAGCACTCCTTCATGGAAATCTTACGGAAGAAATATACATGTCACAGACAGAGGGCTACATTAAGCCAGGTGAAGAAAATAAAGTCTGTAGACTGAACAAGGCGATTTACGGTTTGAAACAGGCTGCTAGAGCCTGGAATCTAAAAATTGGGGAAACGCTAGGAAAACTGGGTTTCTCACAAAGTGAAGCAGATCCCTGCTTGTTCAAAAGAATTGAAAAAGACAATAATACCACTTACATAATTTTGTACGTTAATGACCTTCTGGTCTCAGGTAGCGAAGCAGACATAAATAAAATTGTCACACAATTAAATGAAGAATATGAAGTAAAAGATCTCGGGGAGGTAAACTACTATTTAGGAATAAATATTGAGAGATTACAGAACGGCAACTTTGCCTTAAATCAGATTAACAAAATTAATCAATTAATTGAAAATTTTAACCTCAATGATGCAAAGCCCACGAATACGCCAATGGATACCATACCGGATACATTAGAGCAGACGCCGAAGAGAATCTATTAAAAACAAATACAAATTACCGAAAAGCGATAGGTTCACTCCTATATATTGCCACCATTACACATCCGGACATTTCTGCCGCAGTTAACATATTAAGCCGACGTATAGAAAATCCAAGACAAATGGATTGTATGGCCGTAAAAAGAGTTATCCGCTATCTCAAAACCACAAAGAATCTAAATCTAGAGATAGGCATTGAAAAGAAACCTATATTAACGGTGTATTCTGATTCAGACTGGGCAGGAGATAAAAAGGACAGGAAGTCCACCCCCAGAAATTTATTCAAATTGGGAAATTGCCCCATCCACTGGATAACCAAGAAGCAAACATGCATAGCAATGTCATCAGCTGAAGCAGAATTTGTCTCTGCTGCAAACGCCGCACAAGAGACGAAGCACGTTCTGAAGCTACTCGGAGAGCTAGAACTGAAACAAAATCTTCCAATCATCCTATTTGAAGATAACATATCTACAATAAAAATGATAGAAAGTGAAAAATTCCAATTGAAGACTAAACATATCGACCTGCGATTTCATTGAATCAAGCACATCAAAACCGAAGGAATTATAGAATTGGAATACTGCCCACCAAAAGAGATGACTGCCTACATTTTAACCAAGGCACTTCCGAAGGCAGACTTTTGCCGACATACAGAAAACCTCCAACTAAAAATTAATACGAGAAACATGCCAGATTGAGGGGCGATGTTGAACTACATAAGATAATATCATCCAATCTGTCATTATTCTTGCCCACTCGAAACCAATTAACACTGCTTATAAATCAGTTATCAAATTAATCTCCATAAATCTTTCTTCTTTTGTGCAATTCAAATAATGCATTACTCATTGTTCAAGGCCATACTCTGAACGATCACAGGACTCATAATTATATCTTGAATGAAACTTTTGACAGTAATTACTCTAAATATTTTAATGACTGAAAAACAATGAACATTCAAACTATTTTTCTTTAGACATTTATTACTTATGATCAGCTTGTTTATCAATATTATGATGTTCCCAGTTATAGCTATGTATAATAACATATTTTAATTCATTATTTTTGTTTCTTTTTATTCTATTTAGTGTTCTTCGCTTTCTGTAACTCAAGGTTTTTATTTAGTTGAAATGTAGCTTTCAGTCGATAAACAAGCATCATTTTCAGACGCATAAAATAAAGTTTTCCGTACTCCTATTTAGAGTACTTCTTTCACACCATAAAATGACAGAAGTATTATAACATACTAAATGAAAAATACAATTAGTGACCACTGGATATTTTTTGCTCTTCACAAAAGGAAAAATAAATAATGGAAAATCATCGTTAACCAGGAGGAGTGGAGTGATTAAATCACACCTGAACTGAATGCAAGGTAAGCGATATTTACTTATCTTACTTACCTGATCTATAGTTTTTCATGCACAATACTATATATAATATATATATATATATATATTAGGGCTGTGCCGATTAATCGATTAATCGGTTCGATTAATCGATCAATGCTTAGTCCTGATCAATTTTCTTAATCGAGTTAATCGGATCGATTAATTCGATTAAAAATTTTCAAAATCCGATTAAAATTTTCAAACTACGAATTAAAGTAAAAATGCTGTTCTGTCTGCAAAATATTTTTTCACATATTTCGCTAACAAACATTCTAAGAAACATCCATCAAATACTGAAAAAGCAAAAATAAATAAAATAAAATAAAAGTAAAACCTCTCAAAAGAAGATGTTGCACTTTTGTTGATAGAGAAAAGAGGGAAGACGGTTATTAAACAAAATGCCGCTTCATGTGCATGCTGGTGCACTACCACCTGTCTGTAGGCTTCTACAGAAAGTGTTGGCTAGGGCAATAGTATTCTCAGAAACAAGAATCTTTCAAAAAATGGTAATGCTAAAGATAAAAAAGAAAAGAAAAGAAACGAAGGGATTGAGATTTCCACTATCCCTCTGATTGGGAAAATATCAACAAAGTTTCAGAATATCATCAAGCATTTATTGTCTGTTCAGAATTGCTGATAGTAACTATCGAAGTAGAAACAGAAAATAACATTCTGTATTCTAGTCCGAAGTGACAAAGAAGAACTGAAATATAAAAATTTGAGATTTTTATGATAATGATATGGAATTTTGAGAATTCATTTAAAAATAGTGACAAACGAGATGGACACGGCCTGCAAACATAAAACTAAAATATGTGTACATTCATATAATGTTTTTTTCAAAATCAATTGAAAAAATAATTTATTAAAAAATAAATAAATAAGGTAAAATATTTATATAAAATTAACACTTAGTCACCAATTATTACTCTAAAAATTGATTTAAACTTCAGCTAAGAAACAGATATAATTGATTCGACAAAAAATTTTGAAAAAAAAAAAAAAAAATTTTTCAGTCAAACTTATGAATAATGTATATATATATACATATATACACACAATATGAAAGTTTTATTCATCATTGAAATAAAATTATATATATATATATATATATATATATATATATATATAATCGATTAAAAATCCGATTAATCGACCGATTAATCGATTAATGAACTACGATTAACCCAGTTAAGACTCTTAATCGATTCCCACCCCTAATATATATATATATATTATAGGTATATATATATATATATATATATAGATATCTATCTATCTATATATATATATATATATATATATTAATAGATATATATATATATATATAAATATCTATTTGGTGTTTTTGTAACAATATAAAACAAAAGAAATTCAATGCATGAAATTACAACTTAATTTAAAACATTTTATAAGATATATATATATATATATATATATATATTTTTTTTTTTTCTTGAAATATATTCCAAATTCATATTCTATGTTTTATGTTTGCAATGAAGTCACTGCATTTAATTAAGTTCTAAAATCCTAAATGCAAATGAATCAGACTACCTTTAATAATCAAGATCTTATTTTTAGTTAATGCAAATTCTTTACATTCAAAGTAAGCATTATATTTGAAGAAAAACATTAGTCTTAAATTTAACCCTTTGTGTCACTGTGTTACATTTCTGCAACATATCCAAAAGGTCAAAGTTATTTCTAAAGGAAGCTCTGAAACCTGATTTTATTGACAGTTGCTCTCTTGCAACATTAGGATTAACATAAAATGTTATAAAATTCCCAACAGATGGTGATATTATGTAATGTTTTCACAGAAAAGTTTAATTTATGGAAAAAAAAAAAAAATTCAGATGTAAATTCTCCAAGCGTAAACAGCTTACATAGATGCGATTTGTGAGAAATAAAATAATTTATGAGTCAGCTTTCATTATAACAAAATTAAGAGATTTTCAAATTTCCATCAAAACCGAAAACTCAAATATTTTGCCATTTTGAAGGATGTATGTTTTTGAAAAATGTATGTCATTTTTAAAAATGACATACATTTTTCAAAACAAGACATACCTACAAATGACCTATGTCATTTTGTAGGATGTTTTACACATCCAACAAACACTTTTTCATGAATAAATGTTTAAATTTTTGTATAATGTTTATAAAACTATTTTTTATATATTTCAGATAACATATTCAAACACATGTGTAAATATTTCTGAAATCTGAGATCTTGAGATATAAAGGGTTAATAAGATAATTTATAACTAACTTTTATTATTGCAATAACATAAAAGTTAAAATCTATGAGGATAGCTACATTCCTTTTTTAAAAAGTAGTAAAACAACACGCCTTGCTTCCAATTTCAAGTTAATTTCGGCAGGGGCATGTACATTTGAAAAGAAAAGTTACCAGAATGACATAAACAAAAGCAAAGACATTTTCTTGATTACAACTATCAATTTGCTATAAGATTATATATATATTTACTGTAATAAAATTTATAAAGGTTTAATTATACAATGGACAAATATTTTACATCATTATATGGATGTAAATTTATTTTCTCTTCAATTTATTTATGTACATGGATAATAAACAGCAACAGAAAGAAAAGTGATAATTGTTTTAATTCTCTTCCATAACTTTTTCTTCTTGGGTTGCATCCAGCATTTCGACATTTGCTTCTTCTTCTGTCAATTTCATTTGAGATGGAGCTAAATAATGATAAAAAACAACAGAATAAATGTTACACAAAATTCAAACAGTTTTCTTTAAATTAATAACAAAATGAAATAATAATGAATGAATTTAAAATATATTTCACCATCTCTTCTTTTAAAAAATGTTCTACAATTTAAAATAATTACTAATATCTAGAAAATCATAAATAATGTGAAAACTTTAGAAAAGTAATCAAAAATCTCAATATACAGTGCAATCTCACTTTTACACTTTTTAATTTTTAAGGGATGTACCATGAAAAACATAAATTCAGGCCATGAAAATCATGCCAAGATGTAATGTAATCTATGATTTCTTTCACAGGAAATTGTATGATTTTGATACATTTGTATTTTCAGGCATTATAATTAGTTCCTGGAAATAAATGCGTAGATACACAAAAGTATACATCATAATTCAAGATGTAAAATTTCTGGAAATTTTAAGGCAGTAGGGAGAAAAAAAAAGTTTTTTTTCTGTTTTTTTTTTTTTTTTTTTCTTGAAAAATTGGAAAATTTGAATTTTTACAGTTAAAAACAGGGTTTCTTAATAGTTATAATATCTTAGAAAATAAAAAGTGTGAAATATTTAAAAATAAATGCAATTCATATTACTCTTTTTTAAACAGAAATATGCAAAAAACTTTTACTATTAAAAAATAAGCCTTTCTGTTTCATAACTGCCAATTCATATTTTGTCTATGTTAGTGTTATTCTTTGCTTCTCTATTACTAAAAGCAATAAATTATGAAGTCTTTCTTCTCCAGTAAATTTTTTTGGAGAAATATCTTTCCACTGTAGCTACAATATCTGGTAAAGTAAAAAAAAAAAAAAAAAAAAAAAGGTCACAACAGCATCTGCAACAACTCTATACATGTTTTTATATTTAATATTGTAATAATTTCTTTCTTTAGCAAGGCAGATAAACTTTACTAACTACATAGAAAAAATACATTTTGTGAAATCATCTAGTGATTTCACTGGAGTGATGGAATGGTTTGTTTGAAATGCCTGAATAAGAACTTTTAGAGATACTCTACTTTAATTTTTTTCTCAATCAAAGAAATAATATAATATTGATTAAAACTGTCTATTTTTATTTATTGTAACTGTTTAAAAATACATATGCAAAAGTACAACCCAATTTTCTCTTTCTCATCTTTGTCTCATAATCACCTGCTTGTCAACATGTCCTTTTCAGATGCCACAAATGATTTAATGACTGGCCACTACTTCCTTGTAGAGAATGGGTACTGATTCAGCTGCCCCAGCTTGGTATATTAATTTGTATAGTATTTATTCTATCAATACAGTGGGGTAACAGATTTGATGATACAATACTTAATCAGTGTTAGCACACTAGAATTTTTTCGTTTTGGGACACAGCGAGAGTGGGTCCTTGGAAGATATCTATAGAGGAAAATGACTGTTTCTTCTAAAATATGTTAACCCTACAATTCCTGGACAAAATCTGTCGACTTCTGCATTATTATTTTTAAATATATTTTTTATACTTTTTTTTTTTTTTTTTAATGATATGATTTTTCGATTTATTTTTAAAATTTATAAGTGATAGCTTAAGACATTAATAGTTTTTATAAAATGTTAATGATTCATTACAAATATATTTCTAGATTAGCATTTAAAATGAAAACTTGTAATTAATAATTTCGGACCACATTGACAAAATTATTTTGAATTTAAATAATTAAATAGAAAGAAAATGCAGTCGCGATATTTTTCTTCAGATGTGCATGTGGTATACTAAAATTTTATGCAAATGAATTATAAATGAATGAAACAGGGTTCCCACTCAATTTCAAAAATAAAATTCCCTGATTTTTCCAGGTCTATTTTTAGAAAATTCCAGTCACAAAATTAGGTCCGCGACATTAAAAATAGCTCATGGTATAAAACAGAACATAGCTCGTGACATAAAAGACAACATAGTAATGTGACTCAGGATATAAATTGTACGTTCAAAAAGTATTTTCCAGGTTTATATCATTCATTTTTCCATGTTTTTGAGCAATATTTACAATTTTCCCTGATATTTCCCTGACTTTTTTCAGTAATTTTAAAATCCCTGACTTTTCCAGGTTTTCCCTGTTCTTCCTGACCCATGAGAACCCTGATGAAATTTTTATATAAATAATTAACAGATTTAAATTGATAAATTAAATATATGTATAAAAGTGTTTATTATTATTATTAAAAACCAATTTTTTTAAAATACGATTTAATGCAAGCATCTGTGTGTGTGTGTTTCCCCCCCCCCCTTTTAAGATGATAGACCATTCCTTAATTTTCTTAGTTTTTTCCTTAAAAAAAAAAAAAAAAAAGATTATTTTTGTTTTTATTTGCTACTAGCAAGCTTTCCTGGACACTATATACAAACAAATTCTCAAAATTCTATATCATTATTAATAAAATCATTAATAATATAATTATTATTAATAAAATTATTAATAAAAGAAAAACACTAAAATCAGTCAAAACCTAAGTTAAAGTTTCCGCTGTGTTTGGCAGAGGTTTTCTTGCTCGCAACATGAGGAGTTCAGGTCCCCACTACCTTTGGCAGTGATTTACCCACTTTACTCCCCCTTTCCTTAGTGGGTAAGTTAGAAATTTTGAGAAATCCCACCTGAGTACATATTGCATACTCTTAATCAACATTCACATGCCAAAATTCATCATTCTATGAAAGTTTGAAGCATATTCAAACTTCAAACCGTGTTTTACCCAGACCACCTCAAGGGGAGGGGGGTAATTTCGAAAAATCCCTTTAGAGAGCATGTTGCATACACATACCCAACTGATACATAAAAAAAATTGCTTTCCTCAAATAATTTGGCGCAAAGTTATGCTGAAAACATGTTTTTGCACTCCCTCTTGATCCTAAAGAGTGGAAAGAGAGGGAATTTTGGAAAATCTCTTTATACTATGTGTTGGATACATATAACTGACCCACACATCAAAAATCACCTTTCTAAAGTAATTTGGAGCAGATTTCAGCTTGAAAACTTTTTTTTGCTACCCTGCTTCCTATACGAGGGGGTAAAAAGTAATTTTACAAAATTTCTTTGTGGTATGTGTGTTGGGTATGCACAACTAATCGATATCAAAGCTTTCCTGAGACAATTTGGAGAAGAGTTAGTCTTGAAACCGTATTTCCTTCCAACCTTTAAAGGGGGAATAGGGGGGAATTTTGCAAAATCTCATTATAGTGCATGTTGGGTACATATAACCAACCCACACATAAAAATTTACCTTGGGATAATTTGGAGCAAGGTTATACTTGGAAACATGTTTATCGTACCCCCTCAACCCCAAGGGGGGAATGGGGAGGAATTTTGTAAAATCCCATAACAATAGGTATCAGATACATATAACCAATATGTACCAAAATACATGACTGCAACTCACCTATTGGGTTGGCCCAAAAGTAACTGCATTTTTTTCTGGGGGATTTAAGGGAATTTTTCAAAGGAAACAATTTTTTTTTTTAAACAATATGTTGTTCATTTTGTTTGATCACCTTTTTATCACCTTTCATGCAATTCCAAGATTCTGGACTCAAAAAAGCTTTTATCTTTTTCAGCAAAAAACTGTTCCAAGAACAATTTAATATCCTTATCAGCAGTGAAGGTCCTACCATTAAAAGCATTTTGCAAAGAACGAAACAAATGGTAGTTTGATGGTGCCAAGTCTAGTAGATGTGGTAACACATCTCATCCAAGCTGCAACAATTTTTGACGAGTGGTCACACTTATATGTGGTCAAGTGTTATCATGGTGAAACACAACACTTTTGTGATTCACCAATTCTGGATGCTTCTGCTTGATTACATTATTTAATTTACTCAATTAATAACAGTACACGTCGGAAATGAATGGTTTGGTTCCTTGAAAGTAATTGAAAATACATAATAACTTTGAAATACCACCAGACTCACAGCATAACTTTCCTTTGATGAATATCTGCTTTGGGCAGGTTCATCACACTTGTACCACAATCTCTCTTTCCACGTTGTTATAGACAATCCATTTTTCATCGCCTATTATCATACATTTCAAAAAGGGTTGTTTTCTTTACGTTTCAAGAGTGAATCGCAGATGTCAACATGCTTAGTGAGATGGATTTCTTTGAGCTCATGTGGTACCGAAATATAGAGTTTCGTAACATATCCAAACTGTTTTAAACGGTTTTCAACACTCGATTTCAATATTTTAAGATTCTAGGCAATCTCTTGTGTCATTAAATGTCAACTGAATTTAGTCAATGCCTTTATTTTGTCGTCATCAACTTCGATTGCCCTTCCTGAGTGTGTTGCATCTTTAACATCCAAACCGCCAGACTGAAATTTAGCAAATCAATTCTGACACTGCCCTATATTTAAGGCATCTTCCCCATATACATCATATAACTTTTTGTGAGCCTGACCAGTGTTCTTCCCTTTTTGGAAGTAATACAACAAAATCTGGGGAAAATGTTCCTTTTGATTTTCCATTTTCAAATTGACACCAAACAAACAATTGCAAATGAAATTGTGCAGTTTTTTTCCTAAATCAAATTTGAAGGGTCTATTTTGAAGTTACATAATGACATTGCAATTTTAAAGAAAGTCAGTTGCATTTCAAGACAATTATCGCCCTCTATTAGAAAAAACGCAATGACTTTTTGGTCAACCCAATAGATTTCCCAAGACAAATTTAGCGTTGAAAAGGGGGTCTTGAATTTCCCCCTTGAAATGCACCCCCCAAAATCGAAAATCACTAAAAAACAAAATTTTTGTTAGGAATATTCTAAAGAAGACACAGGGCTGTTTTCAGTCTATTTGTACCATTTTTTGTAAATCTCTACTCAAAAATCCAGAATTTTTGAAATTTTCTCCCGAAAATTGGTTTTTCCCTCTCCCTCTGAAAAATCAAAAATTCCAAAATCGCAGAAAATGCTTTCTTGTACTCAACTCTACCCTTCCCATGAGCAATTTCTTCACTGGGAAGCAATTTGGAGCTGACTTATGCTTACAAACATGCTTTTACTTCTTGCTCGCCAGGGGGAAATTTCATAAAATTCCGTTACAATACGTGTCGGATACATACCAACAATCCACCCACCAAATTTCTTGACTGTAGCTCCTATAGATTTCCACGGACAAATTTAGCGCTAAAAGAGTTGTCGCAAATTTGTCCCCTCATAACCCCCCCCCCCCCCCCCAAATTAAAAATCACACACACACACACACACACAAAAAAAGGTTTTGGGGGACTATTATAAAGAGGACACATGACTGTTTTCAACATTTTTGTATCATGTTTGGTAGAGTTTTACTAAAAAATCCGGAATTTACGAAATTTCCCGCCAAAAATTGATTTACCCTTCCTCTTCCTCCTAAAAATAAAAAAATTTCAAAATTGCAGGAAATGTTTTTTGTTCTGAAATCTAGTCTCCCCATGTGCAATTTCTTCACCGTGAAGTAATTTAGAGCTGAGTTATGCTTACAAACATGTTTTTGTAAGGAGTACTGGAGGGGGGGTGGGTGTATTTGTAAAAGTTGATATATATAATTTTAAGTTGGGTAAAGACCTAAATTCCTGCAACGTGTCGTGTAATTCTACCTAGCTGTTCTCATGTGATACCCAGAAAAAAATAGTGTTGTAGATACACGGACATAACAATACACTCAGGCTTTCAATGGTGTTTGAAATATGAAGATATCACAAAATTTTTGATTCTGACAAATTCATAGACAAAAGTCTGATTTTATTAATATAATTAAGAATCAATCTTTAATTTTCAAAGTAAATTGAATTTTCTCTACATGCATATTTTTAAAATTGTATGCATGAAAATTTGAAATCGTGTAAGGACAAAGGTATTTAACTTTAAATGCATTATTTCGACTTCATTTTCTTTAAACTGAATGAGAAAATTAAATAAATAAACATTAATTTATGCAATATTAAGCTTTTAAAGCAAGAAACATTTTTTTTTTTTTTTTTTTTTTAATAATCTGTATTGATATTACAGTACTCACAAGCTTTTAAATTTCAATATAATTTCTTGATTAAGGTTCATTTTATCTCTTTTTTAAGATAAGAAATATAGATATAACATTTGAAATTTTTTTTTAAATTAAAAGATGAGATATAAGCTACACCTAATAAGCTATCAGCACACAGTTAAATATATATATATATATATATTATATCTGAAGAATACTAAATTTAAATGTTGATGATGTCTTTTGTTGGGTTTAAAGCTAATTAACTAAAAGAGAGGAGGGTCCTAGTCTTAAGTGGTGTACCCTCCTTGGGAAATCATTCCAAATCGATCCTAGCTCATCTTAAATGAGTTTCACAGAAAAATACAGAAAACTCTAAATGAATAGGCCAAAATGACTGGGAATTGAACTCAAAACTTTTTGCATATTAACCTTCAGATATTTGAAATTTGATATTTCATCGATAAGACCATTGCAGAATTTTTCTACTGTAGTAAAAAAAAACCTTAATTTTTTACATATTTTTATGCAGTTTTTTCCCATAACGTTAAACTGATGATTAGCTAATTGAAAAAAAAAAAAAAAATCATTTGAATATTGAATATTATTAAATTCCACATATTGTACGATGAGTCGGGCCCCATCTAAGGAAATTGGCATGAGCCGCCACTGCCTACCTCCAAGGTAATGCAAGACTGTGTCTTGGAGGCAACAGCAAGATTAGCTTTTGCCTTCAAGGTAGTAGCACCTGTTTTTTGCACCTGAAGAAGAAGGACCATGTCCTTTTGAAACTGGTAGCACTTACATTTATTTTATGGTGTGTGAAGAACTTTTTATGTTTTAGTAAAAAGAAGATGGTTTTATCGGTGCATAACACAGTAGGCAAACTTAAACATATCTTCAAAACTGAAGCTTAAATTTATATATTTCTAATTTTATTAAGGACTTCTTGTATTCATGACTCAGTTCCTTCATCATTCGAGTTTTTCCACAATATCCTATTGTAGTGTTCACATTTTTTTTAAAAAAGGGCAGGGTGAATTTATCGAAAAGAGCATTGTTTTGTGAGTAAAAGGGCACATATTAATAGACAAAAGGGCACTTTCTTCACCACTTGTTAAATCGCTTATTAAACGTACAGTCCACAAAATAAATTAATAAATAAAAATAGAAAATCTATCTCATCAACTAACTAATGAATACAATCCTTTTTGAATATATGTCTATTTTAATTTAATTATTTACATATATAAATATGCAACAATGTTAAAATTTCCATTCCCAACAAATAAACAATTTTGACTTTATATATTCTACAGAAAATTTTACTGTTGGATATTAAATTTGAAGTTACTTGGTCAATAAGTTTAGCAATTATACTTATTGGGACTTTTCGAGTTTTTTAATGTTAAATTCATTTTTCAATCTTAAATCGGGTCGTCTGATGGCAATAGCTTATTAGGTGTAGCTCAAACTCTACTTGACCAAAAGAGCTGAAATTTCATAAAAGTATAAATAAAATAATTAGAAGCTGATTTGTGGTAAAATATTTGTAATTCACAATTCAAGATTTTTTACTTAAATAATTTCAAAATACTTATTTTTTTACATAAACTTTATTTAAAAATATTTTAATTGCAATCTGCAAATATTTTAAAATTATTGCTAGCTTTAATATACATATAGATGCTATAAGTATTTTTTTCCCATAAATTACACATAATTCTATAAGGAATAGTAAGTATCTATTGTGTCCCTCTCAAATATTTATGCAATAAGATAGATAAGATTTTTTTTTTTTAGTCTATACATTATTATTTATAAAATGCCCCTTGTTATTTAGAAACTTTTGAAGGGGGGGGGGGGGGGGGGGAGAAACAACAAAAAAAAAAAACTACACAGCATATGCAGCATATTACATTTACAGTCTCAATGAATTGCTAAAATATGCTGCAATTTCGCCACTAATCGATAAAATTCCCGTCTTTTTTCAAAACCGATTCCCAAAATGTGCGATATTTTTACGATCGATTGCCGAAATACATAATTTTTTTCGTTGTTAATCAATAAAATTTCCTCCGTTTTTGAAGTTAAATCCCCAAATACTCAATTATTTCGCAGATAATAGAGAAAATTTGCACTTTTTTCTCAAAGCTGAATACCAAAATATGCAATAATTTTGCAGCTGAATTCAGAAATATGGGATCGTTCTCCCTGCTAACTGTCAATTTTTCATAGGCAATATTTACATTTAGTCACAACTAATTCCTAAATTCTGATATTATTTCGCCACTAATCAATAAAATTCGTGTTTTGTTTTTCTTTTTCTTAAAGCTGTTCCTGAAATTCAGGATATTTTTGTGGTCGATTGCTATTATTTCACCCCTAGTCTATGAAATTCATATTCTTTACAAAGTTGAATCTCAAATTCTGTTGACAAAAACAGTTTGTCAATTTTATATTGCAGAATGCACAGAGGAAAACTTTTAAATTGCTCTATTAATATTAAGCTTTAATTAAATAGTGTGTTGCATTTTAATAAAACAGATATTTAATTTTAATTAACAAAAACAAAGTTTATTAAATTCAAAAATGTAACAATAAAAGTTGACTGTAAAGAGGTCAAAAACTTAACATTGTCAAAAGATTAATTAGAAATTAACACCAACTTTAATAAGCATTACCAGCGATGGAATTTCTTAAACTGCCAAGAGGATATCCCAAATTACTATAAACAGTATGACGGTGAAAAATCATCTTTATAGCCTGGTATGAAAATATTACCGGCAAAATTTAACACATCTTGATAAAAGAAGATAATTAGCTTTAAACTAAGCAAGTATGAAAAACATAACTTAAAATAAATTATAAGTAAACAAGAAGTCTTCAAAACATTACTTCAGATATGAATGAGCAGCCACATACAAGAAAATCTATCGTATTTATACACGGCGGCGGATTACAAACCAGCCACTCCAATTGGAGAAAAGAGTAAGTGCTGTTGATTTGGCAATGCCAAATTTACATAACGAGTTACAGTAGTAACGAGGCAACTCCATGTACTTATGCCATCTATAGGCCAAAAATAAAGCTTTCATTTGGAATTACGCTGCTGACACGTTGAGTTTGGAAAAGATAAACAGAAACTCAACATTAAATTTAAAGACTTCTTGTACGAAATAAAAGCTTTAATAAGAAAAGGTAAGTTATTTAACAAACAAAAATTGCTTTTAGTTTTAATTTAAATGTGAATAAACTTCAAATTAAACACTTTGAAATTAAACTCAAACATGTTTACATTTAAATTTACGACTTTAAAATTACTATTTAAAACCATTTAACTTTACTATTCTAAACTATAGCTTATGTTATATTTAATTAAAGGAATCCTCTTTAAAATAGGCAGTAAAGATTAATAGCTTTAAATGAATCATCACGGAAAAATAACTTTATTTATGCAATAAAATTCGCGCTTTGTTTTTCCTTTTCCTTAAAGCTCTTCCGGAAATTCACCATATTTTTGTGGCCGATTGCTATTATTTCACCCCTAGTCTATGAAATTTGTATTCTTTACAAAGTTGAATCTCAAATTCTCAATTATTTTGCCGTTAATTGATGAAATTTGTGTTTTTTTCAAAGCTGAATCCCGAAATACGGAATAACTTTGCAGCCTAATTCGGAAATGCAAGATCATTTCACTACTAACTGTTAAAAAGTTACGCCTAAACGTATCTAACTGCTAAAATGCAATATAATTTCGGTATTAATTGATAAAATTTGCCCTTTTTTCAAAGGTGATTTCCAAAAATGATGTTTTGTGGCTGACTTTTGAAACACTAAATCCTTTCGCCGCTAATTAATAAAGTTACTTTAATCCCCCAATTATTTGCTGAAATAGGCTTTATTTCATGTTATTCGGTGAAATCCATGCTTTTTTTCAAAGATGATTCCTGATGTACGCAATAAATTAGCCGAAATACAGAATCATTTTACTGCTAATTTTTTTAATTTATGTAATAGCATTAATTGCTAATGAAGGTTATTATTTTACTGTCAATTGTTAAATTTTGTATATTTTTCAAAAATGAATACCGAAATATGCGATTGTTTCACAAACAATAATAGAATTGATTTTTTATGCATGATTGCCGAAATACGCGATACGAAAGTCTGTCGAAATAAGGGATCGTTTTGCTGATAAAATTTACATTTAATCATTTAAATTACATGCTGAAATAAACCATTAATTCACCACAAAACAACATTATATTCTTGCAGTGGGTTGTCGAAATATATCGCTTTACGGCTTATTAACAAAATTTACCTTTATCATGGCTAATTTCTCAAATAAACGATTGTTTCTCCACTTTACTAAATAAAGATAGGCAGTTACTTTTGTAGCTATAATCGACAAAATTTGTGTTATTTCTGAAAATTGATACTACAAATGTTAAATACATATATTGAGTTAAAAATCGGCGAGATTTCTGCTTTTTTAGTGAATGTTTGCTGAAATATGCATAATTTTTGCATCATATATATGCAATTTTATCATCCGAATATTTCAAAAAAAATTTTGTCAAAAGGTCTGTTTTATGTTCACTGATTTCTTAAAAAAAAAAAAAAAAATAGTTTTATCGTAAAAAAAAAAAAAAAAAAATAGGGAACAAAAACCATTGGAGAAATTGCGGCTAACAATCTTTTCCACTGGCCACGCAATGAAACAGACAGACGATTCACAGATCGCACCCAGAAGTGACTTCTTATGGAATTTTCAGATCACATATGTGCAAAAGATGCAAAATGAAGTCTGATGTTGCACCATATAAAGGTATGGTCAAAAGCGAAAACGCCAAAATATCTTTGAAAAATAGCAATATAGCAGATGGGAATGTACAGGGTATATTTTCATTTTAAAAAAGTGAAGGGTGCATTTTCACTTGAAAATAAAAAAGGGCAGGGTGCATCGGCGTTAAAACAAAATAGCGCAGGGCATGGCGCCCTCTGAAAAATGCATAACATGAACACTACCTTTTGTGATATGACCTTCATGAATGACATTAAACTGATCATCAAACATAACATGAGTTTTTTTTTTTTGTTTGCTGATAATGGTGCTATGAGTTTTTCCTCTCCTATGTTTAGAACATTGTAACATTTCAACCATCTATAACGAACTGTTTTTCTTTCTGCTTCATTTTTTTAGCTTCTTTCATACCATTTATTAAAGAATCTCACTTGTTGAATAAAAGATCTTATCCTTCCTATTATACTTCTCTGAATAAAAATTAGCCCCGACACCAGTTTTGCTAATTCTTATGTAAAATGACCTCCTGAATCCGAATATGATGCCCATTTCGCCCTATCACCCACTGTCTTTTAGGGACGGCCACCTATTTTATCACTTTTCAGTAATTTTATGGCTATAAATTTTATTTTTATGGGGGAAGGGGGGGGGAGAGAAAGGATTATTTTAACTGTTAAATACCTTCTGAGGGGCTACAGAGTTGGAAAATTTGAAACCATGCACATTTGCAGCAAGGGGAAAATTTAGGGGGGTGGGTGGGGGAATTTGTCACTGAAATTTTGCATTAGATTTCTTATATTTTTTTAATCAATTTTAATGTTATTTATTATATTTTTGTTTTTGTTTTTAAGTGTTAATTTTAGTGTTGTTAGTGTATTTTCCATTCTCCAAATCAAATTCATGGCCTTAAAATTACCGAACACTGATAAAAATTGGAGGAGGGGTTGGTGTCCTGAGAAAATGGTGGGTGACTGGGCAAAATGGGAATCCTATTCAGATTCAGGAGGTCATTTTACATAAGAAACAACAAAAATGGTATCAGGGCTCAAAAAAAAAAAAAAAAAAAAAAATTTGCAGTGCAGTATTATTTACTGATTCACATAAAAGCTCATAAAACTTTGTCTGGATAAGATTAATCATTTTGAAATAAAATATACAAATGCCAAGTATATTGAAATAAAAACCAACACCTTTCAAACGCAGATGCTCATAACTGTCTGAATGTGCTGGCAGTTCAATGGCAACTGGCGTGAACAGATAAGAATAGAGAATAAATTTGTGCGGGTAGATATCTGGGTGGATCTTTTCATTTTGAGCTTAAACTAAATGCAGTCAGTAAACCAAATGGTTAAAAAAAAAAAAAAAATACTTGGTTTAAACTAAACATTTTTTCATTTATTTTGCACATTATTAAAAATTGCAAAATCCAATTTATGCAGAAATTACAAGCACAACACTAGATAAATAATGAATTTGTAAATTAAACTTTTTTTTTAATCAATACAAATTTTTCTTATCTCCTATCTACATGTCAGACTATTTGGGTTTTTCTAAAATTAGCTTGGAAAAAAATCACATTCTAAAAATTAAAGGCTATTGCAATTCCTGGAGTTAAAGAACATATATTATAAATAATAAAGTATCTTCATAATAAATAATAACCAATTTGCAAATGTATGTTACAGATCACAATTTTTTTAAAAAAGCAACCTTTTTTCATTTATTTTACACATTATAAAAAATTGCAAAATCCGATTTATGCAGAAATTACAAGCACAGCATCAGATAAATAATGAATTACTGAATTTGTAAATTTACATTTTTTTAATCAGTGCACATTTTTCTTTCTTTTTTTTTTTTTTTAATTATCTCCTATCTACACGGTCAAACTATTTTGGTTTTTCTAAAATTAGCTTGGAAAAAAATCAAGTTGTTCTTAGTCTTTAATTAGGTTTCAGCCACAATCAAGCAATCCTACTACTTAGATTACTTGATTAGTTAAGACTTACTAAAGATTGCATCATGCATCAGTGACATAAGTCACTTGCTTATATTTTATTGATTTAGTAAAATATGCTTTTGTTAAAACTCAACCCACATAATAATTATTTCTTTAATAATTTGCTAAAAGGTTTGTGTAAGTATAGTATTATAATATGTTAATAGTTAAGTTTATGAAAAAATAAAAACTATATTTATAAGGTAATTAAAATTCAAGGTTTTATACTTAGTTATTTAATCAATTATCAAGAAATTAATTACTAATAACATTTATTCACAATTAATGATCTAAAATCTTTATGATTTTCCAAAAGTCAAATTGTTTTTCCTACAAATGCTATTTAAAAAAAAAAAAGTTTTTTTTTCCAACCCTGAGTAAACCCTAGATTTTACATAAATGGTTTGGTAAAAGAGAGACATGAATGTGCTTAAAAGTCCATATCAGGCTTTTACCAGCACATCTTGATAAACCCTAGAATTTACCAGACTTCAGGCTTTTGCAGTAACACATATATATCGAAACTTTGGAATAAAAATTACTGTTAATAAGGGAAAATTATAATTAACATACCAGCCATAGACTTGATTAGACTCAGATCTCTCTGAACTTCCTTTAAGTCTAGTTCCTTGGCTAATACCTTAGCCTTCTTTAGTCTATCAAAAATTAGAAAAATAAATAAATAAATTTCTCACATTTTAGGCATAAAAATTAATAAAGCAATACAACTAATAATAAATATTAAACAATACCATTATATAAATATCAAGTAATTAGACAAAAAAAAAAAAAAAAATTTCTAAAATAGATTATTATTATTATTATTATTAGTCTTTTAAACAAAACTATATATATATATATATATATAATAAAGACGATCTATTAAGCATAGTAGAAGCCAAGCAACAGATACAAGATCACTGAAACACCAATGACCAACAAGACAAAAAATAAAAAAAAATCACCAGTGGACGAAATACACCAATGCAAAGAAACCAGATTCACCAATTAACAGCCTGCAAAACAAACGAATCAATAAAGTAAAACAACAAATCTTAACTTAAAACCATAAACTTATCAAAATTAATGAAAAAACAACCCAAGGAACACAAGATAGGAAGAAGGAGGCAGGCGGCAAGACTTGTGACTTGCCTGTGGGGTTACACTAGTTTTATGCCGGCAACACTCCCCCAGCCTGCCACAACCAGAAACAGGAACCATATGGATTTAAAAATGCAAATTTCAAAGCAGATGAACAACAATGAAACCACGAAGCCACAATGAAATTAACTGTTTAATCACATTGTGTTTAACAGTATAATTAGAACATTAAATATAGTTGACAACTCAATAAGGAAAAAACTGAAATTTTAATGGAAAATGAAAGCATGCATAGTAATACAAAGCAAATGCAACAAGCCTTCTACTTTTTTTTTTTTTTTTTTTTTTAATTTAATTTCACAAACCCACCCAACCATCCAGCCTTACAACACCACCCCACTTCCGTAATCAAACATCTGCCCACCCAACCGCCACCTTTTTTATTGTCTTTTATTATTTTATAATTTTTTTTTTTGTTGATATACACAAGAGTATACACAGCTTTTTCTTTTTTTTTTTTTTTTTTTTTTTGTACTGACAGAGACATGGTTAAGGATATAAAATAGAAAATACAAAGTTTTTAGGAAAACCCATTTTAGCAGTGGCTGTGATCAGTTTATTAATATTCTTGTTTTTAAACTTTGCAGAGCATAAATTATTAATTCGAAATAAATGGTTAATGATGATGTTTCTAAATACCGAAAGATGCAGACATGAATTAAAATGTGTAAATAAGTTTACATTAAAACAAAAATCTTGCCGTTTGTCATAGATATCTGTGTAAATTTTATTACCATCGATGATTATTTTGAGATCTAAAAAGTTAATAGATTGATTAGTCAGAGTATTTTGAGTTAGCTTTAAATTAGGTGGATAATTGAAGGAAAAACCATTTTGTGAGTTTTTGTTGAGATAAAATACAATAATATCATCGATGTAACGATAAAATCGAACATCATCATTGCAAATTTGCTTTTCATAATAATAAAGATAGAGATCTGCCAAAATACTGGAGCATAGGTGTCAACTTTTTAAAAAATCTGGGGGGGCGAGTTTCAGTGGAGCTATGTTCAAATAAGATTTAAAAAACTTTAGAATTTATATATATCGCATGTGATACCCCTCATGTGGGCCCCTCGCATGTGATACCAACAATACGGCTATTAAAATGTGTTTACGCATCTGATCAAAACACATGACACAAATTAATTAGGTCGCTGATTCGATAATAAAACTCTTTAATTTCACAATATAACATCTGTTCGGCTCAAAAAGCACGAACTCGCACGAACACATTTTTCTCCTCTTATTCCATTTCGTATTCCACAGTAGTCTCGCAGAAACGGAATATCACACTTTTCCGGAGGGGTGTGCGTAGCACAAGCATGTGCGACACGTAATACTCATTGGCGAAATGTCAATACAGAACATCCCGCCCCACCTTGCAATGTTTTTTAAACATTCAAGACACGTATAATAATTACTAAATTCTAAAATTACAATATCACAAATAAAATTAAATACTTATGAAATAAAATACACTATATACATATAACAATAATGACACATTTAAAAAACACAAATAATTTTACTTATTTATTCATGGGTAGGAGGCACAACTTTGTGATTGGACGTTTATAAGTACCCAAGGCAGTTTTAACTTCAACTACTCTTACTTTTGAGTCTTTGCCTGGGTAAGTAGCAGAAATTCTGCCCAATGACCACAGACATGGGGGCAAATTATCTTCTTTGATAACGACCAAATTTCCTACCTCCACATTATTTTTCTCGAACTTCCAGTTGCTCCTCTGCTGCAAGTTGCTCAAATAATCAGAGCTCCACCTCTTCCAGATCACTTGAATAAATTTTGTTAATTTTTGCCAATGATCCAGCCTATTTTCACCAATATTTGTTAAATCAGGCTCAACCATTGATGTAATAGGTCGACCAATCAAAAAATGGGAAGGGGTTAAGACATTAAGATCGTTTATATCCGCCGACAAAGGAACAAGTGGTCGAGAATTTAACATTCCCTCAACTTGGATTAAAACTGTTAGAAATTCTTCATAAGTTAGTTTTGAATTTCCAACAACTCTCTTTAAGTAATACTTAATGGATTTAACTCCAGCCTCCCAGATACCTCCAAAATTTGGGGCTCTAGGGGGGAGAAATTTCCAATCAATACCTTCTGATGACATGAAATCGGCAAGTTTTTCATCTGGCTGGTTTACTAATCTGTGCAATTTTTTAAGCTCAGCATTCGCGCCTACAAAATTTTTAGCATTGTCAGTAAAAAATTTTGCACACTTGCCCCGCCGAAAAATGAACCTTTTAAGAGCTGCAATAAATGAGGCTGATGTCATGTCTGACACCACTTCCAAATGCATTGCCTTAGTAACAAAACAGATAAATATACATACATAAATTTTATGGTACACACCTTTCCTTTGACCCCTATACTTAATATAAAAAGGTCCGCAGAAGTCCGCTCCAGTAATGTTAAAGGGAAAGGTTTTTCTCACTCTATCCTCAGGCAAATCACCCATTAATTGGTCGATTACCTGAGGTTTTGCTTTGAAACAGGTTACGCAATTATGCACAATTTTTCTACATGTGCTTCTCCCATTAATTATCCAAAATTGTTGCCTGATTTGGTGCAGTAAAGCTTGAGGTCCTGAGTGCAAATACTTTACATGAAAATAATTAACAATTAAATCAGTTAATCTATGTTTAGAAGGCAACAAAATGGGGAACTTTCTGTCGTAATTCAAATCACTATTACTCAACCTGCCTCCTACCCTTAAAATACCATCTTTATCAATAAAGGAGTTTAGATTTGCAAGGGGGCTGGTTTTGGATCCCTTTTTGGCACCCATTTCCTCCTGAAAATGTTGTCTTTGAACCATTTTTATAATAAAAAATTCAGCTCTTTTCAATTCGGCGGCTTCTAAAGGACCGCTCCTCTTTCTTTTCCCCCGGCAGTTCTCTGTGAACCTGAAAATAAAGCTTAAAATACGAATAATTTTAAAATATTTGTTACTTATATTGAGAAAATTGTCAATAAAGGAGTCAACATTAACACTGAAAGAAAATAAGTTAGAGTCACTAATTTTCAGTTCCTCATGAAAGTCACTTAAAGTAATCGATACTGGAATGTCTCTTTTAGGATAGTCATCCCCAGTAAGGAACCTTGGTCCCCTCCACCATAGTTCATTCTCATTGAGCTTATCTGGGTCTACACCTCTTGAGATTAAGTCTGCGGGATTTTCCCCGGATGAGACATATCGCCACTGTTGTACATCTGTAAGTTCTTGAATTTTGGCCACTCTATTGGACACAAATGTCTTAAGTTTGAAGGGTTCCTTCTGTAGCCAAGAAAGAATTATCATAGAATCGCTCCATAAGAATATGTTGTTAAAGTCCATTTTTAGAGCTGCTAGCACGCGTTCGATCAGTTTTGCCAACAACAACGCTGCGCATAATTCTAAGCTCGGTATGGTTAATTTCTTTAGTGGTGCTACCCTGGATTTACTTGTCACCAATTGTATAGAAACTTCGCCAGATTGCGACTTGGATTTACAATATATGACAGCAACGTATGCCAGTTCCGATGCATCGCAGAAACCGTGAATCTCAATTTGTACCGCCGATGGCAGCACAATGCATCTTTCTACTTTCATCTCTCTTATGGACTGCAAAGATACTGTAAATTTATGCCAATCCTTTGATTCTTTCTCTGGCAGGAGGTCATTCCAGTCAAGCCATAATAACCAAAGTTGCTGCATAAAAATTTTAGCCTTTTTGATAACAGGTCCTAATAACCCCAAAGGGTCAAACAATTTCGCAATAAGTGACAGCACTGACCTTTTAGTCTGACACCTCAACATTTACATCAATTATCCTCTGAGGAACAAGGTCGGTGATTTTCTTAACTATAAACATATTTAGATTCCTCTGAAAATCTCCCGTATTATTTGCTATGGTAGCTCTCACGCAGCCCTTTACTACAACTGACGAATCGTTTAGACACGAAATCAAAGTATTTATTTTTTCTGCTTTGAGCTGTAGACGATTTACACATTTTTCACTGACTAGGCAGACTTGACTTCCCACGTCTAACAAGCATCTACACTCAACCCACTGATTATATTTATTTTTTATCAGCGCTCGAATTGTGCTTAGCAAAACATTTCTAGTGCTTACAAAACTCGTAGCAACAATTGAGTCTGTATTTACAGATTTCACCTGAGTTACTTGACTATTTGCCCCTACTCCATACACCTGACCGCCAATGCAAATCTCAGAATAACTTGTATTTTGATTTTGCGAATTTTGTCTCAAATCCCTATTTACATTCTCATTGGAAAAGTGAAGAAGTTGATGATGTGGTTTCTTACACATGAAACAATTGCGCACTTTACATTGTCTGAAATTACAGTTTTGCAATAAACACTTAAAGCAAGCCTTAGTATTTTTTACAACTTCTACCCTGTCGTGTGGCGTTAGCCTTTTAAACTGCGGGCAGTTCTGGAGTAAGTGAGATTCATTACCCTTACACAAACCGCATTTGTTATTTTTCATCTCTGACAAAAATACATTAGCACCTTTATTAAACTTACGAGATGAATTGTAATTCTCAGGCTGTTTACCTCGCGAAGTTGTGTATAAGTCAACCTCCTGCGCTAATTTTAAGGGATTAAACCACTCATTTCCTTGTCTAATACTTATATGCGACGCGACCTCTTTATCTAAAGTTTGGAAGATTTTATCCGCTACAATTAATTGGTTTAGTGTATCAAAATCCGAAACTTTTCTCAGTTTCAAATAGTATTCCTAATTTGTTTTTAACCGAGACGCAAATTGCACGCATGTTTCGCCATGTTGTCTAGTCGCCTTTCGAAATTGTTCCAAACACGCCATAGCAGTGGGTTCAAATTCTCGCAAAATTAATGATTTCACTTTCTCATAATCTCCAATTTCCGCATCTTTTAAATATGTAATTATATTGGAAGCCTTTTCGCCTACTAAATTTAAAAGAATTTCCGCTTTATATTTGCTTGGAACATCCTTCGCTACAAAGGCTCTCTCTAAAGAAGCAAAAAATAAACACCAGCCCTCAGGTTTACTAGGCAATTTTATAGTTAATGTTCGAACACTTTTTATTAGTGCATCTAAATTACACGACTCAGAATCTTTATCACTATTGACTTCCGATTTATTTTCAGATTTTAATTTCTGAAGTTCTAACTCAGCTTTAACCCTTTCAAGTTTAATTTTCCCCAATTCCAGAAGTCGCTGTTCACCATTTTTTCGTTCATCAATTATTGAATTGCCGATAGAAATTACCTGCCCTGGATCCGACTTATACAACGCACTGTTTGATATAATACTATTTAATTCAGCCACGGTCATTTTTTCATTAATTTTTTCCCCTATTTCTTCGGCTATAAGCCTCAGATCGCTTTTTATTGCGTTTTTGAACATATTTATATTTCTCAATTTACTTTATAATAAATAAAAAAGAGGAATAATCTCACTTACTCAAATAACGAACACTTAAATCACGAGTACTAAATAATCACAAACAATAAAATCAAAATAAATTCAATCAAAAAAAGGGAAAAGAATTTGCTCTTACCTCAGATCACTGCGATCCCTATTTTCTATCACTAAGCTGATGTAATTCATAGTTCCTCTCACAAATAACAAGTATTGTTCACAAAAAACACGTAGTCTTCACAAATACCACTGAATTTTCACCAATATTACGCATTCTTAATTAATCAGCAAAATAAACAGCCATTCTGTTCAGTTACTTTCCACAAATGTTCGAAAACCGTTGTTCTTTTACGCAATTCTAAACCAAATTATTAACACCGATAACTCGTTAAATTACACTTATTACTCCGGCTCGACGGACCAGATGTTTACGCATCTGATCAAAACACATGACACAAATTAATTAGGTCGCTGATTCGATAATAAAACTCTTTAATTTCACAATATAACATCTGTTCGGCTCAAAAAGCACGAACTCGCACGAACACATTTTTCTCCTCTTATTCCATTTCGTATTCCACAGTAGTCTCGCAGAAACGGAATATCACACTTTTCCGGAGGGGTGTGCGTAGCACAAGCATGTGCGACACGTAATACTCATTGCCGAAATGTCAATACAGAACAAAATGCATTCTTTATAAAAATTTTAACTTTCTATAAAGGGAAAAACACAACTGATTTAATTGTGAAGCAATGAACAAAATAATGAAACAAATCAGTAGGCAAGAAAAAGGAAAACTGATCTAATTGTGAAGTAATGAACAAAATAATGAAACAAATCTGTAGGCAAGAAAAAGAAATATTTAATCCGAACTGATATCAATCTTATCAAAAAGTAATAAGGAGAAATACAATTTCCGTAACTTTAAATTAAAAAAATTCTAAAGGTGATAAATGACTGGATTTAACCTGGCTACTGAACTAATAAGTTCATTAATGAAAATAGACTAATTTCTTTTCATACACACATATGAAACTAGTATGTTGTGGCCACCACAAGACTTTCTTCTATATTTTCCTATATACATATTTAATCAGTAACAATATTAAAAAAAAAAAAATTTCAAAGTTTTTTTTTGTTAAAAGTAATACATATTCAATCAGTAACAATATTTAAAAAAAAAAAAAAAAAAAATTTTTTTTTTTTTTTTGCTAAAAGTAAAACAAATCGATAACTTTGTTTTAAATTATCACAGATTTATAGTTCAACCATTCATTTTAAAGGTATTGACGAGATCTTTCGAAAAATACCCATCTTCAAAGGGAAGCGATGCCCCCACATGCACAAAAATTTTTTCCTAGTTAACTATTACTATTATCAATAACTCATATTAATTTTACAATCACAAGTTAAAAATAACTCTCATTATGTACATTTATACGAAATTTTGTCCTATATTGCCATGTTAAAAATTTAGAAAACATGAGATCACAGCGCCACCTGTTGAGCGATTGATCCCCAAATGTAATCAGCACCAGTTTATGTCAGGGACCAACTAAATACCAAGTTTGGTTAAATTTCGTTAAAAAAAAAAAAAAAAAAAAAAAAAAAAAAACAGAATTTTTTTTTTTTTTTTTTTTTCTGTTTTTTTTTTTCATTAAAAGTAAAAAAAATCGATAACTTTGTTTTAAATTATCACAGATTTATGGTTCGACCATTCGTTTTAAAGGTATTGACGAGACCTTTCGAAAGATACCCATCTTGAAACTTCCCCCCCCTCCCCCGGGGGGGGGGGGGGTGTACTGCCCTCCCAGTTGGGGGGAACCGATGCCCCCACATGCACAAAATTTTTTTCCTAGTTAACTATTACTATTATCAACGAGACCTTTCGAAAAATACCCATCTTGAAAATTTACTTCCCGGGGAGGCCGCCCCCCGAAGATTTAAAAGTGGGGGGGGCAGCCCCCCCTGCCCCCCCGTAGTTTACGCCTATGTACTGGAGCTACAACCTCCTTGTGGAATGCCTAATTGTTGCAAATAGATATTGTTGTTGTGGAAGATATAATTATTATGGATAACAAAGTTAAGAAGTGTTTTAAATTTTTCTTCTTTAAAATTGTAAGGAAGATTAATTTGAGCTTTATATTCTTGAAAAAGACTGTAAATGATATTACTAAGATCTGATAACTCAATATTATTGAAAAGATCTTGAAAGTCAAAAGTCATAATATTGTCTATTGAATCGAGCGATTTGATGTATTGAATTAATTGAAAGCTATTTTTAAGACAGTGTAAATTATCAACTTTGCAAGTACATTTGTAAATTTGCTTTAGAATATCCAGTAGAGCTTTATTAGCATTGTTGTTATAAGTGTTACACCCAACAGTGACAGTGCGAAATTTAATTGGAGATTTGTGAAACTTAGGGATGAGAACTATATGAGGATAATTAAAGTTATTGAAGGGAAGTTGAAGTAGTTTATAGTAATTATGTATTTTTCGGTTATTAATAATAAGGTTATTATTAGTTAAACTGAAGATGTTACTATTATTGATTGAAGAGTTTAAAATAGAGAGATAGTAGGATTTACAAATAATGGCATAATTATTAGGTGATTTGTCAACATAAGTGATCACATAGTCATCCTGTAGTGATTTGATTGAGTTAAGAAGTACAGATTAAAACTTTCCATTGAGTGAAGTAGGCAATAGGTTTATTATGAGTAATAGATATTTTATAAATAAATAAATCTAGGTCATAAGAAAACTGTTGTAAGATTTGTGGAATGCTAGTTTTAACTGGAAGTCTAAATTTGGTGCCAAATTTCATGAATTTTTTTAATTGATAATTGTCAATAATATTGAGATTACCTGTGATAATATGTCCATGGTCTCTGTCAATAAATTTTGAGAAAGAAGGATCATTGCATTTACAGGTTACAGTGTTAGTAAAAGAGGTAGACTTAGATACAGAATTATAATTGAATATCTTTCTTCCAAGAGGAAGAGGATATTTGAAGGTACGAGATAGATTTAAATCTTTGATCGGAAACATACATTCTTTGTCATTAATGATAGACGTAATGTTAATACTGTTCAATATTTGATTTGTAAAATTCACAATTAATTGAGTATTTGTTTTAAATTTGTTGGGCTTTTTATTAATTTTTAAATTAAATTGTTTGATTTTGTACATTATAATATCATAAAAAATGTCCGAAAAATGTTTATTATAGGATTGGCTTTGAAAGACATTCAGAAAGTTTACTAAGTATTTCTTTTTAATTGCAAAAATAAATTTTCGAATAATGAACCAGTTATAGTTAGATAAGTAATTAGTCTGTAGATCTGAAATGAGTTTAATAATGGCACTTTTAGAAAAGATTAAATCTGTTTTTTTACTACCTCGTTTAGTTCTAGAAGTTTTATTGTTAATTTTGTGATTGAGTTGTGCATAAATAGTCGAATAATCATGTAGAGGGTTGATGTTAGAATATGCTTTAATAGTTTTACTAAAGTATTCGGAATTTAGGCCATATGGATAAATTGTATTATAATATTGCATAAATTTTGATTCAAGAAATAGACGCTCACTTTTATTTTTCTGAATTTTTACAATCTCTATGGTACATGAATTAAAATTATGTGATTTAAAGTGTTGTAATTCTATAGTTGATTTAGAAGGTGCAGCTGAAAGGTTTTTAGAGTCTGATCGATGCTGATTAATGCGTAAATGTAGAGGAGTTGAAGTTTCACCAATATAACTAAGTTTACAATGACCACAACTGATTTTATAAATAACATTGTATGCCTGACAAAATGGAACCAAAGATTGATTATTATTCAATTGTGTGTGAGAGGCCATAGGGCAAGTTTTACATCTATTAGAACCGCATGTTCTAAATTGAAGTAAAGGAGGAGGAGATGATAGGTAACTGGATGTCGATCCAAGGATATCCCTATAAATATCCTTGTACCGGGCACAATACTGCTGTGAAGCAAAGTATTTCTTGCCAGGATCTAAAAATTTACTAAACAGAGTCATAGAGAAAAAATGTTTTTGTATATGAAAAATCACAAGGCAAGTAAGTATTTACATTAGTTTTATCGAAAGTGGGCTATACCAAATTCAATTACTTAATTAAATTGATTCTTGATTAATAAATATCTGGATTAATGAAAAGTGAAGAGAGAACTAAAAGAAAAAAAAAAAAAAAAAAAAAATAATAATAATAATTAAATAATATGTACATATTTACACTAAACCTCCTTTGACCTAATCTATTGATTTGGTTCCAATTACAAATTAAATTCCACCCATTTTTGATTTGGTTCAAATTACAAATTAAATTCCGCCCATTTTTTGAAAGTAAAGTAAGAAACTAACCATCACAATTCACAAAATGTCAGGCACAAAATGCTAAATAATAATAATTAAATATTCGACTATACATACACAACATTTTTTTTTTTTTTTTTTTTTTTTTAGATATTTATCTAATTAAAGAATAAATTATTAAAGTAAGTTGCCAACTATACAGTTAGTTATAAAGGATCCAGGGCCAGTGACATAATACTGTCGCAAAACTTCACAACACTACAAGAATCATAATATAATATAAATTTTAAATCAATAAATAACATATTGAAAAAATTAGAGAAATTACAGAAATAATACAAATTGTAAGAGCGCAAATGCAGCTTTATACAAAGTGTATAATACAAAAAATAGTGTCAATGCCAATTTAAGACAAATCTAAATATATGAAATTCATATATTAGATAATTTAAATGACATAAAGCAATAAGTTTTATTAAACACAAAACACAAAATACATTCAAAATTTATGCGCAATTGCAGCAGGTTTAATTTTAAATGTAAATATAATAAAGACGATCTATTAAGCATAGTAGAAGCCAAGCAACAGATACAAGATCACTGAAACACCAATGACCAACAAGACAAAAAATAAAAAAAAATCACCAGTGGACGAAATACACCAATGCAAAGAAACCAGATTCACCAATTAACAGCCTGCAAAACAAACGAATCAATAAAGTAAAACAACAAATCTTAACTTAAAACCATAAACTTATCAAAATTAATGAAAAAACAACCCAAGGAACACAAGATAGGAAGAAGGAGGCAGGCGGCAAGACTTGTGACTTGCCTGTGGGGTTACACTAGTTTTATGCCGGCAACACTCCCCCAGCCTGCCACAACCAGAAACAGGAACCATATGGATTTAAAAATGCAAATTTCAAAGCAGATGAACAACAATGAAACCACGAAGCCACAATGAAATTAACTGTTTAATCACATTGTGTTTAACAGTATAATTAGAACATTAAATATAGTTGACAACTCAATAAGGAAAAAACTGAAATTTTAATGGAAAATGAAAGCATGCATAGTAATACAAAGCAAATGCAACAAGCCTTCTACTTTTTTTTTTTTTTTTTTTTTTAATTTAATTTCACAAACCCACCCAACCATCCAGCCTTACAACACCACCCCACCTCCGTAATCAAACATCTGCCCACCCAACTGCCACCTTTTTTATTGTCTTTTATTATTTTATAATTTTTTTTTTTGTTGATATACACAAGAGTATACACAGCTTTTTTTTTTTTTTTTTTTTTTTTTTTGTACTGACAGAGACATGGTTAAGGATATAAAATAGAAAATACAAAGTTTTTAGGAAAACCCATTTTAGCAGTGGCTGTGATCAGTTTATTAATATTCTTGTTTTTAAACTTTGCAGAGCATAAATTATTAATTCGAAATAAATGGTTAATGATGATGTTTCTAAATACCGAAAGATGCAGACATGAATTAAAATGTGTAAATAAGTTTACATTAAAACAAAAATCTTGCCGTTTGTCATAGATATCTGTGTAAATTTTATTACCATCGATGATTATTTTGAGATCTAAAAAGTTAATAGATTGATTAGTCAGAGTATTTTGAGTTAGCTTTAAATTAGGTGGATAATTGAAGGAAAAACCATTTTGTGAGTTTTTGTTGAGATAAAATACAATAATATCATCGATGTAACGATAAAATCGAACATCATCATTGCAAATTTGCTTTTCATAATAATAAAGATAGAGATCTGCCAAAATACTGGAGCTACAACCTCCTTGTGGAATGCCTAATTGTTGCAAATAGATATTGTTGTTGTGGAAGATATAATTATTATGGATAACAAAGTTAAGAAGTGTTTTAAATTTTTCTTCTTTAAAATTGTAAGGAAGATTAATTTGAGCTTTATATTCTTGAAAAAGACTGTAAATGATATTACTAAGATCTGATAACTCAATATTATTGAAAAGATCTTGAAAGTCAAAAGTCATAATATTGTCTATTGAATCGAGCGATTTGATGTATTGAATTAATTGAAAGCTATTTTTAAGACAGTGTAAATTATCAACTTTGCAAGTACATTTGTAAATTTGCTTTAGAATATCCAGTAGAGCTTTATTAGCATTGTTGTTATAAGTGTTACACCCAACAGTGACAGTGCGAAATTTAATTGGAGATTTGTGAAACTTAGGGATGAGAACTATATAAGGATAATTAAAGTTATTGAAGGGAAGTTGAAGTAGTTTATAGTAATTATGTATTTTTCGGTTATTAATAATAAGGTTATTATTAGTTAAACTGAAGATGTTACTATTATTGATTGAAGAGTTTAAAATAGAGAGATAGTAGGATTTACAAATAATGGCATAATTATTAGGTGATTTGTCAACATAAGTGATCACATAGTCATCCTGTAGTGATTTGATTGAGTTAAGAAGTACAGATTTTTTAAATAACACCAGATTTGAAGAATTGATAAATAATGCATTTTTGATTTTTTGTAACACTAAAACTTTCCATTGAGTGAAGTAGGCAATAGGTTTATTATGAGTAATAGATATTTTATAAATAAATAAATCTAGGTCATAAGAAAACTGTTGTAAGATTTGTGGAATGCTAGTTTTAACTGGAAGTCTAAATTTGGTGCCAAATTTCATGAATTTTTTTAATTGATAATTGTCAATAATATTGAGATTACCTGTGATAATATGTCCATGGTCTCTGTCAATAAATTTTGAGAAAGAAGGATCATTGCATTTACAGGTTACAGTGTTAGTAAAAGAGGTAGACTTAGATACAGAATTATAATTGAATATCTTTCTTCCAAGAGGAAGAGGATATTTGAAGGTACGAGATAGATTTAAATCTTTGATCGGAAACATACATTCTTTGTCATTAATGATAGACATAATGTTAATACTGTTCAATATTTGATTTGTAAAATTCACAATTAATTGAGTATTTGTTTTAAATTTGTTGGGCTTTTTATTAATTTTTAAATTAAATTGTTTGATTTTGTACATTATAATATCATAAAAAATGTCCGAAAAATGTTTATTATAGGATTGGCTTTGAAAGACATTCAGAAAGTTTACTAAGTATTTCTTTTTAATTGCAAAAATAAATTTTCGAATAATGAACCAGTTATAGTTAGATAAGTAATTAGTCTGTAGATCTGAAATGAGTTTAATAATGGCACTTTTAGAAAAGATTAAATCTGTTTTTTTACTACCTCGTTTAGTTCTAGAAGTTTTATTGTTAATTTTGTGATTGAGTTGTGCATAAATAGTCGAATAATCATGTAGAGGGTTGATGTTAGAATATGCTTTAATAGTTTTACTAAAGTATTCGGAATTTAGGCCATATGGATAAATTGTATTATAATATTGCATAAATTTTGATTCAAGAAATAGACACTCACTTTTATTTTTCTGAATTTTTACAATCTCTATGGTACATGAATTAAAATTATGTGATTTAAAGTGTTGTAATTCTATAGTTGATTTAGAAGGTGCAGCTGAAAGGTTTTTAGAGTCTGATCGATGCTGATTAATGCGTAAATGTAGAGGAGTTGAAGTTTCACCAATATAACTAAGTTTACAATGACCACAACTGATTTTATAAATAACATTGTATGCCTGACAAAATGGAACCAAAGATTGATTATTATTCAATTGTGTGTGAGAGGCCATAGGGCAAGTTTTACATCTATTAGAACCGCATGTTCTAAATTGAAGTAAAGGAGGAGATGATAGGTAACTGGATGTCGATCCAAGGATATCCCTATAAATATCCTTGTACCGGGCACAATACTGCTGTGAAGCAAAGTATTTCTTGCCAGGATCTAAAAATTTACTAAACAGAGTCATAGAGAAAAAATGTTTTTGTATATGAAAAATCACAAGGCAAGTAAGTATTTACATTAGTTTTATCGAAAGTGGGCTATACCAAATTCAATTACTTAATTAAATTGATTCTTGATTAATAAATATCTGGATTAATGAAAAGTGAAGAGAGAACTAAAAGAAAAAAAAAAATAAAAAAATAATAATAATTAAATAATATGTACATATTTACACTAAACCTCCTTTGACCTAATCTATTGATTTGGTTCCAATTACAAATTAAATTCCACCCATTTTTGATTTGGTTCAAATTACAAATTAAATTCCGCCCATTTTTTGAAAGTAAAGTAAGAAACTAACCATCACAATTCACAAAATGTCAGGCACAAAATGCTAAATAATAATAATTAAATATTCGACTATACACATACACAACATTTTTTTTTTTTTTTTTTTTTTTAGATATTTATCTAATTAAAGAATAAATTATTAAAGTAAGTTGCCAACTATACAGTTAGTTATAAAGGATCCAGGGCCAGTGACATAATACTGTCGCAAAACTTCACAACACTACAAGAATCATAATATAATATAAATTTTAAATCAATAAATAACATATTGAAAAAATTAGAGAAATTACAGAAATAATACAAATTGTATATATATTGTTTTTATATATATATATATATATTTAAATCTATTTTCATTTGAAGTTTAAATTTAGAATCTTAATATATGATTGTGATGTTACTTTAAACCTAATTTTTTGCTCATGCACTAAACTAAAATAAATTTTGTATCGCAAAAATATATGGTTTAGTTTCAGAAATAAATTATTTAAGCAAGAATAATATAATGCTTATGCTTGCCAAATACACTTATAATTATGACAAAGGTAAAGCATACAGCAAAATCCATGAAAATCAGTAGTTATATGCAGAATAAATTGTGGAGGAAGGATTTCTTAATGATATACAATACGACTATTATTAAAAGTATTCATTTACATCTATAATAACTGTTATGTCGAGAGTTCTTAATACATTGCAATGCAAATGAGAAATTTCTATAAAAATAATTTAACATGAAATTCAGAGATAGCAAAATTTTTAATAACTATGAATACTAGGGTAGTCCCTGAAAAGTTTTACTGATGCAGATGCTATGAAAATACATATTTTATTAGCTAAAACAAACTGCAAGTGAATAAACATTAATAATATAGAAAAACACAATTGAGTTGAATACATATTTATAAAAACAGTAAATGAAACTAGGTAATAATAAGCTTTAGGGTCAACTGGGCAGGGATGGAAAACTGGCACAGAATTCATACCACAATAAATGAAACAAATTTTCTTTCTTTTTTAAGTCAACAATTTCATAGGTAAACAAACATTTTAAACGAATACTAATTTAAGTTCTGCACCAATTTTCCAACCTTGACTGGGGTAAGTGTGGCATGAAAAATTGCGATTTGACTTTGAATGGATATTGTAGGTAAATAAGTTAAGCTGTGATAGTAAATTTTTCATTATCTGGTGCATAACATAACTGACAATTTTTTTTTTTAAACAATCTGGAATAAATACCCCATAGATTTCAAGACTTTTTATTTATTTTTTTTTTTATTTTTTTTTTAAATATAAACAAAGGTTGGGTATTACACTAACCCCTTGAACTGGAATAAGTGTGGTTTGAAAAGAGAAAAGTATGGAAGAAATTTTATTCTCACTTTTACAAATGGTAAATAGCATATGGGTACTATTATTTTTTGTAAACTACAAAATTATTCTTGGACATTTAGAATGATAGTCTTCCAAAAATTGAACAGAAAGTAACTTTATTATAAAATATCATGAAAACATTTTAAAATATAATCAAAATGTATAATGTGTAAATATAATAAGTTAAAAGAGAAAACCTAGTTATAGTGTCTTATACATATTTACAGCACCATTAAAGCTGGTACCTAACCCGAACACGAGCAAAATTTTCAGTTCATTTGATAAAACAGCCATCAGGGTTGGCAAGGTTTCGGACACTATGGAAAAAACCACGGTATAAACCATGGTTTTTACCGTACTGTCCAAAACCTAGGTGTCTTAAACTGCCCAAAACTATAATTTTTAGTAGAGTTATATTTTATTAAAATTATTGTTGTTTTGTAACATTTTCCAGTATATTCCATTAAGTTCTAATAATAATAATGTTTAGTGAAAGATGTATATATTAACAACTATAATATTCAAAAGCAAAAATTTATTACTGAAGCTTTAATGGGAAAATGTGGATAATTGTACCTCAAATATTGATATTTATAATATTTACAGATATATGTCACATATACACAGATATATAAGCAACATGAATAAATATATCAAGAGAACAAACTAATATATAATTATATATATATATATATATATTATAAGATTTACAATAAATTACCCTGAAATAAATATTAAAAATGTGCAGCTACACAAACATATTTTATTTTATTTTTGAATAAATAAGAAAATATGTATGTAAAAATATTAAATAGTACACACTTTAAAGATTTTTTTTTTTTTTTTTTTTTTTTTTTTTTGGGGGGGGGGGGCATATCTGCTATTTTTGAAAATGCACAGTCTTCATTGCCTAATTATAACTTTCATATTTTATTTATTAATTTTAATTTATGAAAGAACTTTTAATAAAATAAGTTTTAAACATAATTTCTGTAAAATATTGGATATGTAAATATTTTGTAAAAATAAAAGACAAATTATTCATTTTGAATATCCTATCATACATTTTTTATTGTAATAAAATTTTTGAGTCATTAAAATTTTGTTTAGCTGTTATTAAATTGTAAATTTCTTTTAACTTAAAAAGTCTAAATTTTCAGTACAAAATACTTTTAATTACTAATTATAATTACTACTGAGAATGTAGTGAATAGAATTTCTTATAATTTAAGGTTTTGGACACTTTCGGACAGTTTTAGACAGTTTAGGACACTTTTGGACGGTAAAAACCACCTGTCCTGTCCAAAACCAGTTTCAGACGTCCTAAACCCCAACCCTGGCCAGAATGTCTTCAAACAGACTGAACAAAATTTCTCCATCATTGAGAAGGAATTCAGTTTTAGCTTCATCTATGCACTTGAGCCAAATAATAAATAAATAAATACAATTAAAAGTAAAAATTCAAATGGGCATAATGAAATAAGAACGAGAAAAATAGCATGAAATTTAAAAGTACTAGACATCAGCTGTTTTAGTAAGTTTTTTTTTTTTTTTTTCTTTCTCTAAAAATGTTTGCTTTAAATCTAGTTCATTATCTTCTTTCATCCTTTTTAATTCAATAATCTTTCTCTTTTCATCTAGATTTTTTTAAAACTCATTCTCAATTTTTCTCTTTCCATTTTTTCTTTTGTTGTCTTCAACTGACATCTCTCTTTCTTCTCTAAACACGGTTGGCATTTTTTTCCTGGACTTGCTGAAAAAATAAGAAGTCATCTGCAGATATTCACTTTGCTTGGTCCTCCCAAACTGCTAACAGAATCATATACCATGCTCTGTGATATACCACAATTCTCTGTCAGGTTGTCAACAATAATATTCTCCTTAGACAGTATGGAGTGTAAGGCTGATTTTTATACCAACTATGTGAAAAATACCACAGCTGGGAGTTGAAGACGGGACTTCCGCTTAATGTGCGGATGCTCTGCCACTGAGCCACCCTGACTGATAACCAGTTCGGCATTTCTCACATAAAATATGTGTTGGCAAGGTCACCGGGTCTGCAAACGCAGATATAACACATGAGAATATTAATTGTGGCACAATTCTAATAGACCACATTTCACCAGACCTTGCTGTTATCAGCCAGGTTAGCTCAGTGTTCCAGCATCAGCAAGTTAAGCAGAGGGCCCAGTTTTGGTATTTTTTACATAGTTGGTATAAAAATTAACCTTACATCCCAAACTATCTAAAATGAATTTTCATGGTTGATGAATAGAATTTCTAAAAAGAATATTCTTGTTGAGGAAAAATCCACTTTCGATGGAAGCATTTTCATGAGATATAATGAAAATGCTTTCTATAATTCATGGACGTTTTTTGTTGTTTCCAATAATTGAATGATAAAATTCATCTAGTTTACTGTCACTATAATTTTCAGTGAATTCAATAAAAATATCCTTAAAATCTGACTGAGCCTCAATCGTCAACTGACCACAGAGAGGAGACAATACTGTAACTTTCCTGTATATACTTAGCACATTTACTTAGGATGAACACTATAAACTAATTCATAAAACGAAACCATTTTGCAGCAGGGCCGTGCTTAGGGGGGGGGGGGGGGGGCGACCGGGGCGGTCGCCCAGGGCGGCTAACAGCTAGGGGCAGCTAAAAATGACAAATTTCAGCTAAAACTTTTTAGATTTTTTTTAAAAACAGGATTGGATTGGATTTGGAAATAAGGCCGATTGACTGCTGTAGGTCCTAGACCTGAGGGGGAGTGCTCTCCGTGGGGGTATTTCTAAGGGGTCCTAGCCCGTATTTACGCAAGTTTCCGAGAAAACCATGGGAAATTCCGATCGGCTAGGCCGACAAGCACGACTTGGGATTGATCCCGGCACCTCATGTCTACCAGCTTTGAGCGCATAACCACTCGGCCACTAGAGGCTTATTTTTAAAACAGAGAAAAAAAAACTTGATAACTTTTCATCTGTGGCAACCCGGCAGTTTTTGGCTTTAAAGGATAGTTTTCAGAAGCAGAAGGAGGGAAATAATTTTAGTGCCTAGTATGGCAGCTAAAATCTTTTGCCTAGGAGGGCGGCTAAAATCTTTCGCCCAGGGCGGCTAAAAGTGTAGGCACGGCCCTGTCTTGCAGCACATATAACATTTACAGGGTTGCCACAAAAGAAATAGAACAAAAATAGTTGCTTTAGTAGCCTAATGACCAAAATACTAGCTTAAATATACATGCTAATGAACATTAAAGGATAAGAACCGTACGCATTTTCTTACTGTTCAATTTAAGTACACCATTATATATATATATATATATATAAAAAATCTTCAATATAAAATAGTTTTAAATAATAGAAATGTATTCAAGTGCCAGATTTTCTAAGTAATTCATAAAAATAGAAAAATGGCCATGTTCAACTCGTTGAGTGCCATGTCATCCATCAGTGGATGACACTGAACTTTCTGTTTAGGCTGCATTAACCACAGGTGCCTGACAGTGTAAAATATGATATAAAACTAAAAAATTTACATTGTTTATGTAATTACTAAAAAATTATTTAAAATTCACTTAATTTTTATTTATTACAGGATATCATTAGGGCATTTTAATGGATTTTATTGATAATTGATCCATGTTATTCTATGGGAAAATTTGTTTCTACAATTACTCATTACCTAATGTACTTTTTGGAATACCATTCAAACATTCAAAAAATTCATAACTGTTAAATTGGTATTCATTTTTGAAAAACTGATTTTTTTTTTTTTTTTTTCCTTTTGAGCTCAAAAATGCAAACTTACACTAAGTGCATTTTTCATATTTTTTAGCTGCAAAATGTAATGCTTAAAAAAAAAAAAAAAATCAATTTTTACCTTTGTCTCTTTTCTTTGGTAGAGATGATGAAAAAATTGTTATAAAAATCAACAAATGTCCAACTTGTTTTCTCATTACAAAATTAAATAAAATCAGCTGTTGTATGAGTAGAAATTGAATGGTAAGGAACATTGTGTTTTGCTATTTAAGTTTGTCTGCCTTAGAGCTGCTCCGAATAACGAATATTCAATACAATTTTTTACCAAATATTCGGTATTCGGCCGAATACTTAAATTTCAATGAAAATTTTTTTTCATAGCCAAAATCGCTTAATTATTCTTAATATTTATTGCACATAAATAAGAATATAATATGCATTAAAAAGTATCAGCACAAAATCTAAGTTTTATATTGAAAATAGAAGTAAAATATATTTTTTTCTTTTTTAATTTCAGCAAATAGACTAAAAGGGCGAAATATGTTAAAAAAGAATAAATCAAAAATTTTCCTTTTCTGAATTTTCAAAAATTAATCTTATTTACATGCACACACACGTATAATTCCTTATTATAATGATAAAAGACCAAGTAGGAAGACTTGAATAAATACACACACAAAAGAATAGTAACTACTAAAAATGTAATACATGCCCCCCAATTGAAAAAAATAAATAAACAAAATTATCTAATTAATACAACTCTCTCTCTCACACACATACAGTCAGAAAATGCAGAAAAACTTTTGTTCCTGCATCATAATTTGCCAAAATTTAAATACAGTGACTGATTCTTCATAAACTAACTTTTACTCTTAATTTTTTAATTGATTTGCATTTTATAGTAACTGCTTGTACGTAAATATAATTTTTCGTTTAGTAAACTACAATAAATGATTATTTTGAAATGTATTACATTTGAATACAGACTATTTCAGTTTAGGTTAGAAATAAATGCAATAAAAACTTTATTAGACTGGTATTTTTTTACTAGTATTCTTTCACATCATAACATTGGTGAATTAAAACACAAATGCATATCAATTTTAATTTATATTTAAAAATATATATATCAGGGTTCATACTCAAATATGGGAAAAAAATTCCCTGAGTTCCCAGACAATTTTCAAGAAAATATTAGCGACATATTATAAGAAATGCTCTTCTAGACAAGACAAAATACAGCTACTTCCACTGTATGATGTCATATTACTACCGATCGTAATAGAAATTCAAGTAGAAATCATATTTACATGCGTATTTTCACAATAATTCATTATTTAAATTTTGATACGAAACTAGACAAGAAAAACATAACTTGAGAGAGAAAAAAAAATTGTTTTTCTAGGCTTTATAACTGATTTTCCCTGACTTTTTTTAACAAATTCGAAATTCCCTGAGTATTCCCTGTTTTCCAGGTTTTCCCTGAGGAGTATGAACCCTGTATATATGTTTAACAATTTTAATATTTTAATTTAATCTTAACTAACTTAACTCCACTATTTGGTCGCCGAATACCAAAGTATTGGTCGAACCGAATATTCAGTGTCATCTGCCAAACAGGCTGAATACCAATTGGTAACTGAATATTCGATGAAACTATAGTCTGCTTATTCACCTTTTTACAAGGTGGGAAAAAAAAAAAATCAATTTATCGATAGTTTTACATTTAAAGATACTTTTTATGCATAAATTTATGAGTTCATCTTTAATTTTAATAAAAGTAGTTGTTTATTTTGGTGATAAATTTTTAAACTTTACATACAGAAATTATCACATTTAAAAAGCTTCTAATATCTTTAAATTAAAAAAAAAATAATAATAATAAATTTAAATGAATCTTAACTTAAGTTACAACTTTTTTTCTTTTTTTTTTTTTTTTTAATGATCTTTATATGCAAGCTTTTATTTATTTTAGAGAATTTTCTCTCTCTCAAAGTAGGGATGTAGATATACCAATATCAATAAAGTAAATCAATATTTAAACTTTTTCATTATTATTTGTATTTTTTTTAATAAAGCTAATAAACTATCATTTTTTTCTAATATAAAAACATATAGGCATGTAAAGAAAATGTTAAAATGTTTTTTTACTAAGTACACAACTAAAACTTTAGAATTAAAATACATTTTAAGATTAAAAATAAAACAGTAAAAATGAAAATATTACCTTTGTTTAATGAACAAAGCTTCTCTACGTTGCCTAATATCAGTCACTTTTTTCATAGCTTTGACTGAAATGAAAACAACAATCAGTTTTTGTTCAAAAAAGAAATGCAAAAGTATAAAATTAATTAATGCCAAATTAAGTACCAGTTTCTTGCCAAAGTTCCCGATTGTATTGGACAGGTGTGTTTCTTTGCTTTTCAAACTCAAAAACAGGATCTACGGTCAACTCTTTACCAGCTGATTTTCTAAATGCTTTAGTCCATTTCAACTTTCTTGGATTCTTTTTGCGATTAAACATTTTTCGACATTTTGATCGACAAAATCTGAATATCTAAAAAAAATTTCATTAGTATTTAAAAACATTAAATTACATACATATGTATAATACACACACACACACAATATAATTTTGCTGTGGAATGCACAGTATCAGAACTATAGTCACAGAATAATTTTCTGAACTGAGATATTTCACAGTTCACACAGATCTGAATTTTAAGATGGACAAGTTTTATTACACACATATATGTCAGGATTGGCCAACTTTTGCCAAAGTGGAAAAAAACATGGTAACAACTGTGGAATGAGCTATCACGGCAAAAACAACTTTTGCTAGAATTTTTGCAAGTGGCAAAAATTACCAGTATTTTAAAACAAGATTTGAAGGATTTAATTACATGATTTAAATGAAAATCATAATTTTAACAAATTGAAATTAGATGTTGAATTCAATAATTCTGTGCTATGTTTGACTTTAAAATATGCAACATTTGCATTTCATTTAAAATCTTGTGAGTCAGCTTAACTCTCTGGTGATAAATTCGTAAATCTACTGATCAACTGATTATTTTGTAAATTCTTAAAATAATCCATAATAAAAAAATTTTAATAAAATTTTTAATATCAATTATAAACATGATTTCTTTTTCACTTTTTAAAAATGCAGGAGTTGATCCAAGTTTTAAATCTTGGGTCTCTTTTTTGTGAATCAGTATTTCCGTACGGTAGCATTTTTTGCGAAATGCTAAAAGACTTATCTAAAATGTGAAAATGAAATAACATGTTTTCCCTTTTTTGCTAAAGCATCTTACTAAACACAAATTAAAAAAAAAAAAAAAAAATCTTCGGCGAAATTATTATAACGAATCTTTTATGGAAAAAAAATCGTAACATTGATCAAGAAAAATCCACCAGTTCATGCATATAAGGAAAATCAAATGCTGCTTATGCATAAGAATCACATACAGGAAATCAATCTGTAAGTAAACTTGAGGCATTTGTAAAGTGGTCTAATATGAGAGAAAGAAAAATTATAAATTATAAACCATAAAGCTTTGAATAGTAATAAACAAATTCCACTTATATTACTTTTATTTTTTTAATATAAGTTATGATTTTATTTTCAGATACAGTTTAAGCTTAATGTAGTTTTACATGCTAGAGTGATAATTATATCTCCAGAAAAAGAATATAAGTCATATCTAACATGTTCATATTGCTTTAAAAAAGTTTACAATATGAAGCAGTAATCTAAAAAGCTTAATATTTTTCATGCCTGCCAATAAATGTGTTAAAATATATGCTTGTACTATATTCTAATTGATCTGGTTACAGTGGTAAGTACAATTATTAATTACTTTTTTGTTTTTCATTTCTAACAAAAAAAAAAAAATTTACCTTTTGTATATAACTCTTTAAAGATCTGATTAAAAACTTTTAAGTTTAATTTACAAATGAAAATCAAACATATCGAGGCGTTGAGAATAATGTGTAAACTGATATTCGTTTTTTTTTTTTTTTTTTTCCTACTATTTCTGGCATTTTGCTAAAGCTTTTTCTTCTGATTTTAGCTTTTTTGCTAAAGAAAATTTTTACTCAGCTTAAACCTTGTTGTGAATATATATATCAATACAAAAAACCCTTAACGGGTTAAAAGTTTGTGACGCAGCACTGTACTTTATGGCTATAAGAATTAGAAATACGGGTCTTAAAAATAATGATATCAAATTTTCAGTGACGCTTTGATATTAATTAAATTATACATAGATTTTCTTATTTGAATTTGCTTTTTCCTTTTATTTATATTTACAGTGTAAACGTTATTTTCAACATAAAATAATATATAGCATTTACTCATTGATACCTTTCCATTCACATCTCTTATACTATGAAAGCATGTGTTTTAAAAGAAATTATATGAAATTCCAGTAACGCAGTGGTGTTACATTAAGTGCTTTGTTTTTAAATTTCTCTGCAATTATTTTGTTTTGCATATTAAAGTATATGTGCACATTGAAATATTGCTTTTAATTTTCAAATACGCTGTCAAATATATCATTTTCATTAAGCTTATATTATGTACTGAAATATATTTATTTCAATGAATTATTCTATCTTTTGCGTCACGCCATCCAAAACTGTAAGTAAAATATATGGAAATGTTTACTTTGTGTCATTTCATCCAAATAAATTGAAAATGCATGCAAATAGATATCGTGATGCAAAGAAAAAAACTGTGAAATTTTTTTCAGTTTTGGATGGCGTGACGCAAAAGATAGAATAATTCATTGAAATAAATATATTTCAGTACATAATATAAGCTTAATGAAAATGATATATTTGACAGCGTATTTGAAAATTAAAAGCAATATTTCAATGTGCACATATACTTTAATATGCAAAACAAAATAATTGCAGAGAAATTTAAAAACAAATCACTTAATGTAACACCACTGCGTTACTGGAATTTCATATAATTTCTTTTAAAACACATGCTTTCATAGTATAAGAGATGTGAATGGAAAGGTATCAATGAGTAAATGCTATATATTATTTTATGTTGAAAATAACGTTTACACTGTAAATATAAATAAAAGGAAAAAGCAAATTCAAATAAGAAAATCTATGTATAATTTAATTAATATCAAAGCGTCACTGAAAATTTGATATCATTATTTTTAAGACCCGTATTTCTAATTCTTATAGCCATAAAGTACAGTGCTGCGTCACAAACTTTTAACCCGTTAAGGGTTTTTTGTATTGATATCATTACTTTTTAGGGGTTAATGATCAAAACGTAAAATTAAAGGAGCATGGTAATAAGTTATAACACTGTATTAAAAGTGTTGTTTTATAGGTCATACTCGAACAAAATTACAAACTAAATAAAATTTTAAAATTTTATAAAAAGTGATAAAAAAGATGGACACATGCAACATTACAAAGGCATAATATAGTACATTTTAAAAATGACAAAAATTGCTTATTTATATTTATTTCTTATTAAAATTTTTAGGTATAGATTTGATTTAAAAGAGAAAAATAAATAATAATAGAAAAATCTTTAAAAGGTGAAAATTTTATACTGGTAAATATTTAAGTAGTATAGTTTGTTATGAATTTAATGAAAAAAAATCTTAATCTATTCAAAATTTTATTATAGCTTAACATTTTATAATTTATATATTATATATACTAGAAACCAGGGTTCGTGATTTTTTTGATTTTTTTTAAAAAATCAAAAAAATCGGATTTTTTTGATTTAAATCGGATTTTTTAAAAAAGTCTGCAAATTTATAGTTACTCATTACTTTATACCTGTAAAAGTAATCTATATCTTAAACAATGTCTAAAAACATAATTTAAGTAAATTTCATGCCAGAAGCTATGCTTTTTATAAGCATATATACATCAGTTTCAACTTTTAACACTGATGAATAATGAAATTTATCATTTAAGACCACAAGAATTATAGCATACTCAAATACAAATTAACAAGCAAATTTAACGTAAACTTGTACCTTCCCTTTTAGTTTTTAAAACAGAATGTATATGAAAAACAACTGTCATGTTATATGAATATTTACTTTTACTCTAAATATATATTATTAGAAGTTCTCTATTTTATATATAGATATAGATTTTTCAGCTCTTCATTTTGTAAAATCATATGATCACTTTATTACTAAAAGATGAAACTTCTCATTTTAACTAAATATCTTTTATTAAAAATTTAAAAATACAAATGAAGCAGACAATTTCCATATTTAAAAATAAACGTCTCTGAGTGTTAGGGAAGAATAAAACATCTCTTTGACCATTCTGATTCTGGATAACATACTGTATTGTTAATTTAATGGATCTATATGTAATTATCTATGGTATTATTATAAACCATGTTAATTATGGCATGAAAGTTAACAGTATCAAAAAAATTTTTGAAATATGCATAATCCCAATAATGCACGTGAATAATCAAAATAAAATGTTATCAAAGAAAATAACTGAAGCTTAAGCATAGGTCAATCCAGGTTTTATTTTTGAGGCAAATTTTAGTGAAAAACTATTATCATATAAAAGTTCTCATTATAGAAATCATTCAACTTTATGATTAACATAAAAACTCATAAAATAATAAAATATGATAAATCATTAAATAGTAATTTTATAAAAACTAATATATGCAGTACTTTAAATGAGAAAAAGTTTAGAAAAGAAACATTTTTATGGACACAATAATATATATATATATATATATATATATATATATATAAATGCTGAATGACAATAAAAAATTAATAAATGAAGCTGAAATGTCATTAAAAATACATAAATAAATAAAAGTGAAAATTTCCATGCTTTATATGTTATCATAATAGTTGAATTAATTATGCTTTGTTGTTAAAATGTTTAAAAAAAAAAAAGACAAGTTCATAGAGTTTTCATGATAATATATGGTCTTAGTGTAAAATCCTATACTGAATTAGTACATTTTTTAGTTATATTAATATATAAAAATTGCTTTCAAGTTCTTTAATTCATTTCTGAAGCATAAAAAGTAATTGTGTAAGATTTAAAGTAATTGGTTCATATGTGCCAACACACACACACGTACAGATACCTATATATATAGTTTTGCTAATTAAAGGATGTAAATGCAACATATTTTGTATTTGAAACTCATTCTAACAAGATTAAAAAAATTTAGATCATAAAAAGTTTTGAAAAATGATTCAATTTTAATAAATGACTTTTTAAAAAAATCAGTTGATTTAAATCAATGATTTTTTTAAAAAAATCCATTGATTTAAATCAAGATTTAAATCATGATTTTAATCAAACTGATTTAAATCAACGAACCCTGCTAGAAACTTAATGAGCAAATTAATTATTTTCAAATTCTGTTTTAAGAATTTTTTCAATCCGTAGTTTAAGTGATTTATCACCTAATTTTGAAAAAATTACAAATATTTGCATATGATTATCATATTATTTGTCATTTTTATGAAAATAAAGGAAAAATTTTTTGTTGTTGCAATCACCTTTTAAAATAGAACCAATTTTGAAAGTTAACAACGTATCAGCATGAAAACAATGTAAATACAAAGAATATTTTTGATAAACAAATGTCATATAAAATACAAGTACCTAAATAAATAACTCATTTAATATATATATTCAAAAAAGAAAAATATTTTTTTTTATTTTTTGTGTTTATTTTTGACGCTTTCCGATAGATGGAGCCAAAACGATTATTTGATATTCAGTATTTCAGATGGAAGAGAAGAAATTCGTCCGCGAAACTGCCGCATCACGGTATTTTCGGAGTAAAAAATAGTTCGATTTTTAAACTGAGTTATAAAAAAAAACAAGAGTTTTCCTAGGGAAAAGGGAGATGTCAGGCACATCAGATAAAAGCGATTAATATCATATATAAATTTAACTAAATTCGCTCAAGCCATATTCGAGAAAAAATTCTTACACATTAGTCCGTCCATTTATAACTTAAATGAGCCAATTCATATCTCGAAAAATATTGCACGCAGAAATGTAGCGATTTCAGGGTAGGATCAGACAGAAGGTGAAAGTCTATTTTGAAAATATCAGAACATAACCTCCTATATTTCCTGAGATATTAAGTGTCGGCTTTCAGCGGTTTGTTTGATCTTAAAATTCTTGTATATATAAGTGTCGCAGTTTTCGTTCGTTTTTCCGTTTCCGCTGAGTGTCGTGGCGTTCGTTTGTTTTTGCGCTTGCGTCACTAGAAAAACTGCCGTTTTTCATGATATATAGAGAGGGTAAGTGCTCCAGTGAATGACACTTTTAGAGCAATTTCTGAGGTTTTTAATGTTATCAAAAACCATTGTATTGGAAATCTTAAAGTATTGTATATGCCATGAAAGACTTTCAGAACCACATATATGTTAAAATTTACATTTGATAATTATTATAATTTTTTAATGAATTTTTATTTTATACCCACTCAATGTTCCAGTAATTGACACTGCCAGTTTTTCATTTTACCAGTAATTGGCACCCTATGCTCCAGTGTTTGACATATTTTGTTAAAATTCCTATCTGTAAAACATTTGCTTAACACAAATTCAATAATACATATAAAGTAATTCTTCTATAACTTATTTGCTTAAAATAAATTTATTTGAAACATTATTTTATCCAAAGTATAATACATTATCACATACAAGATATTTCTAATAACAAAATACATTTTAAGATGCAATATGCTACCTGCAAATATGAAATGAAAAATACTATTTACTCTATTATATAAAAGTATAAACAAAAAAGAAAATGATATGAATTTAAAAATGACATGTTCACAAAAAAAAAAAAAAAAAAAAAAAAAAAGCATTTACTTTACTATATAAAAGTATAAGTAAAGAAAATGATATGAATCTCTAAGTCTATTATTTATTTTGTTCTATTTTATGACCAAACTGTTCGTTGCTAAGAAGGTTGATGGGTCCATAGAAAACAAAGTTATTTTTTACATGATCTTCATCAGTCTTTTTAGGCCATAGAAAATAATTCTCCATTATTTCTGTCAAAAACTTGACATATTATGATTCTTCTGGCAATGAAATTATGCATCCAATATAATATTTCTGCTCATAGTATACTGCAGAACACTTTTTTGCTTGCAGTACAACTTCTTTCTCAGGCGTACTATCTTCATTTATTTCATTTTCATCCCCATTATTATCACATGAATCTACATATACAATTTCCTCTGAATGAGTTTAAAGGCTTACCAAGCAGGGTTGGGTTTTTGACATGACAAGAGTATAATACTGGTTTAAACTGTCAAAAACCTCTACCATCAAATACCTATATCATCAAAACTCAAAATCTGTTGATGGGAACTAGAATCTGGTTAGAAATAGAAACAGGGTTGGCTAATTTTTGCCGAAGTGGAAAAAACCATGGTAAAAACTGTGGAAAAAACCACCCCGGCAAAAATAGTTTTTGCCACAATTTTTGCCAGTGGCAAAAATTACCAGTATTTCAAACAGGGTTTTAAGGATTTTAATTACACGATTTTAATGTTTAAATCCTAATTTTAACAATTTAAAACCAGAGATTTAATTACACTCTTGATCAACTGATTCTTAAGTAAATCGTTAAAATAATGCATTCTAAAATTTCTTTAAAATGAAATTTTTAACATCATTTTTAAAAATATTTAAATTACCTATCTAAAAAATATTCTTCAATAATTAATTACTAGAATATTTGTGGTTTTCAATGTATTACATATTTTTGTTTACAGTGGGGAAAAGTCAAATACTGAGTCAATTATTGACTCAGCTGTTCTAAAATTTGCCAGTCAGTCACTGATCATGCATTTTTTGGAATTGAAATGTAAATTGCAAGTAAACTCTCTCTCTCTGAATATGTCTTACTTAAGATTTTTTTTTACTTCAATAAAATAAAAATATAATTTTGTAGTTTTATTTTTATGGTTATGTTCAGGGACTGGCGAAGTTTCAATATCTTAGGAGCCAGAAATAGCGAATTATTTCTATGACAATACTCACAGCAAAACTTAATAATATTTCATAATTGTATAATTAATGCAGGTCATTCACATATTATTTTACATTGAATAAATGAACTATTCAGTTAAGAATGTGAACTAAGGAAATTTTTAAGAAAATAACTATTTTTTATATATATAGATAAAAACAAACTATCGGGGGAAAAAAAAAAAATCCACATAAATAAATATTATTTTTACCTTTATTAGGTGTACAAATTAATTCGGTCCGTTTTCAAAAGAAGGCGCTAGCTGCCACAAATGCTAGGCTATGACAGCTGTTTTCGGTGGTTTCAGAGAGGTTATATATTTGTTAAGAATCTTCAGTGTACAACTCTTTCGCTTGCTTGAAATAGCCTGATCAGCATTGCATTAAACATGTCAGGTTTTGAAGTCAATAAGCAGCATTTGCGGAAAGTGTTGATTTTTTTCTTTCATTGGAAGAAAAGTGCCACCGAAGCACATCGAACCGCTCGTAGAAGTATACGGCGATAGTGCTCCGACTGACAAAACATGCAGGAAATGGTTTCGACGATTTAAAGATGGAGATTTTAGCGTTGATGACAGGCGTCGCTCTGGACAACCGAAAAAATTTTAAGATAACGAATTAGAGGAATTACTGAATGAAGATCAGACTCAGCAAGCAATATCGGTGAGACTAAAAACGATGGGAATGATCCAAAAAGAAGGAACATGGGTTCCTTATGAACTGAAACCCAGAGACGTTGAAAGGCGATTATGCTCTTGCGAGCAGCTGATTTACAGACAAAAAAGAAAGTGGGACGTCCTACCGCACCCGCCGTATTCTCCAGACATCGCCCCTTCCGACTACTGGTTGTTCCGACGAATGCAGAATGATCTGACCGGTCAGCGGTTCACTTCTTATGAAGAAATACAAAAATGGCTCGAAACATGGATGAACGAAAGAGATGAGTTGTTTTATTGAGATGGAATCAGACGATTGCCGGAGAGATGGGAAAAAATAGTAGAAAATAATGGACAATACTTTGAATAATGTATTTTTTATTTTGGTTTAATAATAAATACTTTTTTTATTGCTAAAAAACGGACCGAATTAATTTGTACACCTAATAATATAATCATAAAATATATTGAGAGTGCTTAAGTTTTGGCTTTAAAATGCTATTTGTCTATTAATTTTTCAGGACAGAATCCCTTTAAAGAGAATCCATTTGATAAATATCATACTATATACTATATAAACTTTCTCGCTGGAAATTCGAACATAGTTTGCTTTAGATAGTGTTTATGATATTGAATCTTGTTTAACACAAAGATGTTGACATGGAAAGTACCAGTATAGTAGTTAGAAGATTTATCAAATATGGGAATTTATCTTTCATGGAAAAACATCTTTCAAAAACAGAAATAATTGTTAATTTTTTCAGAAAACATTAAACTCATACTATTCATTCAATACATCAGCAATGCCATCTTTTATACCCAGACAAGAAGGTGGGAGGAAAAACAAAAATATACATAAAAAATATTGTAAATGCATAAAAAAATTTTTTGTCAGTCTACCGTAACTGGTCACCAATGGATATTTATAGCCACTCTGGCACCAGGAATTTGCCGGACACTGGTTATATATATTATATTAATTAATTAATTATAATTACTTTTTAAATAAAAAAATCTTCAAAAAATTTTCTCATTGAGGTGCCAAAGTGTAAAGGGTGAAAATTGAAAGGGATTGTGTTGTTCTAATTTTATTTTTCCACTTTTCCTAATTTTTTCCATTTTTGCCGCTTTTTTCCGCTGTCCTGGCAAAAATGCATTTTTGATGGCAAAAACCCAACCCTGAATAGAAATTAGTAATATTTGCTATATATAATTTGACATCTAAATATTATGCTGTTTGTAAATTAACAGATTTTAAAACAATTTTTAGATGATAATTAATAAAAATTTTGTTAAATAAACTGGTTTCAAATCTAAGAAATATATATACTATATACAAAGCACGCATAAACATATTTTGTATGTTTATATTAATATTTTTGGAACAACTATAGTATTTCCCCTCAGCTAGATTTGGCGATTTTTCGTTGGTGATTATGGCTAAATCATAAATCTAAAAATCATATAGCATATAGCATAAATGATAAAATCATAAGCTAAATCATAAATCCAAAATATATAGCATGTAGGCTGCCATCATATTATATCGCAAACAATCCAGAACGACATCGTTATCATTCAAATCGGCGCCAACGAAAAATCGCCAAATTCAGCTGAGGGGAAATACTATAGTTGTACCATATTTTTGAAATTCTAAAATTCCAAAGTTAATTATGAATTTTAAATCATATTTAAACTTATAAGCTAAGTGTTAAAAACACAGGAATAAAGCAAAACGTAACATATGCAGTAAATTAATGAGTTTGAAAATTATTATATTAATCTGTATTTATTACATTTATCATTTATCAATAATTTTGTAGCTATTTATTATTATTATTGATTGTATAAAAATGTGTGCCTGTATACAGCTTGAACTAATAAATTTAAAAGAAATCTGTACGAGTAAATATTAAATAATTTACACATTTCCAAAAAGAATTTATATTTCTCTTGCCTCATGTTAATTATGAGAATTTAAGAAGCTTAATTACATACTAATTATCAGGGGTCTGTCCAGATTTTTCAGACAGGGTCCTGTTTTTGTGAAATTGTGAAAAATTCCACACATATTTTTGTGAATTTAAAATTTAGTGTGAAAATGAAATTCTTCTAAACTTTTCAGCCAGGGTCTTTTTTGTGAAATTGTGAAAAATGTAATTTTGTAAAATAAAATTATAATCAAGGTTTCATTTTAGGCAATGACAGTTCACTTCTATAGAGAACTAAATTTATATATATGCATAGAATCTATAATAATAAATGGAAAGGTTTGTCTGTCTGTCAGTCTGTTCTTTTATACGTTCAGCCCCTATTGAACGCAGAAGTACAAAAATTGACATACTGATGCTCTGGAACATTTCTGAGTTCCTCTTCAAAACAGAATTTAAAAATTTTAATTAGTTGTGGAGATATTAATTAAAATGTCCACTCATGTCTAATCTAAAAGCGATCTCAAAGCAGAAAAAGTGGAAAATAAATTAGAAATATTTGTCCGATCGTTACAATTTCGATACCAAATGAAAGGGGCATTTTTTCTTAATCTAAGCGTGCAAGTGGTTTATCGGTACAACAATTAGATTTTTTAAAATTAACTAAGTATGAATTTTCTGTGGCAACATCATTTCAAATGCCAGAAATGTAGACCCATCGTCTGCCATGGAAAAGGAAATGATAGTAACCGATCAAGATGTCACGTGTTTTGTAGTGGGGAAAAATATTGCAATTTTCAATTTTTTTCAAATTTTAATTCACGTTACATTTGAATTCATATTCGGCCTGGACAGCATATTATAAAGCTACTGTTCAATTTTCATGAAAATATGTGGATAAACAAAAAAATGAGATTAAATTTTGTATTATATTTAACACTATTTTAAATTCAGATATGCCGTTGAAATTTCGTAATATTTCTTTTTAATGCCCGATATTTCGATTCTGAATATTTTTGAAAGTGTAGAATTATTAGGAAGGGCTTGAGGGGGAGGGGGGGGAGCAAACGGCCAGAAAAAAAAAATAAATAAATAAATAAAATAAAAAATAAAAAGAGTTACAGCGTTTGAAATTGTTATTATTAGGTTTCAAGGAAAGATAAATCGATTGCGGATATTTTCAAGTGTAAAATTATTAGAAGGGACGGAAAGGGGGGGAGGGGCAAAAACGTAGAAAAGGAACGGTTGTTTCGGAGAAAACAACGGAAAACCCAGAACGCCTTTATTCTTTTATATTTTGAAGAATTTCGAATTCTGATACTCCTTTCACATTTCATACTATGGATTTTTAACAGGATTTAGCCCGGAATTACGCAAGTTTCGGAGAAAACCACGAAAAAGTCAGACATAAATCGTTTTATAAAAGTGTTTATATCATTTTTGTATCTCAGCTTCTAATTAGCATAATTTCACAAGTAATATGTCATTTTGAAAATTTTTTGAATTGAATTTTAAGAGCAGACGCCAAAAATTTCTGTCACCTTCCATTAACCGAGCATCACAAGTAATGGAATTCGAGATTTCACGTGATTTACACGTTTTAAGGTTTCCTGATTAGGTTTTCTTTTGTATCTCAGCTACTAATTAAAATAATTTTATAAGTAATACATTATTTGAAAGCTTTGTTGATTTAGAATTGAACAGTAGATTACAGAATTTTCTACCGCCAGATGGCGCTGTAATATTTTTAAATTTCTATATTTCGAATTCTGAATATGACTAAATTATTTTTAATGCATCATTCGAAAGATATTTTAAAGTACTTTTGTACTATCAAAAGTGGGATTCGAGATTTCACCTAATTTACACGTTTTGAGGTCTCCTGAATCGGTTTTCTTTTGTATCTCAGCTACTAATTAAAATAATTTCATAAGTAATACATCATTTGAAAGATTTGTTGATTTGGAATCGAACAGTAGATTACAGAAATTTCTACCGCCAGATGGCGTTGTAATATTTTAAAATTTCAATATTTCAAATTCTAATTATTATTAAATTAATGTTAATACATCATTCAAAAGATATTTTAAAGTACTTTTATAATATCGAAAGTGAAATTCGAGATTTCACCCGATTTACACGTTTTGAGGTGTCCTGATTAGGTTTTCTTTTGTATCTCAGCTAATAATTAAAATAATATCATAAGTAATACATCATTTGAAAGCTTTGTTAATTTGGAATTGAACAGTAGATTACAGAAATTTCTACCGCCAGATGGCGCTGTAATATTTTAAGATTTCAATATTTCAAATTCTAATTATGATTAAATTATTTTTAATAAATCATTCGAAAGATATTTTAGAGTACTTTTATATTATCGAAAGTGGGATTCGAGATTTCACCTGATTGACACGTTTTGAGGTTTCCTGAATCGGTTATCTTTTGTATCTCAGCTACTAATTAAAATAATTTCTAGGTTTACTTTTGCATCTCAGCTAATTGAGTTAGACCGTTAAAAATTGGTATATGTAGGTTAATTAGTAGGGGCTGGAAGAGTGGGGAAGGGATAGTCGCGCGCAGCGAGTACGAGACTGCGCTGCTGAAGGCAGTGGGGACCCGGTGCAACTTTTTACCTGATGAGAAATGATTTTTTAAATTTTCTTTTCAGTAAAAGTGTCATTTCAGAATGTGTGCGCGCAGCGCACGTTATCTTAACACGTGCGCGCGCATGCGTTTGTGATCCGGTGCGAGTTTTCACCCGATGATAAATTTTTTTTTTCCTTAATAATAAAAGTTTGAGTTGAGAAGGAATATACGTGCACATTGCACGTATATCCTCACAAGCGCGCATGGATCTGCGCTGCCTAAGGTAGTCCTATCCAGGTGTGAGTTTTTACACGATGATAAATGATATATTTTTTAAATTCCTTTTTTTAAGAATGAAAGTTTATGACTAATAACATGGAATATTGAGAAGTCACAAGGATGGTGAAGGGATACGGGCGCGCAGCGTACGGGTCTACGCTGCCGAAGGCAGTGGGGACCCGGTGCGATATTTTTCCCGATCAGAATTTTTTTTCTCTTTTTAACAACATGATAAAGAATTAATACAATTTTGAGAATTCATTAATTATTGTGATTCCTTTAAAAATAGTGACCAGCGAAGCGGGCGTAGCCTGCTAGTCCTTTATAAATTAGAAACAGAATGTCAACTTTTCGGGGAAATACAGCAAAAATATGTCTGACTATTCAGGCAACCTGTTTGTTCCATGGAAAGATTAGTTTTGAAAATGAAACAAATTTATCAAAGGTCTGTTTTTAAGGGGAAAATTTTTGTAAAAGGTCCTTTTTAGGATAAAAATTTTGTGAAGGGTCCTGTTTCAGAATAAAAAAATTTGTGAATTGTCCTCTTTTAGGATAAATAATTTTGTGAAGGGTCCTTTTTTAAAATATAAAATTTTACGGACCTCCTTTAACGGACCCAGGTTTGCCTCTGGGCAGAACACTGATTATACATTAATTTCTGAATACAGTATAGGATCTGTTATCCGGAAACCTGTCATCCAGGATGTTCCAAAAACCAGAATGCAAAATGTGAACTACCAAAATTGTTAATTATTGTAAAATTTAAGAATTAAAGTTATACAATAACAGCAGTCAGAATTATAGTTTTATTAACCTACTTTATTTAATGCTACAGTGTTATTCTGAGGAAATATGGTGAGCACAAAATTGTCCAAATAATTACTGAAAATTTTGCAAATTTAGGTTAGAAAATGAATTTTTATTGTATTTTTTAATAGATAAACATTAATAACACATACTTCTTAAAGTGCCCAATAGCAGATGAATTTTATCCTTGAACTCAGATCGCATGCATGAAGTCCTAATTGTTATAAAAATTTTAAATAATTTTTATTAATTTCCATTATTTTTAGAATTCATGTCATAAAATATTTAACATTATGTGCAAAAAATATTTGAAACATTTATGAACTATTAGTATCAGAGCAGAGACACATTACAAGCAAAAAAATATAGAAATTTTTGCAAAATCCAGATGAAAGGATGTTACTCTGAGGTCCAAAATTAAATTTTATATGTTTATTTATTTTTCATTTATTATTACTATATTGTTATTTATAGTTTGAAATTCTAATTAAGAATGTTTTTTTTTATTTTGTGGAAATAATTTATTAAATGAATTTGTTATTAATAGGTAAAGTGTTTCCATATATATTATTCATGTTTATCACTGCTATTCATGAAATTATTTTGTACCATTTTTATACATATAATAAAATAAAGTGTTCCGAATTACGGAAAAACCCTTTATCCAGAATATCCCAGGTCCCAAGCTTTATGGATAACAGATCCTATACTGTAATATATGAAAGTATCATAGCATATTTTGAGTGCACATAACAATAATTCATAATGAAATTTAAAAGACTAAAGTTTTGTTTTTTATAAATCACAATGTCAGTTATGAAATTGAAAATGTGTTTTTCAAAGAACATCAATCAATTTACTTTTGAAAATATTTTTATGAACTATATTTTGTTAAACTAAATTTTTATGTAACAAATTATAAATATAGGTTTTTGACATGACAGTTTAAACCATGGTTAAAACCATCAAAAACTGTCACATGTCAAAAACCTGCAATTCTGCTACAAAGCTTTTCTTTATCAGCTGTTAAAAATAATTCTCTGTGAAGAATATTCGAAGTGCTTGATTTGCATTGGGAAAAAAAAAAAAAAAAATTTATGTACCAGTATTTGGCATATTTGTTCCAGTAACTGAAACCTTTCTCATAAAGGTGTGTCAAATACTGTGAAACGTGAAAAAAGGTTCAGAAATGATATAAATTTGCATGCAAAACCCTTCTAGTTTTATATATTTAAATGTAACAACAAAGGATGTCAACTAACCACTAGTGAATGACACCTCATGTCAATTACTGGTCTAATAAATGATCCAGTAACTGACATAGCTTATTAATTCACAAAAAATACTAATAATCACTTAAATTTACATTTTAACAGTTAAATATGTATACTAATGGATTAAAAATTTCAAATGTTTAGAAATATTGTTAAAATTAATTAAGATGTAACAAGTTTAAAGCACTGACTCTCTTTAATTCTCCAAGCAAGCTGAATTTAATAAATGTCTGCTTCTTTCACTTCATTGGTTTTACTTGAATTTTATGATAAAAATGCCATCTGGTGAGTAATGGATTAATCAAAAATAAATCAATAGTTTGATAGACTAAATATAGATGAATGCATTTCTACATTAGTTTATTTTTTACTTATTATTTTGTAGAAAGATGACAATTACAAGAGCATGTCAATCACTGGAGCACCTACCCTATATATTTGTAGATTAAAAAAAAAAAAAAAGTGTAAAATCTATGTTAACAGTCATTCTATAATTAATATCAAATTAATACAGTTTGTTTGAACCAATTAAATAAAAATAATACTGAAAATATAGAAACCAGGGTTCAAAATCAACTGTCGTTAGTCATATTTTGCGCCTAAAAAATTTAGTTTGAAGACTATAATAAAACACACTGTTGTCATATTTAATATCTAACTTTTCATAAAAATTTTAGTTTCATGATTCTAGACATCACTTGATATGCATACATTTTCTACTGGTAAGACGAAAATTTACTTTTTTTAGATCGATTTAACATTTTTTTTTTTCCAAGCTTTGAAAAATCACAAACACCAATACACCTGTCTTATGAGCACAAGTAGAACAGAGGTATATTGTACATTTGCTTGTTTCTCTCTCTTTTCACTGCAACTTTGAACTTTCTTCTCCATATTCCTCTACCTATTATTACATTTACATTTTCAAAAAATTTTAAAAATAAAAATTTATTTACAAATTTCTCTGAATCATTTTGTCAGTAAGGCAAGACCGATAATTTTCTAATACAAATTGAAACATGTTTCTAACAAGGAAACATTCAAAAGGTGTTGTCTTCAAAAAATATATGTGATTCTACTATTCATAAAACAACAGAAAGTGAAAAAATTATCGGCTGAAATAAATTACAGTGACCACAAAAAATTATCAAAATTAAACATTTTAGGTGATAACTTCCCTAGCACCGAGATTGCCATGTACGAACATAATCACTTTTTGCTTCTCCTCCAAATACTCAAAATCAATCGCCAAATATGCTTAATTTTGATCATTTTTTGTGGTTGCTGGAATTCATTTCAGCCACTAATTTTTTCACTTTCTGGTATTTTATGAAGAGTAAAATCACATATTTTTTTTCAATACTGTTTGAAGACGACACCTTTTGAATGTTTCCTTGTAAGTTATTTTTATAAAACAAAATCTTGTGAAGGTTCCATTTTATAAATTTGAATTTTGTAAAAAGTACCTTTTATAGATTTGAATTTTGTGAAGGGGAAGCAAAAGGGACCTAATTTTTGCCTGGATCGACAACTGAAATGTCTAAAAAAATAGCCTTTAATATAAACGAAAATGTTTGCATAAATTATAGCAAATTTATTTGGTATAGAAACATTTTTATATGTTAAAAGAATGTTTAATTAGTCATTACATCTCATATGACTTAGCCATATCATTTAACTGCATGTTTATTACACCCAAAGTACACAGAATTATGGAATTTTCCAACAAAATTGAATTCTTGAACAAAGGTAGAAAACTCAAAAGTAGTTTCAAGAAATAGATCCTGACTTCTTGTATATATATACCAGGGTTGGCAAGGTTTCGGACACTATGGTAAAAACCACGGTATATACCATGGTTTTTACCGTACTGTCCAAAACCTTGGTGTCTTAAACTGTCCTAAACTGTCTAAAACTATATTTTTTAGTAGAATTATATTTTATTAAAATTATGCAAATATTTGAAAAATTTACAAAATTATTATAATTATTGTTGTTTTGTAACATTTTCCAGTATATTCCATAATGTTTAGTGAAAGATACATACATTAACAATTATAATATTCGAAAGCAAAATTTTATTACTGAAGCTTTAATGGAATATGTGGATAATTGTACCTCAAATATTGATATTTATAATATTTACACACACATACACAGTATACATAAGCAACGTGAATAAATATATCAAGAGAACAAATTAATATATAATTATTATATATATATATATAAGATTTACAATAAATCATCTTGAAATAAATATTAAAAATGTACAGCTACACAAAACATATACTATTATTTTATTTTTGAATAAATGAAAAAATATATAAGTAAAAATATTAAATAATACATACTCAGATGATTTTTTTTTTTTTGGGGTGGGGGGGGGGGGATGCATATACTTCATTACCTAATTATAACTTTTATATTTTATTTTTGGTATTTTTTGATATATGTAATTTATGAAAGAACATTAAAAAATAATTTCTGTAAAATATTGGAAATACTTTTAATTACTAATTATAATTGCTACTGAGAATGTAGAGAATTGAATTTCTTATAATTTTAGGTTTTGGACACTTTTAGACAGTTTAGGACACTTTTGGACGGTAAAAACCACCTGTCCTGTCCAAAAGCAGTTTCAGACGTCCTAAACCCCAACCCTGATATATACCTCTTGTTACAAAATTTGACATGAAAAAATTTCCTTTTCCTCAAATATACTTGTAAAATGTTTTTCTTTTCAGTCTCTCTCTCTATATATATACACAAATATATATATATGTATAGACAGAGAGAAAACATTAAGACTGTAATTATTTAACAAATAATAATGCGGAAAATTTTCACAGATAAACTGTATACGAACATAAACTTACTTTGCAATCATTTCGTACAAACTGTATGCCATGTCCGGGGTACAATGGAGATGAGCAAAAGTAACACCTTTCTACGCGCATAATAACAGAAAATTACTTGCAATAACGATGAATTTAAATTTATTTAGACGAATTACAACAACATTTGTTGTCAAACAAAATCAAACGCGTAATAACAAACTGCACGTTGCTTGGTAGGATGGTTGGTTCTGGTTGCATTTGGATTTGACTGCTGAAAAAAAAATGGACAATTTTTCCTTTGGGCTTGAGCAACGTAAGACTACTATATAGCAGTCTTGGGCTTGAGGCTATCCGCGATTGTAATGAAATGCTCGCCCTCTGGTGGGCTAAGGTGAAATTACAATTAACATGCATAGCTTTCGAATTCATCTAGGGGCCGCGGTAGCCCAGTCGGTAGAGCGCCAGCCTCGTAATTGGAAGATTGCGGGTTCGGTACTCGAGTCGGCCAAAGACCGTCGTGTACACTAATGGTGGCTGGTGCACGTAAAATCTGTCGTGGCCACAATGTCCTCCACGTTCCCATCAAAAATTATACCTCTGGGGGTTACCGAAGCGGGAGAGCCACCCCTTCCGTGGAGGATCAAAATTGTGATGGCATGTCTCCGGACCACCTCTAGGGGTGTGTCCCAGACCGTCGCCAATTGCCCATCTGCGCAGCATTAGTGCGACGTAAAACCCAATCACCATCGAATTCATCTAGACGCCATTCATCTAGACGCTGATATTTAGTTTCACATATATTTATTGAATAAAAATGAATCAATCCGGTAAAAAAGATAACACTTACTGTTGTGTGCCACAGTGTAACTCCAAAGGATCAAGAAATCCAGAATTAAGCTTCCATTTATTTCCTAATGGCAAATTTAAAATTTCCGTTGCTTCGGCTAATGAAAGTAAAGAATTAATCAGATGATTTGAATTGAAACTTATATTTGTTTAGCTTTAGTTAAAAATCTACTTCCGATCGAACGTTGAATAAACTGAAATATTTTTCCAAAAGCAATCAATTTTCCATGATGTAATGGCGGAGAAATTATAGCACGAATATTAAGTAGTAATATAAATAGAACAAAAATTAATACACGTGGCCATTATATTTACTAACAACAAAGCTGAAAAAGCGCCATCTATCGATCATTACAAACGCGGATTTGAAAAACAATTTTTTTTTTTTTTTTTTTTTTCAAAGGAGGACGCGTACGCGACGTCACTACAATAAACAGTGACAGATAATTCAGCATGTGCTTTAGAATGTAGGCAAAACATAGAATAAAATTGCTTAACGTTACAAGCTTAGCTATCACCCTTTTAGCTAATTTTCCTAATTTATGTGTATTCCTTTAATACAAAAATGTTTCAAATGACAAAAACATCCCCACCCCTAAATATTTCTAAAAATTTTTATTTCTATTTTTTTGTAACAGTAACTTTATTTTTAGAAAAATTAATAGATATTTAAAAAAAAAAATTAACTAAAAAAAAAAAAAAGAAAAAGAAAAAAAAAAAAAAAAAAAAAAAACGAAACTGCCATTTCCTTGAAATATCTTAAATACAAATTTAAATTTATTGCTTTTTTTTTTTATCTCTTATTTATTTTATTTTATTTATTTATGGGTGTTTTTTTTTTCCTTCTTCTTAAAAAAAAAACCTTGGATTGCAATACAAATTTAAAATATGTAAAATATTTATTTTTATGTTTAACCCCTTAACGCGCGCTGTCCTCGCTGCGAGGACGCAAAATTTAAGATCCAGCTGCAAAAATTCATCCCGGAAACTTTTTAGCAAAAAATTACGTTTATAACATAACAGAAAAGGCCGTTTTTTTTAACCTTAAAATTGAAAATTTCTTTTAGTTAAACTTAGTTCAGGAATTCCGGTGGCAGTATAATTTAAATGATCCGAATTCTCTTGCGCCGCAAAGGGTTAAATAATGAACAAAAATTATTTTATTTAAATTTTAATTATTATATAAATTGGTTTAAATTTGTTAAATATGTTATTTAAATTACTCCTTTTTAAAATTTATTTAATGCAGAGATGTTTCAAATGACAGAAACCCTCCCCCCCCTAAATATTTCTTTCCGTATTTTATTATAATAACTTCAATTTATGAATTAATATACTACAAAGAGAATTTAAAAAATAGACCAGGTAAAAGTTTTATTAAAAAATAACCTTTTTTTTTTTTTTTGGAAAGATAATAAATAAGTAAAAGAAAAAAAAATCTTTAAAAACGAAACAGCCATTTTCTTAAAACATCTTCAATATTTAAATTTACTGTTTTTTTTTTTTTTTTTTTATCTATTAAACAGTTTATTTTATTTTACTTATCTTAAGAAGAAAAAACAAATTAATAATAAAACGTGGGTTACAATAAAAATTCATAATAGAATTTTTAAATATATAAAATATTTATTTTTATGTTTAAATAGTAAACAAAAATTATTTAAATTTTAATTATTATTTAAACTTGTTTAAATTTGTTAAATATATATATTTTTTTAATTCCTTTAATGCAAAGATGTTTCAAATGACAAAAACAACCCCCCCCCCTAAATATTTCTTTCCATATTTTATTAAAATAACTGCAAGTTATGAATTAATGCACTACACAGAGAATTGCTTTTTTATTTAATACTAATTCCTGCGAAGATTAAAAAAAAATATTTTTATGAGAGTTATTTACGCTAATTAATGTGAAGAAAATAAGAAATCAGCTTAAATTGTAAAAGCATTGAACAGTTATTTCAATTTAATAAAGCATGACTCCCCATCAGACAAAAAAAAAAAAAAAAAAAAAAAAAAAAAACAGGCAAATGTGCAACATGAATGCATCAGCACATTTCAGCAATTTTTCTACAGAATCTTTAAAAGTTTGTTTCTGAATGTGGGATTATGCAAGAGTGAGATGTTCTCTGGGCAGTCTTTTTTAAGGAGACCTAGCACATTCTAATACGAGATCCTAAGACCATGGAAAAGTCGCACAAACTAGGTTAACAAGTGTGTACCTGATTCAAAGCTAGCGCCTACCATCTATCACCTTGGATGACAGAATCTCTTTGCCAGTGCAATAAATTTACAATAAGAAATTTGTTTGAAATACAGATTTCAAATTCTAAAAGGGCTTTTTTTAAACTGATATTTTAGTAGTATTTATTTTTATTTATTTATTTATTACTTTATTTTTTCCATATAAATAAAAAATATTAAAAAAGTTTTGAAGACAAATTTTCGTCTTAGTCAAACCCTGACTATAGCACGGGAACCTGGGGCCCCTGCCCTGAGTACCAAGATAAAGCACTAAACTCCTTAAAAATGCATCAATTTTTTTTTTTTTTTTTTTTTTTTTTTTTTTTTTTAAGAAGTAATTTAAATAAAATATTTAAAAGGCAGTTTCGTTTTTAAAGAACTTTTATACCTCTTTTATTATTATTATTATTATTATTATTATTATCTATTAATTTTCCTAACAAAAAGAAAAGGGGGGGGGGGTTGCTGTTTTTTAATAAAACTTTTTATCTGGTCTATTTTTTAAAATCTCTATGTAGTGTATTAATTCCTAAATTGCAGTTAGTTTAATAAAATATGGAAAGAAATATTTAGGAGGGCGTTGTTTTTGTCATTTGAAGCATCTTTGCATTAAAGGAATTTTAAAAAGAAATATATTTAACGAATTTAAACAAGTTTAAAAAATAATTAAAATTTAAAGGAAATAATTTTTCTTTTACTATTTAAATATAAAAACTAGTTGGCATAGGTGGACTCTGCTCAGTTCCCCATCATATTTATGTTCTCATAAATTTCTAGTTTGAGAGATATAATCATGTTAAAAGAAATGAATTTGACAAAAGCTTGATACAGTGACAGAATGAAAACCCCGCCTAATAGGCTATCCACCGTTCACTTCGATATATTTATCTTATTCAAATCTATTAATTTATTTTATCAGGGTCTATTCCGTTGTTTAGTTTTCATGCTACTATTTCCAATGCAATAATCCTCAGAATTCATATTTATATGAAAAATTTACAATTTCGCTATCTTGGTAAAATCGTAAATTACGAATAATTTACGAAATTTTCCTATTAGAATATTTGCATTCAATCATGTTCAAACAAATATCATAAATGTAATTTTGAAGTTGTCTAATGTATTTATGAGCCTCAAAATGAAAGTTTATGCTCAATTTTACCTTACTCTGGCATGTTAAGTAAATCGTAAATTCCAAATAACTTACGAATTTTTTTAAATTGGAAAATTCATAGTCTATGATATTCATGCCAGTATCCTAAATAATATTTCAAAAGTGGTTTGAGATCTTTACGATGAAAATATCCCTCAAGATTGACGTTTATGTGAAATTTTGCTCTATGCTGCCATGTTAAGAAATTCGTAAATTTCCAATAACTTACGAAATTTTTATATTGGAAAATTTATAGTCATTAATGTTCATACCAGTGTCCTAAATAATATTTCAAAAGTAGTCTGACATCTTTACGATGAAAATATCTCTCAAAATTGACGTTTATGTGAAATTTTGCCCTATACTGCCATGTTAAGAAATTCGTAAATTTCCAATACCTTGCGAAATTTTCAAAGTAGCATATTTATAGTTACTGATGTTCCTTCCGGCATCAAAACTGATATTTTAAAACTGGTCTGACATTTTTACAGTAAAAAGTTTCCATTTAATGCACGTTTAAGTGAATTTTTGTCCTATTCTCCCATGTTAAGAAAATCGTAAATTTCTAATAACTTACGAAGTTTTTAAATTCGAATGTTGCAAATAAATAGGGTTCTTGCCAGTGTCGAAAGTAATATTTTAAAACTGATCTGACCTCTCTGCGACAATTTGTTTTTGAGATATCGTGTACACAGACTAACAAACTAACGGACTGACACACTATCAGACTAACAGACTCACAGGCTAACAGACACCCTACAGACAGACACCATAAAAATTTTGTTATTTTCGGATTCCTCACACCTGAAAACGAGTAAAAAAGTCAAAAAACCGAGGTCGAAAATTTTCACGATTACCTAAGTTCCCCATACCTATAGTATGATGGGGAACTAATAAATATTTTACATATTTAAAAATTCTATTATAAATTTTTATTATAATCCACTTAAAAAAAAAAAAAAAAAAAACAGCTAAGTAAATTAAAATAAACTTTTTAACAGATTAAAAAAAAAAAAAGGGCAATACATTTAAGATTGTATTAAAGATAGAAAATGGCAGTTTCGTTTTTAATTTTTTTTTTTTTTTTAATTATCTATTAATTTTTCTAAAAAAAAAAAAAAAAAAAAAAAAAAAAGTTATTTTTTACTAAAACTTTTTACCTGGTCAGTTTTTCAAATTCTCTTTGTAGTCTATCAATCCATAAATCGCATCTATTGTAATAAAATATGGAAAGAAATATTGGGATGTTTTTATCATTTGAAACATCTTTGCATTAAAGGAATTTTAAAAAGAAGTAATTTAAACATATTTAACAAATTTAAATAAGTTTAAATAATAATTAAAATTTAAATAAAATAATTTTTGTTTACTATTTAAACATAAAAATAAGAATAAATCTGAACTGATAAGTATAAAGGATTTAAGTCCGTATTCTTGATTTTTCAGAAAACGAAAAATAAAATTAAACTGTCTAAAAACAAATCAGAAGAATCGATTAGGGAAAAGGGATTATGTTGATTTACACCCTTTATACCATTCAGTGATTGTCATTCTTCATTTAAAAACAGGAAAAAACTGAATTAAATATTTTATACCATACATGAATGGTAAATTTCTGATTTGAACCTTTTTTTTACCAATCGATTTTCTCAAAGACTAAATGACATAGACTTAAATCCTTTATACCAATCGATTGAGAATTTTTTTCTGAGTCTGACTATGTACTTAACTCAAAATCGACATTTTCGGACTTAAACCCTTTATACTTATCAGTACAGAAATATCTTACATATTTAAAAATTCTAATATAAATTTTTTATTGTAACCCACTTTTTTTTATTTTTTTTTTTTTTTAACCTAAATAAAGTAAAATAAACTGTTTAATAAATGAAAAAAAAAAAAAAAAAAAAAAAGAAGAAGAAGAAGAAATGCAATAAATTTAAATTTGTATTCAAGATATTTTAAGAAAAATGGCAGTTTCATTTTTAAAGAATTTTTTAATTATCTATTAATTTTCCTTAAAAAAAAGTTGCTATTTTTTAATAAAACATTTTACCTGGTCTATTTTTGAAATTCTCTTTGTAGTCTATTAATTCATAAATTGCAATTATCGTAATAAAATATGGAAAGAAATATTTAGGGGAGGGAGGGGGGGGGGGGGTGTTTTTGTCATTTGAAACATTTTTGCATTAAAGGAATTTTTAAAAGAAGTAATTTAAATAACACATTTAACAAATTTAAACAAGTATAAATAATAATTAAAATTTAAATAAAATAATTTTTGTTTACTATTTAAACATAAAAATAAATATTTTACATTTTTTAAATTTGTATTTTAACTCAAGTTTTTTTTTTTTTTTAAAGCTAAGTAAAAATAATAATAAACTGTATAAGCAACGAGAGAGTGATAAATGGTAACCATCGAGAAGGTTCAAGATGAGTCATGTGACATGCTCTCCTTGCACCTGCGTATTCGGTGGTTCCCTTTGTAACAGCGTATTTTCAGTAAATTTCTATGGCAACGATTTGGATATTGTTCTTCGCATAAGTCATAACCGCCAATGTTTTTGTTTACTTACGTAGTTTAATATTCTTTTGTTTTAAATCATTTTGATTTTAATTTTACTTCTTTCTTATTTCGTGTAGTTGAACTTTAACCGACAAAATGCTTGAAAAAAGTTGAAAAATTATTATTTGTTGTTAAATTTAGCTTTTAAAAGTTTAAATTTTCTTTTATAAACACTTTTAAACTTTGTTGGGAAACGATGAAAAAAGAGGTATTTTATTATTTATTAAAATGAGAAATATGTGTAAAATTATTTTAAAAACAATTTATTTCGGTTATAGGACTGTCATGTTACCTAATAATAATGATAATTTGTCGAACTGATATTTTAAATGCCAAAATAGCGATAAAGGGCCAAACACAGCATCCTATTGGAGCATGTCATGTGATTCATCTTGAACCACGGAAAGCTAATTCTTTTTCCATTGAATCAGCACTCTAATTTATATATCTCGTTGTGTATAAGAGGTTTAAAAAAAAAAAAAAAAAAAAAAAAAATGCAATAAATTTAAATCTGTATTGAAGATATTTCAAGGAAATGGCAGTTTCGTCTTTAAAAAAATTTTTTTAGTTAATTTTTTAAAATTTTCTATTAATTTCCTAAAAATAAAGTTACTGTTACAAAAAAAAAAAAAAAAAAAAAAATTGTAATTCAATTCAGTATGAAGTACCACACACATCTAACGCATAAACATAAATGGTAAACAATCTTACAACCCTTCAGAAGTGTAGCAGTGCATCGCTAAATTACAGCATGCCGAACCTGCCAAGGCAATTTATTCAACTTTTTCGTAGAGAGCCGGCGCTGCGGCGAGGCGCTAGTTGTACTTCCATTTCTTCAATATTTTTAAGATCTTTTACATTTCTGATAAGATTGAACCATTGTTATTGCTTGATGTACAGTCGGTAACAAAAGTGTCCGAACACTAGCAAAAATTCCTATGTAAAAAAAGTACACTTCATACGGTTTTGTTAAATAAATCCTTATCGAATCCTGTTCTTAGACTGACTAAGAACAGGATTCGACAAGGATTTATTTAACAAAACCGTATGAAGTGTACTTTTTTTTCGTAGGAATTTTTGCTAGTGTTCGGACACTTTTGTTACCGACTGTAGGCTTTTAAATGAAAAATCTGTAACAAAATAATTTTATTATAAGAATGTTTTTTCTATGAAAAAAATAATTAACGAATTATTTAATTGTATAAAAATCTAATTCAAAATTATTGCATTTATTAAATACTAGCCACCTTCGGCGACCAACTGGTTCGTGATCCTTAAAGAATCCGACTTTAGGAAACTCCCGCTCGGTGGTGCCTGAGGCGCCTTTTTCCCGTTTCAGGTCTTACAACAGCTTATTGACATATAGTGAAAATAGCTTTATTGAAAAATTTAATTGCAGTAAATTCCCGCCCGGTAGTGCCTGCGGCGTCCTCTTCCAGTTTCATGATCTGAAACAGCCTGTTCGCTTACCATGTTATGATCTTTCAAATTTCTGACTTTAGCAAAGTTCCGCTCGGTGGCGCCTTATCACCGTTTTAGAACTTACAGCCCCTTCCTCGCTCATTAGAATTTAAAACATTCAAATTTTAAAATATTACAGCGCCATCTGACGGTATAAATTTCTGTAATCTACTGTTCAATTCCAAATCAACAAAGCTTTCAAATGATGTATTACTTATGAAATTATTTCAATTAGTATCTGAGATAAAAAAGAAAACCTAATCAGGACACCTTAAAACATGTAAATCAGGTGAAATATCGAATCCCGCTTTCGATAATATAAAAGTACTTTAAACTATCTTTCGAATGATGTATTAAAAATAATTTAATCATAATTAGAATCTGAAATATTGAAAATGTAAAATATTACAGCGCTATCTGGTGGTAGAAATTTCTGTAATCTATTGTTCAATTCCAAATCAACAAAGCTTTCAAATGATGTATTACTTATGAAATTATTTTAATTAGTAGCTGAGATACAAAAGAAAACCTAATCAGGAGACCTTAAAACGTGTAAATCAGGTGAAATATCGAATCCCACTTTCGATAATATAAAAGTACTTTAAAATGTCTTTCGAATGATGCATTAAAAATAATTTAATCATAATTAGAATTTGAAATATTGAAATTTTAAAATATTACAGCGCCAATTAAAATGTAATTTTTTTGTTTATTGACCGAAATCGATGAAATTTGAACTGCAAGTTTGTCTTGTGATATGACTGCTGTATAGTAAGTTTTGTGTGCGACAAAAGAAAATTGCAGAATTTTGAAATTTACAATTATTAATCGCAGTCAAAAAACGCGTGACCTGAATCAGTAGAATATATCTTTCTTTCGCTCCACTTTCGAAATATTGTCTGTGAAGTTAAAAGAGAATTGCCATGGTAACCAATATACCAAGTATTGTTCGACTCGGAAACGCGATAAGCGTTCTTAATCAGCGTTTCAAACTCTTATGAGAAAGTACACGGATGCAAAAAATTAAAAAGACTGACTTTTTCAATAACTGATTCAGTTTTTGAAACAAACTCTCAATCTTTTGAGATCTGATTCGTCTAATCGGTATATGTATATATAAGAAATGATTTATCTCTAAAATATTTTGAGTTATAAAATGTTTTGTAAAAAAATCGATGTTTCGTGAAATCTAAAAATATAGATCGCTAATCCCAGGGATGGAACACGGGCGCAGAATTCATACCGGAATGTGTTTAAGAAATTTCTCTAGTTATAATATCATTGATTTAAGAGGTAGAAAATTTTCTTACATTGATAGTGGTATGAATTCTGCGCCCGTGTTCCATCCCTGTAATCCGTATTTTGTTGAAATTTTTATATGGTTCGAAAAAAGATTAAATGACCTTTCAAAATATACCGGTTCTTAAGAAATGAGATTATTACACTTTCGTACAGGGCGTTTCAAAAAAGACGATCGAGAAAAAGAGAAATTTTGGACCCTTTTTAAAACTTTTTTTTTTAAATATAAAAATCCGTATTAAATTTTTTTTTTTTGTACCGTAAGAATTGGTAATAAATGCTCTTTCTCGTGATACAGGCCTATTTTCAATATCTGGAACCGTTTAGCTGGGATGGCTTTACAAAAACACGCGAAATTTTCTTTCTCTGCTTTTTCTCTTGAGGAACATGGTTCAGGGGGAAAATTACGGTCGCTTGGCTTTTTGAATCGTTTTTTGATTAGACATAGGTTGACGTTTTAATTAATATCTCCGGATCTAATTAAAATTTTTAATTTTTTTTGCACTATGCACTCGGAAAGGCTTCTGAGCCTCCGCATGTCAAATTTTGTACTTCTGCGTTCAGTAGGGGCTGAACGTATAGATGCACAGACAGACAGACATCTTCTTTTATTATTATAGATAACGCTACTCAGAAAGATTTGTTTTCAAGAAATTCTTAAACGTATTGAAGTGATTTTTAAAGTGATTTTTAAATAACTTGCATTTGGAGGGGAAGGTTGTTGCTCGCCAAATCGCATACCTTTTTCTCTTTTTTGCGCCAAATATTCATATATATATATATATATATATATTTGTAGACTTTTTAGTGATGGGACTAGTGATAGTATATGTAGCGGCTTTATTTAGTGGGATTCCGACGATAAATTTGACTGATCTTGTATTATCTATGTAAGTAGTATCTCTGTAATTTTTTTCACAATATTCTGAGTATGCACTTTAAGAAGACCTTCCTTGTCAGTACTATTGTTTCGGCTTTAAATAAAAAAATCTTTATTAAAGTACTTTTAATATTAAAAGATTTTATTTTTTATGAAAGCTATTTTTTTTTTTTTTTTTTTAAAGCTAGTTAAAAAATCATTTTATAAAATTTTCTAATTAAAAAAAAAATAATTTATTTATTAAAAATATAATTTTTTTATAATTAAATTAGTTGAAATTACTTAATACTATTGTTCGGACTTTTAATTAAAAGGCCAATTTCAGTTGCTGAGTGGTTCTGCTCTCCAAGCTGATAGATTGGAATTGCCGGGTTCCATCCAAGTTCGCGCATTTTGATCTAGACGTTCAGAATTTGTCATTGTTTTCACCTAAAATCGCGTATATACAGGCCAAGGCTCTTTAGAAAGAACTCTCATGGAAGACATTTCACCCAGGCTTAGGACCCTCATGTTGTCAATCGGCTTTAACACTTAATGCACAACCACCAAAATATTTTTAATTAAAAAACTTTTTTATGTATAAATTATTGTATATAAAAAATATTAATTAGAAACATCATCTAATAATATATTCTAATTTAAAATAATTTAATTATTAAAAATACAAATTTTTAATAAATCAGACTGCTTAATACTATTGTTTGAGCTTTAAAAGGAAAAATATAATTCAAAATGAATAAACATAAAACATATTTTTCTATAATTGATTATGGAAATAAGGATTTAAATAAAATTATTTAATTAAAAAAATTCTAATAGAAAGACTAAATTGCTTATCTAAGAACTAAATGAATTTTTAAAAATATAAATTTTAATAATTAAATTAGCTGAGATTGCTCAATAAAATTGTTTCTGCTTTCAATAGAACAATTTATTTTTTTAAAAACTTCTAATATTAAAAGATTTTATTTTTTTATGATTGCTTATATATATATATATATATATATATATATATATATATATATATATATATATACATATATATAAAGAGGCTAGTTAATACATATACGTATGTATTATTTTGATAGAATGACTTTTTTTAAATTTTGATTTAAACTTAATTTTTTTTTTTTTTTTAATATTTTATTCTGCGTGAAATTCATTAAATTTCAGTCTGTTTTTTTTAAAAAAAGCGTTTGAAATGGCAGACTGAAATTTAGTGAATTTGACACATGATAAAATATTAAAAATATTTAAAAGTTTAAATCAAAATTTTCAAAAAGTCATTCGATCAAAATAATACATACGTCTATGCAGAATGTATTTTTTAATCTTAACTCTGTTTTTCTGTCCAGGAATACATCAGAACTTCACACTACAAACATGAAAAAAGTCTTTTTTTTTTTTTTTTTTTTTTTTTTGACAAAAGAATTTGTTTTAAAAGAAAATGGAAAAAGCCATGCGATTTTATGGTAACTGAACTAGTATGTCTAATTACGTATATGAAAGTAAAAACTTTTTTTTTTTAAATCTAATGTCAGAAAGTATCCCGAAATTCAGCTTCTCGTTTGAGAACAGCCTTGCAATTAAAAATATAAAGTGAAATTAAGGTGTCTATGGGAGTGGGGGGAGTGATAATCATTAAAAGAAAAAATACAGACAATCACATATAATACATATGTGTAACAATGTTTACTCATAAAATTTGCACATAGTTATGGTTTCACGTCCTTATAATTTGTACAAAATAAATGTATTAAAATGCGATTCATAGAAATAAGTCTCACAGAACGTAATGTTTTAGAATTATTTTTGGTGTCCCTGTACATAAACCACCGGTTGTATTTATTCCATTTTAAATTGGGAACATCCTCACAGGCAGATGGACAGAAAGACAGACATATAGACTAATTCACATAATAATCTCTCTTAAACATCGTTAGAAAGTGTTAAAAACGATGCATGCACACGAAAATGCAGTTCCACCATACAACATTCTATGCAAAGCTTTTCTTTTTCTTATACATATATATATATATATATTGTGTGCGTGTGCGTATGTAATGTTAATGTCAATTTCATTATGATTTGCGCGAAATAAAAGTGTTAAAATATGATTTATATAAATAACTCTCATACGATGCAACGTTTTGAAATTCTTTCTGGTGTTCCTGTAGACAAACCAAAGGCAGTATTTAGCCCATTTTCAATCCCATAGTGAAAATCCCATAGTGAACTTGAAAACATATATCAGTTTCAAGGAATTCCATATTCCATGAAGGGAATTAGACAGCAGACAAACGGACAGACAGACAAATAAAGTCATGAAGTGTGTGTATCTCGCATAACTCTAAAATGGTTGGGACGTTGCAAATTGGTACATAGATTTGTTATAACATCTAGCTGTGCACCTCCCTTTTGGCATTTCTGTGACTTTCCGTTTTGGAAATATTTACGAAAATTATATTCATAAGGAACCAAAAAATACAAAGGTTTTGGCCATTATATATGACCTCATGATAGAGATTACAAAAGAAGCTAATGATAGAACCCGTAATGCAATCGTTATGAAACCTTTCGACATTTTTGTGTGTAGAAAGTAATTCTTAAGGACATAAGTAGGTTCTAGTCAACGAATGCACTTTATCTAATGAATAGTCAGAGAGCCCGTAATGATATTGTTATGAAAGTTGTCGGAATTTTTGCGTGTGGAAAATAATTCGTAAAGAGATAAGCAGGTTCTAGTCGATTAATGCACTTTATTTAATAAATATCCAGGAAACAGTTGAATAAAATTCTTTTTTTGGCCAAAAAAATCAATAATCAATGAATATTCTAGAAACAATCCAATAAAACCGTCATTCTTAATACAGAAATCAAATAAACATTGTTAAATACGCTACATAGCAGACATTTTTCTAATTCACAAACAACCGAAAATTTCGAAGTCTGGATGGAATTTGAAATCATCGAGAGTATTGCCATAGTGGTTTATAGAATTTTCGAGGTAGTTCTGCGCTAGAAACTAATGAATCATTACAAAAAATTCCAGAACTTGAAGCCTATTGAAGTTAGAGCTCCCTAACTTTGGAAATTTTAAACTGCAGGGGCGAGGCGTGGTTCATAAAACTATGAGTAGTGTAAAAAGGGTGATTCTGCGCCACGGTGGAGGGACGGAGGGACGATGAGGGTCGCGCGGAGCCACGGAGCTGCCACTCCGCGCCTCCACCCTGGCCCTCATCATCCCTCCGCGCCACCACCGTGTCGCAGAATGCACCCTTTTTTGCACTACTTAACCATCATCTTGGACGATGGTTCTGTTGCCATTTAAAGATTGTAAAGTATTTAAACTTTTTGCGCATTTTAAAATGAATTTCGGGACTTAGTACTTTTCGCGATGGACAGGGAATTTAATTGAATAAACAAAGGTAGATGAGTATTATATAATTTTTGTGTGTAATTTAGTTATCCGTACCCAACATGCACTATAAAGAAATTTTGCGAAATTTCTTCTTTAAGGGGAGAGGAGACTAAAACCACGTTTTCAAACTTAACTCTGCTCCAAATTATCTCTGGGAGACAATTTTTTGTGTGTCAGTTGGTTTGTGCACCCAACATGCATTATAAAGCGATTTTGTCAAATTATCCACTCCCCATCATATGGGGCGGGCGAGGCAAAAAACACGTTTTTAAGTTTGATTCTGCTACAAATTACTTCAGGATAGCCAATTTTAGTGTGTGGGTGTTGGTTAAGTTTACGCAGTATGCACTTTGATGGGATTTTGCAAAATTTCTAACTTCACCCGCGGGTCAAACGTCAACATGGCAGCACAGTTTATAGAAAGATGCTTTATGCCATAAGACCCGAATTAAATTCTTATTCCAGGCAAAGACAGTTTTTGATATTGTTCAGATTAATTCCTTCAAAATATGTTATTTATAGGATCACTTCCATTTGAAGTAATTATGATTATATTCATATTGAAATCTATTATGTTCATACTGCCTGTCAGTATTAACAGTCAACAAAAGTATTATTGAAGCAGACAGGTGCAAAATAATAATTTTGAAACAATTTTGTATAGTTTTATAATTATTATGAAGTTATTATTATTCGGAAGTTATAATGACAAGTTTTCAAGTTATCGACCGATTTCAAGTGGCCGCCATTTTGAAATAAAATGCCTGATCAAGTTAATAATTTTGATTGAGATCCCATTTGGGCTATGCATACACCAAAATTTAAGAAAATCTTTTCTTAATACGTTTGTAAGGGGCGATTTTGAAATATTCAAGTGGCCGTTATTTGGAGATAAAATAACTTACCCAAGATGTATCTATGATAAATCCACTGTCCAGTTTTGATTTGGATTGATTCAATATTTCAAAAGTTCTTGAGATGACAATTTTCAAGTTTACCTCGTTATTTCAAGTGGTTCCCATTTTGAAACAAGATATTGGATCAAGTTGATTAACAAACTTGGTTACGACCTTGATGTGGGCTATTTAAATACATATATGGAATGTGAAGCAACCCGATCTATAAATACATATTTTATGTGAATTTCGAACTTTCAAGTAATCGCCATTTGATGATAAATTGGAGGATCATGTTAACTTATCCTTCTGAGATAAGTCCATTGTCCAACTTTGGTTCAAAAATCAGTATTTCGAAAGTTATCGTGACAGCAAATTTTCAACTGGGCACTGATTTCAAGTGGCCGTTATTTTGAAACTAGATGACGATATCAAATTGATTAATTGGTTGGCAGCTGATACCCTAAACCCTAATATGGGATATGTGTATATTAAATTTTAAGAAAATCTGTTCTTAAATACGTTTCTTACGAAGTGAGTTTGAAATTTTCAAGTGCCGACACTTGGAGGGGGGGGGATGGCATAGCAACTTAGATAACGAATTCTTCATGATATTTATAAGATAAGTCCAACTTTGGTTCCAATCGGTTCAGTATTTCGGAAGTTATCCTGAACAAAATTTCCATTATATATATACTAAGAGACAAAATAATAATAATAAGGCCACCCTTGGATATTTTCTTTTCTTCTTCAGTAACCGCCAAATTTATCATTTGAAAAGTTAATTTTTGAACAAGTTTTATTACGCCGTCCTCCCCGTAAAATTTAAGATTAAGCCAAGTTTTCAAAACAAAAAGCAGTAGTTAGGAAAATTGTAATTTTGAAAAGTATTTTAAAAATGGCAAGGATAAGACAATTAACGCTAACAGAAAAAATGTTTCAATGTGAGAGACGGCAAAATAATTAAAGGTTAACGAGTCATCAATGAGGAGGGGGGTGGGGGGACACGTTTTCAAGACTACCTCTGCTCCAGACTATCTTAAAAAAGCTATTTTTGTGTGTAATTTAGTTATCCGTACCCAACATGCACTATAAAGAAATTTTGCGAAATTTCTTCTTTAAGGGGAGAGGAGACTAAAACCACGTTTTCAAACTTAACTCTGCTCCAAATTATCTCTGGGAGACAATTTTTTGTGTGTCAGTTGGTTTGTGCACCCAACATGCATTATAAAGCGATTTTGTCAAATTATCCACTCCCCATCATATGGGGCGGGCGAGGCAAAAAACACGTTTTTAAGTTTGATTCTGCTACAAATTACTTCAGGATAGCCAATTTTAGTGTGTGGGTGTTGGTTAAGTTTACGCAGTATGCACTTTGATGGGATTTTGCAAAATTTCTAACTTCACCCGCGGGTCAAACGTCAACATGGCAGCACAGTTTATAGAAAGATGCTTTATGCCATAAGACCCGAATTAAATTCTTATTCCAGGCAAAGACAGTTTTTGATATTGTTCAGATTAATTCCTTCAAAATATGTTATTTATAGGATCACTTCCATTTGAAGTAATTATGATTATATTCATATTGAAATCTATTATGTTCATACTGCCTGTCAGTATTAACAGTCAACAAAAGTATTATTGAAGCAGACAGGTGCAAAATAATAATTTTGAAACAATTTTGTATAGTTTTATAATTATTATGAAATTTTGTGTCCTCGGAAATGTCCTTATTTTTTTAAAAAAACATCCACATTTTTCTCATGGAAATGAGAACAATGCACAATTTGTTCTCATTTTGCATCGAAAAAATCTGATCACGCTATTGTAAAGAATGTGTTACAAAACTCCATTAAAATTGAGAAAGGGTTTACAATTCTGGCTATCCTGAAACAATATTTTCCTCAAATTTTGATGGCTAATTTCGCCAAGCTGCCAAGTTTATAGCCAGTACAGATGTTGATCTTGCCATCGATTTTGGCGATTTGGTGAGTGAATTTGGCGAAAATTTTTAGTTTAGGGCTGTCGAAGTTTAGAAGCTCTAACTTCAGTAAGAACACAGTCCTAGAATTCATTAATTCAGAGCGCAGAACTAAATTCTTCAAATTTTTTATAAATTACTAACAAGACTGTAAAAAAAGAAAAGTTATTATTGATGATTATAGACTAGAACTTGCCTGTATCTTTACGTGCTATTTTCTATGCGCTTCAACATTAAAAGTGGAAACAGTTGGTAATTTTTACATTCCCACAGAGGTGGGGATTGACATACGATCAAATCAGGCATTCAAATGCGGCGAAAAGTTGTAGTTTAGCAGTGGCGAAGCGTCCATGGAAGTGATGGAAGCAGCGCTTCCCCTATTTAAGATTTTAAAAAAATAATCAAGTAAGGTCGCCTCGTCGAAAGACTGGATTGATTCTTCTTCTGCTTTTGGAAGCGGGTCACTTCGGCGCTTCCATAGTAGTAGTGTAAAAAGGGTGATTCTGCGCCACGGTGGAGGGACGGAGGGACGATGAGGGTCGCGCGGAGCCACGGAGCTGCCACTCCGCGCCTCCACCCTGGCCCTCATCATCCCTCCGCGCCACCACCGTGTCGCAGAATGCACCCTTTTTTGCACTACTTAACCATCATCTTGGACGATGGTTCTGTTGCCATTTAAAGATTGTAAAGTATTTAAACTTTTTGCGCATTTTAAAATGAATTTCGGGACTTAGTACTTTTCGCGATGGACAGGGAATTTAATTGAATAAACAAAGGTAGATGAGTATTATATAATTAAAAACATTTAATGAATGGTATAGACTTTTAATATTTAGGTGTTGCCATCGGAAGAATAGAAACTTTTGAAGAGTTGTCATTCGGGTATTATAAATTGTTTACAGAATTAAATAGAAATTATCCTATGTATTTCAGGGAATTTGACAAAATAAAACAAAGGGTTGATGTGTATTATAGAATTAAAAACATTTAATGAATGGTATAGACATTAAAATTTAGATGTTCCCATTGGAAGAGTATAAATAATTTCCGGTGGGACTTAACATTTTTGACTGAACGAAACAATGAATGACTGAAGTTAATTAACATCAGTAACAATTTATGAGTATTTTAGAAACTTAGCATTTTTAGAGATTAAAAATATATTGTGTTAAGATAATAAATAAGGAATTTAAATAGGAGTTCGTACTTTTAGTGACATTATTACAAATTTATATTAGGAAATTTTTACAGAATTAAATAGAAATTTTCGTATTTTGTGGATTAACACATAGATTTAAAAGCAAAACAAATAATAAATAATTTAACATTCATTAAAAATGTAAGACACTTAAAAATTCTAACTTTATTTTAACACTAAATAAGTTTCACTTTTTAAATTTATTTAGACTATCTTAGAAATAATATTATTACATTCGTTAAAAATTGAACCCACATGCACTTTAAAAAATTACTATCATATAAATTAAACTAAATATAATAAAAATTATGTAAATTAAACTTTATACTCTCACTAAATAAGTTTAACATTTCTTTAAACTCTATCTTACATTCGTTAAAAATTTAACGGAAGTTTTTAATCAGTTAATAAATTTTGTATACAGTTATGTTATATAAACTTAATATAATAAAAATTATATAAAACACATACTGTTATTTAAGCTCTAACTTTGAAATACTATTTTTACATTCTTTAAAAATTGAACACGCATACACTTTAAAAAATTACTATCATATAAATTAAACTAAATATAATAAAAATTATGTAAATTAAACTTTATATTCACACTAAATAAGTTTAACATTTCTTTAAACTCTATCTTACATTCATTAAAAATTTAACAGAAGTTTTTAATCAGTTAATAAATTTTGTATACAGTTATGTTATATAAACTAAATATGATAAAAATTATATAAAACACATACTGTTATTTAACCTCTAACTTTGAAATACTATTTTTACATTCTTTAAAAATTGAACACACATACACTTTAAAAAATTACTATTATATAAAAGGAAACTAAATATAATAAAAATTATATAAAACACGTACTGTTATTTATGCTATAACTAAACAAATACGGTAAACAAAAGTTTCAAAATCAGTAAATGATGATATATATGTTATAAATTAAACTGAATACAATAAAAGTTATTTAAATTAAACTAAATGTAATAAAAATTATATAAATTAAACTTTATATTCTCACTAAATAAGTTTCACACTTATTTAAACTCTAACTTACATTCGTTAAAAATTGAAGACATGCACTTTAAAAAATGACTATCATATAAATTTAAAAAAAATTACTATCATATAATAATATTAATCTAAAAAATGCATAAAAAGATATATAGTAAAGTTATAAATTAAAAAAAAAAAATACTATCATATAATAATATTAATTAAAAAAAAAAAAATTACTATTATATAATAATATAAATTAAAAAAATTACTTTCATATAATAATATAAATTAAAAAAATTACTTTCATATAATAATATTAATTAAAAAAATGCATACAAAGATATACAGTAAAGTTATAAAATAAATAAATAAATAAAAAATAAAAATAAAAATAAAAATAAAATAAAAATGACTATCCTATAATAATATTAATTTAAAAATACATACAATGTTTAAAATCAACAATTAAATTTTATATACATTATAATTAACTAAACTTTATACTGTTACTATTAAATAAATTTATCCTAACACGAAAACTTTACATAAGCAAAAAAGCTATAAGTATATGAATATGTTATTTAAATTAAACATTATATTGATACTACACAAATATTATTTAACATTTATTCGAGTTTAACGCTGTAATATAATTTAAACTGTCTTAGTTGATTTAAATGAAACAGGTAAGTACTTTTAAACTTGAAATAATAAAAATAAGTTCTTTTTATAAAATAATTGATATAAACTATAATAATAAAAAGGATTAGTTATATTTAAAAACTATCAGCTACTAAAACTTATTTTGTATTAAACATTTCTAAATAAATTACATAAAAATTCAATGCATCATTTTAAATGAAAATAAGCAGTTTCCTTAAAAAACAGATAATGCGGAATATTCTATGAGTCAGTTATCACCTGCAACGGAAAACCCCTACAGCTGATGAATCATGTGTAATCCACACTATCTCATATAAAGATTAAGTTAAAATCATTAAAACAATACAGCGAATAATTAGGAAAATGCAATAATTTTTTCACAAAGCATATCATACAATGAGTTTAAACGATTATTACCTATCTATCACTTAAACGGTATTTAAATAAATAAATACATATAAAAGTAAGTTAAAAAATAAAAATTCGTTTGTGAAAGGAGTTTTATATATTGCAAAAATTAGTTTTACTCAAATAATTTCTAAACATACACAAGTTAAATGAAAACTTTTGTAGGGTAACAAAATAAAAAGTAGTTTTATTTATGCAAAATTTAGTTTTATATAAACAAAAAAGTTTATAGTGTAACAATAAAAAAAGTTTATAGTATAACAATAAAAAATTCCTTATAAGTAAATACCAATAAAAAATATTTTTTAAATTAATTTCTCTCTCTTCAATAAAACAATAAAAATTTCTTATATAACTTTCGTAAAGTTTTAATAAAATTTCTATTATAAACAAATATATTTACTAGAGTATACATATTAAGATATTACGTATAGAGTAGAGATACATATTAAGTTAAATAAATTATCAAATAGTAATAATAAATTATAAAACTTACTTAAAATTGAAGAAATTTCCCTTAGCGAAATGCAACCTTCAATCTTCCACACAAATGCGAGAAACTGTTTTATCGCTAGACGATGACTCATACAGATAAGAATGTTGAATCATACCTATCTTAGTATAATGTTGTTAGAGCTCTGTGTTTTTACAATAATATAAAATAGTTTATAGAGATCATTTATTTAATATCAGTTGTAAACTACATTTAAATAATGCAATAAGAGTTGAATTCCGCAATTAACCTATTAAAATATTGAAATATTTTTAATTTTTTTTATTTAATTTTACTTTTTTTAATTATGCTAAGAAAATAATGAGATCAAAACAGAATTATTTTACGATAAGTCGCGCTTTTTATATTTAATAAAATGTAACTATAATTTTTAATGAAAGGTTTTAAAATCACTTAATAGGATAAAATTAAAAACAGAAATCTTATTGTTTTAGTAATTATTTTCTCTAATTATAAAACTAAGTAATAAACTATCTATAAATAATAAGATACCAAGAGAGGTTTTTGTATAATAACTATATATTATTTTAATATATGCATTACATCGCAAGGTAAAATTTTCAACTTATTTATACGGATTGAAGTAATAAAAATTACTCATTTGCATATCCACTAAATTTTATAAGTTGGATATAGGATTTAAAATACTAAACAATAATCCTTATGAGAGAATTGGGATGACACTTTCACAGAAAGAAATTGTCCTTTACAATAAGATTTGCTCAGAATGTCTAAGTGAAAATAACTTACCGTGAGTCATACTGGAATCAAACAGTTGTATTCGAATTTATTGTTTTTAGTTAATGAAACTTCTAATGAGACAATTAATTTTACTAGCACATAAATGTAATTTTTTATATTATTCCTATATAGATAAAATTTTAAATAATTCATTAAGTGTTAAACTTTGCATTTAATCGATTAAATAAATAAAGTTTTACTAAAATATAAGTGTAATTTTTAATGAACGGTTTTGAAATCACTTTAACTTTATAAGAAAAAACTAAAAAGAGGTTTTAAAATTACTTAATAGGATAAAATTAAAAATCTTATTGTTTTTAGCAATTATTTTATCTAGTTGTAAACTATATATTATTATTTTAATATACGCCTTATACTTAAGTCAGTTTTAGAGAAAAAATCCCAACGGGTAGGTTGATGAGTTGGAATATTCTATTATACTTAAAGAATCCAGGTACGGAAAAACAGGCGAGATTTTCGGCTAAAACTCCAAAGCAGTTGACGGTAAACATAGCACACCGTAAAACAACCTACTCACACGACAGCCAAACTAAGAATGAAGGGAAACGTTGAGTTGTAACACCTTATCTACTAGAGATAAGGGGGAATTCCCCATGACTCACCCCTCGTTCGTTCATGTACACCATCTTACGAGAAAGTTCGTGAAGGATCGGTGAGGAGTTTGAATAATTTGCATAACCGCTAAATTGTATAAGTGAGAATCTTTTAATGTGAGTATTATAGTAATGATAAATTTATTTCATAATCGATAACTCATCAGGTTCACACCTTATATAAAATAATACTATATTTAAAAGTTTTACTGTACAATAAACATTCACATATGGATATTCATAAGGGATAAGACTATATGAGGATCCTATAAGCGAAATGCATGAGAGTCTTTCTAAGGAATCCTATTGCATATTTAAGCAGGTTTTAGAGAAAACCATGAAATACTCCAGTCGAGTAGGTTGATGAAATGGCATCGAACCCAACACTTCCCCTTTTACCATAGAATCGTGCACTAATCACAAGGTTAATGAGTCATGCAGTTGTATTGAAACTTATTGATTACAAGTCTAAACTTATACCATTAAATATTTAACTGTTGGTTCTATAAGTGGATTGCTCTGTGTGGGAGTCTTTCTATAGTTAAGCGAGTTTTAGTGAAAACCAAGAAAAACTACAAACGGGTAGATTGTTAAGTTGAATTCGAACCTAGCATTACACATTGAATCGTTTGATCTTCTAAAATTCTTGTAACAACATGTTTGTGAAATTTATAAGAAAATGCTTAATAGGGATTGCATGCGTTAGCTATATTAAACACTTAATTTTTAACATACATTAAGGTTAGTGGATGAGTGTCAGGTAATTCATTTAAAACAAAAATATAATAAGGGTCGATTGAAACAAAAGGTTTGCAGTTTTAGAGAAAAACCAAGAAAAAAATCCCAAAGGGTAGGCTGATGAGTTGGAATATTCTATTATACTTAAAGAATCCAGGTACGGAAAAACCGAAATACATTATGCGGAAAAACAGGCGGGATTTTCGGCTAAAACTCCAAAGCAGTGGACGGTAAACATAACACACCGTAAAACAACCTACTCACACGACGCCCAAACTAAGAATGAAGGGAAACGTTGAGTTGTAACACCTTATCTACTAGAGATAAGGGGGAATTCCCGGAAAAGATGATTCACCCCTGTGGATCTTCCGAGAAAGTTCGTGAAGGATCGGTGACGAGTTTGAATAATTTGCGTAACCGCTAAATTGTATAAGTGTGAATCTTTTAATGTGAGTATTATAGTAATGATAAATTTATTTCATAATCGATAACTCATCAGGTTCACACCTTTTATAAAACAATACTATATTTAAAAGTTTTACTGTACAATAAACATTCACATATGGATATTCATAAGGGATAAGACTATATGAGGATCCTATAAGCGAAATGCATGAGAGTCTTTCTAAGGAATCCTATTGCATATTTAGGCAGGTTTTCATTTAAAACAAAACTATAATAAGGGTCGATTGAAACAAAGGGTTTGTAGGTTATAATTATAGGATAAAACGTTATGTGTTTCGAAAACCCTTCATCAAGATTGGAACAACCGTTTCGAATGATACTCGCCCTTCATTAGATAGACTTAAACTTTTATTTTCACAGAATGAAACAAAACGATAGTGGATTTACAGTTATTGAAACCCCAACTTATAAATAATTCGACTTTCATTAAAAATGCAACTCGCATATACACATTGAAACAATCAATAAATTTTATATTATCACAATGCATTAAATAAGTTTCCCGTTTAACATTCAAGATGAATTTATTTTTACATTAATTAAGAATTGAACACATATTAATTTTTAAAATAACTATTTTCTTAAAAAGTTTTGAAACAGCTAATAAAATTTATAAGCTTTTACAATTAAATAAATTTAGCATATAAGAAAGTTTTACATCACTCGGTAAAATTTTATATATAGGCAATAAAAGTGATACACATTATAAACTCATAAAATAAATTTCACACTTAACATTTAAACTCTAACCAATCAATCTTAAAGTAATTTTTTATCTTTTGTACATAATCTTAAACCTTTTGTTTCTATTGTAAAGTGAAGTATGACTCATGCTTTAATTAAAATCTCTAATCAAAATTATGAGAAAGTAAAGTTTAGGAAACACCTATGTATTATAAGTAAATTAATAAAGTATAAAATTCATGTTTTTTCAGTTAAGTAAAAAAAGTTATACAATTAATTTTACAGAGTACTTAAAAAATAATGTATAATTAAGTTTAAGATTTTTTTTTTTTTTTTTTTTTTTTCTATAGTATGTATATATAAATTTTTAGTTAAAAAGTTTTTATTAAAATACAATATTCAAAGTTTTGTACGATATTAATTTACGTTGCATCTAAAACTTTAAATATATAGAAACAATTGTACATTTGGTTTTGTCTGAAGCATATATAAATAATAAAATCTTATTCAGTTTAGTTTTTAAAACACCATAAAGATTTCAGACACACATATTTTTATATTGTTTAAATAAAATTTTTAAAATGAAACAATATTAATGTTATAAAATAATACACTCAGCATGACTCACCGAGTGTGCTATTCCATCAAATTATTCCGCATACATCTAATAACATGTCTGACTTAACTATATACTGAATTACCATTATTTCAGAAAAAGTTGGGACTTACCTTAAAACACGTCCTACACCCTTGACAGACTTGAAGAAAATGAATGATACGAGACATTCTTATCAGCGACGCCAGGTCACGAGGTCAGTGACGTCACGAATGATGTGATTGGCTATGCTCAGTCACGTGATCATGACGTCATCTTCTCGTCAATGATGTCACCGATTGCTTATCAGCTAGCACAACGCGCGGAAATGTCCTTCAGTACGCAGTGAAAAATATTCAAAGTCTACGGGACATTACTCGAAACGATTCCATTGTCTTATACGGTAAATTGAAATATAACACGCGGAAAAAAGATCGACATATACCGGAGAAACTATGCATACTGCCCGATGAAAATAAGCCGCACAACTAAGCAGATGCTACCAGGATGAGAGTCAAAATCCAACTGAATTCAAACAATATGACAAGGTCTATAAATCTCCCGTGTTGATTAGACGGTTTTGATGAGTGGGTTTTCCCCCACACCTAAGCAGAATGGAGAAGTCATAGGTTTTCCCTCACCTATCTCTTAACCCTCACCTATCTCTCCCTCACCTATCTTAATTAAGAGATAGGTGAGGGAAAACCTATGACTTCTCCATTCTGCTTAGGTGTGGGGGAAAACCCACTCATCAAAACCGTCTAATCAACACGGGAGATTTATAGACCTTGTCATATTGTTTGAATTCAGTTGGATTTTGACTCTCATCCTGGTAGCATCTGCTTAGCTGTGCGGCTTATTTTCATCGGGCAGTATGCATAGTTTCTCCGGTATATGTCGATCTTTTTTCCGCGTGTTATATTTCAATTTACCGTATAAGACAATGGAATCGTTTCGAGTAATGTCCCGTAGACTTTGAATATTTTTCACTGCGTACTGAAGGACATTTCCGCGCGTTGTGCTAGCTGATAAGCAATCGGTGACATCATTGACGAGAAGATGACGTCATGATCACGTGACTGAGCATAGCCAAACACATCATTCGTGACGTCACTGACCTCGTGACCTGGCGTCGCTGATAAGAATGTCTCGTATCATTCATTTTCTTCAAGTCTGTCAAGGGTGTAGGACGTGTTTTAAGGTAAGTCCCAACTTTTTCTGAAATAATGGTAATTCAGTATATAGTTAAGTCAGACATGTTATTAGATGTATGCGGAATAATTTGATGGAATAGCACACTCGGTGAGTCATGCTGAGTGTATTATTTTATAACATTAATATTGTTTCATTTTAAAAATTTTATTTAAACAATATAAAAATATGTGTGTCTGAAATCTTTACGGTGTTTTAAAAACTAAACTGAATAAGATTTTATTATTTATATATGCTTCAGACAAAACCAATGTACAATTGTTTCTATATATTTAAAGTTTTAGATGCAATGTAAATTAATATCGTACAAAACTTTGAATATTGTATTTTAATAAAAACTTTCTAACTAAAAATTTATATATACATACTATAGAAAAAAAAAAAAATTCTTAAACTTAATTATACATTATTTTTTAAGTACTCTGTAAAATTAATTGTATAACTTTTTTTACTTAACTGAAAAAACATGAATATTTATACTTTATTAATTTACTTATAATACATAGGTGTTTCCTAAACTTTACTTTCTCCTAATTTTGATTAGAGATTTTAATTAAAGCATGAGTCATACTTCACTTTACAATAGAAACAAAAGGTTTAAGATTATGTACAAAAGATAAAAAATTACTTTAAGATTGATTGGTTAGAGTTTAAATGTTAAGTGTGAAATTTATTTTATGAGTTTATAATGTGTATCACTTTTATTGCCTATATATAAAATTTTACCGAGTGATGTAAAACTTTCTTATATGCTAAATTTATTTAATTGTAAAAGCTTATAAATTTCATTAGCTGTTTCAAAACTTTTTAAAAAAATAGTTATTTTAAAAATTAATATGTGTTCAATTCTTAATTAATGTAAAAATAAATTCATCTTGAATGTTAAACGGGAAACTTATTTAATGCATTGTGATAATATAAAATTTATTGATTGTTTCAATGTGTATATGCGAGTTGCATTTTTAATGAAAGTCGAATTATTTATAAGTTGGGGTTTCAATAACTGTAAATCCACTATCGTTTTGTTTCATTCTGTGAAAATAAAAGTTTAAGTCTATCTAATGAAGGGCGAGTATCATTCGAAACGGTTGTTCCAATCTTGATGAAGGGTTTTCGAAACACATAACGTTTTATCCTATAATTATAACCTACAAACCCTTTGTTTCAATCGACCCTTATTATAGTTTTGTTTTAAATGAAAACCTGCCTAAATATGCAATAGGATTCCTTAGAAAGACTCTCATGCATTTCGCTTATAGGATCCTCATATAGTCTTATCCCTTATGAATATCCATATGTGAATGTTTATTGTACAGTAAAACTTTTAAATATAGTATTGTTTTATAATAAGGTGTGAACCTGATGAGTTATCGATTATGAAATAAATTTATCATTACTATAATACTCACATTAAAAGATTCACACTTATACAATTTAGCGGTTACGCAAATTATTCAAACTCGTCACCGATCCTTCACGAACTTTCTCGGAAGATCCACAGGGGTGAGTCATCTTTTCCGGGAATTCCCCCTTATCTCTAGTAGATAAGGTGTTACAACTCAACGTTTCCCTTCATTCTTAGTTTGGGCGTCGTGTGAGTAGGTTGTTTTACGGTGTGTTATGTTTACCGTCCACTGCTTTGGAGTTTTAGCCGAAAATCCCGCCTGTTTTTCCGCATAATGTATTTCGGTTTTTCCGTACCTGGATTCTTTAAGTATAATAGAATATTCCAACTCATCAGCCTACCCTTTGGGATTTTTTTCTTGGTTTTTCTCTAAAACTGCAAACCCTTTGTTTCAATCGACCCTTATTATATTTTTGTTTTAAATGAATTACCTGACACTCATCCACTAACCTTAATGTATGTTAAAAATTAAGTGTTTAATATAGCTAACGCATGCAATCCCTATTAAGCATTTTCTTATAAATTTCACAAACATGTTGTTACAAGAATTTTAGAAGATTAAACGATTCAATGTGTAATGCTAGGTTCGAATTCAACTTAACAATCTACCCGTTTGTAGTTTTTCTTGGTTTTCACTAAAACTCGCTTAACTATAGAAAGACTCCCACACAGAGCAATCCACTTATAGAACCAACAGTTAAATATTTAATGGTATAAGTTTAGACTTGTAATCAATAAGTTTCAATACAACTGCATGACTCATTAACCTTGTGATTAGTGCGCGATTCTATGGTAAAAGGGGAAGTGTTGGGTTCGATGCCATTTCATCAACCTACTCGACTGGAGTATTTCATGGTTTTCTCTAAAACCTGCTTAAATATGCAATAGGATTCCTTAGAAAGACTCTCATGCATTTCGCTTATAGGATCCTCATATAGTCTTATCCCTTATGAATATCCATATGTGAATGTTTATTGTACAGTAAAACTTTTAAATATAGTATTATTTTATATAAGGTGTGAACCTGATGAGTTATCGATTATGAAATAAATTTATCATTACTATAATACTCACATTAAAAGATTCTCACTTATACAATTTAGCGGTTATGCAAATTATTCAAACTCCTCACCGATCCTTCACGAACTTTCTCGTAAGATGGTGTACATGAACGAACGAGGGGTGAGTCATGGGGAATTCCCCCTTATCTCTAGTAGATAAGGTGTTACAACTCAACGTTTCCCTTCATTCTTAGTTTGGCTGTCGTGTGAGTAGGTTGTTTTACGGTGTGCTATGTTTACCGTCAACTGCTTTGGAGTTTTAGCCGAAAATCTCGCCTGTTTTTCCGTACCTGGATTCTTTAAGTATAATAGAATATTCCAACTCATCAACCTACCCGTTGGGATTTTTTCTCTAAAACTGACTTAAGTATAACGCGTATATTAAAATAATAATATATAGTTTACAACTAGATAAAATAATTGCTAAAAACAATAAGATTTTTAATTTTATCCTATTAAGTAATTTTAAAACCTCTTTTTAGTTTTTTCTTATAAAGTTAAAGTGATTTCAAAACCGTTCATTAAAAATTACACTTATATTTTAGTAAAACTTTATTTATTTAATCGATTAAATGCAAAGTTTAACACTTAATGAATTATTTAAAATTTTATCTATATAGGAATAATATAAAAAATTACATTTATGTGCTAGTAAAATTAATTGTGTCATTAGAAGTTTCATTAACTAAAAACAATAAATTCGAATACAACTGTTTGATTCCAGTATGATTCACGGTAAGTTATTTTCACTTAGACATTCTGAGCAAATCTTATTGTAAAGGACAATTTCTTTCTGTGAAAGTGTCATCCCAATTCTCTCATAAGGATTATTGTTTAGTATTTTAAATCCTATATCCAACTTATAAAATTTAGTGGATATGCAAATGAGTAATTTTTATTACTTCAATCCGTATAAATAAGTTGAAAATTTTACCTTGCGATGTAATGCATATATTAAAATAATATATAGTTATTATACAAAAACCTCTCTTGGTATCTTATTATTTATAGATAGTTTATTACTTAGTTTTATAATTAGAGAAAATAATTACTAAAACAATAAGATTTCTGTTTTTAATTTTATCCTATTAAGTGATTTTAAAACCTTTCATTAAAAATTATAGTTACATTTTATTAAATATAAAAAGCGCGACTTATCGTAAAATAATTCTGTTTTGATCTCATTATTTTCTTAGCATAATTAAAAAAAGTAAAATTAAATAAAAAAAATTAAAAATATTTCAATATTTTAATAGGTTAATTGCGGAATTCAACTCTTATTGCATTATTTAAATGTAGTTTACAACTGATATTAAATAAATGATCTCTATAAACTATTTTATATTATTGTAAAAACACAGAGCTCTAACAACATTATACTAAGATAGGTATGATTCAACATTCTTATCTGTATGAGTCATCGTCTAGCGATAAAACAGTTTCTCGCATTTGTGTGGAAGATTGAAGGTTGCATTTCGCTAAGGGAAATTTCTTCAATTTTAAGTAAGTTTTATAATTTATTATTACTATTTGATAATTTATTTAACTTAATATGTATCTCTACTCTATACGTAATATCTTAATATGTATACTCTAGTAAATATATTTGTTTATAATAGAAATTTTATTAAAACTTTACGAAAGTTATATAAGAAATTTTTATTGTTTTATTGAAGAGAGAGAAATTAATTTAAAAAATATTTTTTATTGGTATTTACTTATAAGGAATTTTTTATTGTTATACTATAAACTTTTTTTATTGTTACACTATAAACTTTTTTGTTTATATAAAACTAAATTTTGCATAAATAAAACTACTTTTTATTTTGTTACCCTACAAAAGTTTTCATTTAACTTGTGTATGTTTAGAAATTATTTGAGTAAAACTAATTTTTGCAATATATAAAACTCCTTTCACAAACGAATTTTTATTTTTTAACTTACTTTTATATGTATTTATTTATTTAAATACCGTTTAAGTGATAGATAGGTAATAATCGTTTAAACTCATTGTATGATATGCTTTGTGAAAAAATTATTGCATTTTCCTAATTATTCGCTGTATTGTTTTAATGATTTTAACTTAATCTTTATATGAGATAGTGTGGATTACACATGATTCATCAGCTGTAGGGGTTTTCCGTTGCAGGTGATAACTGACTCATAGAATATTCCGCATTATCTGTTTTTTAAGGAAACTGCTTATTTTCATTTAAAATGATGCATTGAATTTTTATGTAATTTATTTAGAAATGTTTAATACAAAATAAGTTTTAGTAGCTGATAGTTTTTAAATATAACTAATCCTTTTTATTATTATAGTTTATATCAATTATTTTATAAAAAGAACTTATTTTTATTATTTCAAGTTTAAAAGTACTTACCTGTTTCATTTAAATCAACTAAGACAGTTTAAATTATATTACAGCGTTAAACTCGAATAAATGTTAAATAATATTTGTGTAGTATCAATATAATGTTTAATTTAAATAACATATTCATATACTTATAGCTTTTTTGCTTATGTAAAGTTTTCGTGTTAGGATAAATTTATTTAATAGTAACAGTATAAAGTTTAGTTAATTATAATGTATATAAAATTTAATTGTTGATTTTAAACATTGTATGTATTTTTAAATTAATATTATTATAGGATAGTCATTTTTATTTTATTTTTATTTTTATTTTTATTTATTTTATTTTTTATTTATTTATTTATTTTATAACTTTACTGTATATCTTTGTATGCATTTTTTTAATTAATATTATTATATGAAAGTAATTTTTTTAATTTATATTATTATATGAAAGTAATTTTTTTAATTTATATTATTATATAATAGTAATTTTTTTTTTTTTTTTAATTAATATTATTATATGATAGTATTTTTTTTTTTAAATTTATAACTTTACTATATATCTTTTTATGCATTTTTTAGATTAATATTATTATATGATAGTAATTTTTTTTAAATTTATATGATAGTCATTTTTTAAAGTGCATGTCTTCAATTTTTAACGAATGTAAGTTAGAGTTTAAATAAGTGTGAAACTTATTTAGTGAGAATATAAAGTTTAATTTATATAATTTTTATTATATTTAGTTTAATTTAAATAATTTTTATTGTATTCAGTTTAATTTATAACATATATATCATCATTTACTGATTTTGAAACTTTTGTTTACCGTATTTGTTTAGTTATAGCATAAATAACAGTACGTGTTTTATATAATTTTTATTATATTTAGTTTCATTTATATAATAGTAATTTTTTAAAGTGTATGTGTGTTCAATTTTTAAAGAATGTAAAAATAGTATTTCAAAGTTAGAGGTTAAATAACAGTATGTGTTTTATATAATTTTTATCATATTTAGTTTATATAACATAACTGTATACAAAATTTATTAACTGATTAAAAACTTCTGTTAAATTTTTAATGAATGTAAGATAGAGTTTAAAGAAATGTTAAACTTATTTAGTGTGAATATAAAGTTTAATTTACATAATTTTTATTATATTTAGTTTAATTTATATGATAGTAATTTTTTAAAGTGTATGCGTGTTCAATTTTTAAAGAATGTAAAAATAGTATTTCAAAGTTAGAGCTTAAATAACAGTATGTGTTTTATATAATTTTTATTATATTAAGTTTATATAACATAACTGTATACAAAATTTATTAACTGATTAAAAACTTCCGTTAAATTTTTAACGAATGTAAGATAGAGTTTAAAGAAATGTTAAACTTATTTAGTGAGAGTATAAAGTTTAATTTACATAATTTTTATTATATTTAGTTTAATTTATATGATAGTAATTTTTTAAAGTGCATGTGGGTTCAATTTTTAACGAATGTAATAATATTATTTCTAAGATAGTCTAAATAAATTTAAAAAGTGAAACTTATTTAGTGTTAAAATAAAGTTAGAATTTTTAAGTGTCTTACATTTTTAATGAATGTTAAATTATTTATTATTTGTTTTGCTTTTAAATCTATGTGTTAATCCACAAAATACGAAAATTTCTATTTAATTCTGTAAAAATTTCCTAATATAAATTTGTAATAATGTCACTAAAAGTACGAACTCCTATTTAAATTCCTTATTTATTATCTTAACACAATATATTTTTAATCTCTAAAAATGCTAAGTTTCTAAAATACTCATAAATTGTTACTGATGTTAATTAACTTCAGTCATTCATTGTTTCGTTCAGTCAAAAATGTTAAGTCCCACCGGAAATTATTTATACTCTTCCAATGGGAACATCTAAATTTTAATGTCTATACCATTCATTAAATGTTTTTAATTCTATAATACACATCAACCCTTTGTTTTATTTTGTCAAATTCCCTGAAATACATAGGATAATTTCTATTTAATTCTGTAAACAATTTATAATACCCGAATGACAACTCTTCAAAAGTTTCTATTCTTCCGATGGCAACACCTAAATATTAAAAGTCTATACCATTCATTAAATGTTTTTAATTATATAATACTCATCTACCTTTGTTTATTCAATTAAATTCCCTGTCCATCGCGAAAAGTACTAAGTCCCGAAATTCATTTTAAAATGCGCAAAAAGTTTAAATACTTTACAATCTTTAAATGGCAACAGAACCATCGTCCAAGATGATGGTTAAGTAGTGCAAAAAAGGGTGCATTCTGCGACACGGTGGTGGCGCGGAGGGATGATGAGGGCCAGGGTGGAGGCGCGGAGTGGCAGCTCCGTGGCTCCGCGCGACCCTCATCGTCCCTCCGTCCCTCCACCGTGGCGCAGAATCACCCTTTTTACACTACTACTATGGAAGCGCCGAAGTGACCCGCTTCCAAAAGCAGAAGAAGAATCAATCCAGTCTTTCGACGAGGCGACCTTACTTGATTATTTTTTTAAAATCTTAAATAGGGGAAGCGCTGCTTCCATCACTTCCATGGACGCTTCGCCACTGCTAAACTACAACTTTTCGCCGCATTTGAATGCCTGATTTGATCGTATGTCAATCCCCACCTCTGTGGGAATGTAAAAATTACCAACTGTTTCCACTTTTAATGTTGAAGCGCATAGAAAATAGCACGTAAAGATACAGGCAAGTTCTAGTCTATAATCATCAATAATAACTTTTCTTTTTTTACAGTCTTGTTAGTAATTTATAAAAAATTTGAAGAATTTAGTTCTGCGCTCTGAATTAATGAATTCTAGGACTGTGTTCTTACTGAAGTTAGAGCTTCTAAACTTCGACAGCCCTAAACTAAAAATTTTCGCCAAATTCACTCACCAAATCGCCAAAATCGATGGCAAGATCAACATCTGTACTGGCTATAAACTTGGCAGCTTGGCGAAATTAGCCATCAAAATTTGAGGAAAATATTGTTTCAGGATAGCCAGAATTGTAAACCCTTTCTCAATTTTAATGGAGTTTTGTAACACATTCTTTACAATAGCGTGATCAGATTTTTTCGATGCAAAATGAGAACAAATTGTGCATTGTTCTCATTTCCATGAGAAAAATGTGGATGTTTTTTTAAAAAAATAAGGACATTTCCGAGGACACAAAATTTCATAATAATTATAAAACTATACAAAATTGTTTCAAAATTATTATTTTGCACCTGTCTGCTTCAATAATACTTTTGTTGACTGTTAATACTGACAGGCAGTATGAACATAATAGATTTCAATATGAATATAATCATAATTACTTCAAATGGAAGTGATCCTATAAATAACATATTTTGAAGGAATTAATCTGAACAATATCAAAAACTGTCTTTGCCTGGAATAAGAATTTAATTCGGGTCTTATGGCATAAAGCATCTTTCTATAAACTGTGCTGCCATGTTGACGTTTGACCCGCGGGTGAAGTTAGAAATTTTGCAAAATCCCATCAAAGTGCATACTGCGTAAACTTAACCAACACCCACACACTAAAATTGGCTATCCTGAAGTAATTTGTAGCAGAATCAAACTTAAAAACGTGTTTTTTGCCTCGCCCGCCCCATATGATGGGGAGTGGATAATTTGACAAAATCGCTTTATAATGCATGTTGGGTGCACAAACCAACTGACACACAAAAAATTGTCTCCCAGAGATAATTTGGAGCAGAGTTAAGTTTGAAAACGTGGTTTTAGTCTCCTCTCCCCTTAAAGAAGAAATTTCGCAAAATTTCTTTATAGTGCATGTTGGGTACGGATAACTAAATTACACACAAAAATAGCTTTTTTAAGATAGTCTGGAGCAGAGGTAGTCTTGAAAACGTGTCCCCCCACCCCCCTCCTCATTGATGACTCGTTAACCTTTAATTATTTTGCCGTCTCTCACATTGAAACATTTTTTCTGTTAGCGTTAATTGTCTTATCCTTGCCATTTTTAAAATACTTTTCAAAATTACAATTTTCCTAACTACTGCTTTTTGTTTTGAAAACTTGGCTTAATCTTAAATTTTACGGGGAGGACGGCGTAATAAAACTTGTTCAAAAATTAACTTTTCAAATGATAAATTTGGCGGTTACTGAAGAAGAAAAGAAAATATCCAAGGGTGGCCTTATTATTATTATTTTGTCTCTTAGTATATATATAATGGAAATTTTGTTCAGGATAACTTCCGAAATACTGAACCGATTGGAACCAAAGTTGGACTTATCTTATAAATATCATGAAGAATTCGTTATCTAAGTTGCTATGCCATCCCCCCCCCTCCAAGTGTCGGCACTTGAAAATTTCAAACTCACTTCGTAAGAAACGTATTTAAGAACAGATTTTCTTAAAATTTAATATACACATATCCCATATTAGGGTTTAGGGTATCAGCTGCCAACCAATTAATCAATTTGATATCGTCATCTAGTTTCAAAATAACGGCCACTTGAAATCAGTGCCCAGTTGAAAATTTGCTGTCACGATAACTTTCGAAATACTGATTTTTGAACCAAAGTTGGACAATGGACTTATCTCAGAAGGATAAGTTAACATGATCCTCCAATTTATCATCAAATGGCGATTACTTGAAAGTTCGAAATTCACATAAAATATGTATTTATAGATCGGGTTGCTTCACATTCCATATATGTATTTAAATAGCCCACATCAAGGTCGTAACCAAGTTTGTTAATCAACTTGATCCAATATCTTGTTTCAAAATGGGAACCACTTGAAATAACGAGGTAAACTTGAAAATTGTCATCTCAAGAACTTTTGAAATATTGAATCAATCCAAATCAAAACTGGACAGTGGATTTATCATAGATACATCTTGGGTAAGTTATTTTATCTCCAAATAACGGCCACTTGAATATTTCAAAATCGCCCCTTACAAACGTATTAAGAAAAGATTTTCTTAAATTTTGGTGTATGCATAGCCCAAATGGGATCTCAATCAAAATTATTAACTTGATCAGGCATTTTATTTCAAAATGGCGGCCACTTGAAATCGGTCGATAACTTGAAAACTTGTCATTATAACTTCCGAAATTATGAAGTAATTCAAAACAAATTTGGTCAGTAGACATATCTTAAGAATACCTTTATTTAGTTCCTTTGCCATTTGATCTGCCATCTTAATATAATAAAAATTGACGGCTATTTGGAAAATTTCGAACTCTAAGATATACTGTGAATCAATATTCTTGCAAGTGCGTATGAACACAGCTCATATTAAAATCTGAATTATATTTAGCATTCAACTCAATTCGCTATTTGGATTCAAAACGGCTACCACTGGAGAAATTTAAACTCACATAAACATTGAGCCGATTTGCATGAAATTTAATAATTCCCTAGCTCCTATCAAGGTCTGAACTATGTTTAATAATCCACTCAATATGCCATTTTGTTTCAAAATGACCACTTGATAAGAAAACTAGTTGGCATAGGTGGACTATGCTCAGTTCCCCATCATATTTATGTTCTCATAAATTTCTAGTGCGAGACATATTATAATCATGTTAAAAGAAATTAATATGACCAAAGCTTGATACAGTGACAGAATGAAATCCCCACCTAATAGACTATCCACCGTTCACTTCGATATATTTACCTCATTCTAATCTATTAATTTATTTTATCAGGGTCGATTCCGTTGTTTAGTTTTCATGCTACTGTTTCCAACGCAATAATCCTCAAAATTCATATTTATATGAAAATTTTACAATTTCGATAGGTTGATAAAATCGTAAATTACGAATAATTTACGAAAATTTCCTATTAGAATATTTGTATTCAATCATGTTCAAACAAATATCATAAATGTAATTTTGAAGTTGTCTAATGTATTCATGATCCTCAAAATGGAAGTTTAGGCTCAATTTTGCCATATTCTGACATGTTAAGTGAAGCGTAAATTCCAAATAACTTACGAATTTTTTAAATTGAAAAAATCATAGTCTATGATATTCATGCCAGTATCTTAAATAATATTTCGAAAGTGGTTTGACATCTTTACGATGAAAATATCCCTCAAGATTGACGTTTATATGAGATTTTGCTCTATTCTGCCATGTTAAGAAATTCGTAAATTTCCAATAACTTACGAAATTTTAATATTCGAAAGTTCATAGTCATTAATATTCATGCCAGTGTCCTAAATAATATTTCAAAAGTAGTCTGACATCTTTACGATGAAAATATCTCTCAAAATTGACGTTTATGTGAAATTTTGCCCCATACACTGTAAAAAATTTTGGTTCAACGTTGAACCAAAATATGGTTCAATGCTGGGTGCATCCATATGATGGTAAAACCTGTCTCCATAACATGGTACTTGCTTTGAGCCATACTTTGGAACTACGTTGAACCATGTTTTGGGAAAAGGTTGAACCATATTTTCAGAAAAGCAAGAACCATGTTTTGAGAAAATGTTGAACCACATTTTCAGAAAAGGAAGAACCATGTTTTGGGAAAAGATTGAACCATATTCTCAGAAAAGGAAGAACCAAGTTTTGGGAAAAAGTGTAACCATAATTTGGAACTACATTGAATCATGTTTAGGGAAAAGGTAAAACCATAATTAGGAATTATTAGAAGCTTCACACTACGGTGGTGGCAATATATGATCACTTTAATCTATTTCTTTCCAAGTCCATATTCTTTTAATTTATTCCCTCGCTATTTCTGTTTCTGAAACCAAACTTTAACCACAAGTATATTTCAGTTATAATAATTAAATAGGAAAATTTCCAGAGTGAAAAATGTTGACAACAAAACAAGATTAATGCATAATTTAAGTGGCATAAAATTAGTTTTAAAAACCAGAATAGAACAAATCTTAATTTAAACTTGTGATTAGCAGCAACTCGGTTAAGCTAAACTGTTTTGTGATAAATATAATTACAGTCAAACCTCATTAATACATCACTTTTGGGACTTCTGAAAAACTGTGTTAAGCGGTTTGACTTGTTATGCGGAGTTAAAGGAATTTTGGGACTAAGAAAAAGGGGTGTCTTATGTGCAGAGTGATGTATTAACGAGGTTTGACTGTGCAACTATAAATAGAGTTAACTCTTACATATTAGCATGTATTAAAATTTAAACTAGATTCCACCGTGTTAATTTAAATAGAACCATAATAATTTTTTAAAAGATCAATAACCAAATAAAAGTTAAATATCATAAACAGGGATCTTTTTGATATTCCCTGACTTTTGAAGGTCATTTTGGTGGTGAAATTGGTGCTGAAATGTTTATTAAATATGGGTGTATATCGGCCGATAGGTGGCACTGCTATAAATGTCTATAATTTTCCACATTGCTGTATCTCAACACCTATTACTTAAAATTACACTAAACAGTAGGTATATTTAAAACATTTGTTGTGAGAAACTATGTTAATTAAATTTTTTGTGCATTTAATTAATAGGTGGTACGTGGTACTGTACTGTTATTTAAACTGATATAGGAAAAAAATTTGTAATGGATACAACGTACTAGAATGATACATTTTACATGAAATTTCATAAGTCTTAAATAAGGAGAACATATTTTAAGGATTAAAATAATTTTAAGCACTGCTAAAAAATAAAATAAAATAAAATATTGCACATTCCCCTTTTACAATTCAGAACACATATATTTACAATATTTTCAGGATTATAGTATAAATGCATATTAATCTAAATTGCCTAAATTGTTTTAACAGACATTGTACATTGACTAATCTGTTTATCCAAAAATTTTGCTTCATCTCTTAAATGTGCTTGATTATCATTACTATTATTTCCAATAAAATTGTTAATGCAGTTACTGATAGAAAATTTAATCAATGTAAACAGAAATTAAAATTTGCAATTAAAAGAAAATCAAATGGCTATAATTTTAACAACAACAACAACAACAATAACAATAAATAAAATCTAAACTAAAATTTGGAGTGTTAGGGTGCTTGCTCTCTTCACAAAATTTAAATTCATAAACAAGCATTTCAAAAACATTTTGTTTAAGTAAATGATTAATTCAAATTTTTGTATGCCTAAAACCTGTTTTCAATATTGTATGAAATTACTGCATATGCACACACTTAGTTCAATAAAACATTGGTAGCTTAATATTATATATTTTTATATTAAACAGGAAATCGGTTGACTGCTAATGCTAAAGTTTAAAGCTTTGCTCGATATCTTTTTTTTTTTTTTTTTTTTTTTACAAAAATAGTAGAAATTTACATGAGTATTTATTAATTTAAAAAAGTGTACCAAAATTTTAAACCTAGATCCACACCAAAAATTAAAGAAGAAAATACAAAATTAAAGAAGAAAATAATAATAATAAAACACTCACTTCATTACTAGCTTCTTCAACTTGGAAATACTAGCAGGTACAAAACCCAAAGCCAAAGGATATTAAAACTTTGAGCTTTTAAGGATTGTACCAGCTTGCAAGTGGTAAGTAAAATATCATTTACCTTTCAGGACTACAATGAAACTAAAAGTAGTTTCAGGCTGTGCTTAATTCATTATGATTTCACAGAAAATTTACACATCACTTTTAACAGGATAGATAATAACGACAACGGTCAACGACAAATGACAACTTCATTCAGTTTCAAAATGGTGCACGCCATGACGCTTTTGAAGTTTGCCATAGTATACTTGGCGATTTCGCAGATGGAGCGGGGGAAAACGTATCAATTGTGCAAAGCTTTCGTTAGTTACGGTTTCCGTAGCCTTCCTTTCTTATCTATTAGAAGTTCTTTGCCTGAAATATCTTTCTGAAACTACCTGAAACTTTCACAAAAACTCACCGTAAGCACCAACAAGAACAAGTCGTCTCGTCATAAGTCACGTGAGCAGCGGAGCAGGCTTCTGAGCGAGCATGCGCAAAGCGGTGTTCTGGACTAAAGGTATTCCCATGGGTTGGTTCAACTTTGAACCATGTTGAAAGTTGAACCATGATCACATTTTTCGAGAAAGCAAGTGTTCCATTGTTTGGAATTTTCTCTTAGCTAGACCCATTCGCTGGTTCAACATTGAACGGAAATTTTTAAGAGTGTACTGCCATGTTAAGAAATTCGTAAATTTCCAATAACTTGCGAAATTTTCAAAGTAGCATATTTATAGTTACTGATGTTCCTTCCGGCATCAAAACCGATATTTTAAAACTGGTTTGACATTTTCACAGTAAAAAATATCCATTTAATGCACGTTTAAGTGAATTTTTGTCCTATTCTCCCATGTTAAGAAAATCGTAAATTTCTCATAACTTACGAAGTTTTTTAATTCGAATGTTGCAAATGAATAGGGTTCTTGCCAGTATCGAAAGTACTATTTTGAAACTGATCTGACCTCTCTGCGATCCTTTGTTCGTGAGATATCGTGTTAACAGACTAACAAACTAACACACTGACCCACTAACGGACTGACCCACTAACAGACACCCTACAGACAGACACCATACCAATTTTGTCATTTTCGGATACCTCACACCTGAAAACGTATAAAAAAGTCAAAAAACCGAGGTCGAAATTTTTCACGATTACCTAAGTTCCCTATACCTATAGTATGATGAGGAACTAAAAGAAATCAATCTTCTCTTCCTACTATTAGCCAAGAGGTCTTGTTACAGGGGTCGCAGCATTCCTACATTTTTAGGTATATTTTATTATACTGACACCACTATGTTTAAAAAAATTTACTTATAGGTTTTTATACTATAATAATAGTGATGAAAATACAACTAGTGGATCTACAGGTCAGCAGCCTCAACGTCCTATTTCCGCCACACATTATTCGATTGGTAATTTTTATTTATTACTTATTATAGAAAATATATTGATTCGATTGACTTGCTACATAAACAGATACATTCCTGAGGGGGGCTGCCGCTTTACCTCAACCCCCCCCCCCCCCGCTGTATTTCTTTTTCTATAACTATCTGTATAAATATGTACATATGTTTTCGTAATAACTGATAGCCTTGTGTTAACTCCTTATAATTCATAAATACTTGCACCAAATTTCATGCAAAATGATAGTATAACATATACGAGTTATTTTATGTAACCTTGTAAACTAATTATCAATTCTATGCCCACTCTTTTCCACCGATAAACATGCTTTTAAAAATCTAATAAAAGTCCATTATATATAAGACGGTGAAGCCATGTTAAAATACACTTTTGAGAAATACCAACTATAGACCGTAATAGTAAGAAATTCTTTTATGTATCTCGAAAAAGTAGCCAGAGTTATTATATACGCCAATAATAAGAATACACCTAATTAAGTATAACTCATTAATTTTTCCAACTAATTTGGCATCATTTTGATGATTACAGTACATCATCGGAATTCTTTTGTGGGATCTCATAAATTATTTAGTCTCTATATATATACATGCTTGAGTAAACATGCTTTTAAGCATATTTACAATGTATACTAATTCCATTCTGTTCAATGGAGCATAAACACATTAAAATGCGCTTAAATAAAAATTTGTCCATAGGCTCTAATGTCACGAAATTCTTTTCTGTGTCCCTGTAAGCGAACCAAAAACATTGTATACACCAGTAGAAATTATTCAGCTTATTCTACGTTTTTCATTAATAATTGTTCCAAATTTGACATAGTTTGCATGATTACGTGACATTGTCAGAACACTTTTGTACATTAATTAGGAATCCTAAGAGCACATATTTTCTGCAGAAAACATAAGTTTAAGCTTCTTACTCATGTACGATAATTTCATTTTGTTGATTGTAAAGTAATGATGCTAAAATGCGTTTAAACGAAATTCACCCCATATGCCGTAATTTTAAGTATTTTGGAGTGTACCTGTACATAGTTCATAAACAATATAGACATAAAAAAAATTATACATATATTTCTATGCAAAGCTTGAACGTGTGTGCCAATCTGCAAGTCAATCGAAGGAATTTTGCGGCCGCTATTGCGGTGCACACAAATTCTACCCATAGGCCGTAATGAAAAGAAAAATTTTGGCGTGTCCCTGTACACGAACTACAAATGGAATACACACCCAAAATTATACAACTAATTCCATGTGGCTGATAAACAGGTGTACCAAATTGCAATTCAATAGCGTCATTTTTGCAGTCACTATCTTGGTACATACATACTCCTTCCATAGGCAGCAATGATAAGAAAAACTTTGGCATGTCCCTGTACACGAACTACAAATGAAATACACACCTAAAACTATACAGCTAATTCTGTTGGGTTCATAAACATGTGTACCAAATTGCAAGTGAATAGCGTGATCTTTGCGGCCGCTATCGTGGTACCTACAAATTCTTCCCATAGGCCGTAATGATAAGAAAAACTTTGGCGTGTCCCTGTACACGAACTACAAACGGAATGCACACCCAAAACTATGTAGCCGATCCCGTGGGGATCATGAACATGTGCACCCAATTTCAAGTCAATAGCGTGATTTTTGCGGCCGCTATCGCGCGACAGACAAACAAACATACAGACGAAACTCAAAATCTTTTTGAGTCTCAACAGGGAGGCCTCCACTGACGTTTCGGCAATAAAACGCAAAATTGCAGAAACTTTGCAACCCTGTCTTGCAATGTTGCTAGATTAATATTATTATTTTATTTTTTAACACCAGCAAATTTTTAGAGTATTTATCTATTAGTTCATTACATTTGATTTAGCTTTTGTACAAAGCGGTTGCGTTGATATAAAATTAGTGATGTTAAAAAGTAAAACTGTAGTATTTATCTGGCAATCCTGCGTGTCTTGTTAATGTTTTAGGCACTGGACTTCATTTATACTCTGGGAAACTTGATTAATGCACCGGACAAACACAATATAGTATATGTAGTGAAGAAATGTTTAATTCAAAAACATGAGACTGAAGCTTGGTGATTTAAAAAAAAAGAAAGAATATGATGATTAATTTAAATGTCTAAATTAATTCTATTTTAGGGTAAACAGTAGGTTGTAAATGTGATGTTACTAGTAGGGGAGAGACCCATTGTTTCAGAGCGTGAACACGGGTATAGCTTACAAGACATGGAAAACTTAGTTGAGACAGCTCATCTTCTAATCAGTAGTGTCCATTTACAATGGAAAAAGTTCGGACAAAATTAATTAGCTAAGAAACTGTGAACGAGTGCCTGTCATGACGATAGAGATCACAGACGCTTCGAAAAACTAGAAATCTCTAATGATTGCAAATTCTTCAAGAAATACATACACTAAATGATAAACTTATATTATTTTAAAAAAAAAAGTAAGAGATTTATTTACAATGTAATAATTAGAAAACAGGTTAAAGAAGCACAATAAAACAACTTTTAGGACCGACTTCATCGGCTTTTTATTCTGTTAAAGAAATGAAAATAGCTTTTAATTCTAGTCTGCGGTTTATTTCTTCAGCCATTGCCCTGTGCTATGGTATCCTTTAATCTTCCCAGAAACTTTTGCATTTTAGCCTTCAGTCATTCTAACATATGGTTGAGGATAGTCTTTTGAATGTTGTTGAAATAAAAATTTTAACTTACCTGAAACGTTATATGTTTGAATATTTAAAAAATAAATGTTAAATGTGTTAGACTCAATAAATCTGTTTCGAGAAAAAAAAAAAAAAAAAACCATTTAAGTGAGAACTGAAAGTATTTCGAATTTTCATTAGTATTGTCCAGAAACATCCCAAATTGACAAAGAACGATAAGTCTACAATCATTGTCTAAAATGAATGAAAGAACATCAGCATTTTGCCTGTTAACCAAATACATGAATAAAATGTCCTGACGCATCCAGATTTTGTTTTTATTACAATGATGCTCGTTCTATGAATCATGAGGGGAACTGAATAAACTATCAAACTCCAATGGTTTCAAACAACTGTAGAACAAGGAGGTAGAAATATTATGCTTTCGGAGGTCTATTTCAAGTGCTGCATATAAAACTTTTGTCTAGGTGCCCAAACCCATGAAAGCTACTGACTATTTGGGTTTATTGGGCTGTTGTTCTATTTATAGCTTTGGAAAAATGAAGACGCAAACATTGATCCGCAGTTTTGAGATAACTATATAGAGTAGTATATGCTAAAGCTGTTCTTAGTCTTAAAGATATTGGATTGGTGTTTCACATGATGATGGTCTACAAATTCACGAAAATTCGACATTATTTAAATAAAATTGTTACATGCTAAAATGTGCTGTAATAAAAATCGCATCAATCTAATTTTATTTTACTAGTTGATCTTTAAGTAAGCTGAACTTTACTATGAATGTCATCGTGAGTTTCACTGATGCAATATCTAACAAGAAAGAAAAATCATGCAGTACGCATTGATTAGCAACACTTTCCAACTGTACACAATTGTTGTATCGAATAACTATTACTATTCTTTGCCTACGTTATCGCACAACAGACAGAAGGACTGAAAACCTATAGATAGACTAATTGATTTTATAATTACTCTTAGGCATTTTGGAAAGTGTTAAAAAGGCTTAACGCAAAAGAAAATGCAGCCGTCAGATTATAATTACAGCTTTTAAACTCTCTGAATATTTTACTGTAGCCCTGTAAATCTGAAAGTTAATCATATCATATTCTATACAAAACAATATTTTAGAATATTAATAATAAATCTCAATGATTTTTAAGATTTTTGTAGTAGAAAGTTTTTTAAATATAACTTTTAAAAAATTCTGTCCTAAAAAGTAATACATTGGCTTTTTTTATTGTTGTTGTTGTTGTCCCTGTAAACAAACTAGTTGTACAGGACCTATTAACGACATTTTAAATAGGGAACATTCAATGGGGAACTTGAGTGTATCATTTAAAAAAAAATTCTCAAAATATTCACGGATGATAGCAGCCGGAGACAAATAGATAGAAAGGTAGACAATCGGACAGACAGATGCACAAATTGAAATCATATTCCCACTAAAATTATAAGAAAGTGTTAAAAAGCTCATCTAGACAAAAGTGCAATTCCAGCAAATTTTTATTAATACCTCTTAATGTAACTGATTATTTTTGTGTGGCCCTGTAAATATAATGCTAACCATACTATATTACATAGAAGGTACACTCTTTTGTGCATACGAATAATATATTTCAGTTGCATTAAACTTTGTGGAAAATAAAATTATTAAAATTTGGTTTATAAAAATAACTCTCATACAACAAATACTTTGGAGTAATTTCAATTGCCCCTGTACACAAACCAGTTAGAAATGTACTCTATTTTACCTAGGAAACATCCGATAGGGAATTAAATAACATATTAAAATTTCATGAAAGTTTCTATACATTAAAAGGTATTAAAATATGATTTATAGAAACTCCTCTCATAGAACACAATGCTTTCGAATACCTCTGGGTGTCCCTGTACACAAACCAGAAGAGGTATCAATTCCATTTTCAATAGGGAACATCCGATAGTGAACTTCTATAAAATATATCGTTTTAAAGAAATTCCATACATATTTACGGGAGTTAGAGCGCGGGCAGACAGACAGACGGACAGATACACAAATTGATATCATATTCACACTTAAAAAAATGTTAGGAAATGTTAAAAACGCTTAATGTAAACGAAAGTAGAATTCTAGCAAATTTTTAATAATATAACATAATATTTTTGTGTCACCCTGTAAATCTAATGCTATTCATGCTATATTCTATGTAAAGCATTCTTTTGTGCATATAAATAACATATTTCAATTTTCTAAAACTTCGTGGAAAGTAAAGTTATTAAAATTTGATTTATAGAAATATCTCTCATAGAACGCAGTGCTTTAGAATACTTTCGAGTGTCCTTGTATATAAAACAGAGTTGGTATTTAATCCATTTTATACAGGAAAAAATCCAATAGTGAACTTGAATAACATATTTTAATTTAATTGAGATATGTCTACAGTAAAGGTATGAAAATATGATTTATAGAAATACCTCTCATAGAACACAATGCTTTGAACTACTTTCGGGTGTCCCTGTATACAAACCAGTAAAGGTACAAACTCCATTTTCAAAAGGGAACATCCAATAGTGAACTTGAATAACATATATCAGTTTCAAGAAATTCCACAAATATTTACGGGAATTAGAGCGCGGAGAGACAGACAGACAAACCGAAGTGATTAACACTTTTCAACCTTGTTCGGAAGTGTTAAAAATGTTAGAAAGTGTTAAAAACGCTTAATGTAAACGAAAGCACACTTTTAGCAAATATTTGTTAATAGCTCTTTATATAACTGAATATTTTTGTGTCACCCTGTAAATCTAATTCTAATCATGCTATATTCTATGCAAATCATTTTCTTTTGTGCTTATAAATAACACATTTCAATTTCTTAAATCTTCGGGCAAAGTAAAGTTATTAAAATTTAGTTCATAGAAATATCTCTCATAAAACGCAATGCTTTGGAATACTTTTGTGTGTCCCTGTACACAAATCAGTGGTGGTATTTGCTCCATTTTATACAGGAAACATCCGATAGTGAATTTGAATAACATATTTCAATTTCATTAAGATTTGTGTAGAGAAAGGGTATGGAAATATGGTTTATAGAAATGCCTCTCATAGAACACAATGCTTTGAAATATTTTCGGGGGTCCCTGTACACAAACGAGTAGAGGTATAAACTCCATTTTCAATAGGGAACATCCGATAGTGAACTTGAATAACATATATCAGTTTCAAGAAATTCCATAAATATTTACGGGAGTTAGAGCGCGGACAGACAGACAGACAAACCCAAGTCATAAACGCTTTTCAACCTTGTTGGAAAATGTTAAAAAGATTGAGATTATTATTAAATCAAATAATACAGCTGACTCCAGTATAACGCGCTCCCGTAAAGAGTGAATTTGTAAAACGCGACGAAAAAATTGCGACTAATAATCATACAGCGCGATAAATAGTCCCGTATAACGCGTAAGATAAATTTAAAATTTTTATATAGTTTATGACTTTTGTTAAGAAACACAAATTTGATCAAGCCTCTTGATTTTGCGTTTATTATTATTTCAGTCATATAAACTTTCAAATTCATAAATCGTACAGCTATATATACTATCGCATACACAAGTATTTGCCCTCCATTCAAATTATACTGAAAGATGTTTTAAATGGTAATTTACTGTGGCAATTCTTAATGTTTTATTATTTATTCAAAATCACATGTATATAAACAGAAGAAAAACAAAATAACTGATGTAGGCAAACAATCATACTTCAAAAGAAAGTTTCTTTTTGGCATAATTTCAATTTCCGCTTTTATTAAACGAACACTATTTATTTAAACATTTATGTGTTATAAAGCAAAAGTATGACAATAATCTAAAATGTTAAAATTATTATTAAATACATAATATATTATCATTATTAAAAAATAAATTACTTTATAAAGTAACCATAATACTAAATAAAAGAACTGGTGTACAATCAATATTCAAACTTAAAAACTTCTTCACACACCATAAAACTAATGAAAATACTACCGGTTTCGAAAAAACGTGGCCTTTCTTCCTCAGGTGCAAACATGTGCTACTGCCTTGGAGGCAAAAGCAAGACTGAAAACGAGTGTCTTGCTTTTGCCTCCAAGGCATGAGGCAGAGCTGCCAACCTGATCCGGCAAATTGTTTGTACCGCCCCTTTTTCTACACCACTTAATTTTTAGAGCATTTGTTTTCTTATTTAATCGTAAATATATTTGAAGAGAATTACTCTAAAAATTAAGTAGTGATGAAAACAGGGGAGGTACAAACAATTTGCCGGATTAGGTTAGCAGCTTTGCATGTGTTTGCACCCGAGGAAGAAAGGCCACGTCCTTTCGAAACCGGTAGTGTTTTCATCATTTTTATGGTGTGTGAAGAAGTTTTTAAGTTTGAATACTTAATAAAAATATCTGAAAAATATAAGCCAAAAACCAAATTCTAAAAAAATTTCTTTTTCATTCGTGTTTTTGACAAAATCAATCTAATTCTTCTGAAAAATTTATATTTAATTTGAAATAGTTAATAATGATTTGATATGCATTTTGTTGGGTAATAAAACTTAAGCCCATAAAAGATAATATGGTGAAATTCTTTTTAAAAAATGGGATAGGCGAATACTTTTGAGCGGTTGTGTTATGTATACAAACTTATAAATGAAACAACAAATCACTTCCAACATTTTATTGAAATTTTAAAGTACATTTTGAGAAACATACATATTATTTCAAAGTAACAACATTTTTAAGAACTCACTTGAAATGAAAAATTAACAAAACATTGTTCAATAATTTATAGTTAAAAATAAATTGTACAAGATAAAATAATTCTTTATAAATACCAGATATGGTTGTGTAATATAAAATGTTAAAAAGTTTCAAATATAAAAATGGATTATTAAAATGACTGAATTCGATAAAAAGTCATTTAAATATTAGATATGACTTTGAAAAACATTTTTAAAATAAATATTTCAATTTTCAATTGATATGAATATTTATGGGGAGTTTACAATTTGTGAATAAACCAAATTTAAGAAACTAGTTTACGGTAAACATTTTATAAGTAATTAAATTTTATTGTTTTAATAAAATTACATTTCCAGCAACTCCTTTTCATGATTTACAAAACTACGAGATATATTAAAAGGAAATGATTGAGGAAACAGAAATTTGTAAGATTTCATTTTATTCCAAAATTACCACAAAATCAATACAATTCATCATTGGCAAAAATTATTAAAATTGCTCAAATGTTTTTCCAAAGTACTACTTGTTAAGAATTAATTAAAAATATTAGCAAATAAAATTAACTCTATGTCAAAAATTGTATTCTGCTACTGTTTACTTTAAATTTCATTACTTTTTAAATGTTCTTAAAAAAAAAAATCACGCTCTAAAAAACACAGTATAAAAATAAAAGTGTATGTGGTTCTACTAATAACTTGTCAACTCCATAGAAGTAAGTGAGATTTTTATGGTCTTTATTCTCTTTTATAAAAATTACGAAAAAATAGCTCTTAGCAAATTACGATACAGATATACTACAGCTAATTATAAAAAATTTCAAAAATGTTTTTATCACTTTTCGCATGATAATATACTTCAGAATGTACATCTATTGACTTACAACGGGCATAAAAATGTTTTTGATTCTGTAAGATGAATTATCATTCATATGACATAAATTCCGAGCAAGCTCCACCCCAAAATCAAAGAAAACATCAATGATTCGAATATCAATGTCAATGAATTGAAGCATTTAAAATAGTGGATTATAAGTCTCCAGTGTGTTAACAGTCAAGGAGTATAAATTTTAACAAGAAAAGATAATCTCAAATCGTAGGAGGAGGGGTGTGTTTGATCGGGTGGGGCGCTTGCTCAGAATTTTACTAAACATGTACGATGAATTAGTTTATGATTAACTTCAATGTAAATAAAATTACGATTCTTTTCAATGAATTTTTCCATATTTATTCGAATTTCAATAAAAGTGTCAAGAACATTTTTCTAGGGGATTATTGAACTATTACCGTAATTCAATCTATAGAAAATGATTTTGTGGTCTTTTAACATGACTAGCAACTTAGAATTAAGATCGAACAAAACGCACGCAATACCTTTGAAAATCTTCTCAGACATTTTATTTCATCTGTTAAAACAAACTGTCTTGTAAAGATTTAACAAACTTAACTTGTAAAGATTTAACTTTTTACAAGCTTAATTTATTTTATATACATTTACAAAATATGAATATGGTTATTGATTTATTAAAATAATTTTACTTTTTATATAAAAATATCTTAAGAAAATGTTAAAATTTTTAAACTTTAAAAAATTAAAAAAAAAGATGCAACATTAAAAAATGTAAAACAGAACTTGATTTAACGATTGCTTGTACATTCATGCAACATTTTATAAATTGTGTATATCATTCTCCATAAGTTTTCATTCAATTTTCAATAAAAATCAGTTATTTAAATGGCTGATTCAAAAACGAACTGAAGATAATTAGTTTTTATAATATTCTTAAATGTACATTTTTAAAAAGATTTTTTCAAGAAGCTCAATCTTCATTATTTCTCATTAATTCTATAATTTAAAAAATATTAATTGGAGATTCAACAATTTTTCACAGAATAAAAGATTTTTTTTTTTTTTTTTAATATTCTGAAATAAATATTTCTAAAACTTTTTTTTCTCCAAGAGGCTAGTTTATCTTATGTGTACAAATGTAAGATTCCAGCTTTGTAGCGATATCATGTAAATTTCACAATTTGTACCACAAATTTTTCTATAATGATCTGCGTTATCTTTCATATCTTCTTTATATCTATATAAAATCTCTAAAACGTGAATAAAAATGTCATTTATAGCTTATTTTAGATTTCAGACATTTATAGTAAAGTCTCCTAGTTTCAAGCATAATTCAATCCTCCCACTGTAAAAGTATTTGATCGCTGTAAGAAATATAAATTCTTCATGTATCACTGGCAGATTTTAAGCAGTTCATCACTGTTTTCAAATCGAACCAAAAAACTACGTTTTAAATACTTGATCTTTGGATTGTATGAATAAAAATCCTCATTTTATAACGTAATGAAACGGAGAAATATTTAAAAAAGTAATACTACAATCATCGTTATATCTATATCCAGTTCAATAAATTTCTCCGTTTTAATGATTTCCAGACATTCAGTATATCGATTTTGATGAAACAGCTTAGTATGATATTCATTCTTTTGTTCCACACTGTCCAGCATTTGTGCGTTTAAGTTCACATCTTATGCAAGCTAAAAATAAATAAATAAACACAGTCAATAAATATGTAATTACGTATTTTTTAAAAATAATGAAGATCAAGATGTTTTGACAATTTATTTTTGCTTTCTCTTATATATATATTATATGGTAGAGAAAGTATTGTTTTTGGGTCAAATTTCCGAAATGGAGTTTTACTTTTTTATATTTACATGTTAGATTCCCCTGAATCAGAAAATCATGTTTTTAACAGTTGGTCTGTCTGTGCGTCTTATCAGCATATTTCAAGAACAAATTGTAGCAGGAAGTTCAACCTCAGTATTCTATATGTGTATCATACAGTGATGCTCCATTAAACCTTTCGTTGTGATCAAGCAAATGGTTCGTGTACAGGCCCATCCAAGATAATTAAAATACATTACGTCTATGGGGGAAATTTCGGCTAAGTATAATGTAAAACCTATAGGCTGCCCAAAATAAAATGAGATGAACATATATATATATATATATACAGTGGCGGATTTAAGGGGGGGGGGGCTAGGGGGCTGAAGCCCCCCCCCCCAAGACACTGACATTCACAAGTGAATATTGCAATTGTAAATTTTTTATTGGTCTAGAATAACACTTTGAAAAATCTTAGCCCCCCCCCAAAAGTCAAGTTCTGGATCCGCCACTGTATATATATATATATATACACAAAAACATGTTTTGTGTAGATTGTGGTACGGCTATCATTCATCACTCGTTTAAAGAGCTACCGAAAGTATTTGGATATATTAAGGCTATATTTGGAAACTCCTGGAAGTGTATTTCATTTTGTATTTTGTGTTAGGTATATATATATAAATATAATATGACTAAATTTATTTACACAATGTGATGTGCATGTAGTTTATAGAAAATATACAGGGCTAACCCAAAATTAAGCTCAACGTTCTTTTCTTATTGAATGTATTTGAAGGAAGTGCTTTGATACATTTTACTATGTTGATGATCACTGCTCAGGAAGAAAAATTAATTTTTCATATGCATACTGTAAAGAAAGTATTTTTTTAAGTTCTACTTTCAACTGTTGTTTTTTTTTTTTTTTTTTTTTTTTTTTGGTATGATATCACGTTTTTAAGTTCCCTAAATATGAAAATCCATTTTTTATCTGCTGATCTATATGTATCTTTGTTATCAGCATAACTTAAATAAAATGCAGGTAATTCAAATTTAGTATTTTAAAGTTCGAATTAGTCTTCCATTTGAAAAATTTGATCAAGATTGTCAAGTGTGAAGACAAATTAATTACAGCTTTGTGTTATTATTTTTTAATAGATGTAGACACTGTAATAGAATGGGGGGGTTGAGGGGGGCCGCTGCTCCTCTCACGCAGAATTATATGTCAAATAAAACTGTTCCCAAACCTATTTTAGATTATTTTAAAAGTAGTATATATAGATTTAATATTATCTTACCTTATTGATCTTACGACTGAATGTGCAATGTATGTTTATAGTATTCAAATGCAGGGTAAGAGTGACACACAAGATTATTATTATTTTTTTTTCCCCCAGCAATTAATTTTTAACGAGAAAGAAAAGCTACGCGGATTGCTTAGATTACAAACACTTTACACTGTATTTAACCGTTACAACGTTAACCATTCAATGTATTTTACTAGCCAGTTGACACCTTAAAATATACAGTGTGTATATAAAGTCCCGGACCCATTTTGATGTTTAATAACTCATAAAATAATGAAGATATAAACAAACTTATGGCATTTATTGATGGAATAACTCATATTTTCTTTTCAGGTTTGAATATCTTTACTTTTGTAAATATCGTCTGCGCGTGTGGTTAATTTAAGATAATTTCATTTTCCAGTCTAAATATCTGTACTTTTCTAAATATCGTCTGCTTATTAATTGCATTTCTTTCTCTTTTGTTTTTGGCAACTATTGCAATGTTATGTTTACTTTTGATGTGTTTGTTCTATGCACTGAGCTGAAGAACAACTGGAGGAAATGCTAGATCGGTTTTCGCGTGCCGTTTTTTGAAGGTTTGTCTTCCGAGCGTTGTATGGCAAAAAGCCTTTGATATATTTATATTTCAAAGTAAAATTGTGTAAAGGTTGTCTGTTCGAACAACCATATGCTAAACATGACATTACAATTTTAAATTTTAATTCTTTAAAGATTATAATAGTAATAGATGACCCGATAAATGTAGCTTGCCATACAAGGCAGGCGAACGATTGCAGAAAAACTGGCACGCACGAACACTGTGTAAAAGTATTGGAAGCATTTGCTCCAGTTGTTCTTCAGCTCAGTGGTTCTATGTAGTACTTTAGTATGTGATGTTTTATTCGAGTGGCAGTCGAATAATTACCTAAAAGTCAGAATTACAACCGCAATAGCCTCTGTGGATGCCGACATGCTTGCCGCTACCTGGCGTGAAATTGACTATCGACTTGATATTCTCCGTGCAACGAAGGGGGCACACGTGGAAGTTCATTGACAAGGGTCATGAAACTTTTTGAGTCTATCTAACCATTTATGTTATTAATTTTAATCTATCTTTATTATTTTATAAGTTATTAAACAACAAAATGGGTCCGGGACTTTATAAACACCCTGCATTTTGTTTTTAGTTAAGGAGGAAGAAAGCTCTTCTTCAAAAAGTATCTTTATATTTTTGTTTTTAAATAAAAATCGTGCATTAGATTGCTTTTGCACAGCAAAACTACAAAACTTTATTTTGCTTTTAACTATGGAGGAAGGAATCTCAGAAATACATCTTTGTAGTCTCTTAATAAAAAGGTAACAAAAGGTGGATTCTGTGTAGCCCTGTATCTCATTTAAAATTGATATACAGTGTATTGAAAAAATCCTTACAACACTGATATTTTACATTAGGCATTTTACATTTACACCCCATAATATATCAAAACAACTTGTGGGACCTTGTGAACCACTCGTGCTAATCACACATTATTCGCTAAGAAAAAATAGTCATGCGTATCTTAATAATGTAATTTCTTTATGTTGTGCTCAGTATAAATATATTAAAATGTACCACAGATCGTAATATATTGGAAATCTTTTACGCATGGTGACGACTAAACATTCAAAAAGTCAATTGGAGCAACTCCATCATATTATTATTATTACGAGTCTGACTTCGCCCGCCTTACGGTCGATATTTTTAAATGAACCTACTTAGCCAAATATCGTGAAAAACAATGAAAAGGGGAAAAAAATTATTATTATTATTTTTTTTTTAAATAATGGAATTCGAGAACCTAATTTAATTTTTTATAAAAATTAACTTCAGCGCAAATTCATAAATGATAATAATAATCGCTAGTTTATTTGTCGAAAGGATAACACCTAAATACCCAAAAATTATTTATTTATTTATTTATTTTACCTGAATCAGATCCCGATAACAGAAAATTCACATAACTTTTTTCGTTTTTATTATTATTATTATTATTATTATTATTTATCATAATCATTTTAACTATTTTTCTTTCTTTATTTTTTCTTACGCTTTCCTCCAATTTAGCTAAATGTTTTGACCATAATTTGGCGATTTATAGCGGTGGCCGAGGGAAAGGAGAGGAAAAAAAAAATATCGCCAACTAGTGGATCTTATGTAAAATTACATCAATTCTTTTAAATTATCTTTTATTCTTATTAGAATGGAGGACTATTAGTTTCAATCTGGAGTTTTTGTAGACCAGTTTTGTATAACACCAAAATAAGTTAGAAATGTCAGTCCTATCGTTACAAATTCGGTAGCAAATGAAAGGAGCTATTTTTCTTAATCCGGGAAGGGGGGGGGAAGCACTTTTTCGACACGACAATTATATATTTTAAAATTAACTAAAGTAGGAAATTTAGGTCGCAGCGCTTCATTTTAATTCATTTCACTTATTTTTGAAAGTACGTTGCCCAGTTTTACGGTCAAAAAATGAGATAAGATTAAAATTAAAAATTTTAGATTGAAAATAATAGTCCTCCGTACTAAACTAAATTCTGTCTATGACAGAAATAGTTTTTTTTTTTTTTTTTTTTTTTTTTTCCCTCTTAAGAGCGGACATATCCTGTAATGTTTGACTTATTATGTTCAAAATCTTAGGATTTATATGCTGTCTGAAGAATTATACATCCTAAAGAGAAAATTCTTCAGCTTTTGAGCGCTTTTCAACATTTATTAAGTTTATAATTATTTTATTTGTTGTTTCAAATCAAGAGTAAAATTTTTGCAGCTGTGACGTCATTTTCCCTCTGCTAAATTATCCTTCTTCCATTATTTTATTCACTCCTCCTAACCATGGATAAAAATTTATTTTCTTTATTTCATTGCTTTCTTGTATCTAGGACATCAGTATCAGCGTTATATCCAGGATACATGGACTTTTATTAAGAAGATTATTTTGGTTTGTTTCCATACTTCTTTGTTTCGAAAATAATCTCGTGTGTCACTCACACGACTTTCTTTTACTCTGAAATTTAATACAGTCGTCCCCACTTAATCGGGTAACGGATAATCGAATACCCCGCTTATAAGAATATAAAGTTATAGAACCAATCCCCCTTCCCCCCCCCCATAGAAGTAATGTTAAATTTCCTCTTTTAAAGAAATATTATTTACAACGCCACCCCGCTTAATCGCATAAACACTCAAAGTTTCTTAAATAAAATTCCTTTTTTCTGGGCAAATTTTTCCTCTCATTCTCAAAAAAAAAAAAAAAAAAAAAAAAAAAAAATCCGTTCTCCTTTTAAAGACCTTACATAACTAAGGCATGCTCTTTAAACATGAGACGGTATTCCTGCCGAGGTGATAAAAATAGTTTTGCAAAAGCCAAATTTATAAAATCAGCAACTGATGAGAAAATTAGAAATTAAAATACAAATTATCTATAGGAATTAGAAATCACAAATTTTGAAAGTTTTCATATGATTGAAAAAGAACTTTATGAACTCATAGATGTGGATAAAGATGGAGAAACAGAAAGAGATAAAGAGTTTAATCTTCTAATAAAACCTTTAAATGGAAGTGATAAAGAAGAGCAAGCGAACGATAAATGAAGTTGCAAAATCCTTTAACATTATTCATCTTCATTTTGAGTCTCATATAGAAGCGATTATAATCTATTTATGCGCTTTAGAAAAAGAAATCGAAAAATGTTTAGTTAAGTCTATGCTAAAATAATAAACTGATTTTTTTTTTTTTTTTTTTTTTTTTTTTGTTAAAAGTAAAATTATAAGTACACTTTATTTTTATATTTATTCCAGCATTAATTGCATTTATAAATTACTATAATATTTTAACTTAGTAAAAGTTTTGTTAAATATTTAAATAAGAAAGAGGTACCGATCATTTGTCTTTTCACGTAAGCATAAAAACCATACATGCAATTGTGTTTCTAGTCTTCCCCGCATAATTGAATACCCCGGTTAATCGAATTAATATAGTTGGAACGGTAGATATTCGTTAAAGTGGGGTCGACTGTACTATAATTACAAGTTGGAGATTAAGAGGTAAGATAACGAGTACTGTTATGTAAATCTATGTTAAATCAAATCAAATTAGGCTTCGACATCGTTTTATATGATAATTAGTTCTGTGTGAGTGGGGCGATAGCCCCTCTCAACCTCTCATTTCATTACTGCACCTACATTTATATACAATTAAAATCTTTTATTAAAATTAAAAGTTCACTTAAAATTATTCAGACAAATTTCACACGCAACATTCCTTGAAACTTATCAGTCTTGATCAAACTTTTCTGGCAACAAACTTGTATTTACTTGAAAATACAACTTTTGGATCTCCTGAAATTATTCGTTTTTAAGTTACTCTAACAGACACAGACAAAGATCAAACGTTAAAAAACTTGACTTCAGTAACCAAGAAACCTCAAAACATGTAAATATACAAAAAACAAGTGATGAATGTTTAGCTTTAAAACATTATTTACTATATGTCTATGAGGAATTAATTTCAATTCCTGAACAGCTTTCCAGGACATGATAAAATATTATAGTAAAGCACTTCCACTATCATCCTCCCCTACCAATAAAAATAATCTGGTGTGTCACTCACACGAATTCCTCTTACCCTGAAATTTAATACTATAAATACAGGTTGGAGATTAAGAGGTAAGATAACAATGTTATGTAAACCTATGTTAAACAATTCAAATTAGGCTTCGGAAGAGTTTTGTATGATAATTAATTCTGTGTGAGGGGGGCTACCGCCCTCACACAGAGGGGCAGTAGATGAGTTGAGGGGAGGGGAGGGTTCCCCCGTTTCATTAACGCACCTACATTTATATAGAATTTAATTCGGTTATTAAAAAATAATTCTGTTTTAAAAAAATAATTTATTAAAACTATTATTTTAAAAAATTATCTTTTATAATAATGCAGACGATTTCCATATTAGAGCAGTAGTATGACACTAAATATCCAAAAAAAAACTCCATTTTATTCTCAATAAAAAAAAAAAAAAAAATTTGTAAGTTTTTTTTTCGTTAAAAGTGAAAAAAATCGATAACTTTGTTTTAAATTATCGCAGATCGATGGTTCAACCATTCATTTTAAAGGTATTGGCGAGCTCTTTTGAAAGATACTCATCATGAAAATTTACTCCCCTCGAGGGGGGACTTCCCCCCCAGGGGGGGAGGCGAGGCTCCTATATACACAAAAAAAATTTCCCAGTTGACTATCTCTATTACAAAATATATATATTCGTTTCATTTGGTTTAGTGCAGTCTATAGACGTTAAACTCTACTTACTGCAATTTCCCCCATTGACGTAATGTATTAGAATTCTCTTGATTGTCCCTGTACACGAACCATTTGCTTGATCTTAACGAAAAGCTTACTGTAGCATCCCTATATGATACACATTTAGAATACCAAGTTTGAACTTTCTGCCATAATTTGTTTTTGAGATATGCTGATAACAGACAGACACTCAGACACACACACACACAGATCATTTGCTAAAAACATGATTTTCGTATTCAGGGGACCTCAAAACGTGTAAATATAACAAAATCTCGCATTCGAAAATTTGACCCAAAAACAATACTTATGGGTAACTTATCTACCTTATAGGTAAGAGAAAGTAAAAGGTTATCGCTTAAGTATTTGCAGCCTGTATATCTTTTGAAGATTATGTATAGACCACATGGTGCATCTAAATATGATCCTATAGTAATAACACACGGCACAACTTGAAATACACTTCCATCAATTTTCAGCTATTGTCTCACTATAACCTAGTTCTTTTGTGTAGCCCTGTAAAGGAACTGTGAATGATTTCCCAACCATATTCTACATGCGACATGCTTTTGCGCATATAAAATATATATATTCATTTCATTTGTTTTAGCGCAGTCTATAGCTGTTAAACTCTACTTACCTGCAATTTTCTCCATAGACGTAATGCATTTGAATTCTCTTGGGTGTCCCTGTACACAAACCATTTGCTTCATCTCAACGAAAAGCTTAGTGTAGCATCCCTATAAGATACACATTTAGAATACCAAGTTTGGACTTTCTGCTATCATTTGTTCTTGAGATATGTTGGTAACCGACAGACTCACTCAGACCAACCGCTAAAAACATGATTTTCGGATTCAGGGGACCTCGAAACGTGTAAATGTAACAAAAACACGCTTTCGAAAATTTGTCCCAAAAACAATACTTTCTCTACCTTATGGGTAAGAGAAAGTAAAAATAGGCATAAGAAGCTTGAAAACAACATGTATAGTGTTTTAATACTTTAAAACATAATACGGTCTTAAAGGTATTACATGAATTACATTTTTTTAGCTATGCTTTTTATTTGGCTTTTTACTGAATACCAGTTTTTAAAACACTCATTGGGAATCAAACTCGAAAGCTTATTTGTAAATTCTGGTGTAAATTTTTATTATAAAAACATTTATAAGAATATTCAGTTAGTTCAGCTGTTCTTTGGTTCATTTTTAAAGTTTTCGTAATGCAAGATCTCTTCAACCCTTTCAGGGGCCAGCAAGATTTTTCATTTAAAATCAGCAGCCACCAGAAATCACCAACAATATTAAAAGAAAAGACATAAATGAAGTTATTCTTCTAAATTATAATTTTTTTTTTAAATATCCAAAGCCAGTTTTTGCAATTTTAAATAAAAATTTGCATTTGCACTATGCAAACAGCGCCCCTGAAAGGGTTAAGGAGAGTTAGATATTATCTATTAATTATTATTATTGGACATTGTGCAATTCTATTACTCTATTTTGTTAGAAAATATTTTCAATATAAAACACCAAGTTATTCCAAGAATTAACAAACACAATAAATCTATTATTATATTTATTTAATGTGTAATTGGGTATTTACGTTTTTTAATATCTTTGTATTAATACAATTCTTTTCTTTACCTGTTATAATTGTAGCAAGTAGCAGACATGCACAAAAAAAGATATTAGAAGCTGTGTCTCCATAATCTTCAATTAACTGGGATGAGATGACTGTGATAATGATGCTGAAAAACTGGAAATAAATAAAGCAAATATTAGAATTTTCTAGCATTGATAAGAAAATAAGTAAAATAATACTTCGCTTTGAAAATCGCTAATTATTTAAATTCAAAAGATTCGTATTAGGATGTGCAGCGATGAAGACATTTCTTTTAAATATTTTGCATGTTTGCATTATTCACTATTTACATAACATATTTTAATAAATATAGGTTGCTCAATCGAAAACACCATGTACAATATTATTGATAGTCGAACGTACTTGTCAGGGAATTTAGAAATTTATTTCCAGTTATCTATTAATCTTATACTATTATGTGAACAATATTTGTATATATATATATATATGTGTGTGTATATTTCACTGTTCTCGAAAACTGTAGCTCGGACAGTCACGTGATTTAACACAAAGGTGCCCTCCGAAGGGTCATTGTGCTCATCGAAGTCCGATTTTCGAATTTTTGATTAGTTTTCTTTTAATTAATTAAAATAAAACTTCCCATTGCTATAATAACGCAGAATGGAGAATCTTAGGAGAGATTTGATTGGTTTATTTGATTTTCATTGATTTGAGTGTATTTTACATTGAACTACAGCTACGTTATGAGGAATTACAAGAGATTTTAATGCAATTTTCTATGCAATTTCATGCAATTTTCTATGTATTTTTACAATTTCTTTCCCGTATTTCCCATTCTGAAGTGCGGTGGCTGTATTTCTAACTATGGTAAAAAATTATGGAAAATGACAAAAATCCATAGAAAAAAGCATGGGTTGAAAACGAAAAAAAAAAACTCACAATCTCAAGTGTGGAAATAATAATAAACGGCTGACACAGGAAGGAATACAAGGAGAAAACTGACTAAAACAATTTATGGAAGATCGAAAAGGTAATGGGCTCGAAGTCCTGGAGCGAAGCTATCGTCGAGGGTCAGCTACATCTCGCCTAATACAATTCAAATAAAAATTAAAAGGAAAATGCATTGAAATTGCTCAAAAAAATCGCTTTGGGTCCTTGCTGCCTTCGGCAGAGACTTTTCTCCGGGACGTCTCGGGTTCGTGTCTCTATTGTCTGCGACAACACCGTACCCGTGAAATTCAATTTGGGTATTTGTCGGATGACAGTTTTGAAACGAAGAGTACCGAAAAATATCGAAATAGCACACAATATGCTATGAGCATTGTTTCAGCTGGATTTTAGACAGATAATTTTTTTTGTGGTTATGTATATTTGACATTAAAAATATTTTTATTTGTTTAAGTATTAATTTGAACTAATCGCATATTTGTGCCCGAAAACATGCATGTGCACGAATATCTCTGAGTTACAGAGATAACCGCCCATTTATTTGCGAGTTAAATTAGCGTAGTTGTTGATATATAAATAAACAATATGTTGTGGTCAACATAAGTCCTGTACAAAATCACTAAGTGCAAATAATTCCTCAAAACTATTATTTATTAAAATTATCTAACATGCTGAATACAAATGATTTTCATTTTAGAGAAAACTAACAGTAAATATCCAAAGAAAGACAGTTTTACTTTCCATAAATAACATCTTAAAAAAGTGCGTTTTTATAATGATTATCTCACATACCAAGTTTCGTATAGTTTTGTGCCATAGAATCTGAGATATAGCCTTCCCGTTATCGGGGAAATTTGCAGTATAGCAGCACCACCTATTGGCCAATAAGGACCCAAATTGATTCAGCATAATGTTTCATAATAGCCTTCTCACATATCAAGTTTTGTTTGATGATACGCAACAGATCCTGAGATATAGCCTTAAATTGCAAAAATCGCTGTGTAGCAGCGCCATCTGTTGAGCGGTTGGCACCAAAAGTTGATAGGCACTAATTTATATCAAGGTGCATCAAAATATAAATTTATATGCAATACTGTGCCGTAGTTCCTGATATATAGCGTTCCCTTAAATTGCGGAAATCACTGTATAGCAGCGCCACCTGTAGGCCGATAAGCATTCAAATTGAATCAGCATAATGTCTCATAATGGCCTTCTCACATATCGAGATTTTTATACGCAATAGAACCTGAGATATAGCCTCCCCTAAATTATAGAAATCGCTGTATAGCAGGACTACCTGTTGGGTGGTTGACACCAAAAGTTGATAGGCAATAATAATTTAGGTCAAGGTGCATCTACATATAAATTTATGTACAATTCTGATCAGTAGTTCCGGAGATACAGTTGCCACAAAATTGTTGTCACACAGACAGACGGACAGAGACATTCTCTAAAAATGTTCAAATCATGTTCTAGACCTCTCGAAAGATCCGTCGAAAGCTGGAAGTCGAAAAAATTTTCTAATCCAATACTTTCTTCTATTGAATATAGAAGAAAGTATAATAAATAAGTGAAGTTTATCATGGTACAAAGCTTTGTTATATTGGCTTGGAGGCTTTTGAATTTTTGTCGCCACAATGGCTATGGATCCCCTCCCCCCCCCCCCTTTTTTTTTCTATTGAACTTTTTCAGTATTTATTCTGCTAATACTTTTATTATTTGCACCTTTTTTTTAAATTTATAAGAATCCTTCATATTCTGTTTATATTTTAAATAGTTTTTAAGTTTAAAATAGTGCTTGATGAAAGAATTTTTTTTATTTTTAAAAGTGCATTTTTTTCTATAAAATTATCTACTCAGATAAAAATTGATCATTTATGTAACCATTATTTCTGTTTCAATAAATTTTCGTAATCTTTATAATTTATTTATATTTTTGATGCGCTACTTAACTTAAAATGGTAATTGCTAAATTAAAGTTCTTGGGGAAAATTATTCGGCGTACTTCAGCGCCAAAATTAAAAGAAATCGCCCAGAAGGATCTATAAATGAAACTGATGAAATAAACTTATGATCCATAGAGTTTAGAGTAGTGAAGAAACACTAAGCAGTCGAATGTGACGTCATAGGTAGATTTTTTTTTTTTTTTTTTTTAACAACTTGACAGTGAACTAGTATGTTGTGGCCACCACATGACTTTCTTCTATATTTTCCTATACAAATTCACTCAGTAAAAATAATTTATTTAAATTATTATTTAAAAAAAAAAAAATATATCTTCCATGATAATGCAGACGATTTCCATATTAGAGAAGTAGTATAACACTAAATATCCAAAAAAGTCCATTTTATTCTCAATATTAAAAAAAAAAAAAAAAAAAAAATCTAGTTTTTTTTTCGTTAAAAGTAAAAAAAAAAAAAATCGATAACTTTGTTTTAAATTATCACAGATCTGTTCAACCATTCGTCTTAAAGGTATTGATGAGACCTTTCGAAAGATACCCATCTTGAAAATTTACTCCCCCGGGGGTTACGTCCCCCCAGGGGGGAAGCGATGCCCCCACATGCACAAAAGTTTCTTCCTAGTTTACTACTACTATTATCAATAATTCATATTAATTTTACAATTACAAGTTAAAAATAACTCTCATTATGTGGGTAATTCTCTGCAAATAGGCTAAAATGCTGAAAATGAAGGATATTTATTTCTTAAAACAGAAAAGTTGACAAATTATTTATTCAGCATATTGTTTAGACATAGTTTTATTATATTAGCCCATAAAATTGAAGCATTGCTAAAGAAAAAAATATTTTTTAAATATTTAAACCTATGGAATATCATTCCCTCACACGCAACCATTACCACCAAAAAATACTAAAAATTCATTTCGTACTTAAACACTTATATTTTTCTTGTTTGGCTATTGATTCTTAAAATAAACATAGAGTGTTATTTTTATGTATTACGTTATTTTCTTTTGTCTTCACATGCAATTTTTATTTTGTAAAAAAGTTTGCAACTCATATTTCAAATCATTCCCTCACCATAAATAATTCAAGATGTTTCAGCAAATGACACAACTATACAGGTAGAAACAGTGCATATGTACTGAGCATATGTTTTCACCAAACTGTAAAACAAATTTCAGCCATCTAAGACAAGTTGCTTTAAGTGCAAGGTGGAATTGAAAGAACAGATTGGGTAAGTATTCACATGATATTATCATTCCCTCATTTAAATTTATGAGATTGATTTATTTCTTAAAAATCTATTACTGTATAATTTGATTGCAAATAAAGGGATAATTTAAGAATATGTATTCTTTTTTTTTTTTTTTTTTTTTTTTTATTCATAAGGAAAAATTTCAGAAGCTAATAATGCAAATTTTGTCATTCCCTCACTGGTCATTCCCTCCTGTGAGGGAATGATGCATTTGTGAGGGATTAGTTTAATTATTTTTAAAGAACAATACAAAAATATATTTTTGCTACATTTTGTTATTTTTATAAAGCAAATGGTATTCCACTTTACTAAAATAATTTAAATCAAATTCCAAAATGAATTAAAGTATATTAACAATATATATATATAAAATAACTTATGATAAAGGATAAAAATATCAGTAACAACTATGAACTTTAATTTATGGGAATTTTATTTAATTTCGCAATTTAACGCTTAAATTATTTATATTTTGAAGAAAATTATTTATTAAAAGAAAATTATTTGTTATAAGAAAATTATTTATTAGTTTGGTGAAAAATTCAACCGTGTCCTGTAACAAAAAAATCTGGAGTGACTCCACTCGACTTTCCGAACATTGAGTAACTAACAGTTTTGTAGATAAAATAAAGAAAGAGGTGTTGCTAAACAAACAAAAAAGAGAAAACCATAACAGAGTGTTTGAGTATTTTTCTCCATATATCACACGAGGTTTTATTTAACGCTACTGAACTTTGAGCCCTTAGATCATAAGGATAAAGAATTTTTCGTTGTGTCCCTGTAAAAATCTATAAATGCTAGATTCACCAAAATGCTTATAGTTAGTGCAACAGTGATTTATAATATTCATAGAAATTTTCAGCTCAATTGAATAAGGCGTTTAGATGCTATCGCTGGTCTCATAGGCCATAAAGATAAAGAATTTTTCTTTGTGTCCCTGTAAAAAAACTGTAAGTGTTAGATTCACCAAAATCTATACAGTTGGTTCAAATGTGACCTATAACATGTGTACAAATTCTTTGCTGAGATTAATAAGGCGTTTAGACGCTATCACACTTTTAAAAATTTGGCAAAGAATTTTTCTTTGTGTCCCTGTAAAAAAACTATAAGTGCTAGATTCTCCAAAATCTATACAGATTGAGTATCTGTGACCTATAATATATGTATAAAGTTTTTGCTCAATTGAATAAGGCGTTTAGATGCTATCGCACTTTTAAGATTTTGGTTCCTTGGCCATAATGATAAAGAATTTTTCTTTGTGTCCCTGTAAAAAAACTATAAGTGCTAGATTCACCAAAATCTATAGGGTTCATACTATGGTGACTTACAATATACGTACCAACTTTCAGCTTATTCGAACAAAGCGTTTAGACGCTAGCGTGTTCACTCACAGACATACACACATACATACACACATACATACACACATACATACACACACACATACATACATCATCGTAAAAATAGTGAAAACGGACTCGTTGGACCTCGAAACGTATAGAAACATCAAAATCTCGAATTCGGATTTTTGACATGATTACAATACTTTCCTCACTATAGTGTTCGGAAAGTAAAAAGAAATGCAGGTGAAAGAACATCTAAAATATTTAAAGAAAAAACAAAAAGGTCAGGTAAAAGCAGTTTCAGAAATGACTAGACGGGAATTAAAAGTAAAAAGACAAGAATGGAAGAAAAGTTCTGAAAAATATAGGAATAAAAAGCAAGAAAAATTATCAAATACTTTAGAAACGCAAACCTTAAGTAATGAATTAAGTATTCCTCAACTTCTAAAGGTACATCAAGTTTGGAAAGTGGTAAAAAACTTAGAAGGAAAAATAGGACAAGAATGAAACAAGAAATTTTAACATTTCAGTTACATAAACAGCAAAAAATTTCAAGTAAATATAAACCAAAATTTTATCGAATGAAAGCAGGTCATAAGAAAGATATACAACTTTCACCAAGAAGCAAAGTGCAGAAGTTAAATTAGGAAAAGAAAATGTTTCTCCAGCTGTCAGGGAAAAAAATTAATTTTTGGTGAAGCTTTACATGCCCAACTAACAGAAACCTATAAAAGTTTAGGAAGTATGAATAGAAAATATATCCTGGAGAAATATTGGAAATCAGTGAAAAGACAGTCAAAGTGAATGCCATGAAACCCACAGGCAATGAAAAGTTCAAGTGGCCTATGAGAAAGGACATCCTTGACTGCCCATTTTGTGATATTGTCAAAAAATCAAACCTTCAGTACCTTGTGATAGTCGAGGAAGCATATTTGTATTTCCTAAAGAAATCTTCTATTGGAATTTAATTTTACACAATTTTCCTTATTATTTTTTTACAAAAATCATCATTCCCTCACTTTGTAATCATTCCCTCACTTTAATAAAATTTAAAAATCTAAAAATTATAGTATTTTTTAATATTGAGTGTAACGACTATTTTTTTCCTATTAAGTACCTTTTCTAGTATCATATTACAAAAAATTGGAAACTTCTGACGAGATACTTTTTTCTTGTGCCACTTATGTGAAAATGGCCTATTTGCAGAGAATTACCCATGTACATTTATACGAAATTTTGTCCTATACTGCCATGTTAAAAATTTAGAAAAAATGCGATTACAGCACCAACTGTTGAGCGAATGAACCTCAAATCTAATCAACACTAGTTTATGTCAGGGTCCAACTAAATACCAAGTTTGGTTAAATTTCGTTCATTGGTTCGAGAGATACAGCGTCCACAAAATTCGTGATACACACACACAGACAGACATTTTCTAAAAACTATCAAATCGTGTTCAGGACATCCCAAAACGTGTAAATCCATCGAAAACCGGAGTTCGAAAATTTTCACGAATCCAATACTTCCTCTATATTACATATAGAAGAAAGTAAAAACATAAACAATCGTGTAAAAAAAAAAAAAAAAAAAAAATCCTTTTAGAACTACATACAATTACCCTCAAGAACTATACGCAAGCGAAGTGTGACGTCACTGACCGGCAGTGGGGCCAGATTAAAAAAAATAGCGATAACGTCTGAATGGCTTATTTAATTGAGCTAAAAATTCAGGTACATGTTAAAGGCCACCGTCGCATAAACTTTTAATTCGTTTACTTTAAAAGAAAAAAGTTTTTATTTATTTTTTATTATTATAAAAAAAGTTGGTCTCTGCAGAGGCTAAAATATCTAGATAATAATGAAAACGAATTTGAAAAATGAATTATCTGACCAAATCTAACAAGATTATAAATTTTTAATTGCTACTTTACTTGACATGAAGCGTTTAAAAGACTAGCAGACATAGCTTCTGATTCAGGATACGTTATTTCTGTTCCAAAATCCAATCCAACAGGAAGATAGCCAGCTAAGAAGAACCTAAATAAAATAATTTCTTGGCATAAAAACATATACTAATGTATAGTAGCGCATGCAACTGATGTTAAATAATAAAACTTAGTATACCCAAGAAGGCCGAAGAACACAAACTGGACCCACATAGCAGTATCCATTATAATTAGTAGGGTGTAGGCTACTATTAACAGGAAACTTATACTGCACACCAAGAGGGAAATTTCTCTAAAAAGTTAAAGAAAGCAAAATTTTATTAAAGGTTATAATAAATACAAAAAAAAAAAAAAAAAATCTTTATAGAAAATCCCTGTACTTCTAAATGAATTTTATCCATTTTATCCCATGACTTAGAAAAACTGTCTATATACAGGGTGGTCCGAAAAACATGATAGAAAGTATTTTAAGTTTCTGATTTCAAATGTATTGATGCAAATATAATTCTTCCATATTATAATAGCACATATAGTGACATTTCAGTTGAATGCTTAATTACCGGAAATAAAGAATAAGCAATATAGAATCACAAACCTTTTAAGATCGATTATACATCGTAAGAAAATTTTATGAGAATAACCGATGTAATGTCCCCGTCGACGGGCATGTCGTTCAGAGTTCAAAAAGAAAAGGACATTTAGTGAAGAGATAATCGCGCAATAAGTTATAGCACTCTAAAGTCACAGTGATTTTTAAGCCATCAGATGACTGATGTAATGGTCCTAATCTCCCACTGATTTTCATTGTTTACAGGTTGATGGACAGATATGAATCTACAGGAAGTGTTTAGAATGCAAAAAGAAAGGCATCGGGACGAAAATCAGCAGTTGTTACTGACGACATCAGGGAGCCTGCACGAGCATACTTTGAGGATCAGCCAACCACTTCCACTCGACAGGCGGCCCAACAATTAAGCATATCCAAAACATCATTACAAAGGCTAATGAAAGCAGTAGGATTGTGTCCATACAAGATCCAAATGCGACAGCCGCTAAAGGGGGGTGGGATACTGTGCAGCGGAGAGATTTCACAAACCACATAATCGAGGAACTTAAAAATGGTTCCATCAGTGAATACAAGATCTGGTTCCGTGATGAGACCCATTTTCAGTTGAATGGTTTCGTGAACAAACAAAACTGGCGCCACTGAGGTACAGAAAATCCTCATCTCAGCGCCATCTCTTCACTGCATCCACAAAGAGTCATGGTGTGGTGTGCCATATCGTCGAAGCAGATAATTGGTCCGATATTTATTGATGATGTGGTCACAGGAGTGAAGTATCGAGAGTTGCTAGAGCGTCACTTTGGCCCTGATGCGGGCCATCTCAACAGGACACGCCGGTACTGGTTCAAGCCAGATGGGGCTCGTCCCCAAAAAACTTCTGACGTCTTCACGTGGCTTGAAACGACGTTTGATGAGAGTTTGATTGCATTGGATGCAGAGAAATTCACGAGGCACGGGATAGAGTGGACCCCATACAGTCCAGACAAAATCCGTGCGACTTATTCTTATGGGGTTACATCAAGGTTAGAATCTATAGGAATAGCCCTGATTCACTGGAGGACCTAAAACTCGCTATCAAAAGTGAGATTGATGCACTTGATTACGACACACTCCAGCGCATTATGACAGAGTTTCGGAACCGGCTTTATAACACTATTCGGGGACGGTAGACATTTTAAGCATCTTGTATATTAAGTGTCATTCATATCTTTATTCAATAAAATATGTTTCATGTTCTTGCATGTTGTCTTTTTCCCACAATGATCGCTTACTTTCTATCATGTTTTTCGGACCACCCTGTATATATATTTAAGTTTCAAAATGAATCCAGATTTTTTCTCTCATGAAGTAAATGAAGGGGGTGCATTAACCTTTTGCAGTAAAATAATGAGTTCAGCTAGTCTTTGACTTATCCTGCCATACGGAATAATGCCAAATTAATTCGTGATATACGAATGTTAATGATGAATACAATAATTAAAACTCAGAAAACGTCGATTCATCAATTTTATCTACCAAAATTAAAGCGCACGAAACGAGTTCAGTACGTAAACGTTGAACTCGTTTACGTACTGAAACCATAGAATAATAATAAAGGAAGAAGGAGCACGCCAATACTCTTAATGCTTACAAACCCCTTCTAGTGAAATGCCAGCGAAAGCTACTTTTGCTCCTCTCAACCTTGAAGTAGGGCACTCATCCTCAGCGCATTTATAGCTGTTTGTTGTGGCAACACAACAGCTTATGTAGAAACACTTATGCTCCTTCTTGCTTTATTATTATTCTATGACTGAAACGTTACGTACTAACACGTAGCTACTTACGTGCTCTAGTCTAGACTACCCAGTTATCGAGTAAAAGAGCAGCATCATGCAGTAAAAACGCGGAATAAATTGCCATTAAAATTGATATCTCAAAAACTCATCAGATGCATTGAAGGTATTAAGAAAAATTTTTAGTTCAAAGGTGTCCCCTTAAGTAGTGCTTTGCATGTGAAAAGACACATTTAACAAATGGAATTATTAGCCCGAGATCAATTCAAATCAATAAATATTCAAATTGTTTATGCATTCATTATTCTGACTTCATATGTGTAAAGAACATATTACACTTCATATATTTAAGAGAATGTTTTGTCTGGAAGGCATAAAGGGGACCAGTAACAAGGGAAAAATGTTTGGAATCACCCTGTAAAAGATGCATGAAATGCCTTGCAACTGTAGTATGTGATTACGATGCTTCTTTTAATTATGTATATTTTTTGTATGAGAATAGCATCCATTCATTAAGATATAAAGGTTTATTTAACAATACTGAAATTTTTTTTATATATATACTAGCAAACCCATGTAAAATTTTCACACTTTATATATTTATTTTCTTACTAGTATAGAACCCCGTCAAAAATGACGGAATGTGAAATCAATTAAGGTAGTGAATCAACGAATGCTTTGCCTGCTTCGCTGGACACTATATTTAAAGGGGACTAATGTGCAAGTTGCACTTGACGGAACTAATATGCAAGTTGCACCGAACGAACAAACTATTTATTTTAACGAAAATACCTACTCTATTTATCTCTTCGACAACTTTAAAATTTAAAATTATTATTATTATTTTATAGAGGTCATTTTCTCATATGCATGAGCTAATTTAATATTTTAATATTTTTATTTATTTATTTATTTTTTATTATTTATTTATTTATTTATTTATTGTCCGTGAAAGCATATTAAATTTTATGCTGGGGAAAAAAAAAAAAAAAAAAAAAAAAAATGAAGCTTCATAAAACTAATTAAAGGCTTTAAATATGTTTCTACCAACGAGATATATAAAGTAGAGTGATAAATGGTAACTCTTGAGAAGGTCCAAGATAAGTCATGTGGCATGCTCTCTTTGCACCTGCGTATTCGGTGGTTCCCTTGGTAACAGCTCATTTTCAATAAATTTCTATGGCAACGGTTTGGAGATTGTTCTTCGCATAACTCATAAACGCCAATGTTTTTGTTTACTTACGTAGTTTAATATTCTTTTGTTCTAAATCGTTTTGATTTTGTGTTTACTTCTCTTTTATTTCGTTATCCGAAAATGACAAAATTTATATGCTGTCCGTCTGTAGGGTGTCTGTTAGTTTGTTATAGTCCGTTAATTAGTGTGTTAGTCTGTGCACACGATATCTCAAGAACAAATAGTCGCAGAGAAATCAGATCAGTTTTAAAATATTTCTTTCAACACTGGTAAGAACCTTATTCATTTGCAACATTCGAATTAAAAAATTTCTTAAGTTATTAAAAATTTACGATTTTCTTAACTTGGGAGAATAGGGCAAAATTTCACTTAAACGTGCATTAAATGGAAAATGTTTACCGTAAAAATGTCACACCCTTTTTAAAATATCCTTTTTGATGCCGGTATGAGCATCATTACCTATAAACATGCTACTTTGAAAATTTCGTAAGTTATTGGAAATTTATGAATTTTTTAACATGGCAGAATAGGGCAAAATTTCACATAAACGTCAATCTTGAGGGATATTTTTCATCGTAAATATGTCAGATCACTTTTGAAATATTATTTAAGATACTGGCATGAATATCACAGACTATGAATTTTCCAATTAAAAAAATTCGTAAGTTATTTTGAATTTACGATTTACTGAACATGGCAGAACAGGGCAAAATTGAACATAAACGTCCATTTTGAGGATAATAAATATATCAGACACATTCAAAATAACATTTATGATGCTTGTTTAAACATGATTGACTACAAATATTCTAATAGGAAAATTTCTTAAGTTATTCGTAATTTAAGATTTTATCAACATAGCAAAATTGAAAATTTTCCATATAAATATGCATTTTGAGGATTGTTACATTCGAAATAGTAGCATGAAAGCTAAACTACGAAATTGACCCTGATAAAATAAATTAATATATTAGAATAAGATAAATATATCTAAGTGAACGTTGGATAGCTTATTAGGAGGAGATTTCATTTTGTCACTGTTTCAAATTAATTTCTCTTAACATGATTATAATATGTCCTGCACTAGAAATTTATGAGAGCATATATATGATGGGGAACTGAATCGAGTCCACCTATGCCAACTGGTTTATAACATACTAGCAAAGCCCCGGTTCGGGAACGAGCCGAATTCCGAATGCGGGAAAAATTTCAAAATCAAACTCGAAATGTACAAAACTCGGCCTGATGATGCTTGCGTGCCAATAGATCGAAGTTTGTTAACGAAATCATTTTTTAATTCATGAAATCAATGAAAGCAGTGAATCAACGAAGGCTTTCTTCACTTCTCTGGTCACTATATTTAAAGGAAACTCTTTTCTATATCGCTTTACAATCAAAAATAAAATTTAAAGAAATCATGAAATTGCTTTAACCCTTTATCTACTGCATTATGATGTACTGCAATTTTTTTCGTGCAATATTTTTTTTTTGAGTCACTACATCAAAAATTAAGGGATATACATAAATAAAATACTCATCTTTGGGAAATTTAATCCGTTAGAGCTAATTAATTAAAGTGGTACTTTAAAGTACCGTCAGTACACGGAGGGCTAAAATAGTCTCATAATACAAAAAGACAGTATGACTTTTTTTAACGCAGTTTTAACTCTTAAAAGTGCTAATAACGAGCGAACACTAATATGTTACAGCACAAAAAAATTTATTTTTGAAAATTATAATTTTTTTTAAATTTATTTACTTTTTTTTTACACATAAAAACAGGTTTTACACAAACTTAAATTTGATGATATTCAAAGAAACAATTTTTCTTTTCATTAATACGCAAAAATACATTACACGTTGAGTATTTTGAGTGAGGTTTCGATTGAATGTGTTTTTAAAGCACAAAACTCACAACAACCCCGATTCGAAACAAAAGTTGGCCAATGGCATCCACGATTTTCTAAGCGGAGATCTTTACAAACAGACATGTTCCCTTTCCTCCTCTTGTATGCACAGAAAACTTGCTCATTGCCATTAGATTTGGGTCTTCCTTTTCCTTTAGTTTCTAATTTTGATTTTGTAAGCAGTCCTTTGGTTGTGCAATGCCTATATTCCAAAGAAGATATGTTTTCTTGCTACTCTTTATATGCTATATATGCAGCTAAATGTTGAAATGTGGTATCCACAAACTCCGATTTTTATGGGTAAATTGGGAACTTCGGTCTGGACATCTCTTTTTTTATCCATTGCCTATTCACTCTTGATTTACTGCATCCTGGGGTAGGAAGTACTGTATTTTCTGAACATGAACTACTGCACCATGGGTCTTGTTCAATCTCTTGATCGTCTTCTTCAGAATCCGACGAAAATTTTAGCAGATTATTTGCTGGGACTTCTTCATCTGAAGAATCATCTGTTAGTGCAGAACTGCTTGCAGATGGTAGGCTCTGTAATAAATACAAAGCCTCTTGAAGTCTGAGCTTCATTTTTCCAGACATTATAAGAAGAGGAAAAAAATAATAGCACCTTGAAAACCGTCTATTACTGTTAAATCTCAGTTACACACAAAGAAATTAAAATGTTGTTATTTTTTGAATAAAGAATAGATATTTCATTTAATTGTGTGGCAAAAAAAAGCAAGCTCAGATTCAAATTTCAAAACTTTCCGAAAAAGTTAAACAAAAAAAAAAAAGTAAAAAAGCGAACTTAAATAAGTTAAACTAAAAAGAAATTCCTAAAAAGCATAACTCTATTACAGTTTAGTAATGACCCTACAAAGCAATGAAATACAATAACAAACTACATGGACATAAAGTAAACACGAAGTTGTGCTTTCTCTAACATCCAGTGTACTGACGGTACTTATAAGTACCACAAAGTTAATCAACTGTAAAATCAATTATATACACTGTTCACTCAAATTAAATAGTCAAATCGTTTTCTAAGGTCTTAACTAACATATAAAAAAAAATAAGGAACTTAACTTTTGACTTTAACTACTTTTGCGGAGCAAAAATGACAATCTTGGCAATCCGATCAGAATGACAGCTGAAAACGCAACATCAGTTGTAAAACTATTCGTCTTCCCAGCTAAAATACTCATCATAGAACCCGTGCTGCCATGTATCCTGGAAGAACGGAATTAAAAGAGTGTTCTTGCTAAATACCATTAGAATATTTGTAAAAATTGTTATTCTATGTAATTTTGAAGTGGGTGGTACTTACAAGTACCGTCAGTAGATAAAGGGTTAAAGTCCGCTTTGGTTCCCCGCTGCCTTCGGTAGCGAAAAACTCATTCGCTGACTCTCGGGTGTCTGTCCCTATTGCCTCTGACGACAATAGCTTTCCAGTGGGCTTCCATTTGGGTGCTTATCAGATGACAGTTTCGAAACGGACATTATCGAAATAATCTGGTGTGTCACACACAGGACTTTCTCTTACCCTGAAATTTAATACTATAAATACAGGTTGCAGATTAATAGGTAAGATAACGAGTACTGTTATGCAAACCTATGTTAAACAATTCATAAAAGGCTTCTGAAGAGTTTTATATGATAATTAGTTCTGTGTGAGGGGGGCTACCGCCCCCCTCAACCCCCCGTTTCATTAATGCACCTACATTTATATAGAATTTAATTCGGTTATTAAAAAATATTTCTCTTTTTAAAAAATAATTTATTAAAATTATTATTTAAAAAAGTTATCTTTTATGATAAGGCAGACGATTTCCATATTAGAGAAGTAGTATAACACCAAATATCCAAAAAAAGTCCATTTTATTCTCAATATTAAAAAAAAAAAAAAAAAAAAAAAAAAAAGTACGATTTTTTTTCGAAGTTTTTTTTTTCGTTAAAAGGAAAAAAAATCGATAACTTTGTTTTAAATTATCGCAGATCGATGGTTCAACCATTCGTTTTAAAGGTATTGGCGAGCTCTTTTGAAAGATACCCATCATGAAAATTTACTCCCCTCGAGGGGGGACTTCCCCCCCCCAGGGGGGGAGACGAGGCTCCTACATATACAAAAAAATTTTCCCAGTTAACTGTCTCTATTACAAAAAATATATATTTGTTTCATTTGGTTTAGTGCAGTCTATAGACGTTAAACTCTATTTTCCTGCAATTTCCCCCATAGACGTAATGTATTAGAATTCTCTTGATTGTCCCTGTACACGAACCATTTGCTTGATCTTAACGAAAAGCTTACTGTAGCATCCCTATATGATACACATTTAGAATACCAAGTTTGAACTTTCTGCCATAATTTGTTTTTGAGATATGCTGATAACAGACAGACACACAGACACAGACCATTTGCTAAAAACATAATTTTCGTATTCAGGGGACCTCAAAACGTGTAAATATAACAAAATCTCGCGTTCGAAAATTTGACCCAAAAACAATACTTTCTCTACCTTATGGGTAAGAGAAAGTAAAAAATTGAAGTAGCCATTTTATATTTGAATCCCAGTTACATATGAAGAACACTATACGTAATGTACATAATATTTTATTTCACGTTATTTTCTATATTTATTTGATTTATTCGATCAACCATAAATGACAACAATTTCGCACCAAACAAAATATTACAATGTGTTATAATAGGCTACGTCTACTGTGCCAAAAACTTACTATTTAAACAAAAGGGGGGAAAATCTAAAATTGAGTTTTTTTTTTTTTTTTTTTTTTTTTTTTTTTAAGGACTGAGGACTATTAGTCTCAATCTGAGGTATTTTAGGTGTCATTTTTTGATAGTTGGACATTTATCGAAATCTAAAATTTATCGAAAATATAATTGAATAATTTGAAAGCGATGTTATGATAAAAAAAAAAAAAAACTAATAGTTCTCCGTCCTAACCTAAATTCGCTTTTGCCAGAATTTCATCAATTTTAGGTTGATTTCTTTAGAAATCGACCTATTGCAATCACTTCGTTTATCTATCTATCTATCTATCTATCTATATATATATATATATATAATGAAAATCTTGTCATCACGATAACTCCCAAAATAATACTCGAAATCGAACCAAATACGGACAGTGAACTAATCTTATAAATATCTTGGATGAGTTCGTTAACCAAGTTGCTCCGACTTTTGGTTTTCAAGTGGCAGCCACTTGAAAATTTCAAACCGACATTGTAAAAAGCATATTTAAAGCATGATTTGCTTGAATTTTGATGTAAATACAGGCCACATAAAGGTCTCAATGAAGTTTATTAATGAAGTTTATCCGCCATTTTTAATAAAGTGGCAGATATTTTAAGTTAAGCGGGACCACTTGAAATCAGGCTACCACTTGAAAATTTAAAATCACTATAACTTCCGAAATAATACTCCAAATCGAACCAAATTTGGAGAGTGTCTTAACTTATCTTATACATATCTTAGATGAGTTTATTAACCAAGTTGCTCCACAATTTTTTTTTCAAGTGGAGACCACTTGAAAATTTCAAATTCAAATTGTAAAAAGCGTATTCCGATTTTTTTTTTTTTTTTTTTTTGATGTATACATAGATTATATAAGTGTCTCAAATAACTTTATTAATAAACTTTATCCTCCCTTTTTATTAAAGTGGCGGATATCTTAAGTTAAGCGGGACCACTTGAAATCAGGCCACCACTTGAAAATTTAAAACCATGGTAACTTCCGAAATAATACTCCAAATGGAACCAAATTTGAACAGTGTCTTAACTTATCTTATAAATACCTTAGATGAGTTTGTTAACCAAGTTGCACCGCCATTTCGTTTTCAAGTGGAGACCACTTGAAAATTTCAAATTTTAATTGTAAAAAGCGTATTCCGAAATTGTTTGATTTATGATGTAAATATAGACCACATAAAGATCTCAATAATGTTTATTAATGAAATTTATCCGTCATTTTTAATAAAGTGGTAGATATCTTAAGTTAAGCGGGACCACTTGAAACCACGCTACCACTTGAAAATTTAAAATCACAATAACTTCTGAAATAATACTCCAAATCGAACCAAATTTGAACAGTGTCTTAACCTATCTTATAAATAACTTAGATGAATTTGTTGACCAAGTTGCTCCACCATTTTGTTTTCAAGTGGAGACCACTTGAAAATTTCAAATTTTAATTGTAAAAAGCGTATTCCGATTTTTTTTTTTTAATTTTGATGTATACATAGATTATACAAGTGTCTCAAATAACTTTATTAATGAACTTTATCCGCCCTTTTTATTAAAGTGGCGGATATCTTAAGTTAAGCGGGACCACTTGAAATCAGGCCACCACTTGAAAATTTAAAACCATGATAATTTCCGAAATAATATTCCAAATGGAACCAAATTTTGACAGTGATATTATCATATAATTACCTTGAATGTTTTCACTGGGCAACTTGTCCCGACATCTTGTTTCTAAGTTCCAGCCACTTGAAATCACACTGCCACTTCAAAATATGCCACACGATAGCTTTTAAAATACTAAACTGATTCAAATAAAAGTTGGATAGTGAACTTATGGTTCAAATATCTAGGATAAGTTCACTTGGTGACTTGATCCGCAATTTTATTTCCAAGTGGCGGCCACTTGAAAATTTGTCATTATGATAACTTTAGTAATACAGAATCAATTCGCATCAAATTCGGGTAGTGGATTTATCATTTAAATATCTCACTTAAGTTCGCTGGGCATCTCACTCCACTTTTGTTTACAAGTGGTGCCACCTGAAAATTTCTTATGACGATAATTTTTGAAATACTGATTTAATTTAAACTAGAACTGGACAATGAACTTATCATACAAATATACTGGATGATTTCGATGGGCAAGTTGTTTTACCATTTTGTTTCTAAGTCGCAGCCACTTAGATTGCCACTTGAAAATTTGCCATAATAATAACTTTTGAAACACGGCACTGATTTAAACCACAGTTGGACAGTGAACCTATGCTTAAAATATCTTGGATGTGTTTGCTGGGCAACTTGTTCCACTGTATTGTTTCCAAGTGGCGACCACTTGAAAATTTGTTATCACGGTTACTTTAGAAATACTTAATCAATTCAAATCAAATTTGAAAATTGGATTTATCATTCAAACAACAAAAATCTAGAAAATTCACGTAACTTGTGAACCAATCACGTTATTGCGTACATCTTTGGTATATCGATAAGTATTTTCTAGCCAAAAGTCGCCAAAAAAGTCGCCATAGTAGAACAGTCGCCAAATTTGGCGCCAAATCTATTACCTGCGTTTCTGGATCTTTTTAATGTGTTTTTAAGAAAAAATTAGACTATTTTTTGCAAAAACAAACTAGAAATGCAGAAAACTAACATTTTTATCGACTTAACATTTTTAACACACTTGACATTGTGAGTTTTTTTGCTCTTCTTCCCATGCTATTCCTATGGGGTTTTTAGCTTTTTTTCCCCTTTTTTTCTACATTCTAAAGTGGCGGTGGTTACTCTTTGAAAGAATTTCTACAAAAAAAATTATTTTCAAATTTGCAACGATATCTTAGATGAGCAACTTTCTCTGCCATTTTGATCGAAGTGGCAGTCACTTAATTTTTAAACACGATGACTTTTGAGATTTTGAATTAATTCGAACTATATGTGTACAGTAGACTTATCTCACAAATACATTTCATATATTTGTCAACTTAACCCACCATTTTGTTTCCAAGTGCCGGCCGCTTGAAAATTTTAAGTTCACATAAAAATGTATTTATGAACCGATTTGCTTAAAACTCCATATGTGCGTAGTCTACATCAATATTTCTACCAAGTGCATTAATTATTTGTTGCCGCCGTTTCGAATTAAAATGACGGCTGCTTGATAAGGAAAAAGAAATCAACCTACCCTTCCGAATAAGCCGGAAGGACTTTTTTTTTTGGAAAGAAAAAGAAAATTAATAATAATCAGTATCCAAACAAACGATATCTAAAAAGGTTTTTTTGGGGGGCAACAATTAAACATTTAAATGTCCATTTTTAAAGCTTTTAGCAGGTTATTATTTTCATATTTTAATTAATTTTAAAAAATCTAATCGAAATTTCGTTACAAATAAGGTACCAAATGAAATGGGCAATTTTTCTGAATCCGTCGGATTAATTAACTTATCGATCGGACAATTAGATTTTTTTTAATTAACTAAAGTATGAAAATCTGATGGCAACTTGCGTATATATTTATCTCAACAATGGAAAAATTAAACAAAAATTATTCCCCCTCCCCCTCCCCCGCCCATTAAGAAGGATATTGGAAAATCAGGGTGCAGGCCAGAAATATTGATCGCCTAATTGCTTCGACTAGGCAGAGCACAATTGATCAATTTTTCAGAAGTCGAGTATATAAGTATGCACATATATACATAAATTTTATTATTATTATTTATTTATTTATTTTTTATTATTTACTCCATTTTCATATTTTCAAGTGCAGGAGCAAATTTAATATATATATATATATATATATATATATATATATTTTTTTTTTTTTTTTTTTTTTTTCGCGTGAAAGCACATTTCATTTTATGTTGAAAAAAAAAATGTATTATTATTATTATTATTTTTTTTTTTCGGCAACAATTAAAAATTTAAATCCATTTTTAAAGCTTTTTTTTTCCATTTTAATTAATTAAAAAAAAATCTAATCAAAATATCATTACAAATAAGGTATTAAATGAAAGGGGCATTTTTTCTGAATCCGTCGGTTTAACTAACTTTTCAATCGGACAATTAGATTTTTTTAATTAACTAAAGTATGAAAAGCTAGTAGCAACAACACACAGACAAACAGAAGAAAATCTCTCTTAGCTAATCAACTTGCGTCTAGCAAAGGACAGACTGGAAGAAAACTCTCTTAGCCATCTGTATATTGAGAGATAGGTTTGTCAATCAAACCAATTCAGTGTCACATTCGGAAAACTCGACTATTTACAGCAGAAGAAACACAACACAAAAACATAAAAATATTAAATATCTTTTTATGAAGTAGGGTGGTCAGAAAAACATGATAGAAAGTATTTTAAGTTTCTGATTTCAAATGTATTGATGCAAATATAATTCTTCCATATTATAATAGCACATATAGTGACATTTCAGTTGAATGCTTAATTACCGGAAATAAAGAATAAGCAATATAGAATCACAAACCTTTTAAGATCGATTATACATCGTAAGAAAATTTTATGAGAATAACCGATGTAATGTCCCCGTCGACGGGCATGTCGTTCAGAGTTCAAAAAGAAAAGGACATTTAGTGAAGAGATAATCGCGCAATAAGTTATAGCACTCTAAAGTCACAGTGATTTTTAAGCCATCAGATGACTGATGTAATGGTCCTAATCTCCCACTGATTTTCATTGTTTACAGGTTGATGGACAGATATGAATCTACAGGAAGTGTTTAGAATGCAAAAAGAAAGGCATCGGGACGAAAATCAGCAGTTGTTACTGACGACATCAGGGAGCCTGCACGAGCATACTTTGAGGATCAGCCAACCACTTCCACTCGACAGGCGGCCCAACAATTAAGCATATCCAAAACATCATTACAAAGGCTAATGAAAGCAGTAGGATTGTGTCCATACAAGATCCAAATGCGACAGCCGCTAAAGGGGGGTGGGATACTGTGCAGCGGAGAGATTTCACAAACCACATAATCGAGGAACTTAAAAATGGTTCCATCAGTGAATACAAGATCTGGTTCCGTGATGAGACCCATTTTCAGTTGAATGGTTTCGTGAACAAACAAAACTGGCGCCACTGAGGTACAGAAAATCCTCATCTCAGCGCCATCTCTTCACTGCATCCACAAAGAGTCATGGTGTGGTGTGCCATATCGTCGAAGCAGATAATTGGTCCGATATTTATTGATGATGTGGTCACAGGAGTGAAGTATCGAGAGTTGCTAGAGCGTCACTTTGGCCCTGATGCGGGCCATCTCAACAGGACACGCCGGTACTGGTTCAAGCCAGATGGGGCTCGTCCCCAAAAAACTTCTGACGTCTTCACGTGGCTTGAAACGACGTTTGATGAGAGTTTGATTGCATTGGATGCAGAGAAATTCACGAGGCACGGGATAGAGTGGACCCCATACAGTCCAGACAAAATCCGTGCGACTTATTCTTATGGGGTTACATCAAGGTTAGAATCTATAGGAATAGCCCTGATTCACTGGAGGACCTAAAACTCGCTATCAAAAGTGAGATTGATGCACTTGATTACGACACACTCCAGCGCATTATGACAGAGTTTCGGAACCGGCTTTATAACACTATTCGGGGACGGTAGACATTTTAAGCATCTTGTATATTAAGTGTCATTCATATCTTTATTCAATAAAATATGTTTCATGTTCTTGCATGTTGTCTTTTTCCCACAATGATCGCTTAAGATCGGTTATATATCGTAGGAAAATTTTATGAGAATAACCGATGTAATGTCCCCGTTCGACGGGCATGTCGTTCAGAGTTCAAAATGAAAAGGACGCTTAGTGAAGAGATAATCGCGCAGTAAGTTATAGCGCTCTAAAGTCGCAGTGATTTTTAAGCCATCGGATGACTGATGTAATGGTCCTAATCTCCCACTGATTTTCATTGTTTACAGGTTGATGGACAGATATGAATCTACAGGGAGTGTTTAGGATGCAAAAAGAAAGGCGTCGGGACGAAAATCAGCAGTTGTTACTGACGACATCAGGGAGCCTGCGCGCGCATACTTTGAGGATCAGCCAACCACTTCCACTCGACAGGCGGCTTAACAATTAAGCATATCCGAAACATCATTTCAAAGGCTAATGAAAGCAGTAGGATTGTGTCCATACAAGATCCAAATGTGACAGCCGCTAAAGGGGGGGGGGTACTGTGAAGTGGAGAGATTTCGCCAAACCACATAATCGAGGAACTTAAAAATGGTTCCATCAGTGAATACAAGATCTGGTTCAGTGATGAGACCCATTTTCAGTTACTAGCGTCTGTGGATGCAATGTGGTACTATGGAGCCGAACCAATCAAAATCTTTCTTGCATTTATCCTCTGTATTCTTTTATGACAGCGTCTTTGATTGGTTAAGACAAATGATTACCATCATGTTAGCGAAAATGGGTTTCTTGGCGCACCTTGACGTTGGCGATATATTTCTTCTATGTTTATGTTTATTTGTTTTTTCTTAGTATCATTATCATTTTCTCTATTGTAATCTGTGCCTTTTTTTTTTTTTGTAAGATAGTTCGATCCAATATTAAGCTATCTATTGTATATTTATATATTAATGTTTGGTAAACAGTAGAAAAAAGGAATAATTTTTATTTGAACGTTATAACATTAGTAAATATGCTATCTCCTGATAAATTAAATTTTAGGTTTAATAATAATAATATGTTGCTTGTTACTTGTACATGTTTAATTCTAAATATTTAACTGTTTAATTTTGTATATATCCTTTGTTAATTAAAAAAAAAAGAAAGATTAGTTTTATAATTGATTTTATTAAGGCTTTTTTTATTTTGAAAAAGGCAAAAACAATAATAATGTAACAATTTTGTCAAATGTCTTTAACAATCTTCTTGTAAATATTAATTTTATATATCTGCGTAGCATAGTTGAAGCTGGATGCTGTTAAATTAATAAATAATAATAATAATAATAATAATAAAACTAGGTTTAGATTATGAATTCTCATTGTTATATTAAAATACAGTATACGAACAAATAAAAGTAAGCTTAATGACAAATTTATCATCTACCACTTGTATTTTATTTATTTAATTTTTAATGCAATATCTATAAATGTTAATTTGCAGCAAATTATGCATTAAAAAGTTAAAGTACTGTGCAAAGTCCTGTTAATAATATAATTTATAATATGTATTGAATTAGTTAAAGGCTAATGGTAGACTATTTTGTGCCACACATGCTTTAAAAAGTTATATATTTGTAAAATCAACCAATTTTTTAAAAATTTTTTAACCTATCAGCTTCAGATTTCAATTAAACATTTGATAATCATTCTTTCTTTTGAAATAAATGATAAAATACTCTTAAAAATGTTTTATTTCATTTGATTTTTTGAAAAATCAGCATTTTTTAAAGCTTAAATAAACACATTCTTATGTTTTATGAGATAAAAAAGTTTCTGACTCTCATTTTAAAGAGAATTTCATGAGATTTTATTTGATTTTATTAGGTAAAAACATATTTTTATTTATTTATAAAGATAGTTTTTTGTAAACTTTTTTTTTTTTTTTTTTTTAAGTTTTTTGTAATACTATCAGCTATTATAACTTAAACCTTTTAATAAGGATTTATGACAAGTTACTGTACATGTAAGAGTATCATTATCATATATTTTGTTTACATGATAAAAGACCTCATTTTTAAAGTCAATAATCTATAAAAGATGAATAAGCTATCCATTTTATTATTGTCGAAGAATTCATAGTCTAGTGTAGGGAAGGGGCCGGCACCTGGGAAAACAACTAAACCCCTACACAATAAAGCTATGAATGAGACTCCAGGTGTCAGGTTGAAAATCAACCGTGAAAGGCCTAATTATGTTCTTTATTATCTTTTGTTGATATTGTTCTTAAACTTTAAAGAAAATTATCTGTTGAGTGTAAAACAAACAATAACTGTTAAGCTTATGTTTTATGCTCTGACTGAAAGTTAATAATACCTAATGTAACCCAATCTTTACGAAATCTTAAATTTGGCATTGGTTCGGTGTTAGTATGACAAAGACTGCACTGTTGGAAGGGGTGGTCTGACCCCACCCCACTTGATGCCTTGTGTCGAAAGGTTATGGTTCGAAATTTTAAATTTTGGGTGGGTTGGGTGTTAGTATGACAAAGAATACATACTGTTGAAAGGAGGAAGGGGCGTACCTCCCCGTGGTGCCTGATCTCGAAAAAAATATGGTCAGAATTTTAAAAAATTTTAAATTTGGGGTTGGTTGGAATGATAAACAATGCACTGTTAAAAGGAGGGAGAGTCTCTCCCCCCCCCCCCCCACACACACACACAAACACGTACGCACACGGTGTCTTATCTTGAAAACTTATGGTCCAAACTTAACGAAATTTTAATTTGGGGATGTTTACAGTGGCGGATTTAAAGGGGGGGGGGGCAAAAGTACTAACATTCACAACTGACTATTACAATTGTAAGCTTTTCTTTGATCTGGAATAACACTTTGAAAAATCTTAGCCCTCTCCCCTTGCCCCCCCCCCCAAAAAAAAAAAAAAATAAATAAATAAATAATTAAAAAAAGTTAAGTTCTAGATCCGCCACTGTGGTTAGGTATTAGTATGACAAAGAAAGCACTGTTGGAAGGGAGAGGGTCCTACCCCCCCCCCCCCATGGTGTCTATCACGAAAAGTTACAGTCCTATATTTACGAAATTTTAAATTTGGCATTGGTTGGGTGTTAGTATGACAAAGACTGCATTTTTGGAAGGGGTGGTCTAAACCCCCCCCCCCCTCGATGCCTTATGTTGAAAAGTTATAGTTTGAAATTTACAAAATTTTAATAAATAATCTAAGAATTTCTTTCTTATCTGTACAGAATATAAAATGTATACAAAGAAAAAAATATATAAATTTGTTTTGAATTATTACTTTCTTCTATATTAAATAGGACATACTGGATGTGTAAAAAATTCTTACTTGCAATTTTCAGTGTATTTACACATTTTGAGGGGATTAGAACACAATTTGACCATTTTAGAAAATGTCTGTCTGGTAAAAATTTTATGTAGCAGCTCTAGTTCAAGAACTAATGCACAGAATTTCATATAAATTTATACACAGGGGGAAAAAAAGTGCACATCAGTTTTTGATGCAAGTCACTCAACAGGTGGCACTGTTATACTGTGATTTCTCTCATTTAATTGAAGACTATCTCAGCTTCTATTGTGTGTAATAATAATAAAAAAAAAAGTATGCCATAGGGCTACCATGAAACATGTTTAATTTCTGTGCACATCGGCCAATAGGTGATGCTGCTATACTTCAATTTTTCCTGTGAATAGGGAAGTTCATTGAGATTTATTTGTGTATAATTACACAAAATTTTGTATGTGAGAGGGCCATTTTTATAAAACATCATGTTGATTCAATTTTGGTGCATATTGGGCGATAGATGACAATATTATGCTGCAATTTACTCTGTCTATAGGAAGACTAAATCTCAATATCTATAACATTTAACTGCACTTAACTTGATATGCAAGATAAATAATATGAGAATGAAAACTGGCTTAATTTGGGTGTATATTGACCTACAGGTGGCGCTTTTCCTCACTTTTTGTGATTCTCCGCATGGCTACATCTCAACCTTTTGATTAAAATTGCACTAAACTCCATATATAAACTCTGCATTGAGAGAAGCTATGATTAAATTTTTTCTGTGCATGTTAAACAGCATGTAGCATTGTTATATATAGTGATATAGAAGAAAGTTTTGTGATGGCCATAACACACTAGTTTGAAGCTTTGTTTTCTTTTTTTTCTTTCTTTTATGTTTTCTTATGAATGTCTCAAAAGAAAGTATTGAATTCATTAAAATTTTCAACTTCTGGTTTTCGATGCATTTACACATTTTAAGAGGTCCAGAACCTGTCTTGATCACTTTTTAAAAATGTCTGTTTGTGTGTGTGAGAGAAAAATTCTGTTTAACTATATCTCCACAACTACGCAGTAGTTCTGGAATTAAAATAAAAATTAAATTACATATAAATTTATATGTAATTTCACCAACAGGTTCTGGCGCACAGCGATTTCTGCAACCTATAAGAAGGCTATATCTCAGGAACTACTGCACAGAATTTCATGTAAATGCACCTTGGCATATATTAGTGTCTATCAAGTTTTGGTGCCAACTCAACAGGTGGTGTTGTTATACAGTACTTTCTGCAATTTTAGGGAAGGCTATAACTTGTGCTCTAATGCGCATAATTACATGAAACTTTATGTTGGAAGGGTATTATGAGAAGTTATGCTGATTCAATTTTGGTGCATGTTGACCGATAGGTAGCGCTGCTATACTTAAATTTACCCCAATACGTGAAAGCTGTATCTCATATCATATTGTATCATGTATAATTGCACAAAACTTGGTATGTGAGAGAGTCGGCCATTATGAAGCACTATCGTGATTTTATTTTGAGTGTATATCAGCTAACAGGTAGCATTACAGCACTGCAGTTTACCCGATGATTTTTCATAAGCCTATATCTCAGCATCTGTTGATTAAAATTGCACCAAACTCCATACGTAAAATATTTATTGTGAGAAGCTATGAGCAAATTTTTGTACAATTTAAACTGTAAGTGATGCTGTTATCTATATATATAAAAGAGTAAACTCACTGATTCACTCACTGACTCAACATGGCTGTGGCGATCCTATGGGAGATAGAGTCACAATTTTTGGTGAGCAGGTTGATTTTAGGACCGTGGCGCTCACTAAGACGGGATTTTGCGAAATACCCCCCCCCCCCGGGGGGGGGCAGAAGGCAAAAACCACCTTTATAAGCATAACTCGGCTCCAAATTACTTCACGGTGAAGAAATTGCAGATGGGAAGACTAGACTTGAATACAAAAAAAATATTTTCTGCGATTTTGGATTTTTAGGGGGGGTAAGGGGTAAAAGTGAGATTTTCGGGGGGGGGCAGAAGGTAAAAAACACCTTTATAAGCATAATTCGGCTCCAAATTACTTCATTGTGAAAAAATTGCAGATGGGGAGACTAGACTTAAGTACAAAAGAATCATTTTCTGCGATTTTGGATTTTAAGGGGGGAGAGGGGGTAAAAAGGATTTTCGGAGGCAAAATTAGCAATGCATGGATTTTCGAGTAAAATTCTAGCAATAATAGCTCAGATAAGAAAAAAAAAAAAAAAAAAAAAAAAAACTCAAGCGTCTTCTTGAAGGTATTTGCCAAAATTCTTTTTTGATTTTTTTCGATTTTGGGGGGGAGTTACGAGGGGGAAAATTCGATCCCTCCTTTTAGCGCTAAATTTATCCGTGGAAATCTAAGTGCTGAGGTCACAAATTTTAGTGTGTGGCTTATTTATGTGTGTCCAACACCCATTGTAACGGGATTTTGTGAAAGACCCCCCCCCCTTTTACCCCTTTGGGGGTTGGGTGGGGAATAAAAGAGTAAAATCACTGATTCACTGACTCAACACAGCCGTGGCGATTCTATGGGAGATAGACTTGCAAATTTTGGTGAGCACGTTGGTTTTAGGACACTGACGCCCATTATGGCGGGATTATGTGAAAGATCCCCGCTCCCCCCTGGGGGGGGGGGCAGAAGGCAAAAAACCCCTTATAAGCATAATTTGGCTCCAGATTGCTTCACGGTGAAGAAATTGCAGAGAGAGAGAGACTAGACTTGAGTGCAAAAAAAAGAAATAGCAAAATACGGGTTTTTGAGGAAAACTGTACCAATAACAGCACAAAGATATAGAAAATCGCCAAGAGTCTTCTTCAGAATATGTCCAAAACCTCATGTTTGGTATTTTGCGATTTTTTTTTTTTTTTTTTTTTTTTTTTTTTTTTGGGGGGGGGGGGGGGGGTGTTACACCTATTGCAATGGGGTTTTGCGAAAGTTCCTCCTTTTCCCCTTGGGGGTGGGGTGGGGGCAAAATAAACCCGTTTCCAAGTATAACTTTGCTTCAAATTATCTCAGCAAGATTAATTTGTATATGTGGGTTGTTTATGCTTTCCCGACACGCACAGTAAAGGGATTTCACAAAATTTCACCCCCCATCCTTTAAGGGCGGAGGAAGACAAAAACACGCTTATAGGAGTAACTGTGGTCCAAATTATCTCAGGATAGCGATTTTTTGATATGTCAATTGGTTATGCGTACTCAAGACACATACTAAAAAGAGATTTTGTAAAATTCCATCCTATACCCCTCTTAGGGGTGGTGTTGCAAAAAGCATGTTTCCAAGCATAACATTTCTTCAAATTATCTCAGTAAATTTATATTTTACATATGAGTTGTTTATGCATTCCCAACACACATTATAAAGGGATCTTACAAAAATTTCCCCTCCCCTCCTTCAAAGGCGGGGAGGGGGGCAAAAAACGCTTTGAAGAGTAACTCTGCTTTAAATTATCTCAGAATAGCGATTTCTTGATATGTCGATTGGTTATGCGTACTCAAGACACACACTACTAAGGGATTTTGTAAAATTCCACCTTATCCCCCTTGGGGGTGGGGCAAAATCATGTTTTCATGCGTAACTCTGCTCCAAACTATCTTAGACGATTTTGTACTTGCGGGCTGGTTATGCACTCCCAACACGCACTATAAGTCGATTTTGTGAAATTTTCCTTTTCCCCCTTTAAAGGCGGGGGGGCAAAAACACATTTTAAAGAGTAACTCTTCTCCAAATTACCTCAGAAAAGCGATTTTTTATAGGTTGATTGGTTATGTGTACTCAACACAAACAAACTACAAAGGGATTATTTGAAATTCCGTGCTATCACCCCCTTGAGGGTTAGAGGGGGATTAAAAACATGTTTCCATGCGTAACTCTGTTCCAAACTATCTAAGAATGGCAATTTTTGATGCGTGGACTGCTTATGCGTATTCAACACACACTACAAAGTGATTTTGTGAAACTCCACCCCACCTCCCCTTAAGGGGCGGGGGGGACATGTATTCATGTGTAACTCTGCAGTAAATTATCTTATGGCAGAGAGATTTTCCATGTGTGGGTATGTTATATGTATCTAACTCATAATATAAGGATATTTTGCAAAATCTCCCCCTCCTTTCCTTTAATAGCGGGCTGGGGGGGGGGCTAAAAAACACGTTTTAAAACATAATTTTGCTTCAAATAATCTTAGAATCCCGATTTTTTAATATGTGGGTTAGGTATGTGTATGCAACATGCATTATAAAGGGATTTTGTTAAGTGTGGCGAGTGGGAAAACCGCTATCGAAGGTATCGAGAATTTTAACTTAGATTTTGACTGATTTCAATGATTTTATTTTTATCATCATCAATGATATGGTATTTTGAGACTTCATTTCAATATAATGACCAGCGAAGCGGGCAAAGCCTGCTAGTACAGAATAATATAGAAAAAAGATTTATGATGGCCACAATATATTAGTTTTCCTATGAAAATAACCCTTTAACTATGATTTCATTAGTAAAATACAGTGCCCGCCACTTATTAAAATCACATTCGTTCTGAGCAAAAGTGATTTTATTAAGCGGCTGATTTTTATATCCGGCTAACGTTCCTGTACACAATAAAAAGGTGTTACTTCCCTGAATTTGAAAAGAAATTTTAAAAGATACCAAATAATGAAATTAATAAACAATGCTAATTAATTTTTAACAGATAATTATTGAAGTGTTTCTTCAAAATAAAAGAATTAAACACATCCCAAGCTACGATGCGCTTTCCTTTGAGGAAAATCATCATTACTTTGCTAAAAGTTCACGCCTTTCTTTAAAATTTAAAATATTTTTGTTTAAACATCTTACTTCTTAGTTATTTCAGAATAAGAATTAGAAATTGTCTTTAAATAATTAAAAATAAAATAATCACTGGCGAATTAAATCAAATTTGTAACTTATTACAAATTAACTTATTACACCTTGAAGAATATATTCCTTGAAATTGTTCCTAAGTCAATGTGATGGGGCGTGTTTTAATTGCTGTAAATGTAAAATTTAATGTTGTAAATTTTCGACAAAGAGAGATAACTGAGGGATTTCTGTACTTAATTTATTTTTTATTTTAAAAATAAAAATTCGGAGTGTAAATAAGAATTTACTCAGCATGCATAAATGGTATTTTGCTTCTGATGAGAATTTTTCAGTTTATTAACCGGCAATACTGATTTTATTGAGAGGCAGTTTCAAAGATGGTTTGCATTGATTTTATTCCGGTCCTGGCAATTTGATCATGATTAAGCGACTGATTTTATTAACCAGTGATTTTTATTAAGCGGTGGTTACTGTATTTTGTTTCATTTTTTTTAATATTAATATTGCAAAAAATATGTAAATAATAAATTTTAGTTTTATAATTCTGAACAAAACCAATTTCTTTGTGACAATGCTTTTCACCACAAATTGCAAGTGTAGGAATAAGTATGTTACGCTTAAAGTTTTATTCTCCATGGCAATATTGCACAAATAAATAAAATATTAAATAAATATATTTAAATAAATTATATTTAAAATGTTTTTAAAAGGTGGATTATATTTTATTGTTTTAAATTAATGAAAAAGAAAAGAAACATACAAAAAACAAAACTAATGCCGGATATCCGTATCCGACAGGCAAAAGAGCTCCAGATATCTGATATCCGGCAAAATTTCTATCCGTTTCATCCCTAAAAATAACAGACATGCCATAGTATAATAATACTTTAAGTACTTAATTTCTTACCATGTACTGTTTAAGTTTAAAAACACATGACAAAATGATATATGTAGGTATTTACCATGATCTTGTGTTCATTAACAGAAAGCAAAAAAGAAAATATAAAATCTTAGAAAGAATAAGTAAATATTTAAAGCTTACTTTTAAAATATTTTTCTGAATTTTACAATTTATATGCAATGCTAAATGTTTTTATATGGTCATTTACAAAATAATTCTAAGTGCATACATTCTACTTTTAGACTAGGTAAAATCTAAGTTATTTCCACAATGGCTACATAAAAAACTTTGTAAACATTTTTCCGCAGGTTTTAAGGATTTTTACAAAGGGAAATATTTATCGCCACAAATGTGCTTTTGTCTTTTAAAATCGAACTGAGAATTCTAACTAAAAATGTTAAAAACAATGAGTCAAAGTAACATTTTACAATTTATTGAGTAGCCTACTGTAATGTGCAGATTATATTTTTTTTTCCTCGCTCAATAATTTTAAATATTAAGTACTTTCATTTTCATCATCAAAAAGAAGTTTAAAAAAAAAAATAGCGTTAAGATAATAATAATAACTTTAACATCTTTAGAGACAGACTTGTTAAAGGACTAAATAAAGTTACATATTTAAACACAAAAGTTTAAAAGCACTCAATTCAATCATGAAAGAACAACAATCTAAAATCACATTAGTATTTTATTTAAAATGCGAATGTAATTAAATAGTATTCAACACATTTTAATGATGAAAATATGATTATTATTTAAAATATGCAAAACTAATTATATTTTCTAAGTTGTTCTAAAATGATATCAAAATATTGCAAGAAAAGTAAATAATTATACTTCTAATAAAGATAAATGAATTCAACTTTTTTTTTTTTTTTCTTATTTATTTATTTTGCAAAGTGCGCAAAAGAGATGTCAGGAGGAATGTGTAACGTAAATATTCCACGATGTAAACTGTAAACAAATCGCTGGCGAGATGCACAGAATGAATGTCAAAAAGATTTTGCAAAAGCAAGCTACTCATTTTATCGCCAATTCGCTAACAGGTTGCTATAAGAACTGATAACCAATCAACAATGGTGTTATAAACTTTCAGTGTAAATTGAATTCTGATTGGTTCGGCTCCATAGTACCACATTGCATCCACAGACGCTAGTTTTTCAGTTAAATGGTTTCGTGAACAAACAAAACTGGCGCCACTGAGGTACGGAAAATCCTCATCTCAGCGCCATCTCTTCACTGCATCCACAAAGGGTCATGGTGTGGTGTGCCATATCGTCGAAGCAGATAATTGGTCCGATATTTATTGATGGTGTGGTTACAGGAGTGAAGTGTCGAGAGTTGCTAGAGCGTCACTTTGGCCCTGATGCGGGCCATCTCAACAGGACACGCCGGTACTGGTTCAAGCCAGATGGGGCTCGTTCCCAAAAAACTTCTGACGTCTTCACGTGGTTTGAAACGATGTTTGGTGAGCGTTTGATTGCATTGGATGCAGAGAAATTCACGGGGCAATGGATAGAGTGGACCCCATACAGTCCGGACCCAAATCCCTGCGACTTATTCTTATGGGGTTACATCACGGTTAGAATCTATAGGAATAGCCCTGATTCACTAAAGGACCGAAAATTGGCTATCAGAAGTGAGATTGATGCACTTGATTACGACACACTCCAGCGCATTTTGACAGAGTTTTGGAACCGGCTTTATAACACTATAGTCGGGGACGGTAGACATTTTAAGCATCTTGTATATTAAATGTCATTAATATCTTTATTCAATAAAATATGTTTCATGTTCTTGCATGTTGTCTTTTTTCTACAATGATCGCTTACTTTCTATCATGTTTTTCTGACCACCCTGTATAAGCATTTTTACTTAATTTTTAACAGTGCATATGCAAGCGTCAACCATCTTTTTATTTATTTATTTATTTATTTTAATAATTTATTAGTCAAATGCATAGAGTTACTTTCAAGCAAATATCCTCAAAAATACGACTAATTGAATGAGTTCATTTTCAAAAATTTAGGCAAAACCCCTAATAGATTCACTTGTTTTAAACAGTATTTGAAATTAAAATTGTACCATTGATATATTTTTGAATTTCCAAAATATTTGCTTTGAATTTTCCCAAGAGCAACGCTGTATAGGTTTGGCTGTAAAATTTTGAAAATAATAATAATAATAATAATAATTAAATAAAGTAACACTTGTGCATACGTATTGAACAGTCAGTAAAATTTCCTCATATTTCATCAGATATATTACAATTCTATTTTGTGATTACAGTATGTAGTTCTCGACTGTAGTATGTTGGCTTTTCTAAAAATGACATTGCCGTGGTTGGAAAATTGTGAACGTTACAAACAAAAAAGTAATGAAATTTTTTTTGAGAAATCATAAATAGTTCTATCCTTATACAAATTAATACTGATAATTAAACGCAGCATGTCATAATCCTATGTTACAACTACACCCCATTTCAAAAGTTTTTTTAAACTTGTAATTGGTCCCCTTTTTTCTTTCGGCATTAACCCTTTAACGTTCACTACTTAATTTATTTTAAAAATTACTAAACTAATTTTAAAAATGGCTTTTAGACACATAGCTGATCATAAATATTTAAAAAATAAAAAATTAGCATTGTTCCTTTTCGAGAAATTTTCGGTTTGAAACATCTGTAAATAAACCTTATTAAATTCAAATAATATTTAATTTAATAAATAAATCACTTTATAAGTAAACATTATCGACAACAAAAACTCGTAAAAGTTGCATAGATCCCAACATTTCAATTTATTCCGGAGTATTTTAAATCTTTGCTGAAATATATGAGGTATATGTTCTTCACACCTCTGGGTTTGAGAAAATCCCGTAAATATTTCTTTAGATATTCGACAAAAAGTTTGAATTCGAAAGTGTCCAAATACTTTTGTCCATACAGTATATATCTTCCTTTTTCCTGTTTGCTTTTTAATTTAAGAGAGAAATAATATATTTAAGACAACTTTACTTACAACAAAACTTTATAGTTTGAAGAAATGGTAACTTAATACGCCACGATTAGTTTTTCAACTCACTTAAATTTGTGTGTTCTGTCCAATATGCCGCCAAGAAGTAGCGATCCAGCCATTCCAGTAAACACCATAATAGCTCCCATCCAGCCCGCATCCACTTCTGCATCCTGCATACAGTTTAAAACATCAATTAACAAGCTATCCAATTATTTTTAATGCATTACATCACAATAAGTATCCATATTAATCAAACTATGGATATATCAGAAATTTTAGAAAAATGCATGAGAATAAATGAAAGACTTAAGCTTGTGGATCATAGATAAGACGATCATTTTTTTTTAAATTTCTGCCTAAGATTTTATCCTGAAAAGTTACATATTTTGTAACGTGGATATTACGTAGCTTGTTGGTAAATACATTCAAGATTTCTGTATCTTCTGAAATTTATAAGAGTCGAATTAGTATAAGGGGCTGACAAACATAGGTGCCAACTTAGCACCTTTTGGTTACCGGAAATTTTTAATAAAATTTATTTTACTTAATTAGTGAAAACCGTTACAGTTCGCTGATTAAATAAAATAAATATTTCTATTAAAATTTTCCAGTAGCCAAAAGGTGCTAAGTTGGCAACTATGCTGACAAATATTTCAAAAGTCTAGAAGACGGGTAAAATTTTCTAGAAAACAAACATAATTTCTACGACTTTAACGCGTTCAAAACAAAAGAGTATAGTGGGGTATTCAGGGTAAATCTAAATAAATTGTGACCTTTCAGAGCTTTACTACGAAAAATGTAAGTTATTTATTTATTCAGAAGATCCTGGTGAATAGAAACATTACGAACATAACCATTACCTTGAACAAAATTACGCAGTAGTTTGTTTTGGATTAAATTAATTTTTTCTAAATGAGTCTTAGCGGTGTCTTCCCATATGCGTGATTCCCATTTGCGCGAAGTAGTGAAAAATTCCCATTTGCGCAATTTCTCTTCTCATTTGCGCGGACAAAGTAAAAATACAAGAATAGTACGAATTACACGCGTTCTCAGATTTACATACAGCAAGGTAGGGGTGTCCAGTGATTTTTTTTTCTTTTTTTTTCCTGTGCGCGAAGCGTATATACGTACGTGAAACTGACTGCTGCGAAAACGAGTTACCAGCGTTTTCAGATTCATGCACAGCGAGGTAGGGGTGTCCAGTGATTTTTTTTTTATTATTATAATTTTTTTTTTTTTACGTGAATGGTAGTGATTGCTGTGGAATCGAGTTACGGTCGTTCTCAGATTCATGCACAGCAAGGTAGGTGTGCCCAGTGATTTTTTTTTTTTTTTTTTTTTTTTTTTACGTGTGTGGTAGTGATTGCCGCGGAATCGAGTTACGGGCATTCTCAGATTCATACGCAGCGAGGTAGGGGTGTCCTGTGATGTCTTTTTAGTTTTTACATGCGTAGTAGTGATTGCCGCGGAACCGAGTTACGGGCTTTCTCAGATTCACGCACAGAGAAGTAGGGGTGTCCAATGACTTTTTTTTTTTTTTTTTTTTTTTTTTACGTGCGTGGTAGTGATTGCCGCGGAACCAAGTTACGGGCGTTCTCAGATTATCAAGTCGAAAATGAAGAAATCACCTGCACGCCTGGTCCTGCAATTTCCGGTCGCGCAAATGGGAATCGCGCAAGTGGTACTAATTCTTTTTAGCAGCCGATCATACAGCCGTATGTTATGCCCGGACGAATCATTGATTCGTACAATAAAATTTTTTTTTAGATGGGTGGCTATTCCAAACCAATAAAGTATTGAGGTCCTTCGCGGCTTGATAAGCTTTTAATCGGAGACTGAAATCTGTCGACTACTGCAGAATAAATTTTGCCTGGCATCTTGAAGCTGCCGAAAAAGCCGTTGCCATTCGTACCTTCTGTACCTTTTATAGTCCCCCCCCCCTTGAATATAGTGAAGTGGGTAAGCATAACCACGGAATATTTACTCAAGTATTTAAGCAGAATTCAGATCTAGTATTCACTAAGATATCTGTTTGTTTGGACATACCTTTGTTAAATTAAGCCTTAAAAAATCAAATCAAATATGAAACAATGGTAATTTTAAAAGTTTGAAAATTTACTTACATTTCTGGCATTTCATTTTACAGAGTGCCGATGTTAAAATTCGAAGTTCTCCTATTGTTGAACTTGTAAACTCCACAATTTTTGATAGGGAAACTAAATTTTTCCGTAGATTTTAAATATAAATTAGATTTCTTTGTTTCTTAAGCCTTTTGGTTTGCTATCCGTGGTTACGCTTACCCCAGAAATTTCGTACATCGGGCAAGCGTAACCAAGGTGGTTAAACTTGTCCCAAGCACTTGTCCCAAACTTGTCCACAACAGCACATATATTCTACTTTGCCTTTTCAGTTCTGCCTTAATTTTCAATAAAATTTATTATACATATATATATTAAGATTTTCTTTGAATATTAAAAGGATTTAGGTGTGAAGTGGTTTCTATAGAGAAACCCATGGGAAGTTCGAGAATTAGGCTCCTGTGCGTTGGAGAGTTTCGAAACTTCGGGAACCCTAAACTACTATATTTTGCTAAATTTGATCACCAAGTCACCAAATTTGTCGCCAAGGCTGACCTCGCTGAAAATGAATGAACTACTACTCTATTTTCACTTTGCCTGTAAAACTACTTTCACTGCAATAAGACAACTGAGGCAGGGAAAAGACTTAATCCGTTGTAACACTATTAAACTTCTATTTGTTACAGTTGTACACTGCTTGAATTATGTAATTACACACTGCTTGTATCCACATTTTTTATAGTAAATATATATCATTTGCATGCGTATACTTATTTCGAAGTAAAACGATCGTATAGCGTTTAACATACTGTTTTAAAGGCAAAAAATCTTTCAAAAAATGTCAAAATTGGCATTTTATGAATAGATTTTTTAGGATATGATACTAACTAAATGTTGATTATCGGTAGCAGTTAACTCAGGCCGTGGCGGACTGAGAAAGTCGTCAATTTGCCCAGTGGCAAGTGGACCCTCAGGAATCAGATAATATGATCACCACAACAATAATATCATTTCAGAAATTTTCAGGTGCCAAAAAGGTCAAAATACTTGGTAACATGTTTAAAAATGCACAAAAACAGTGAAAAAAAATATTAAAAATTCTCAATTTCAAAGGCCAGAAGGAAAAGGTCTGAATTCTTAAATGACGCCTCTTGTCCCTTTGATATCCCTCGTTAGTATGTGTAAGAAGATAGAGAGAAAGTGAAATGTTTAAAATTGAACTCATTATTCAATTACTACGTTACACCTGCAATATATTTTTCAATGGGTTTTACATCTTCCTCACCTTAAATAGGCTGACCAGACGTCCTCGAAAACTGCCTTCGTCCCCCAAAAATCACAACGCATTTGAGGACGCCGGTTATACAGTTATTAATGTTTTATTATAATAATTTATTATATGTATAATAAATAAGCTGAAATAAGTTCTTTTAGGTACTTTATGCATAAAAATTACTAAAATTTTACATTTTAAGGTGATTTAATTATTTATTTATTTTTTGTCCTCGAAATTCGAGGACACCGCCATATTTGTTCCCAAATTCAATGAAAACTAGTTACCATAGGTGGACTATGCTCAGTTCCCCATCATATATATATATATTCATAAATTTCTAGAACAGGACATTCTCTTACACACAGTTATCATGTTAAGAGAAATGAATTTGAAAAAACGCTTGACACAGTGACAAAATGATATCCCCGCCTAATAGGCTATCCACCGTTCATTCGATATATTTATCTTATTCTAATCTATTAATTTATTTTATCAGCGTCAATTCCGTTGTTTAGTTTTCATGCTACTATTTCCAATGCAACAATCCTCAAAATGCATATTTATATGGAAAATTTTCAATTTTGTTATGTTGATAAAATCTTAAATAACGAATAACTTAAGAAATTTTCCTATTAGAATATTTGTAGTCAATCATGTTCAAACAAGTATAATAAATGTTATTTTGAAATTGTCTGATATATTTATGATCCTGAAAATGGCCTTTTATGCTCAATTTTGTATTCTTCTGCCATTTTAATAGGATCGTAAATTCCAAATACCTTACGAATTTCTTAAATTAGAAAATTCATACTCAATGGTATTCATGTCAGTATCCTAAATAACATTTCAAAAGTGGTCTGACAACTTTACGATGAAAATATCCCTCAAGATTGACGCTTGTGTGAAATTTTGCCCTATGCCATGTTAAGAAATTCGTAAATTTTCAATAACTTGCGAAATTTTCAAAGTAGCATATTTATAGGTAATGATGTTCATTCCGGCATCAAAACGGATATTTTAAAACTAGTCTGACATTTTTTACAGTAAAAAGTTTCCATTTAATGCTTGTTTATGTGAAATTTTGTCCTATTCTCCCATGTTAAGAAAATCGTAAATTTCTAATAACTTACGAAGTTTTTTAATTCGAATGTTGTAAATGAATAGGGTTCTTGCCAGTATCGAAAGTAATATTTTAAAACTGGTCCGACCTCTATGCGATCATTTGTTCGTGAGATATCGTGTAAACAGACTAACAAACTAACGGACCAACACACTAACAGACACCCTACAGACGGACACCATACAAATTTTGTCATTTTCGTATTCCTCACACCTGAAAACGTGTAAAAAAGTCAAAAAACCGAGGTCGAAATTTTTCACGATTACCTAAGTTCCCCATATCTATAGTATGATGGGGAACTAATTCACGATTACCTAAGTTCCGCATACCTATAGTATGATGAGGAACTAAAAATATGGTTACTCTAGCCTTAAGTACAGAATCTAGAATAAACAGTGTGGAAATCGCCTATAACCGTAATGTTAAAATAATGCTACAAAAATTAGGCTTCCCCAGATGTCGCTGTGATGGAAGCTTTTGCTCAAATCGAAGACCTGTTTGGCTTTTCTCAGTTTCGTCAGCTCAATCACGTAATCTAAGCGCATAATTAACCAACAGGGAGTATCGGTTTTGATGACGTGACACTAGCTTCGATTACAATGACATCTGGTAACAGGCTTAATTATTTTAGTGCATTTTTATTTGACGCTTTCCATACTGTTTATTCTAGACGCTGTACCTTAAGTGTGCTCTTGCAGTAAAAGTAGATTTACGCTAGAGGACTAGAGTGACAAAATTTTTAAATGCAAAAATGGGGACAAATGTCGAAATGTCCTCACTTTTTTTTATCAAAAGTAGGGACACTATGCATTTAATAGAATAACTCAAACTCTAAATTAAAATAACATAAGTATACACTTAAAGTATACATGCAATACATAAGAATAGGTTTCTGGATAGTTTTTATGACAGGTTAGCAGAATAGCTTCACTTTTGCAAGTCCTAATAATTACACATTATTATATTTGTTCTTAACACCAGCTTAAATAGAAACTTTCCCCAAAATCACAGAATTTTATTATTACTAAAACAACAATTAAATCTCATGAATATAAGAAATTTATTTAGATGACAGAGCTCAATTGTAAATTTTCAAAGTCATTTGTGCCTTAAATAAATAAAAATTTAATCATATAGTATAATAAATTTATTTAAATGATAGAGCTCAATTGTAAATTTTCAAAGTCATCTGTGACGTAAATAAATAAAAATTTAATCATGCTAGTCTAAAAAAACTCGTATGCCTTTAATTTCCGCATACAAATACATTTAACTTTATTTACAATACAGTACTTTTACCTACCTTTATCTTGAGATTGTTTTGAAGCAATATTTGAAAAATTTGACAAAGAGAACTAGCTGATTTTCTGGTGCTTTTGGGTACGCAAGTGGCTTGAAATATAGCGTTTTCCACCACTGGTATGGTGATGAGTGATAAGTTGATTCTGTAAAATCACTAGAATTCTCTCTCTCTCTCTCTCTCACTTTTTTTTTTTTTTTTTTTTTTTTTTTAAGTTGGGACAAATGAAGACATTTGTCTTCACAGTCACACACAGTTTATTTTTATTTTATTTATTTTTATTTTTTATTTATTTATTTATTTTTTTTTTGGGGGGGGGGACAAGAATATAAAAAAGGGGACTATCCCCAGAAATCTGGGACGTTTGATTACCCTAATTTCCAGTCAAATTGGAAATAAACATTGAACAGTCCATTCACTTCCATAAAAGTCTTTTTAAAGTTTTTTTACTTTCCGAACACTATAGTGAGGAAAGTATTGTAATCATGTCAAAAATCCGAATTCGAGATTTTGATGTTTCTATACATTTTGAGGTCCCCTGAGTCCGTTTTCACTATTTTTACGATGATGTATGTATGTGTGTGTGTATGTGTGTATGTGTGTATGTGTGTATGTTTGTGAACACGCTAGCGTCTAAAGGCTTTGTTCGATTAACCTGAAAGTTGGTACGTATATTGTAAGTCACCATAGTACGAACCCTATAGATTTTGGTGAATCTAGCACTTATAGTTTTTTTACAGGGACACAAAGAAAAATTCTTTATCATTATGGCCTATGGGACCAAAATCTTAAAAGTGCGATAGCATCTAAACGCCTTATTCAATTGAGCAAAAATTTTATACCCATATTATAGGTCACAGATACTCAATCTGTATAGATTTTGGAGAATCTAGCACTTATAGTTTTTTTACAGGGACACAAAGAAAAATTCTTTATCATTAAGGCCAATGGGGCCAAATTTTTAAAAGTGTGATAGCGTCTAAACGCCTTATTAATCTGAGCAAAAAAATTGTACACATGTTATAGGTCGCATTTGCACCAACTGTATAGATTTTGGTGAATCTAGCACTACAGTTTTTTTACAGGGACACAAAGAAAAATTCTTTATCATTATGGCCTATGAGACCAAATTTTTAAAAGTGCGATAGCATCTAAACGCCTTATTCAATTGAGCTGAAAATTTGTATGAATATTATAAATCACTGTTGCACTAACTATAAGCATTTTGGTGAATCTAGCATCTATAGATTTTTACAGGGACAAAACGAAAAATTCTTTATCATTATGATCTAAGGGCTCAAAGTTCAGTAGCGTTAAATAAAACCTCGTGTGATATATGGAGAAAAAAACACTCTATTATGGTTTTCTCTCTTTTGTTTGTTTAGCAATTCCTCTTTCTTTATTTTATCTACAAAACTGTTAGTTACTCAATGTTCGGAAAGTCGAGTGGAGTCACTCCAGATTTTTTTTTTTTTTAATCATGTTTTAACTATTAAGAAATTAAATTGTCATTTATTCATATACATGTTAATAAAACTTCTTTTTTAAATATATTTGAAGAAAAAGAGAGAAATTTAAAATAGAAACTCATTGAAAGTAAAGTATCTTGTAAGATATTAAAATTATCTAGTTCAACTCGCATACACAAAGAAATAAAGAAGACTTCTGTTTTTTTTTTTTTTTTTTTTCCATTGCTGTGTTCTGTTAATAAAAATGGAGTTTGTCCTAGAAACACTGTGGTGTTTCAAGATGTATAATCTTTTTATTTATTTTATTCATATATATATATATATATATATTATTTATTACGGTTTTGTTTTATTTTTTTTAATAAGATGTTTACAAAAGCGATAATTAAATTGGACTTTTTTATGGTATTATTTAGTTATTAAATAGATATGATTAGCATATTTGAATGAAAATATATCAACTGATATTTTAAAGATGAAAAGTGATTATATGATATGAATATTTCTAATATTTGTCAATTAATATATGAATATTTTTAATATCTGTCAATTAATATACAAATATTTTAATATTTTTCGTTTATCTATCCTATCTATATATCTATGGTTTAATTTGTAAAACCTTGTATCGAATTGAGTGTGTCTTTTTTAAAGATACTACTTTTTAATTTGAATACAGTGGTGGACATAATTATAAGACACCTATCTAATTTGACAAATAGTGAAAGAAAAGATTCAGAGCTTAAAAATGTTTTATCAAATACGTCAAAAACATAAATTTATTCTGTTATCATATATAATTATTTTATAATAATGATATTTTCACACAATTTAAGGAAGAACTTAAAAACATAATGGACAAAATTATAAGACACCAACCGTTTTTTCCAAATACAGTGGTCAACATAATTAGCAGACACAAATGGTCTAAAAGAAAATCCTCTATCATGATTATTCAATATTTGGTGGAGCCGCCATTGTTTTTTTATAACATGAAAGATGCGATTCGGCATTGAATCTATCAATTCTAACAAAATATCGCAACACAGTTCTTCCAAAGCACATTTTATAACATTCTTTAGGTCTTCACATATAAACTGCCTCCCATTTCGGTAAACCGCACGAGCTAAGATCCCCCACAAGTTTTCGATGGAATTTAAGTCAGGGAAGCGAGAAAGCCACGGGAGAACATTGATACTTTGCTCTGAAAGCCACTTTTTTGTTTCGTGTGATGCATGAATCGGCGCGTTATCGTGCTAGAAAGTGTAGTTTTCACCACAAAGAAGTTCACCGTATATGGCTAGTTGATCTTTAAGAAGATTCTTATACTTTTCGGAATTCATTCTTGAATGCACAAAAACAATATCCGTTTTCCCTTGAGCCGAAAAACCAGCCCAAACCATTACTGAGCCTCCACCCATTTGGCGATCCATGAGGAGACTTCCGTAAACCATGATTATAATATTGAAACCCGTCAGGACCATCCAGGTTAAACTTTTTTTCATCAGAAAATAACACAGAGTACCATTTGGAGGTCCAGGCCATAGTTTGTTTAGCGAAGTTTAAACGCTCCATTTTGTGCCGGCTTAGAAGCGGTGGTTTTTTTCTTCAATTTTTTATATTTCACATAGGAAACATTATGCAACACCCTGCGAATGGTTCTCCTTGAACAATTCAGTTTCAAAGCATTTTTAATGCCTGTAGTGGTCATCTTATTCTGTGTAGCGAACGAAAGCACGTGGCGTCTGTCTCTCAAGGACAAGCAAGGAGTACGTCTAGATCTTTTAATCACCGATCTATTAATTCCTCTTTTTTCAAAACATTTCTAATATCACATCAAGAGCGTTTAATAACTTTTGAAATATTATTAATTGAAGCACCAGTTCCATTTAATCTCCGAATTTCGCGAATTTCACTTTCTTTTAATTCTGTACGTACAGTCGGTCAAACAAAAAACGAAACACCCCCACCTATGTTATTACCTAATTATCGCAGAAACATGCAGTAGGCACCAATCATCAGGAAATTATGTCTACTTTTTTTGTATGTAGGAAAAAATGACATTGGGGGTCGTCTACATATTAAAAATGGGTCCAACTTTGAAAATTCGAATGTTAACCCACTAATTTGACGACAGAAAACGATTCTAGAGCATCAAAATAGCCTAGATATAAATTTGCACGAAGATATCAACATTGGTTCCTGAGATATTTAAGGTTTTTCTTTAGGGGGTTATCTCCAAGTTTATTTTTTTATCATTTAGGTCAGATTCAACGAATTTATTAGAGCTCTCTTCTATTATTCAATGCGTTTCATTCATCTACAAATTTCTAAATACATCAAAAGGAATATAATTTCAATGAGCATATTAATGTGGAAATTTCGAACTATAAGAAATATTCTGTCCAAAAAGGTTAACACAGGAGGGTCTATTAACACCTGTGTGTGTGAAGGGGAGGAGGAGGGGCACCGGCATTCAAAATTGATGTTTTATTATCGCATTTTCAAAAGATTTTAATTGAAATTAGATTTCTGTTATGCTTTTTCGAAAATGATTATAGGGATTTTGATGAAAGTTTGGGGTACTACTTTGGGCTTTCGGGATACTAGACTTACCACCATCTTCAGAAAAATTTGCGTTGGCTGTTAACCCCTTATCGGCCAATGGCAACAAATGAAATAAATTGGGTTTATTCGGAAACTGATATAAGGATTTTGATGAAAGTTTTGCGTTAAGTGCTTTTGAGTATGCTTAAACGAATGGAATTATCCCCATCGTCATAAAAGTTCGTTGTCGCTGTTAACCCTTTAAAGGACAATTGCAACGTATGTCAGAAATCGGCTTTACACGGATGTGGACTAAGCAATTTTTATGAAAGTTTGAAGTTAGGGCTTTTTCATGAGAAAAAACAATTGTATTTCATTTTCAGATAAATTAGCGTTTACATTTAACCCTTTACCGGCCAACTGCAATACATAGCAAAAGTTGGGTTTATTCAAAAATGATTCTAGGGATTTTGATGAAAGTTTGGGGTTAAGTGTTTTCGGAATATTAGACTTACCATCATCTTCAGAATTATTTGCGTTGGCTGTTAACCCCTTATCGGCCAATTACAAGAAATGAAATAAATTGGGGTTATTCGGAAACTGATAAAAGGATTTTGATGAAAATTTTGCGTTAAGTGCTTTTGAGTATGCTTAAACGAATGGAATTATTCCCATCGTCATAAAAATTCGTTGTCGCTGTTAACCCTTTAAAGGACAATTGCAACGTTTGTCAGAAATCGACTTTACACGGAAATGGACGAAGCAAATTTTATGAAAGTTCGATGTTAGGGCTTCTTCGTGAGAAAAAAAACAATTGGATTTCATCTTCAGATAAATTAGCGTTTACAGTTAACCCTTTACCGGCCAATTCAATACATAGCAGAAGTTCGGTTTACTCGAAAATGATTCTAGGGATTTTGATGAAAGTTTGGGGTTAAGTGTTTTCGGAATATTAGACTTACCACCATCTTTAGAAAAATTTGCGTTGGATGTTAACCCATTATCGGCCAATGGCAACAAATGAAATTGGGTTTATTCGGAAACTGATGAAAGGATATCATGAAAGTTTTGCGTTAAGTGATTTTGAGGATGCTTAAACGAAGGGAATTATCCCCATCGTCAAAAAAATTTGCTGTCTATGTTAACCCTTTAAAGGCCATTGCAACGTATATCAAAAATCGGCTTTACACGGATATGGACTAAACAATTTTTATGAAAATTTAAGTCAGGGCTTTTTCATGAGAAAAAACAATTGGATTTCATCTTCATATAAATTAGCGTTTATAGTTAACCCTTTACCGGCCAATTGCAATACATAGCAGAAGTTGGGTTTACTCGAAAATGATTCTAGGGATTTTGATGAAAGTTTGGGGTTAAGTGTTTACGGAATATTACACTTACCATCATCTTCAGAAAAATTTGCGTTGGCTTTTAACCCCTTATCGGCCAATGGCACTAAATGAAATAAATTGGGTTTATTCGGAAACTGATATAAGGATTTTGGTGGAAGTTTTGCATTAAGTGCTTTCGGGGATGCTTAAATGAATGGAATTATCCCCATCATCATAAAAATTCGTTGTCTCTGTTAACCCTTTAAAGGACAATTGCGACGTATGTCAGAAATTGGCTTTACACAGAAATGGACTAAGCGATTTTTATGAAAATTCCATGTTAGGGCTTTTTCATGAGAAAAAACAATTGGATTTCATCTTCATATAAATTAGCGTTTCGGGGACTGCTTAGCCCTTTACCGGCCAATTGCAATACATAGCAGAAGTTGGGTTTACTCGAAAATGATTCTAGGGATTTTCATGAAAGTTTTGGGTTAAGTTTTTTCGGAATATTAGACTTACCACCATCTTCAGAAAAATTTGCGTTGGCTGTTAACCCCTTATCGGCCAATGGCTACAAATGAAATAAATTCGGTTTATTTGGAAACTGATAGAAGGATTTTGATGAAAGTTTTGCATTAAGTGCTTTCGGGGATTCTTAGATGAAGAAATTATCCTCACTGTCATAAATATTCCTTGTCGTTGTTAATCCTTTAAAGGCCAAATGCAACGTATGTTAGAAATTATCTTTATACGGAAATTGAGAAAACGTTTTTTCTGAAAGGTTGCAGTTAGAGCTTTTTGATGAGAAAAGACGATTGGATCTCTGCTTCAGACAAATTAGCATTCACAGTTAACCCTTTACTGACCAACTGCAACACATAGCAGAAATTGAGTTTACCTGGAAATGGATATAGCGATTTTGATGAATATTTCGGACTAAGTTTTTTCGGGGACTGCTAAAACGAATGGTATTCCCTCATCTTCAGAAAAAAAAAATAACGTTCTCAATTAACCCTTTATCGGCCAATTGCAACATATGACAAAAATTGGGTCTACTTGTACATAGGTATAAGGATTATGATGAAAATTTGAGGTTGCATAATTGATTAGAATTATTTTATTCTTCAGAAAATTTCTTGTTCTCTGTTAAACCTTTAAAAGCCCATTGCGACGTTTGCCAGAAATACGGTTTACACAAAAATAGACATAGCGAATTTCATAAAAGCTTGGAGTTAGGACTTTTTGATGAGAAAAAGCTTTTGGAAATATCCTCATCTTTAGAAACAATCGCATTCCTTGTTAACTCTTTATCGACACATTACAACATGCGGTCGAAATTGAGTATATTCGGAAATGGACAAAGCGATTTTTATGAAAGTTTGGAGTTACGGCTTTTAGATGAGAAAAAATGATTGGACTTATCCTTATCTTCAGAAAAAATCGCGTTTACAATTAACATTTTATCGGCCAGTTGCAAATTATAGCAGAAGTTGGGTTTATTTAGAAATTTATATAGGGATTTTGATGATAGTTTGGGGTTAAAAACTTTCTGGGTGCTTAAAGAACTGTACATATCCTTATTTTCAGAAAAAAATTGTTCGCAGTTTACCATATATCGACCAGTTGCATAAAGTTTTAGAAATAGGCTTAATCGGAAATGGATATAGTGATTTCAAATAAAGTTTGTGGTTAGTGTTTTTAGGGATGCAAAAATGTTTGGACTTATTCTCATCTTTTGAAAAAAATGGCGTGATCAGTTAAACCTTTATCGACAAATTGCAAAATATCGCCAAAATTCGGGTTACTCGGAAACGGATGTATCGATTTTGATGAAAGTTTGGGATTAAGTGTTTTCGGAGGTGCAAAAAGTTTGGATTTATACAGAAAAATTAGCGTTTGCTGTCATAGTATATGGTAAAAAAGGATTCGGGTTCCAGTTCATGACTTCATTTGTTATTTTGTTTAAATTTAGTACGAGAGAATGTAATCGATTCAAGCAATATTTGTGTGTATCGAAATATTTGGTAAATAATGAGGCAGGTTCAAGTCTATAACTGTATACTTATTGTGTATCTTGTTTTCTTTCTTTCCTTTCTATTTATATATATATATTTTAATACAATTTAATTTAATCAAAGGTAGCTGATATTTGAGCGTGTTGAAGTATTTGGTAAAGAAGGAAGCAGGATCCAGTCCATGATTGAAAATAGAGATATTTTTTTTAATGAAAATGCCTAAATTCAAATAAAAGTAGGTGATATTTTCAAATGCCTAGCTAGTCGTTAATTTAGTTAAATAGCGATTGCAAGTTTTGTACTGGTAACGCTGCCGAAGGCAGCAGGAACCAGGAACAGTTGGCTAAAAGAATTAAAAAATGCATTTTCACCGTGTTCTGATCCATTCTGAAAGTTTCAAATGTCTAGCTTTTCGGGAAGTTAGTTAAATAAATTTTCTGTCGAATCATATAAACGCTTCCGAAGGCAGTAGGGACATGAAACAGTTGACTAAAAGTGATAAAAAAATGTATTGTCACAGTGTTCTGAGCTATCCTGAAAGTTTCAAATGTCTAGCTAGTCGGGAAGTTAGTTAAAAATCGATTGCAAGATTTGTACTGGACAAACAAACAAACAAGAAGCGAAGTTAATAGAAATAATTACAAGATATAAAGAACTTTTATATACCATGTTTTTAAATTTTCTGTTGAATCATATAAACGCTACTGAGCGCAGTGGGAATCCGGAGCAATTGGAAAAAAGTATTAAAAAAATCCCTTGCTATCGTGTTTTGAGCTATTATAAAAGTTTCAAATGGCTATCTATCCGGGAAGTTAGTTAAAAGTAGATTGCAAGCTTTGTAATGGTAACGCTAACGAAGAGAGCAGGGTCCCGAAGCAATTGGTTAAAAATATTTAAAAAATGCATTTTCACCGTATTCTGAACTATTCTGAAAGTTTCAAATGTCTAGCTAGTCGGAAAGTTAGATAAATAAATTTTCTGTTGAATCATATAAACGCTGCCGAATGCAGTAGGGACCTGAAACAGTTGACTAAAAGTATTAAAAAAGTATTGTCACCGTGTTTGAGCTATCATAAAAGTTTCAAATGTCTAGCTAGTCGGGAAGTTGGTGAAAAATTGATTGCAAGTTTCGTACTGGTAACGCTGTCGAAGGCAGCAGGAACCCGAAGCAGTTGGTTAAAAATATTTTTTAAATGCCTTTTCGCTGTGTTCTGAACTATTCTGAAAGTTTAAAATGTCTAGCTAGTCGGGAAGTTAAATAAATTTTCTGTTGAATCATATAAACGGGTAGTGACCTAAAACAGTTGACTAAAAGTATTAAAAAAATGTATTGTCACCGTGTTTTGAGCTAGCCTGAAAGTTTCAAATGTCTAGCTAGTCGGAAAGTTAGTGAAAAATCGATTGGAAGCTTCGTACTGATAACGCTGCCGAAGGCAGCAGATACCCTAAACAATTGGCTAAAGGTATTTAAAAAAATGCATTTTTACCGTGTTCTGAACTATTCTGAATGTTTCAAATGTCTAGCTAGTCGGGAAGTTTGTTAAATAAATTTTCTGTCGAATCATATAAGCGCTGCCGAAGGCAGTGGGACCTGAAATAGTTGACTAAAATTATTAGAAAAATGTATTGTCACCGTGTTGTGAGCTGTCCTGAAAATTGCAAATATCTAGCTAGTCGGGAAGTTAGTTAAAAATCGATTGCAAGATTTGTACTGGACAACAAATAAACAAACAAACAAACAAGAATCAAAGTTAATAAAAACATGGTAATATGGTAAAATATTACAGGGAGTTCAAGTATTTTCTCCCCTTGCTTAATTTTACGCTGTTGCACTTCATATAATTTTAAACCATAAATCGTAATAATACATAATATTTTGTCGTGTTCCTGTAAAAATCTATAAAGGCTATCTTTACCAAAATCTATACAATTTGCGCGACGGTAATGTATAACATTTGCATAAATTTTCAGTTTAATAGAATAAGGTGTTTAGATACTATCGCATTTTAAAACGATTGGGCCCATAGACCATAATGTCAATTTTTCTTTCTGTCCTTGTAAAAAGGAAAAAAAAAAAAAAAAAAAAAAAACTATACATGCTAGATTTATCAAAATATATACACTTTGTGCGAGAGTGATTATTAACATTTATAAAAAAATTTTAACTCAAACGAATAAGGCTTTTAAATGCTATCGCATTTTATTTTATTTGGATCTATAGACAATAATGATAAAGAACGTTTTGTTGTGTCCCTGTGAAAAACTATTAATGTTAGATACATCAAAATCTATACACTTTGTGCGACGGACATTTATAACACGCGTATTAGCTCAAAAGAAAATGGTATCTAGACGCTATCGCAGTTTGAAAAACTTGGCCCTATAGGCTATAACGATAAAGAATATTTCTTTTTTGTGCCTGTAAAAAGTATTTTTAAGTGCTAGATTCACCAAAATCAACAGTGATCGTGCTATGGTGCCATGCAATAACTTACTTTATTTCAACTTATTTGAACAGAGGATTTAGGCACTGTCGTATTCACTCATACACATACACCCATTCATAATCGAAAACTAGTAAAAATGAATTCAGTGTAATTCAAAAGTATAGAAAACCCATAATCTCAAAGGTCGGGTTTTTTGTCACGATTACAATACTTCCTTTACATACGTAAGTTCGGAAAGTAAAAATCTGATCTCTCAGCTATGAAGTTCTGTCCAACTCAAAGAAATAATTTATTCTGTAATAATATTATATTATTTTAATTGGTTAATTTATATTTCCAACACTATTAATAATAGCGACTATATAAATTAGAAATCACAATTCTTCGAAAATTACGAAAACATTATATAATATAGTAAGGAAAGAGATAAATTAAAAAAAAAATAAATAAATGTTAAACTACATTTTTAAATTGCATGTCTAATATTATAATACAATTTATTTCAGAATTAAATTCCAATTTATTTCAGCTTAAAAAAAAAAAAAAAAAAAAAAAAAAAAAAACCATTGTTGAAATAATTAAAAATATATGAAAGTGAATTATAACTTTTTTTTTCTTAATATCGTCTGCAATAAAATTCAAAACTGATTGTTGTGAATGCTACTTGTAAATACAGTTTGTAATCGTTATATGGCCCCCAAACTTGATCTTCAATCGTTTTTCTGGAATATCTCGAGAACTATTTGGCCCAATGAGCTGCAAATTTGCATACGCGTATTTTTATGTACTAGAAATCGATACCTGTTAGAAAAATTATAGGTCACAATACATAATTTTTTAAAATATTAATTTAATATTTTTTATTCTATAGATAAAAAACATTAAAATCTTAATGAAACTCATAAATATGTTTGGAAAACCTGTTATTAACATCATAAAAAAAACCAGGTAAAAAAAAAAATAAAAATGTAGGAGATATGAATAAAAATGTGTAATCAGACTTTAACATTAGAAGCTCGAAAGTTTAGACGTGTATAACTCCTAAACTTATACACCATATGACTTCCAAATTTATATCTGGGGATGAAATTGACTGTAGAATCGATATCCGAAATCAAAATTATATGTTACCATTGAAAAAATTAAAGTTTGACACGATTTCAATATGGAGACGACCCCTTAAGCTATTTTTTTTCCAATTAGCTTAAAAGAGAACAAAATTCCCTGACGAATGGTACCTTCGGTGTCTTTCTGCAACAATTTACTGATGAGTTAGGTGGGGGTGTTTCGTTTTTTTTTTTTTTGACCGACTGTACCTCGTGGCATGTTTGTAAATGCGTGAAATCGGTTATCGTCTGCTTTAGTTAACTGCTCACGTCATAACAGCGTGCAGAAAATTTGCATATTGCACATTATTTTCGAAAAAAAAGAAAAGCAGGTGTTTTAATTAAAATGTTAGGGTGTCTTATAATTTTCTCCATGGTATTTTTAATTTTTTTTTTTTTATTGAACTCTATAAAATTATCATTTCTGTAAAACAATTACATGTGATAATAGAATAAATTTATGTTTTTGACTTATTTGATAAAACATTTTTAAGCTCTGAATCTTTTCTTTCACTATTTGTCAAATTAGATAGGTGTCTTATAATTATGTCCACCACTGTTTACCAACAGTAATATTACAATAATTTCGTTTGGATTCAGTCTATGCAAAATGTTGACAGTATAGTCATTTATTTTGTTTTCTTCGGAGATGCCACTTTTCCACTGAACTACGGATTTCCACTTTTTATAAATTTTTTCTGTTCCCCTCCCCTGAAACTAACGATCAGTGATCAAACTGGCCATCAAAGTCATGCAATTTCCAATCTTTCTCCATCCACAGCATAAATATTAATATGCATATTAATTATGCTTTATCGGATTCTAGAACCTTTAAAAAGGTAGAATTGCTCAATATTTCTCATATACATAATTATATTGTTCTCCTCCCCCCCCCCCTCTCCCTCTCGCTTAAAACTAGTATCGGCCATTAAATAAAGTGACGAAACTCCGTAATTCTCAGTCTTTTTTATTCATAACATAAGTGTCAACTTGTTTTATTAGATTCAACAACTTTTAAAGATGTAGAAATATCCTTATCTGTGTAATTATTTTGTTTTAAATAATGTTAAATTAATATTATTGCCATATATACACACTTTGGATAGTCAGACATATATACAGACTATGATTTTTTTTTAGAAATTTTTTAAATATTTTTTTTATTTGTGATAAAGTTCCATTCTTTTTATATTGCTTAAAATGTTATAACCTTTTGGCTGCAAAGTAACTATTATTCAATTTATTATATTCAAATTATATTTTATATATTACTATTATACTTTATATACAGTGGCGGTTCATCATTGAGGGCACCTGGGCCTGGCCCCGCTTGAATTTCTCTCTCTGTTAAAAATCAAGTAATATATCTTTCTTTCTTTTCATTTTTTTAATTCTAACGCTTGTAAAAATGTATCTATCAAGTTAGAAACGCGCATCCAATTTCGTCTTATTCTTCTCGTCCCTTTGTCCGCTTTTCTTTTATTACCGGATTACAGCTAGTTCCTAGTCGGAGTTCAGCCGTTTGGGCACTTTCATTTGTGCCCGATCTCGCGCATTAATTAGTATAGTTTTTATTGCTTTGCGCATGAAATATCGGGTTAACACATTTGGCGAAGTAGAGCTTTATCAATGTTAATATTCCCATACTTTTAAAGTGTTGGGGCACTTGGCGAATTGGCCCATGTAACGTAGTATTATGAAAAATAACTGCTTTAAGATGCATTAACCATACGGATCGTGGAAAGAATTTGGCGACTTTCACAGTACTTTTTATTTATTTATTTTTCTAGACTTGCTATTTTTTTTTCCAAATAAATCTATGATTGTTTAAAAATTAACAGTGATAAAAAGGAATTATGTTGAAAATTTATTGACAAAAGGATTAAAACATTTTTGAGAAATTCTATGGGACAGGAAAGTTTAAATGCACTTGCGATTCTCGCAATCCACAAAGACTTTATTTTCACAATTCCAGAATTTAATGAGAAAGTAATTGGAAGGTTTGCTCGACAAAAATCTCGGTGAGAAGAATATTTATTTTTGTATAAATAATAATCAGATTTAAATACTTGAACAGTTTTGGCTGCCTAAATTCGCAAATCTTTTTATTATATATATATACCGGGTGATTCAAAATAGATGTTACAGCGATTATATCGTAAACTAAGAAAGATAGAAACAAACTTCCAATTACAAAATTGATGCAAATTAAGAGTAGATTTCAGGTATGGCATTCTTTTGTACAAGGGGCTGTATACATATTAAATACGAAATTTAATTTTTATACGGCCCCTCCTATCATATGACTTATATTTAGAAAAATATTCTCCTCGCTCTATCAATCAAAATAAAAAAAAAAATCATCTCTCTAAGTCAAAATCTCGCTGAGTTATTTCAATTTGAAAATTCTAGCATTTTTCGCCAAGTCTTAAGGGGTTGTATCAAAAGTGAATTACTATTGCTTTTGTAATAAGGCACACGTTGATCAGCGTTTGGGGGGGAGGGGGGAGAAAAAGAAATCATTCAGGGAAAGACGGCTATTTTAACCTGTTATGTCTCCTTTTCCCTAGTGAATACACAAGAGAATACTCATTGATAATTTAACAAATAAAATTTATGAATAATTTATGTACTGAAAGGGAATTTTCAAATTCATTTTTCTTTCTTTATACATTCTCTTACTCATATACACGGTGAAGAGAAAGAATTGTTTTTGAGTCAAATTTCCGAAAATTAGCTTTTGTTATATTTGCACGTTTTCAGATCCTCTGAATTCAAAAATCATGTTTTTAGTGGTTGGTCTCTCTCTCTCTCTCTCTCTCTCTCTCTCTCTGTGTGTGTGTGTGTGTGTGTGTGTCTGTGTGTTATTAGAATGTCTCAAGAACAAATAGTAGCAGAAAATCCAATTCGACATTCTAAATCCGTATCATATTGCGGTGCTACACTAAAGTATTCGTTATGATCAGACAATTGTTTGTTTACAGGGTCATCCAAAAGAATTCAAATACATTACGTATGTGAGCGAAATTTCTCATATGTACAGTGTGACATGTACAGACTGCCTTAAACAAAATGAAAAGAACAAAATTTTTATACGCATAAAAGCATGTTTTATGTAGATTCTGGTATAGCAACCATTCATCATTCATTTACAGGGTTACCCAGAGTATTTCGATATATTGGAGCTATACTTGGGAATTGCTGGAAGTGTATTTCATTTTGTGTTACTTGTTTTACATATAATACTAAATTTACGTACAAAAAGTCATGTGTATATAGTTTATAGACAATATACAGGGCTACCCAAAATTAAGGAAAACATTTTTACTTTCTTCTATATGTAATATAGAGAAAGTATTGGATTCGTAAAAATTTTCGACCTCGGGTTTTTGATGGATTTACACGTTTTGAGAGCTGTAGAACACGATTTGACCCTTTTTAGAAAATGTCTGTCTGTCTGTCTGTCTGTCTGTCTGTCTGTCAGTCTGTGTGTGTGTGTGTGACAAAATTTTGTGGCAACTGTATCTCAGGAACTACTGCACAGAATTTCATACAAATTAGTATGTAGTTGCACCTTGACATAAATTAGTGCCTATCAACTTTTGGTAAAAATTGTCTTACAGGTTGCGTTGCCATTCCGCTTTTTCTAAATTTTCAACATGGTGATATAGGAAAAAATTTTCTATAAATGTGCATAAAGAGAATTATTTTTTAGTAATCATTATGAAATTTACAAGAATTATTTATAATAGAGGTAGTCAACTGGGGAAAAAATTTTGTATGCGTAGGAGCCTCGTGAACCCCCCTGGGGGGGAAGTCCCCCCTCGAGGGGAGTAAATTTTCAAGATGGGTATCTTTCGAAAGGTCTCGTCAATACCTTTAAAACGAATGGTTGAACTATAAATCTGTGATAATTTAAAACAAAGTTATCGATTTTTTTTACTTTTAACAAAAAGTAACTTAGAAAAAAAAATCGTTTTTTTTTTTTTTTTTTTTTTTTTTTTTTTTTTTTTTTTAACGAAATTTAACCAGACTTGGTATTTAGTTGGCCCCTGACATAAACTGGGGCTGATTAGATTTGGGGATCAATCACTCAACAGGTGGTGCTGTGATCGTATTTTTTCTAAATTTTTAACATGGCAGTATGGGACAAAATTTCGCATAAATGTACATAATGGGAGTTATTCTTAACCTGTGATTGTGAAATTAGTATGAATTATTGATAATAGTAGTAGTTAATTAGGAAAAAATCTCGGTCATCGCTTCCCCCCCCAGGGGAAAGTACCCCCCCGGGGGGGGAGTAAATTTTCAAGATGGGTATCTTTCGAAAGGTCTCGTCAATATCTTTAAAACGAATGGTTGAACTATAAATATGTGATAATTTAAAACAAAGTTATCGATTTTTTTTTTAACGAAAGAAAACTTTAAAAAAAATCGTTTTTTTTTTTTTTTTTTTTTTTTTTTAATATTGTTACTGCGTGAATTTGTATAGGAAAATATAGAAGAAAGTCTTGTGGTGGTCACAGCATACTAGTTTTTTATTATTATTAAATGTAATTGGTGTAAGTGTTTGCTGCATTTTTTTTTTTTTTTTTCGAAGAACACTGCTGACACAGAACGCAAAATTAATTTCTCATACCCATACTGTAAACAAAGTAGCTTCTAGAAAGCGATTTTTTTTTCTGTATAATATGACATTTTGAGGCCTCCTGAATACGGAAGGTAAATTTTTATTCGTTGATCTGTATATATATGAATTATCAGCATAATTTAACAACAAATAATCTGGTGTGCCACTCACACGACTTTCTATTACCCTGAAATTTAATACCATAAATACAGGTTGGAAATTAAGAGGTAACATACAGAGTACTGTTATGTAAACCTACGTTAAAATAATTCAAATTAGGCTTCGTAAGAGTTTTAATGATAATTAGTTCTGTGTGAGGGGGATCTCCGGAAATTATTCGTTTCCTGATATTATTCGACGCAGGCAATAATCAAACATTAAAAAATATGGCTTTGGTAATAAGGAAGCCTTAAAACGTGTAAATACACAAAACACAAGCGATGCATATTTAGCTTAAAAACATACATTATTTATCATATGTCTATCAGGAATTCATTTCCATTCCTGAGCAGCTTTCCTGGACATGGTAAAATATTATAGTAAAGCACTTTCACTAACAATAAAAAAGAATATTATAGCTTAAATATTTGCAACCCTGTATATATTTTGAAGAATATGTACAAACCACAAAGTGCACCTAAATATAAACCTATAGTAATAATATACGGTACAACCTAAAATGCACTTCCATCAATTTTCAGCTATTGTCGCATTATAATCTAGTTATTTTGTGTAGCCCTGTAAATGAACAGTGAATGATTTCCCTGCCATATTCTACATGAGGCATGTTTTTATGCATATAAAAAATATATATTCATTTCATTTGGTTTAGTGCAGTCTATAGGTGTTAAACTCTACTTACCTGCAATTTTCCCCATAGACGTAATGTATTTGAATATTCTTGAGTGTCTCTGTACACGAACTATTTGCTTCATCTCAATGAAAAGCTTAGTGTAGCATCCCTATATGATACATATTTAAAATACCAAGTTTGGAATGTCTGCTGCTATTTGTTCTTGAGATAAACTGATAACAGACAGACACACACACAGACCAACCGCTAAAAACACGATTTTCATATTCAGGAAACCTCAAAACGTCTAAATATAACAAAAACTTACTTTCGAAAATTTGGCCCAAAAACAATACTTTCTCTACCTTATGGGTATGAGAAAGTAATAAGTACAGGAAATGCAAATTTGGTACTTTGGATTCCATATCTAGTTGCCACTTGAAAAGTTGATGAAGGTTTGCAAGTTTCAAGGAAATTGATAACAGACTTGATTTTTGTTTTGATAAGTATAGGCACTATAATTAAACGGGGGTTGAGAAGGGCGGTAACCCCCTGGCATAGAATTATACATCTATACCATATCATATTCTATACAAATCATTATTTTAGAATATTAATAATAAATATGAATTTCCTTATGATTTTTACAGTATAAAGTTATTTAAATATAATTCATAAGAATATCTGTCCCAAAACGCAATACATTGGCATGTTTTGTGCGTTCCTGTACATAAACCATTTGTAAGGAATTAATTAATGCCATTTTAAATAGGGAATATTATATAGTAAACCTGAATAACATATATCATTTCTGAAAATTTCTGAAAATATTTACAGACGCTGGGGGCGGGCAGACGGACAGATGGACAGTCAGACAAAAAAAAAAAAAAAAAAAAAAAAAAAAATGCAAATTGAAATCTTATTCAGAGTTAAAAATTGTTAGAAAATGTTTAATGTAAACGAAAATACAATTCCAGCAAATGTCCAATAATAACCCTTAACGTAATTGAATATTTTTGCGTGCCCTGTAAATCTAATGTTAGTCGTACTGTACAGTATAGAAAGCATTCTTTTGTGCATATGAATAACATATTTCAATTTCATTAAGATTTATGCAAAGTAATTAAATTTTGGTTTATAGAAATATCTTCACATAGAACGCAATGCTTTGGAATACTTTTGGGTGTCCCTGTATACAAACCAGTGATGGTGTTTACTCCATTTTCTATAGAAAATATCCGATAGAAAACTATAATAACGCATTTAATTTTTATTAATATATGCATAAATTAAAGGTATTAAAATATGGTTTATAAAAATACCTCTCATAGAACACAATGCTTTGGAATACTTTCGTGTGTCCCTGTGCACAAGCTAGCAGATGTATTCACTCCATTTTCAATAAGGAACATCCGATAGTGACCTCAAATAACATATCAGTTTCAGGAAATTCTATGAATATTCACGGGAGTTAGAGTGCAGACACACAGAAAGACGGATGGACAGACACACAAATCGAAGTCATTAACACTTTTCAATCTTGCTGGAATTGTTAAAGAGCCGAAGTCATTAAATTTATCAACCATGATGGAAAGTGGTAAAAATAAAGCGCGAAAATTTCACACGGTTTTGCTAGTCTTTTAGTTTTTTCCCTCTCTTAACGTGTTTTAATTTGCAAGTGACCCCCTCAGAAATTTAACTATTAAATTTTTTAACAATACGAAATAATGTAAATTTGCATTAAATTCTTAAAATTGTTGATTTCACGCGTTTGAACGATTTTAGTTAGTATTTTAAAATAAAGGATCTTTTTTTAATTTTTCTCAACTCATAGATAACCCCCTAAAGTTAGCCCGTTGGCGTCGAAAAATAGATGCCAAAATTGAAAAAAAAGTGGTGTAAGTCATCATTTTCAAATTGCAATAACTCAGCGAGATTTTGACTTAGAGAGATGATTTTTTTTTTTTTAATTTTGCTTGTTAGAGCGAGGAGAATATTTTTCTAAATATAAGTCACATGATAGGAGGGACCGTATAAAAATTAAATTTCGTATTTAATATGTATACAGCCCCTTTGACAAAAAAATGCCATATCTGAAATCTACTCTTGATTTGCTCTAATTTTGTAATTGGAAGTATGTTTCTATCTTTCTTAGTTTACGATATAATTGTTGTAACATCTATTTTGAATCACCCGGTATATATATATATATATATATAAAATCTTTCTTTTCATGCGATTTAGTGTAATATTTTTTATAATTATTGTTTTTTCAGTCAAATACTATTTGATTAAAGTATTTTTAATAATAATAATCGCATTTACATAAATTAATATTGGTTATTTAAAAGATATATTTCTAAATTATTATTAAGGAATAAATCAATCCTTTATATATATATATATATACATACACTCTTTTTTTTATATATATGTATAGCGATGGATTTTTAAAGTGTCTTTATTTGCGTATTTTTAACTCGACATTATGCAAAATACTGCAAAGAAATAAAATGTCAGGCATTAATTTTTTATTGGGACAGCTTTAATATTCTGTATTGTTGAAGGAATATAAAATTTTGAACTAAATTTTCTGTACAGGCTTAAGTTTTAATTTTGATATACATTACAAATTCACCTAAATGTTTTAAATTTTATATAAATTTGCCCTACATCATTGTTTTTAAATAAGCTAGAATATAAAAAAGTAAAATCACAAACACTTTAATTTAAAAATTCGACATTTTAAAAATGTGTATACATTTTTAAAGTACCGTTTATGAAATTTCTAATTTTAATTTAATTTCTTATATTTTGGCTGTGCTTTTAAAAACAAAGAACATATATATTAAATATATAATGTTTTTGTTTATACTTAAGAGATTTAGAGTTATTATGCACAAAAGTAAAAAAAAAAAAAAAAAAAAAAAAAAAAAAAAATGCATGTAGAAGAATTTCAGTTTAAAAATTTTGACATTGTAACATTATAAAATTTTATATTATTCACAATGAATTATAATAATAATATACATAGAATATATATACCCCGAAAATTTTGACATTGTAACATTGTAAAATTTTATAATATTCACAATGAATTATAATAATAGTAATATACATAGAATATACATATATATAAAATAATTTTCCCCATTAAATAACTTATTCTTTTTGCGTTTGAATTATGAATATATTTCACATGATGTGCAATGGATCGGGCCCCACCTGGGGAAGTTGGCACGAGCCGCCACTGTTTATATATTATTTATTATATATTAATTTACAGAATTCGTGTATCAATGTATGAAAAATATCAGAAATTTTACTTCAATCGTGATTTCCTCTGTTTTGAAATTTTTTGAGTGGCATCCCTGTTTCTTGCAGACTTATAACATTGTATTGGCCTTTATCAATTGACACGATCCCTTCAAATAATATATTTTTGTGGTTGGAAATGTGTGATATTTTAATCTGTTTGGTTTCCGTGGAAACATACTAAGATTTTGTGTCCAAAATATGTATTACTGATACCTGATACATATACATGTATGTGTGCATTTGTGTGTATATAACTGCAGTTCTATTAGTTGGATGTTCGGATATTTCAAGTTCAGATAATAGATACTCTGATTAACGTGTGTCAATTACTTTTTTAATGCCTCTAGTTTAAAACTATTTTTATTTACACTCATGTCCATAAATTAAGGATAATTCAGATTCACACTGAAAACGAACTTTAATGCAAAAATTTCACCTGTAAAATACCATACACATCTTTAAGAATAATATGCAAATAATAGGAAGCCATCAGATGACGCCGATATGATGTTACAATGACGAAAGTGTAAGAAGGGTGTAGATAAGGAATGGGAGCAGAAAAAGAAAATTGTTTACAAGCGTTCTGTGTGCCGCTCAGTGACATAACCGAATGGTTATGACACAGAGGACACATGCAGATACTTTTTTACGTGGTAGAATTATCGGCCGAATAGAATGTGGGCGTACACAGATAGAAGTATCGGGGGAACTTAGAATCGCCCAAAGTGCCATCTCTAGGCTTTGGCAACGATTCCAAAATGATGGAAATGCCAGTCGACGTTACAGTACTGGTCGGCCCCGAGTTACAATGCCGAATGACCACCGGTATTTGGCAGTAACTTCCAAAATAAGAAGATAAAGCACAATATCAGACCTGTCTCGTAAGCTGTCTGCAGCCACGAGTGCCACAGTTTCAAGATAAACCGCGTATAGACGTTTGGGAGATATTGGTCTATATGCTCGCAGGCCTGTTAGATGTGTTTCAGTCACGGATATGCACTGTGCCAGCGGTTAGCTTGGAGTAGATAACATGCAATGGGGACAGTGGCTTAGTGAGCTTGTGTGATGTTTTCCGACGAGTCCAGGTTTAGCTTGCAGTGTGATTCACGCCAGATTTCCATTTGTAGAACATCAGGTACCCGTTACCACCAAAACAACATCATAGAACACCGTTGCTGTGGGGCAGGAGTACTCGTTTGGGGGGGGGGGGGATATTGGGCACCAGAACAGATCTGCATGTTCAAATTGGAAGAATGATAGGCCAAATTTATCGGGACATCATTCGGAAACTCGGAAACAACATGTACGTTTATTTAGGGGTGCCATGAACCCAGAATTTGTGTTTAAGGGTGACAATGCCAGTACTCACCGTGCAAACGTTGTACACCGATGCCTACAATCTGAAGCTATCACCCGCATGGAATGGCCAGCATTCTCACCTGACTAGAATCCGATAAAGCATGTGTACATGCTTTTCCGACGAGTTGTAGTCCGTCTACCACCTCCTACATGTGCACCGGAACTTCGGAGGGCATTGCTTACTGAAATGAGTAATCTTCCCCAAGATCAGATTAATAGTTTAATACTCAGCATTCCTAGGCGTTGTAAGGACTGTATTTCATCATCTGAGAGACATACAATGTATTAACCATCATACCAACCATGTAATGTTAAGTTTTTGTAAGGGGGATATTTTTGTAATTGTTTCAGGGAGCAAAAATCTTATTTTTTATAAATTGTATCCTACATAAACCACCTTTTTTTGTTCTTGATCTTTTGTTTAATGAATGGACTTTATGAATAAGTCATGTTTGTTTTGCTTCTGAACCTTTATTTGCCTCAGCTAGCATTATCCTTAATTTATGGACATGAGTGTAATATAAAAATTAAATGACAGTATTATATTACAGAAGCGGGTAAACCCAACAGCATTACAGATGTTAATGGACCCTACCCATTTCGGGGGTTCCCTTTATATCCGGGCAACCAATATCTTTTGACCCAGTCCGCCACTGAACTCAGGATACATCAAAATCGGAAGAAAATTAAATACGATACTCCCAGCACTCCATATTTAAGTCTTTTAAATAATAATGGAGTGCATTTGCGAAAATGTTAGAATTCCATTTATTGAGCAAGAAAAAAATTAAAATGCTTTAAATACATAAAACAAATAAATAAAAAATAAAACAAAATAGTATAAAAATGGCAGAAAGACACTTAGTAAAAACTAACTTAGCAACCAAAAAATGTTTTTATTGCTTGCATTTTTATATTCAACTTAATTGGGTTCTATACTCTATTAAAACAAAACATTTTACACCCCCCCCCCTCTCCCACCACCCAGAAAAAGATTTTAAAAAATGTTACGTTGAAATCAAATATAAATTTAGATTTCAAATTAAATATAAATTTGGATTGGGGGACCTGTATTGGACCTAGACACTATCCCCCTCTCCCCTTCACTCACACACACACACACACACACAGTAATCGACATCCTGATCAGAAAGGATTCAAGGAAGATACATAAAAAGTTCCAGTCTTTCCCAGTACATAGCATAAAAGAGTCAACGAATATAATCCACTTCCCTCTCCACTTTTTTTTTTAGTACCAAGAAACGTTGTATAACATCTCACACGTAAGTCAAGATAATCTTGCGCAGGACTGTTCCTGATCAGAAAGGATTCAAGGAAGATACATAAAAAGTTCCAGTCTTTCCGAGTATATAGCATAAAAGAGTCAACGAGTATAATTCACTTCCCTCTCCACTTCTTTTTAGCGCCATGAAACGTTGTCTCGCATTTCACACGTAAGTCAAAATAATCTTGCGCAGGACTGTTGAAAAAATATTTCCATGTTATACGGCCAAGGATATTTACCGAGGCTTAAAAACTTATAAATTCAACATACGGAACAAACACTAGACGAAATGAAGGAAAAAAAAATTACTTACTTCAAAATGAAGCAACACCATCTGGTTTAAAATTGTTGACATGGAGAAATAAGTGCCGGTTACTAATCCTGCATAAGAAATAACATATATTATCATGAAAAAGACCAATAACAAAGTTAGAAACATTAAACTAATTTCTCAAGCTTTTGAACAGTTATTTTTAACAAATTTTTAAATTTATTTGCTGTGAAACATTTCGTAAGTGCAAACTTCGTTAAAAAATAATCTATATATATAAAAGAGTAAACTCTATGATTCTCTCACTGATTCACTGACTCAACACGGCTGGGGCGATCCTATGGGAGATAGAGTCACAATTTTTGGTGAGCAAGTTGATTTTAGGATCCTCCACGCTCACACAAGGCCAGTATCGACTTGGGCTCAAGATCAACGCTCAAAACGTCATTAATCACGCTTCCGACACAAAGAGCCAAATGTCTTGTCATCAGTTGTAGCCTTTTTTTATCAGATTGCGCCGTTACCTCAAAGGAAAGCATGCAAAATTGACAAAGGTATCTCCCCCAGCCCCTCAATTATCTCAGCAGGGGACCCCATTCCAGGGCTGTGAGCTGGCTTGAGCCGAGGTGACCACATCAAAGGATTCTGAATAGATGCCGCCCAGTGAGCTCAAATGGAAACCGGACTTAAGACGGGATTTTGTGAAATATCCCCCATTTCCTCCCCCCCCGGAGGGGAGCAGAAGGCAAAACCCACCTTTATAAAGCATAACTCGGCTCCAAATTACTTCACGGTGAAAAAATTGCGGATGGGGAAACTAGACTTAAGTACAAAAAAAATCATTTTCTGCGATTCTGAAATTTTGGATTTTTAAGGGGGAGAGGGGGTAAAAAGGATTTTCGGGGGGAAATTTAGCAATGTATGGATTTTCGAGCAAAATTCTAGCAGTAATAGCTCAAAGTATTTAAAAAAAAAAAAAAAAACGCCAAACGTGTTCTTGGAGGTATTTGCAAAAACTCATTTTCGATTTTTTCTGATTTTCGATAGGGGGGTTATGAGGGGGGAAATTCGACCCCCCCCCTCCCCCCCCCCCCACACACACACACTTTTAGCGCTAAATTCGTCCGTGGAAATCTATAGGAGCTGAGGTCACAAATTTTAGTGTGTGGCTTATTTACGTGTGTGCGGAAATATTACTATTTTGTGAAAGCTCCCCCTTCTCCCCTTTGGGGGTGGAGTGGGGAATAAAAGAGTAAAATCACTGATTCAGCACAAATATTCAATGGGAGATAGACTCCCAAATTTTGGTAAGTACGTTGGTTTTAGGACCTTGACGCCTATTAAAACGGTATTTTGTGAAATATCCCCTGCTCTCCCTGAGGGGGGGGGGGGGGGGGGGGGCAGAAGGCAAAAAACCCTTTATAAGCATAATTCGGCTCCAAATTGCTTGACGGTGAAGAAATTGCAGAGAGAGAGAGACTAGACTTGAATGCAAAAAAAAAAAAAAAAAAAAAAAAAAAAAAAAAAAAAGCATTTTTTTGCGATTTGAGTTTTGGATTTTTAAGGGGGGGGGGCGTAAAAACGATTTTCGGAGGCAAATTTAGCAATATACGAATTTTCGAGTAAAATTCTACCAATAATAGCCCAAATGTATAGAAAATAGCCAAGTGTCTTCTTTGAGGGTATTTCCAAAAACTTACTTTTGATTTTTTCCGATTTTTTTATATTGGGGGGGGGGGAGTTACGAGTGGGCAAATTCGACCCCCTCTTTTAGCGCTAAATTCGTCCGTAGAAGCTAAGGTCACAAATTTTAGTGTGTGGCTTATTTACGTGTGTCCAACACTCATTGCAACGGGATTTTGCGAAAGCCCCCCTTTGCCCCTTTGGGGGTAACGGGGAATAAACACGTTTCCAAGCATTTTGTAGTTTTTTTTTTTTTTTTTTTTTTTTTTTACAAACAGTTGCATCGCTGCTTTGTTTACCGCAATGTGCACTCGTGTCTCTTTTGTTCGCTTGACAAAACGTCGGGCAGTTATTTCAACCGGAAACAATTATTACAAATATTTGAAGTTTATGGTGTTTGGAAACAAACTTTTTAGGACGGAGGACTATTAGTTTCAATCTGGAATTTTTGTAGACCAGTTTTGTGTAACACCAAAATAAATTAGAAATATCAGTCTTATCGTTACAAATTCGGTACCAAATGAAAGGGGTCATTTTTCTGAATCTAGGGAGCAAACAGTTTTTCGACACGACAATTAGATTTTTTTAAATTAACTAAAGTATGAAAATTAGGTGGAAACAATTCATTTTAATTCATTTCAGTCATTTTAAAAAGTACGTGGTCCCGTTTTACGGTCAAAAAAGGAGATAAGAAATAAAAAATAAAGAATAAAAATTTTACAGATTTAAATTAATAGTCCTCCATACTAGATTTTTTTTTTTTTTTTTCTTTTTTTAATTACTTTCAATACCAGTCATACGGAGCTTTTTATCTGAAACCTTAGTATGGCAAATGTGCTGAAACAACGCCTTGTAATGTGCAGTTACAAAACAAACTTTTCCAGAGTTCGTATGGTCCTATTTCTTTAATTTTCTCTACCACTAATTTTGTGTAGCAATTTTTGTTATAAAATATCTACATATAATATAAAAAAAAAAATCATTTTATTTTTAAAAATATACTGGTGGAAGCGTCCTTCAAAAAGAGGGGGATTGTACGAACTCTGACTTCTTATTTTAACTGGAAATCCCTTTAGATAACCACTTTATAGTGTTGCACGGCAAAGGGGGGAAAAAATCCCAATTCTTCAATATGAAAAAAATTTATCGTAAAATTAAAGTCCGTATACTCACCATATACTATGAAAAGTAAAATAAAAGGTACATCCTTCCCGATATTCTTTAATGATTTAACATAGTCTATACTAGATTCACTCTGCTTAACTGCTTGGGCAGCACTGGGGAATAACGGAGGTTTTTCTTGGTATGCTACAAAAGAGATGGATTTATAAAATTGCAGGACTATAAAGAATTTTATTTATAAAATTGTATTATAATTGGGAATAAACTAGTCAAGAAAGTATATATTTTTATAAGAAACTAAACACAGGCACTTATAATGTTGTTTAGGGCAAACATTCAAACAATAGTTATCGCTACAACTAAAAATCTACGCAAAATTTATTTTAAGCCAGCCATAATGAAAATAATTAATATACGGTCCATCAATTCTTTCTCTCTTTCTTTATTTTTGTATTAAATGATTTAATTTTTTGTATAACTAAAAAATGCATAGCTGAAATATCATCAGCAAATACCGATATAAAACATAAATATAGCATTATCAGAAGTAAAACTTGTTTAAGAGTATTGCCAATATTTCTATGAAAGAAAAGGGGGGGGGGGGTTGTAGGTTATTTCTTTCATTATTATTATTATTATTATTATTATTATTATTTTGTGCATTTTCAGCAACAAATTGTTTATCAAATGGTTTAAAATTGAACAGTCACCCCTAAGTAAAAAATAAAGACAGAAATGAAGCTAAATGTATCCCTATATCGATCAAAACTATAAAATAGATTAACATTTTTCACTGAAAAAGGGAAAATGGCTATTTTGAAATTTAAATTATTTTTTCTGTGCAAAGAAACTTTATTGCTTTGTGCGGGATATTATATTTAGCAATTTGTAATATTTCAACATTTCTTGAAATCAATCGCTTTCAATTAATTAAAAAAAAAAAAAAAGTTAAAAATTTAGTAACAGATACATATATATATTTTTTTTTCAATAAAACTCTTAATCAACATAGTATCTTAATATAGCGAAAGCGTAGCCGATTTTTTTTTTTTTTTTTTTTTTTTCTTTTTAAGTACGACAGGACTATTTCTTTCAGACAGCGACTTCGTGCTATCACCATTTTGTGGTATTCCACTTCCAATATGCCAGGATGCCTGCCAATATCCAATTTTATCATTTAATTGAACGGTTTTAAAATATTTAGAAATTTTATTGATGAACTCAACCGTAAAAATTAATTTTAAATAGTTTGGAGTATAAGGTTGTTTTTTTTAAATACCAAATATTTGAAAAATGCCAGGACCGGGAATCGAACACAGGCCCTCCGTTTAATGCGCGGTTGCCCTTCCATTGAGCCACCCTGATAGATATTTTTCACATAATAACCGATAGCAAGGTCACCGTGTTTGCAAACTCCGTGCGTTGTATGTTGTCAGCTGTTATTTAAACTATGCTTTCTAGTGAAATTAAAGCTGATACTTGGTTTACAGACCTGTAATTTTCTATCAAGATTTATTTTATTTCGTCCCCCTGTTGCGTGAGTACTCTGTAGTGGCGAATTTTACCTTTGTGTTTTATTTTTTTTTAAGTTTGTTAATAATTATTATCTATTTATAATACTTCGCCCTATGTCGCGCGGGATTATTGTTCTGCCGAATTTTACCATCTGTTAATATCCTCCCCTCTCTCTCTGTACTTATTCAAATATGTTGAAATTAAAGTGACTGTAAACATTCAAATTACTATGCTTGTCTTCGCCATATGTCGTGAGAGAATGCTATTTCGGCGGCTTATATGTCGCCCCTTGTCGTGTGTGTTAACTTCATTCTGGCGAACATTTTTTTTTTCTTTTTTATAAACCTTTCGGAGGAGGGGTCTAGCATAGCTAGAAGAGCTCGACACCACTCTTGGAGTGGTGTGCGGCACCACCTTCCTGTTAAATCTTCTTTAAATAAACTTCTAAGCCTCTGCAAGATTCGCCTTTCATTCACAGGCAATTCACGAACCCCAAGTTCGCAATAATTCTGGTGTCATGAGTGAGGTTGTCGGCTGAATGGTCATAACTAAAAGCATGGAACAAGAAACGAAGAAACTTCTCAAAGAGTTAGTTTTCCAGATAAGTGATCTGATACAGTGTTGTGCAAGTTCACGAAAAAAAAAACTAATTCAAACTCAAGTTCATTGTGTAAAAAACGAGTTAGTTCGTGCTCAAACTCAAGTCTGAAAAAAAATGAATCCGCTCAACTCAAGTTCATTTTTAAAAAGGAGCGAAACTCATTAAAAGTTCATTTTTGAGTACTTTTTTTTTTCATTTCTTTTCCAAATTGATCTTATCCTCTGTGAACACTTTTATAGGTAATTTACATTTTTTTAAATTGCCAATTACTATGAAAATTATTCTTCATTTAATGCTTAATTAAACTTATAAACTCATAACTCATAATTATAACTTATTAATTTTTTTGTAGTAAAAATTTGTTTAGCGAACACTTCTGAATAGTGTACCCACTGTTTTTGTGTGGTTTCTTATTCTCAAATTTCCAATACCTTTGTATATGCGCATGAGAAAACTTATTAATAGGAGACAAATTCCATCATTTAGAGGTTCTGTTGCTTTGAATCAGTGTTGTGCAGGAACGCGTTCATGAGTTTAACTAAAAAATTTTGAGTTTTGAGTTGAATTTCGCTCGTTCTTTAAATTGTGAACTTGAGCTGACCGAAGTTCGTTTTTTCATGAATTTGAACGGGAAAAGCAACTCAAATTCATATGGATTTTACTCCTTTGTGAAAAAATTTTATATTCTTGGTAGCAATACTTTCTACCCTTTTAATCGCAAGAGAGGACGCATTTCTCAGAAGAGAGAAACGCATCGGGTCGGTTAATCGCTTATTACCTGCTTTGCGAATCGGGTGCAGGTAAGATTTGCATTAATTTTTATTCGCAAAATGCTTTCCTCCAAGATTGTTTTATGCTCTACTTATGAATCTAAACTTTTAAATACAGAGATTGGATGACATTGTCTTCCTTCCTAGTAATTTAAAGACATGACTCATAACATGAATTTAATTACATTTACCTAAATATTAACACTTAACGTTTAAAGCTTTATATGAAAAACTATTTTTTTTTTCAACCTATATTTGCTTCCTTATTTTACTGTCAAATGTCAAAATACTTGGAACAGTGGATTTTTTAAATATAAGTTTTAATACAGCTAAAAGTTTGTTTATAATTAGATATATACATTGTTGTAATATTTTTATGCAATATTTAATTTTCTGAAAGATTTCTTCAATAATATAATTGTAGTTTGTGTAAAGAACTTTTATTCAGTTTATTATGTAAAACAATTTTAACAATATAGCGGGTCAGAAGCTGCGGATTCAGTTCGAGTTGAAGGTCAAAAGTCATTTCGCAGGTCGGGTCGGCAGCGAGTCAAGTTTACTCGAACCACGCAGGACTCTAAGCCAGTCCTTTCATAAGAAGAAAGATAAATTCAGCTGATCACCTGGTGCGATTGAAGACTTAAATTCCCCTATCCAGTAGGCTACCCTTTTCCTTACTACTGTAATTTTTTCCGTGCCCCAGTTTCCCACGATATTATACTGTGGTCAATTTTGTATTTCAGTTTTCATGCAAGCAAATCCATGCTATTTCAATAACACAAATTTTTGCGAAATACCTCCTATTATGAAAAATTGAAAGTTCTAAGAGTGATTTAAGAAAAGTTTTAAAAATGCCTTTCATTATAAATAAAAATATAAAGATTTAAAAGTATAGTATTAAATCCCAATAATTAAATCTTGTTTGCTAGTATCATAAATGATATTTTAAAACTAGCTGTACATAAAAAAAAAATAATAATAAATAAATAAAATAATCTTTAGTTTAGTGCACGTATATTTGAATTTTTGTGAATGTATTCGTGGATATATACATTCATTTTAAGGGGGGGGGGGGGGTTGATAATAAATAAGAGAATTTAAATTAGATTATAAATAGCTTGTTGTAATAAGGAGGATTATTATTCTATTTTTATTTATTTTTATCTTATTTTTTATTTCATTTATTTATTTTTAATTATTATTATTTGCATTTTTTAGAAAGTGTTGAAAATAAAATAATCATTGATATAAAATCTACATCTTTGATATGAAATTATTTCAATAATCTGAATGCATTTTTATTTTGAGTATTAAAAATATAAATAGACATTAAATAATCTGGTGTGTCATTCACACGACTTTCTCTTACCCTGAAATTTAATACTATAAATACAAGTTGGAGATTAAGAGGTAAGATAATGATGTTATGTAAACCTATGTTAAACAATTCAAATTAGGCTTCGGAAGAATTTTATACGATAATTAATTCTGTGTGAGGGGGGCTACCGCCCCCTTAAACCCCCCGTTTCATTAATTCACCTAGATTTATATAAAATTTAATTCGGTTATTAAAAAGTAATTCTGTTTTTAAAAAATAATTTATTAAAATTATTTAAAAAAATTATCTTTTATGATAATGCAGACGATTTCCATATTAGAGAAGTAGTATAACACTAAATATCCAAAAAAAGTCAATTTTATTCTCAATATTTAAAAGAAAAAAGGTTTTTTTTTTTTTTTCGTTAAAAGGGGAAAAAATCGATAACTTTGTTTTAAATTATCGCAGATCAATGGTTCAACCATTCGTTTTAAAGGTATTGGCGAGCTCTTTTGAAAGATACCCATCATGAAAATTTACTCTCCTCGAGGGGGACTTCCACCCCAGGGGGGGGGGGGAGGCGAGGCTCCTACATACACAAATTTTTTTTCCCAGTTGACTATCTCTATTACAAAATATATATGTTCGTTTCATTTGGTTTAGTGCAGCCTATAGACGTTAAACTCTACTTACCTGCAATTTCCCCCATAGACGTAATGTATTAGAATTATGTTGATTGTTCCTGTACACGAACCATTTGCTTGATCTTAACGAAAAGCTTACTGTAGCATCTATATATGATACACATTTAGAATACCAAGTTTGGAATGTATGCTACTATTTGTTCTTGAGATATGCTGATAACAGACAGACACACACACAGACCATTTGCTAAAAACATGATTTTCGTATTCAGGGGACCTCAAAACGTGTAAATATAACAAAATCTCGCGTTCGAAAATTTGACCCAAACACAATACTTTCTCTACCTTATGGGTAAGAGAAAGTAAAAATATACTATTATTCTATTTAATCTATGTGTGTTCAACATGTGTTAAACCAGTAATCCTTGTCTAAATGTTTTAATTTTAAAAAATGCTATTATCTTTCAATGAAAGAGTTATAAAATAAAGATTATTTTCATATATGAAGAATCGCTTTCGCAAATAACAGAAATCTCATTATTTTTTAAAGAAAAAGAGAATCTATGGACATGGATTCAGGCCTATAGAGCAAGATTTCAATAGTCTTGTGATAGCAGATCCTTTCACTGATTAGCATCGTCTTTATCAGCGAAATGAAATGTTCAGTACTTTTGAGAGGACGGCAATTTGTCACACTGCCTCAGGGCTGTGGGGTAACAGTAGTACATCTCCCATGGCTCTGAGTGGTCTTGCATCGTGGCACCCGCGTAAACCATTGTAATATTCTATTAGTATTTTAATAGTATTGTAGAATGCAGGAAGTTGTCTGCTGCCGAAGTATTGAGTACTACGCAACAAAAGATTCTCACGCTTTTTTCTTTTGAATCCAATACAATGTTGCTGTGTACATTGTTTTGTCGGAGACGACCGACTTTGTTACTCTCAAAGAATATTCGCGCTCCTCATACTAATTACCTTTAACCCATATGTCCGAATTGTGCCGAAAATACGAAACAAATCGCCCTCTTCAAAAATGGTCAACAGCTTTACTGAAAATGATTCCTCTGTGTAAGGAAACTTACCCCTTAACTGTTATTTAAAATAAAATGTATTTATTCGCAATATTTCCAAAAAATTTTGTAAACATGTTTAATTTGTTGCGCCAAAAAACTTATACCTCAGATTTATCAATATATATTACTATGTAAAATGATGAGTTTTTATTTATTTATTTATTTTAATCTGTTTTAAGCTTTTATTAAGATTTATTTTTAGTTCTGTAATATGCATTTAATAAAGTTTGTGATTTATAAATCAAAGATTGAATTTTATGATGTATATATTTTTTACATAATTAAAGGTTATAAATGGTCAATAACCCCCTTGCCCCCCTCCCCCTAAGCTATATATAACACTTATTGTGATTTTCTTAAAGAATAAGTGAGAGTTATAAAGAATAGCGTTAAAATCGGTAACAAGGTGATTAAAAAAAATTATTTCCCTCTGCCACCCCCCATACCCACCCCCCTTGTATGTGTGACACTGTATTTTTGTCATGAACAGCAAGTGACTATTAGACAAAGTTTCATTAAAACTAGTAAGAAGGTGATATAAAGTCAATTATTCTCTTTCAATATGCTCCTAGACCCCCCCTAAGGGAAAGTGGTACCAATTTAATTGATTGAAATTTCTAAAAATGTATTATGAAAATAATTCTTTAAATTCATTCTTTGATGTTTATTGTTTTTACGATTTGCAAATTGCAAAAATGCCCTTTTTTCCGGGTGACCTTCTTACCAGTGCCTTTTTTTCCAAGTGCCCTTTTTTCTGGGATCCATTTTGCACAATTATTCTCTTTTCTGTCCTTTTCTTCTTCTACTTTACTTTTTTTTTATTTCAGACAGGCATATTTAATATGAGTTTTCGCTCAAGTTCATAATTAAAAAAAACGAGCGAAGTTCAACTCAAAACTCAAAATTTTTGAGCTACGCTCATGAACGCGTTCGTGCACAACACTGGATCTGAAAGCTGCACAAGAAAAGATGGAAACCGGTTTGAGAAAAGAAATGAAAGAAGAGCTAAAAGAGATCCAAGGAAAAATCGAAGCTGCTCAGGAAGAGGCGATATCCGCTAAAGAAATAATCGAGAGTAAATTATCAGTTATGAAAAACAGAACAGAAGGAATGGAAGGTAAATTTATAAAAATAGTGTTATGATGACAGAAGAGAGTTTCGAAGATAAATGGAAAGAGAATGATAATCAAGAGCTGAAAGGAAGATTTTCAAAGACAGAAAAGTAAATTAAGAAAACAGAGGAAGAAATTCAGAGTTGTAACAGGGAATTGAAATTTGAGAATAACTTTAAAGAAAGATTAGGAAATGAATTGCAAAAGAAAATCTGGTGTCTGGAAGAAAATTTAGCACCGATGCCTCAGGAAGATGAAAGGAAAGATAAAAGAATACAGAACAACCGAGAATCAAATAAGCTATACACATATGAAGTATATAAGACATAGTTTTCCATTGTATCTGAAGCTAATGGATGGGATCCTATTGCCAACATAGTCCATTTAGCGGCATCATTACAGGGCGACGCAGCTGACATACTGGAAACTCTTTCGAAGGAACAGTGGTATGATTTCGAGGCTCTGACAAGAGCACTGGGGCTGGGTTTTGAAGAAAAATGTTCAAAAGAACATTGTCGACTTCAGTTAAAGTCCTGTTATCAGAAAACGGGTGAAAGTTTACAAGAGCTAATATACAAGAGCATCACAAGATCTGTTACAAGAGCTGTTTACAACAGCATCAGATATTCAGATACTATCACATTTAGCTTAAGGGTTTTTTTTTACTTAGTGTTCAAAAATGTGTAGAGATTCAGAATAAATCATATATATATAATCGACTTTTGATCATTTAAAGGTCGTCTGCATTCCTTAATATGCTTATTACTGGTAATCTTTTCAATTCCATTGGTGCCGATTGGAATAACATTCAAGATTTTTTTCCCTTCCCACCTGAAACTACTACTATTACAAATGTACACTATTATAATTTAGATACATTTTCCCACTGAAATACATTTTATATGGTTGCACTATCCCTCTGCTGATAACTGAAAGGGAGTTTTACTTTTCTGATAAAGATGTCACGCCCTATTTCAGTTTTGGAGCAATTAAAATGAATTAAAATTTTCAAATAGCATATACAAATGGCAATTGCTGGGTACAATAAAACACCTATTTCATGCTTGTGTTATTTACTATTGATTCGTACTCATATTACTCGTATTAAACAGATTTTGTTAATTTTGAAATATGTTTATGACTAAATACAGGATTAACTGTTTTATGTGAATAATAATAATAATAAAAACTGAAAGGGCTAATTACTCAGAATGTCAAACGATCATAAAAAATACATGAAAAAGTTACCATTTTTTACCTATAATAAGAACGATGAAGAGTATGGTATTTATCACAGCAACAGGGTAAGAGAGAACAGTCAGTTCGCGCGTGATGTTTGTCGGATGCGTGCAGTTATTATCAGTCAAAAGTGGTGTCATGACAAATCCTGTAGCGATACCTAACTGAGAAAAAGGACATAGTTAATTTTTACACAACGACCTGATATTAAATAAACAATGGTTGTATTTAAAATATTCAATAAGCAATATTTTACAAACATTAAAGATACAAGTTGGTCATAATTTATCTTCCATTATAAACAGCATCTGCAGCAAATTCGGGCAAGCGAATTGACACCAAGTTTGATATATGGACGATTCATGATATGCGCTTAAGGAATTAAAAAAAAAAAAAATCTTTTAACTCAAAAATTGTCCAATTGCTTTGCATGGAAAAATAGCAAATTTAACAAATGCAATGACCTGCACGAGGTAAAAAACTTTTATGCATCCTGTACGATTCCTTTCCTTTGTTATATTACCAATTTATCCATGCAAAGCGCCACCTTGTAGATATTTTTAAAATATTTTTTCAATTCCTTGCATTCATTTGCAAGGAATCATTACAGCATAAATCTCATGAACGATGAATCATTCGCATACCAAGTTTCGTAGATATTTGCTCGCCCGTTTCAACTGCAGGGTGTTATTTAGAGCATAAGTTTGATTATACTTAGCCGGTATATTTATATAAAATAATCCAGTGTGGCACTCGCACGACTTTCTCTTACCATGAAATTCAAAATCATAAAAGCAGATTGGACATTAAGGGATAAGGTATCGAATACTGTTATATAAACTTTCGTTAAAAACAATTTAAAATAGGCTTGGTAAAAGCTTCATTTGACAAATAATTCTGTATGACGGTGTCAGATTCCTGTTTTAATATCGTACTCACATTTAAAGAGATTTCTAAAGTTATTAAATTTAAATGTTCATTTCAAATTATTCGGTCACCTTTGACCCGCACCATTCCTTGAAACTTATGAATTTTGATAAACGTTTTCAGGTAACAACCTCATATTAACATCAAAATACAACATATGAATTACTTCAAATTATTTGTTTTTTAATCTGATAAAAGACATAGACAAAGAATAAGCGTTAAAAGCATGACTTCAGTATTCAGAAAACCTTAAAACGTGTCAATATACAAAAAACAAACGCTAAATATTTAGTTTTAAAAATACTTTATTTACCACATGAGTATGAGGAATTAATTTTAAATTTCTCAACATTTTTCCTGAACATGGCAAATCTTTATAGCAAAGCACTTCTAATAATTACATTCAATAAAAAAAGAATGTTTTTGTTTAACTATTGGCAGCCCTGTACAACTTCTAAAAATTATGTACAGACCACATTGTGCACTTACATGTAATCCTATATCAGTACAAAAAACCCTTAACGGCTTAAAAGTTTGTGACGCCGCTACTTTGTGGCTATAAGAATTTGAAATATGAGTCTTAAAAATAATGATATTAAATTTTAAGTGACGCTTTGCAATTAGTTAAAATATACATAGATTTTTTTATTTGATCATTCACTTTTATCTTTTATTTATATTTATAATGCAAACGTAATATTTTTAACTTCAAGATCAGACAGATATTTAAAATACACTCACTGATGCTTTTTCATTCGCATTTCAAATTCAAAATAACAGTTTTAAAAGGAATGATATAAAAATTCCAGTGGCGCCTCGGTGTTATTTTAAAAGATTTGTTTTTAGATTCCATTAAAATTACTTTTGTTTTGCTAATAAAATATATTTAAACATTTAAACAGTGCTTTTAATTTTCAAATATACTGTGAAATAATTATACTTTCACTGAGTTAGCATTATAAAGTAAAATTATTTATTTCAATAAATTGATTTATCTTTTGCATCACGCTATCCAAAACATAGTATCATAGTGTCCAACTAAGTGAAAATTTGCTCAAAGAGGTAGTGTGACGTAAAGAAAACATTTACACAAATTTTACTTGCAGTTTTGGATAGCGTGACGCAAAGGATAAATCAATTTATTGAAATAAATAATTTTACTTTATAATGCTAACTCAGTGAAAGTATAATTATTTCACAGTATATTTGAAAATTAAAAGCACTGTTTAAATGTGTAAATATATTTTATTAGCAAAACAAAAGTAATTTTAATGGAATCTAAAAACAAATCTTTTAAAATAACACCGAGGCGCCACTGGAATTTTTATATCATTCCTTTTAAAACTGTTATTTTGAATTTGAAATGCGAATGAAAAAGCATCAGTGAGTGTATTTTAAATATCTGTCTGATCTTGAAGTTAAAAATTTTACGTTTGCATTATAAATATAAATAAAAGATAAAAGTGAATGATCAAATAAGAAAATCTATGTATATTTTAACTAATTGCAAAGCGTCACTTAAAATTTAATATCATTATTTTTAAGACTCGTATTTCAAATTCTTATAGCCACAAAGTAGCGGCGTCACAAACTTTTAAGCCGCTAAGGGTTTTTTGTACTGATATCATTACTTTTTAGTGGTTATTGATCAAAAAATTAAAACAAGTCCTTCTGGCTCCTAGGAAGGGTAAACTAATTTATCTTTTCGTATGAAGTTGTCACCATTTTTTTTCAAAATGGCAGCTACAATTTATTAATGGACTTAGTGGATTTATAAATGAAGGCTATTTATATATGGAGTTTTAAGCAAATCGGTTCATAAAACCTTTCTAATGTAAATTTGAAATTTTCAGTGTGTTGGCACAGGGAAACAAGAGGGTGGATTAAGTTGGCAAATGAACATATCAAATACATTTCTGAGATAAATCCACACTACAAATTTAGTGTGAATTAATTCAGTATTTCAAACGTTATCATACTCACAAATTTTCAAGTAGCCTGCCACTTGGAAACAAAATGGAGAAGCTTCGCACTAGAAAAATTTATTGACTGGGATTCTCAAACTCTTTAAAAAAAAAAAAAAAGAGTAAGTGAAAATTTTCAAATTTAAGTTAGAATTGCGTAATTTACATTTTGCAAGTTTCTTTTTAGAGAATTACAAATTAAACAATTAAAAAAATATATCAAGTAAATATTAAAAATGGAATTTTATATATTTTATTTCCCCTTTTGAGGCTAAGTATACTGCTCCAATATTCACAATTTAAATTTTCATCAAAAGTGCAGGTAAAAATTACTTCCTATATATTTTCATATAAAACGTTTGGGGGGAAAAATAGACAAAATATAAATTAAGCTTTACATTTCTATAATTTTAAAAATAAGATAAAATCACCTGGAGAAAAATTTTATGGAAAATATAAGTTAAGTTTAAAAAAAAAATGAAATTTCTGCGTAAAAGTACTATTTCATAAATATATTTACAACTACAATAAACAAAAAACGCTCCTTTAATTTTAAATAATTATTTCTACATGTTTCGAAGCTATTAAAAGTTTTTTTCTTTCTTTCTTTCTCTTTTTTTTTTTTTTTTTTTTTTTTTTTTTTAAGAAAAATAAATTAAATGTAGTGGCGCCATCTAGTAGTTTTTTTTTTTTTTAAATCATATACATACAGATTTAACTTTTTTTTTTCATTAAAAAAAAAAAAAAAAAAAAAAAAAAAACTTGTTTAGAAACAGGTAGAAATAGTTATTTAAAATTAAAGGAGGATTTTTTGTTTACTGTAATTGTAAATTATGAAATAAATTTTTCATGCACAAGTTAATTAATTAAAAAAAGAAAAGAAAGAATAATTTTTTTAAAATAAATTATTATGGGTTTCAAAGTAAAGATGTTATTTATTTATTTTGACGTGTTTTTTAATAATTGCTATTTGACACATTTTTCATGAATTTTACTGAAATTCATGAACAATGAATTTTATTAAAACACTGTTTAAACACTGTTTATTAAAACACTGTTTTTTCTAATAAACAGTGCAAACACTGTTTCATCCTCTAGTCATTGCTTTGAATAATAATAATAAAAAAAATTGATTATGTTAATATTTAAAATATGTATCATTTTAAAGTCTGAAAAATAAATAAATGAATAAACACTAACTGTATTTTCAAAAGAGATTTTTAATTTTTAAAAAGAAATATATATATATGTATTTACGAAAGAGAATGTTTTAAATAAAAACGATAGATGGCGCCAAAACTGTATTTGCTGTTTTTTTCCATTCCCGGAGCGTAAGGATACATGAATAGGAATCGCAAATCATTGAGTTATTATAAAATCGATTATCATGAATGATTAAAAAAAATTTTCGCTTTAAAAAATTGTAAATTCATCATTATTATGATAAAATGGAATATCTAAAATTACAAAATACTTCCTTATTTAAAATATTATCTAAATATTTCTTTGACTAAATATGAAATTTTGAAATCAAAACTATTTTTTTCATAACAGAAGAGAAAATATATTTAAGTGAATTTGACTTAGTATATATACAATAAATATTTTAAACATGTAATAAAGTACTTTTGCGTTAAAAAAAATTTCTAAATAATTCATTGGCTGCATTCAAGTCGGTCAACAAACCAACCCACATACCTTACAAGTAAGAACCGAATAACAGCGTTTTCACCCGAAGAAACATATGTAATTGGCGGAGTAATATAGTTCCCTATTTAAAGCGATTTATATGAAAAACAAGAGTTTTCCTGAAAAAAAAACAAAAACGTTACTAGATTCAGAAAGATCCCATTAACAATATATATTAATTAAATTAAAATCGTTCGTGCGGTTTTAGAGATATTTTTATTACATCCTTACATCGTTACACCACACATTTTCCCTTTTTCGCTTTAAATTGAGATTCAGATCTCAAAACATACTGCATGTAGAAATGTAAAATTTTCAGGATAGATTAAGACCGAAGATAAAAGACTATTTTGAAAAAATCAGAACAAAATATGACTTGTTTGCTGAGATATTAAGTGTCGGCTTTTACAAATCTCTTTGATGTCAGACTAGGCGTATATACGAGTTCGCAGCTTTCCGTCCGTTTGTCCTTCCGCTTGCGTCACTCGAAAAACTGCCGTTTTTCATGATTAATAACATATAGCACAGCCTGAAATGCACTTTGATGAATTCCCAAGTATTATCCCACCATGTTCTAGTTTTTTGGGTAGCCCTGTAAACGAACGGTGAAGGAATTTCATACCATATTCTACATGAAACATGATTTTATGCCTATAAATAAATAAATAAATAAATATATATATTCATTTCATATGGTTTAGTACAGCCTATAGATGTTAAACAATACTTACTAGCAATCTCCCCCATAGACGTAATGTATTTGAATTCTCTTGGACCTCTCTATACATGAATCACTTGCTTGATGTCAACGAAAATTTTAGTGTAGCATCTCTATATGATACAAATTTATAATACAGAGTTTGGAGTTCCTGCTGCTATTTGTTCTTGAGATATGCTGATAACATACACACAGACAGACACATAAACTGACTAACCGCTAAAAACCTGTTTTTCGGATTCAAGGAACCTCAAAAACTTGTAAATATATCAAAAACTCAATTTCGAAAATTTGGCCCCAAAACAATATTTTCTCTATCATATATATGAGTAAGATAAAAATAAAAGGAGTCTTTTTCAAAGAGCATGACAAAATCAAATTTTTCAATTTTGTTTAAAATGTTCTAGGTTAAATGTTCTGGGAAAGTTTAATTTTGTCAAATAACTGCCAGCAGCTAAATCTAAAAATATCCAATCGCCATGTGGCGACTAAACGAAATAAAGTGGAGACTTAAAAAATTAACAACCCGTCATTTTACCATGTTTTTATTAACTTCTATTCTTGTTTGTCCGGTACAAATCTTGCAATCGATTTTTAATTAACTTCTCTACTAGCTAGACATTTGAAACTTTCAGAATAGCTCAGAACCCGATAACAACACAATATTTTGAAGCCCAATTTTCGAATTTTTAATTACTTTTCTTTTAATTAAAATGTGAAAATAATTGCCGAAAGGTCAGTGGAGGCCCTTTGTTGAGACTCAAAACGGTTTTGGGTTCTGTCTACGTCTGTGTCTGTCGCGCGATAGCGGCCGCAATAATCATGTTATTGACTTAAAATTTAGTACGCATGTTCCTCAGCCCCTCGGAATCAGCTGTATAGTTTTGAGTGTGTATTCCATTTTTAGTTCTTGTACAGGGACACGTCAAAATTTTTCTTATCATTACGGCCTATGGGAAAAATTTGTATGTACCACGATAGCGGCCGCAAAAATCAATCTATTCACTTGCAATTTGGTATACATATTCATGAGTCCAACGGAATTAACTGTAGAGTTTTAGGCGTATATTCCATTTGTAGTTCGTGTACAGGCACACGCCAAAGGTTTTCTTATCAATACGGCCTATGGAAAGAATTTGTATGTACCGGAATAGCGGACGAAAAAATCCTCCGATTGACTTGAAAATTGGTACACAAGTTCAGGCTCTGTATAATTTTTTATAGCTGTATATTTTTTTATGCCTATATTGTATATGGATTGTGTACAGGGACACACCAAAATTCTTATCATTACGGCATATGGGGTGAATTTCATTTAAATCCATTTTAACATCATTACTTTGCAATGAACAAAGCGAAATTAGTGTATATTAGTGAGATGCTTAAGCTTATGTTTTTTGCAGAAAATATGTGCTCTTAAGCTTTCTAATTAATGTAAAGGACCTTACAAAAGTGTTCAAAGAATGCACGTAATCATCCAAATTATGTCAAATTTTGAACAATTATTCATGATAAACATAAAATAAGCTGAATAGTTTTTACTGGTGTATACAATGTTTTTAATTCGTTTACAGGGACACAGAAAAGAATTTCGTGACATTAGAGCCCATGGACAAATTTTTATTAAAGCGCACTTTAATGCATTTATGCTGCATTGAACATAATGGAATTAACCTACATTATAAAGATGCTTTAAAAGCATGTTTACTCTTAACATGTTAAGTGCCACGCAAATTCTTAAAATCCATTAAAATTACATAATGATTCCTCCTGTAGTAAATAAAAATTAAGCATTTTAATAAATTTTCAATCATTAAATGTAATATTTTTAGTTTTATATCCTATTTTATATCCGCCACCGATGGTTAACGCGGCTTTATATCACATTTGACACAGTCAGTCACCGATGGCTGACAGGGCGCTCAACGTTTTAATTTTTTAATTGGTACTGCTTTTACTTTCGGGGTAAAACTTTCACTGAAATGTTTGAAGTATAACATGTTCTGCACACTCCTAAAGTTTCAAGAAGATTACTTCAGTACTTAGAGATCCATGACAAAATGTCTAGAATCTAGAATGGCTGACATGGCGCTTAACATGTTTAAAAAGGATATGTACAGACTAAATAATTTATTTATGGGACCACACAAAAGAATTACGATGATGTACTGTAATCATCCAAATGATGTCAAATTAGTTTTAAAAAAATTAATGAGTTATAATTAATGAGTTATAATTAATTAGTTATATTTTTATTATTGGCGTATATAATAACTGTGGCTCCTTTTCCGAGATACATAAAAGAATTTCGTACTATTACGGCCTATAGCCGATATTCTTAAAAGTGTATTTTAACATGATTACACCCAATTAAATATAATGGAATTTTATTAGAATTTTAAAAGCATGTTTTTCTGTGGAAAAGTGTAGGCATAGAATTAGTAATTCATTTACAGGGTTACATAAAATAGTTCATATATATTATGCTGTCATTTTGCATGAAAATTGGTGCAATTATTTATGAATTATAGGGAGTTAACACAAGACTATCAGTAATTACGAAAACATACATAAACATATTTATAGAAAAAGGTATACAGCCGGGGGTTGAGGGGGGGGGGGGGCAACCCCCTCAGAAATGTTTCTGTTTATGTAGGGTGTCAATCAAATCAATATATATATTACATAATAAGGAATAAATAAAAATGATACATTGAATAATGCGTGATGCAAATAAGACGTTGAGGCTCCTGATCTGCAGATACACTAGTAACCTCCTAATAGCTTTAAAAAAGCCATTAAAATATTAGCTATAATTTAATTGTTGCCAAAACAAATTTACAAGTTCATTTTCTTTCGACATAAAAATAAATACATTTAATTAAAACGTGAAGGTTAAAAAATTGTAAAAAGTTAAATTATGCATCTCACAAAAATTGATGACATTATCACTTTAACAAGTAATAATAATAATAATAATAATAATAATAAAATTAAGTCAATTCCCACTTGCTTCAAGGATGTCAATTTTTTGCAAATCAGCAGAAATACTTTTTCCAAGTTTTTTTCGTTAAAAGATTAAAAAAAATCGATAACTTTATTTTAAATTATCACAGATCTATAGTTCAACCATTCGTTTTAAACGTATGGACGAGATCTTTCGAAAGATACCCATATTGAAAATTTACTCCCTCCCCAGGGGGGAAGCGATCCTCCCACATGCACAAAACTGTATTAACATCAAGTGTCATCCACTACAAGTTTAAAATAATTATTTTAAAAAACTTTTAAAACCCAAATTCTTAATGTATCGTATCACATAAATCATTTCAAAGTTAGAATAAAATTTAATTTTGAAAAAAAAAAAAAAAAATAAATAAATAAATAAAACTTTTTTTGTTTATTAACCAAAAAAAAAAAAAATTGATGAAATTTGAAATGCAAGTTGGTCTTGTGGGGTACAGGCTGTATATTATATTTTTGTGTTCGTGAGAGAAAAAAAAAAAAAAAAAAAAAAAACTGCAATTTTTAATCCCACTTCAAAAACATGTGACTTAATGTGAAGCAGATTTTTTTTTTTTTTTTTCTCTCCTAACAGTTTCCGTACAATCTTCTGCTGTTGCAACCTAAAATTCATACTTTAGTTAATTTTAAAAAATCTAATTGTCCGATTGATAAGCTAATCCATCGGATTCATAAATATTTTCCCTTTCATTTGGTACCTTATTTGTAACGATACGACTGATATATCTAATTTATTTTCCTCATTTTAAATATTTTATTTATTTATTTTTTATTCTGTAAAAGAAAAATGGCAACAATTAAATTATGTTGAGATTCATAAACATACCGTACCGTAGTGAATGACAATAAGTACATAAGAATTTTGGGGGAATGTATTTGAACTTGAGTGGATGAATAAAAAGTATTTTATTAACGATTGACAATTTGAACAAGATATATAAATATATATAGGGAGAGAGTGAACTAATAGTATGAATTGAAAAACTTTATACACATTGATAAAGTGCTAATGTGAATAAAAATTTTATGCTATATCTGATTCAACAGAAAATTTAAAAACATTGTATATAAAAGGTTTTTATCTTATAATTATTTCTTTTTTACTCGTAATTTCCAAAAGCATAAATTACATTAAAAAGTTACACGAAATTTGCGTATTTCAGGAAGTTAAAAGCAACGAAATAAATAATGTACAGTGTTGATTCAATGGGTAAAGGATTAGAATTCCGTTGTTCAACATGTATCACGTGATATGAACCAATAGATTGCTATATTTGGCCCTTTATCTCTATTTTGGCACTTACAATTTCTCGGCAAATTATCATAATTATTAAGTAAAACGACAGTCCTATAACCGAAATAAATTGTTTTTTATATAATTTTTCACATATTTCATACAATAATAAATAATAAAATACTTTTTTTTTTTTTTTTTTGCATCATTTCCCAACAAAGTTTTTTAAAGTGTTTATAAAGAGAAGTTAAACTTTTAAAAGAGCTAAATTTAACACCAAATAATAATTTATCAACTATTTTTAAATAATTTGTCGGTTAAATTTCGACTACACGAAATAAAAAAGTAGTAAAATAAAAGAATTTAGAACAAAAAAATATTAAACTACATAAGTAAACAAAAACATTGGTGGTTATGATTTTCGCCAAGTACAATTTCCAAACCGTTGCCATAGAAATTTATTTAAAATAGGCTGTTAGCAAGGGTAGAGCCCTCGATTTACAGAGTAGCGACAAGGGAGAAACGGACGCCATTTTGTGGATAAGCTCCCTCCACTCTCTTCGTGTTTGAATAGGAAAGAGAAAGAGATTAAACGGTTGAAAACAAGAAGGACTTTTGCAGATCGCATACATTTAAATATATGTTATTTTTAAGTACCCTTCAAATTTTTAAAATATAAAAAATAAAATCCATAAATGATTTAATTGAAAAATTACATATATTATTATTATTATGATTTCTATTTTATCGCTGGTGAGATTTTCACAACTTTCTTTAAAAGATAAAAATATTTATTCGATTAAGCTACTGAAATTAAAAGATCGACTTCAGTTTAAAAAAAAAAAAAAAAAAAAAAAAACTCTTTCAAGAACGAATAGACAGGTTTATTATATATATATATATATATACAATATTTTTTAAAGTGCTTGTATAGCATTAACACTATAACATAATATTAATATTACATTTTTGCAGTTAATTGCAATAGTATTATTTGTTTATACATAGAAAATAGCGTTTTCATTCAGTATAGTCATGAATTATACAGAAAGGGTAAAACGCAAAACTAATATTATAAAAAAATATCAGTTTATATTACATACATAATAATAATAATGAGAAACAAAATATTTAAATTTATAAATAAAACTTGATTAAAATATGATAAGCATATGATGCATTTCTTCATTAATATAGAATATAAATTTAGTTGCATATTTACAATGAGATGCTTTTTGGGTATTTCTTTCAAATAAATAAATAATAATAATAATAAATAAACAGAGGCGTGTTTTTGTTTTATGAGTAATAGATAAAAAATTCAGAACAAAAAAAAATTTAATTTAGAGCGACAGGAATTTTTTTTTTTTTTTTTTTTAGTTTTTACTTCCATATAAAGTTACGAGGTATCTGTGTTGCGTTCTTTATCAACGAATACTGAATTTATTTCTTAATTTTAAAATATATTTATACAGTCGGTAACAAAAATGTCCGAACATTAGCAAAAATTCCTATATAAAAAAAAGTGCGCTTAATACAGTTTTGCTAAATAAATCCTTGTCGAATTCTGCTCTCAGACTGACTAAGAACGGGATTCGACTAGGATTTATTTAACAAAACAGTATAAGGTGTACTTTTTTATATAGGAATTTTTGCTAGTGTTCGGACACTTGTTACCGATTGTATATATATGATTAAAATAAGGTAAGTCTGAAAAGAATAATTTCAATTTGTTTAACTGACGAAGAAATATATATATAAAAGAAAAGAAAAATCAACTGGTCTAGATATATAAGAAGTGTAAAAATAAGTAAAAAAAAAAAAAATATTAAATAACTAACTTTATATTTTAAGTCAAAAAAAAAAAAAAAAAAAAAAAAAAAGTGTTGCGTTTTATAGCAACGACTACTATGAAAATTTCTTAAAATTTCTATTGCAGGTTTTATATCAATTTAAATTTAATATATTTTTTAAATTGTTCCTAAATGGGAAAACATCCTTATATATTCAAAGTGAAACATGGCAAATGATGACGACGCAAAATTTCGTATTGAAAGCAATAATCCTGTCATACTAAAAAGGGAAAATAAATATATGTTAAAAAATATCTGAAGCTACAGTTCTCATTCCCAAGCTTTTGCTAGAGCACTTATTGAAATGATTTGGTTGATGATAATTGTTGTTCCATTTAATGAAAATATATATACGATGTTTAAAAAAAAAATTAAAAGTAATTAAGTCAAAAATGGAACAAGTTGGAAATTAAAAAAAAAAAAAAAAAATTCTTGTACATATTTACATAGAGATGTCATGTTTAGTTTAGAGGATAATAAATTCTCTGTTTTTTTTTTCTCTTGAAAAATAATTTCGAGGTCGAGAAAGAATTTAAATATAGATTTTGAAGCATACGTGAAATTTGAATTATTTTTGAAACTTTTCAAATGTATGAGCATTGCTGATTCATTTTCTTCATCTAGTTGATTAGTAGTCATATAGTTTATACTTGAAGAACAAATTTTGTGTTTTTTCACAATTTTATAAATGATACAACCAGCAAGGTTATATAATGCATCATTTTGGGTTTTGTTTATTTTAAATTCTCGACGATTTGATGCGCCACCAGGTATTATTTGCACATAATTTTTATCTAAACTGATGTCGAAACATAGATTTTTTTCAAACATATTTTTTGGAATATCATTTATTTGTAAAGTATCGGAAAAAATTTCTATGTTTGTGTTTTCGAAACTTATATCGAAAGAAAGTTTTCTTTCCAAAGTATTTTCTTCTTCTATATATTTTTTATTTTCCTTCTCAGATTTAAATTCAGAAAATATGGACATTGTATCTTTTTCAGAATTTTCATCAAAGCCATAGCTTCCCTTCACACCACCATAAAAAAACTGAGCTAAAATAACAATTCTTAGATTTCTTTTGAACTCTTTGCAATCGGGAACCAAATTTTTCTTCTCTCTGAATTACGCTTTTCAGAAGGTGATCGAAATAAACGGAAACCAGTTATATTACTGTTACCGCAGAATACTGCACAAGAAGAAGGCATCTTTTTCTTTTAAACAGTAATTATTTAAAGATGATAGTGATCTCTTCAATACACATTCAATGGCTAAGAATCAGTTTCATCCACAAAATGGCGGCCGTGACGTCACTTACCCTTCTTGACCAATCCGAGAGGGAGCGGCGAAGGGAAAAGCGTGTCGCTACTCTGTAAATGGAGGGCTCTAAGCAAGGGAACCAACGCATAAATGGTTCATGTCACATGATTCATGTTGGACCATGTCAGGGTTACAATTCCTCACTCTACTTTATTTATCTCGTTGGTTAAATTAAAAGTAAAGAAACTGCGGCAAAATGATAACGCCTTTCAGAAATCGAATGCAAAAATATGGCAGCATTCAGCAATTAGACGCAAAAAAGGGGATTTTTTTTTTTTTTTTTTTCAAACAATCATGTTTTCATGAATCAACTTTGAAAAAATACGAATTTTGCCAATTATTGTATGAAATAACTGTTTATTTCAGTTATTAGTTGCTATTAATATTTTTAAAAGCGTGGATTTTGTTAATTATTGGGTACAACATTATTACCTAAAATAGTTGCGTATTTCAGGTATTAGCTGCGATTAAACTTTTTATTATCTATATATTAATAGGCAAGCATGAAATTTGTGGTACACTAACATATTAATTATGGGGGTAGAGGGTTGATAATGGTATCATTCGAAAGGTATCATTCATTAATGGTATCATCCGAAAGGAGCCAGATGTGAAGAATATAAAAAAATATTTTCATGTGATGTCAAGAAGGTATTTAAAAATACTTTTATTTTTTAAGCATATTTCCATTTTATACACTTTTTTTTTTTTTTTTTTTTTTTTTTTTTTTGAAAAATGCCTAAAAGTAGAAAGTTGTTAAATCTGGCAATTTCGTCACTGACCGTCCGTGAGGCCAAGCAAAAGATTTCCTATGTCAATCGTCCTTTGGATTTTTTTTTTTTTTTTTTTTTTTTTTTTTACATTAAGGAAAATTATCTCCCGATTTCAATCCCCATATTTAGATATAGTTATATATAAGTTACTGTCTGTGTGTGTTAGATTGAATTATTATTTTTTTTTTTCTGTAAAATTCATTAAATTTTAAATTTCAAAAATCCGGAAAATAAAATGACAGACTTCTATTTTTGATTATAAACTTAATTAAGTAAAGAAACCTTACATACTTCTTGAGAAAAGCCTTAGTACTTGCGGGAAGGGGCCCCTCCCATCGTCAGAGGCAGCACGGTGGCGGCTTGCTTAGTTGTGTTGACTTGATCTTTTGCAGTCTTCATTGTTCTACACCAGTTACGGTTGATTTCCTGCGCTGGGTCGTTGCCATTACAGGTAAGTGGATTAAATAAAATTTCGACCGTGTCGCGATTTGCGGCGTATATTGCGTTGTTGTAATCAGCTAGTTTGCGAGTTTCGTTAAAATTTATATTGATGGGTTCGGTAGCGTTTACTTTGGTGAGTGCGGTGGTTATTTTCCCAAATTTGATATCTGCTGAATGTTCTTTAATATGTTTTTTGATTTTGCGTTTAGTCATGCCTATGTAGTAACCAGTATCATTGTTTGTGTTGGAGAAAGGAATACGATAAATTCCGGAGGTTTCTAGGGGTCTATTTTGTCTTTTTCATTTCTAATTGTTTGGTAAATATTTTTATTTCGTTTAATTGGGATTTTTATATTAATTTTGTTGGCTGCATTTTTGATTTTTTGGGAAATTCCGCGGTCGTACATGATGGCTGGAGTGGATTTTTGGAGTGATGGCTGGAGTGAAAAAAAAAAAAAATAAATAAATAAATAAATCACTCCAGCCATCATCTACGACCGTGGAATTTACCAAAAAAAACTAAAATGCAGCCAACAAAATTAATATAAAAATCCCAATTAAACCAAATAAAAATATTTACCAAACAATTAGAAATGAAAAAGACAAAATAGATCCCCTAGAAACCTCCGGAATTTATCGTATTCTTTTCTCCAAAACAAACAATGATACTGATTACTACATAGGCATGACTAAACGCAAAATCAAAAACCGTATTAATGAACATTCAGCAGATATCAAATTTGGGAAAATAAGCACCGCACTCACCAAAGTAAACGCTACCGAACCCATCAATATAAATTTTAACGAAACTCGCAAACTAGCCGATTACAACAACGCAATATACGCCGCAAATTGCGAAACAGTCGAAATTTTATTTAATCTACTTACCTGTAATGGCAACGACCCAGGGCAGGAAATCAACCGTAACTGGTGTAGAACAATGAAGACTGCAAAAGATCAAGTCAACACAACTAAGCAAGCCGTAACCTTGCTGCCTCTGACGATGTACTAAGGCTTTTCTCAAGAAGTATGTAAGGTTTCTTTACTTAATTAAGTTATAATTTTGCTTCTTGTTTTACGAATATTTAATAAATATAAACTTTTAATTTCAGTGAAATGAGATTCATTTCAACGGAACAGGTTTGATATCTGCTGTCCTTGGCGGAAAAAAAAAACAATAAGAATATGAATAAAAATAGTCAAATTATTTGGCGAACTTCCTTTCAAAAGTCATGGTTATTTTAATAACGAACAATCAATAATATGAAACAATATTTTGTAGAATATATAGATATTACGAATATATACATCTGTCATGTATGTTTTCGCATTACGTTTTTCATCGCCAAATACACAAAACGCCAAGGACGAACAGATATAAAATCTATGCCCATTTTGTTTCTAGAGTTTTGAAATTTAAAATTAAAATTGTGTCAATTTGACCGCAAAATAACTTAATGTAAAATATGTGCACGATGACTAATTTTTAATTATACCCAAATATGGGAATTAAAATCGGAAAATAATTTTCCTCAATCTCCTTATATTATTAAAATCTGTACGCGTGTGTGTCTGTGAGAAACGGCTTGAAGCAGCAAAGGCTCGGCCGCTAACGGTCGCACGGACTTCGAACAGGTACCGTCGGACAGAGAATTTATCGCAGATCTGGGTTATCTAATTTGCTAAACGATGCAACCCTAATTAGCGGAAATATTAATTAAAATGCCGACCATTGTCTAACGAAAAACAGATTCGAAATCGGAGGCGAACGCCATTTTCCACCAGGACCGCTTACCTCGAAAGAAGAACTAGAAAGAGGAAATTGCATGAGTTTTTGTAAAGCGATCGCTTCCGATCTGTTGGAAATATCGAAAATACACCTGTACCATGATAAAGAGCATTTATTACCGATTCTTAAGGTACAATTTTTTTTTTTTTTTTAATACGGATTTTTTTTATATATTTAAAAAAAGTTTTAAAAAGGGTCGAAAATTTTTCTTTTTCGCGATTGTCTTTTTTGAAACGCCCTGTACGACCGAGTAACTCTTCCATTTCTTAAAAACTGTTATATAAAGAAAGGCCATTTAATCCTCTTTCGCACCATATAAACATTTTTACAAAATACGGATTAGCGATCCATATTTTTAAATTTTACGAAACATCGATTTTTTCGCAAAACATTTTATAACTCAAAAGCGTTTAGAGATAAATCATTTCTTTTTTTTTTTTTGAGAAAATTTCAAAAACTGAATGAGTTATAAATTTTTTAAATTCACGCTTTAAACGCATTGAAATAGAATACGCGACCTTCCTTCGATGAGATTCTATTACGTGTTCATTGCCGCTTTTCGTTACCGTGGGAACCACTTCAAGGAAGAGAGATTTCTGCTCGAAGCGAAACAACAAAAAAAAAAAACACCTGCCGTTGATAATCGGATGTATTTTAACTGGGATAAACAATTGCAAATTTCTATTTTCTTCATTTTTTCGAATTCGTACACGTCACTTGGTATAAAATCTTAACACCTCAAAATAAACTTGCAGTTCAAATTTCATCGATTTTCGTCTATAAACAAAAGGTTTAAATTTTAATTCCAAATTAAATTTTATTCTAATACGCGTATTTCAATTTCTAATTATGATTGTTTTCTTTTGCATCTCAGCTAATTCAGTTAGACCGTCCAAATTGGTATACGTAGGTTAATTAGGAAGGGCTGAAAGGGTGGGGAAGAAATAGGTGTATACCGCATGCGATGCGCGCGAGATTTCACCCGATTTACACGTTTGAGGGATTCTGATTAGGTTTTATTTTGTATTTCAGCTACTAATTAAAATAATTTCATAAGTAATACATCATTAGAACGCTTTTTTGATTTGGAATCGAACAGTGGGATACATAAATTCGTACCGCCAGATGGCGCTGTAATATTTTCAAATTTCAATATTTCAATTTCTAATTATGATTAAATTATCATTCGAAAGATATTTTAAAGTTTTTTTATATTATCGAAAGTTTTCACCAGATTTACACGTTTTGAGGTGTCCTGAATTAGTTTTCTTCTGTATCTCAGCTAATAATTAAAATAATTTCATAAGTAATACATCATTAGAAAGCTTTTTTGATTTGGAATCCAAAAGTGGAATACAGAAATTTCTACCGCCAGATGGCGCTGTAATATTTTAAAATTTCAATATTTCAATTTCTAATTATGATTACATTATTTTTAATATATCATTCGAAAGATATTTTATAGTACTTTTATATTATCGAAAGTTTTCACCAGATTTACACGTTTTGAGGTCTCCTGATTACGCTTTCTTTTGCATCTCAGCCAATTGAGTTGGATCGTTCAAAATTGGTATACGTAGGTTAATTAAGAGGGCGTGAAAGGGTGGAGGAAGAAATAGGCGTGCACCGCGCGCGTATCCCCTAACTTGTGCGCGCGCAGAACGCACGGGACTGCGCTGCCGAAGGCAGTGGGGACCCGGTCCAAATTTGTACCCGATGAGAAATGATTTTTTAAATTTTCTTAAGAATAAAATTTTGACTTGAGAAGGAATACGTGAGCGCAGCGCACATGGGTCTGCGCTGCCGGAGACAGTGGGGACCCGGTGGGAGTTTTTACCCGATCAGAATTTTTTTTTCCGGGCACGAAGGGTCAGGGAAGGAATACGCGCGCGCAGCGCGTATATCCCTTAAGTTGTGCTCGAGCAGCACGCACGGGACTGCGCTGCCGAAGGCAGAGGGGACCCGGTCCGAATTTTTACCCGATGAGAAATGATTTTTTAAATTTTCTTAAAAATAAAATTTTGACTTGAGGAGGAATATGTGCGCGCAGCGCACGTATACCTCCACACGTGCGCGCGCATGGGTCTGCGCTGCCGGAGGCAGTGGGGACCCGATGGGAGTTTTTACCAAATCCGATTTTTTTTTTTTTTTTTTTTTAGGAGCCACGAAGGGTGAGGGAAGGAATATGCGCGCGCAGCGCGTGCATCCCTTAAATTGTGCGCGCGCAGCGCGCACGGGACTGCGTTGCCGAAGGCAGTCGGGACCTGGGCCGACTTTTTACCCAATCATAAATGATTTTTTTTTTCAATTTAATTTCTTAAGACTAAAAGTTACTGTTAGTGATTCATTTGAAAATATTGACCCGCTAGCGGGCGAAGCTCGCTAGTCTCCTATCTTATTAAATTCTGTACGCGTGTGTGTGCGTGTCTGTCTGTGAGAAACGGCTTGAAGCAGCTAAAGCTCGCCCGCTAATGGTGGCACGGACTTGGGGCAGGTACCGTCGGACGGAGAATTTATCGCAGATGTACGTTATCTAATTTGCTAAACCATGCGACCCTAATTAGCGGAGATATTAATTAAAATGTCGACCTATGTCGAACGAAAAAACGATTCAAAATGGCAGGCAACCGTCATTTTCATCCAGAACCGCGTACCTGAAAAGAAAAATCTGGAGTGACTCCACTCGACTTTCTGAACATTGAGTAATTAACAATTTTGTAGATAAAGTAAAAAAAGGAGTTTTTAAACAAACAAAAGAGAGAAAACCATAATAGAGTGTTTGAGTATTTTTCTCCATACATTACTTACACGATGTTTTATTTAACGCTACTGAACTTTGAGCCCATAGATCATAATGATAAAGAATTTTTCGTTGTGTCCCTGTAAAAATCTATAAATGCTAGATTCACCAAAATGCTTATAGTTAGCGCAACAGTGATTTATAATATTCATATAAATTTTCAGCTCAATTGAATAAGGCGTTTAGATGCTATCGCAGTTGATGCAACTGTAACCTATAACATGAGTGCAAATTTTTTGCTCAGATTAATGAGGCGTTTAGATGCTATCACACTTTTAAAAATTTGGCCCCATAGACCATAATGATAAAGAATTTTTCTTTGTGTCCCTGTAAAAAAACTATAAGTGATAGATTCTCCAAAATCTGTACAGATTAAGTGTTTGTGACCTATAATATGTGTATACATTTTTTTCTCAATTGAATAAGGCGTTTAGATGCTATCGCACTTTTAAGATTTTGGTCCCATAGGCCATAAGGATAAAGAATTTTTCTTTGTGTCCCTGTAAAAAAAACTATAAGCGCTAGATTCACCAAAATCTATAGGGTTCATACTATGGTGACTTACAATATGCGTACCAACTTTCAGCTTAATCGAACAAAGCGTTTGGACGCTAGCGTGTTCACTCACAGACATACGCACATACATACATCATCGCAAAAATAGTGAATACGGACTCATTGGACCTCGAAACGTATAGAAACATCCAAATCTTAAATTCCGATTTTTGACATGATTACAATACTTTCCTCACTATAGTGTTCGGAAAGTAAAAAGCAGAGAGAGAAAATTTCGTGGTTTTTTGTAAAGCGATCCTGTTTGAACGGTTCAAGATATCGAAAATACACCTGTACCACGAGAAAGAACATTTATTACCGATTCTTACGATACAATTAAAAAAAAAAAAAAATACGGATTTTTTATATTAAAAAAAAAAAAAAGTTTTAAAAAGGGTCGAAAATTTCTCTTTTTTTCTCGATCGTCTTTTTTGAAAAGCCCTGTACAAAAGAATAATAGACCAATTTCTTAACTGGTATATTTGGGAAGGTCATTTAATCCTCTTTCGAACCATATAAACATTTTTACAAAATACGGATTAGCGATCCATATTTTTATATTTTACGAAACATCGATTTTTTCACAAAATATATAACTCAGAATCGTTTAGAGATAAATCTTTCTTTTTTTTTTTTTTTTTTTTTCTTTTTTATATAGATCTCGGTGAATACGGCAACCTTCTTTCCGTAAGGAAATTGTCCTTTGCGTTCGATGCCGTTAACATTACAACCCATTCACAGAGGAAACGATGTCTGATCGGAAGCAAAAAAAAAAAAAAAAAACCTGCCACTGATTGAGAATCAGATGTATTTTGATTGGGATAAAAAATTGCAAATTTCTATTTTATTCAATTTTTTACATTCGCACACGACAAAACAAACGACTTAACACCACAAAACAAACTTGCAGTTCAAATTTCATCGATTTTGGTCAATAAACAGAAGATTTACTTTTTAATTGCAAATTAAATATCTTAACACGCCTGACATTACATCTCTCGAAAGAGAATGCCAGTTTCTATAGCAACACAAATACACTTAAGGTAAAAATATTTCTTTTTCTATTTACTTCCATTAACCGACTAACGTAGGTAATGGAATTCGAAATTTCACCTGACTTTCACGTTTTGAGGTGTCATGGCGCTGTAATACTTTAAAATTTTAATATTTCAAATTCTAATTATGTTTAAATTATTTGTAATACATTATTCGAAAGGTATTTTAAAGTACTTTTATGTTATCGAAAGTGGAATTCGAGATTTCACCCGATTTACACGTTTTGAGGTGTCCTGAATCGGTTTTCTTTTGTATCTCAGCTACTAATTAAAATAATTTCATAAGTAATACATCATTAGAAAGCTTTGTTGATTTGGAATCGAACAGTAGATTACAGAAATTTCTACTGCCAGATATGGCGCTGTAATATTTTAAAACTTCAATATTTCAATTTCTAATTACGATTAAATTATTTTTAATACATTATTCGAAAGGTATTTTAAAGTTCTTTTATATTATCGAAAGTTTTCACCAGATTTACACGTTTTGAGGTGTCCTGGTTAGGTTTTCTTTTGCATCTCAACTAATTGAGTTAGACCGTTCAAAATTGGTATAGAGTATTTTCAGTCACGTGACCAAACCCTTGGCAACGGCCTTAGTAACGCTATCAAAGGGCAAACATTAGTCTTTTAATACGGCGAAATATATCGAAACTCTTAATGATCAAACAAAAACAGATATAAACATAAAATAAATTAATTGATAATGTGGATCCATATTCATTAGTAACTGTTAACAGCGATCAACTGTTTCCTCCAGTCAATTTGTGATATGTTGGGAAATATTTTTTCTATACGACATCTGCTTACACTAATAGTGATTTCAATACATATCATGAAAAACGGCAGTTTTTCTAGTGACGCAAGCGCAAAAACAAACGAACGCGGAAACGGAAAAACGAACGAAAACTGCGACACTTATATATACAGGAATTTTAAGATCAAAGTAACCGCTGAAAGCCGACACTTAATATCTCAGGAAATATGGGAGGTTATGTTCTGATATTTTCAAAGTAGACTTTCATTTTCTGTCTGATCCTACCCTGAAATCCCTACATTTCTGCGTGCAATATATTTCGAGATATGAATTGGCTCATTTAAGTTGTAAATGGACGGCGTATGTAAGGAACAAATTTTTCTCGAATATGGCTCGAGCGAATTTAGTTTAATTGATATATGATATTAATCGCTTTTATCTGATGTGCCTGACATCTCCCTTTTCCCTAGGAAAACTCTTGTTTTTTTTTATAACTCAGTTTAAAAATCGAACTATTTTTTACTCCGAAAATACCGTGATGCGGCAGTTTCGCGGACGAATTTCTTCTCTTCCATTTGAAATACTGAATATCAAATAATCGTTTTGGCTCAATCTATCGGGAAGCGTCAAAAATAAACACACACACACACAAAAAAATATATATTTTTCTTTTTTTAATATATATATTAAATGAGTTATTTATTTAGGTACTTGTATTTTATATGACATTTGTTTATCAAAAATATTCTTTGTATTTACATTGTTTTCATGCTGATACGTTGTTAACTTTCAAAATTTGTTCTATTTTAAAAGGTGATTGCAACAACAAAAAATTTTTCCTTTATTTTCATAAAAATGACAAATAATATGATAATCATATGCAAATATTTGTAATTTTTTCAAAATTAGGTGATAAATCACTTAAACTACAGATTGAAAAAATTCTTAAAACAGAATTTGAAAATAATTAATTTGCTCATTAAGTTTCTAGTATATATATAATATATAAATTACAAAATGTTAAGCTATAATAAAATTTTGAATAGATTAAGATTTTTTTTTTAATTAAATTCATAACAAACTATACTACTTAAATATTTACCAGTATAAAATTTTCACTTTTTAAAGATTTTTCTATTATTATTTATTTTTCTCTTTTAAATCAAATTTATACCTAAAACATTATAATAAGAAATAAATATAAATAAGAAATTTTTGTCATTTTTAAAATGTACTATATTATGCCTTTGTAATGTTGCATGGTCCATCTTTTTTATCACTTTTTATAAAATTTTGAAATTTTATTTAGTTTGTTATTTTGTTCGAGTGTGACCTATAAAACAACACTTTTAATACAGTGTTATTACCATGCTCGTTTAACTTTGCGTTTTGATCATTAACCCCTAAAAAGTAATGATATCAATACAAAAAACCCTTAACGGGTTAAAAGTTTGTGACGCAGCATTGTACTTTATGGCTATAAGAATTAGAAATACGGGTCTTAAAAATAATGATATCAAATTTTCAGTGAGGCTTTGATATTAATTAAATTATACATAGATTTTCTTATTTGAATTTGCTTTTTCCTTTTCTTTATATTTACAGTGTAAACGTTATTTTCAACATAAAATAATATATAGCATTTACTCATTGATACCTTTCCATTCACATCTCTTATACTATGAAAGCATGTGTTTTAAAAGAAATTATATGAAATTCCAGTAACGCAGTGGTGTTACATTAAGTGATTTGTTTTTAAATTTCTCTACAATTATTTTGTTTTGCATATTAAAGTATATGTGCACATTGAAATATTGCTTTTAATTTTCAAATACGCTGTCAAATATATCACTTTCATTAAGCTTATATTATGTACTGAAATATATTTATTTCAATGAATTATTCTACCTTTTGCGTCACGCCATCCAAAACTGTAAGTAAAATATATGGAAATGTTTACTTTGTGTCATTTCATCCAAATAAATTGAAAATGCATGCAAATAGATATCGTGATGCAAAGAAAAAAACTGTGAAATTTTTTTCAGTTTTGGATGGCGTGACGCAAAAGATAGAATAATTCATTGAAATAAATATATTTCAGTACATAATATAAGCTTAATGAAAGTGATATATTTGACAGCGTATTTGAAAATTAAAAGCAATATTTCAATGTGCACATATACTTTAATATGCAAAACAAAATAATTGCAGAGAAATTTAAAAACAAATCACTTAATGTAACACCACTGCGTTACTGGAATTTCATATAATTTCTTTTAAAACACATGCTTTCATAGTATAAGAGATGTGAATGGAAAGGTATCAATGAGTAAATGCTATATATTATTTTATGTTGAAAGTAACGTTTACACTGTAAATATAAATAAAAGGAAAAAGCAAATTCAAATAAGAAAATCTATGTATAATTTAATTAATATCAAAGCGTCACTGAAAATTTGATATCATTATTTTTAAGACCCGTATTTCTAATTCTTATAGCCATAAAGTACAATGCTGCGTCACAAACTTTTAACCCGTTAAGGGTTTTTTGTATTGATAAAAGTTTACAAGCGTACAACCAATTTCAGTGCGGTTGATTGAAAGATGTTTTTGGTATAGAGATAAAAGAAAAGTATCTACACATACTATTGTGTGCCCCACAGTTACGATTTGAGCAGACGACACTTGAGGCTTTGACGTCATCTAAAAAAGCTCTATATGTAGGCTAGTTAGGAGGGGCTGAAATAGTGGGGAAGAAACAGGCGTGCACCGCGCGCACGGGAATGCGTTGCCGAAGGCAGTGGGGCCCCGGGGCGACTTTTTACCAGATCAGAAATGTTTTTTTTTTTTTTTTTTTTTTTTTAATTTCTTTTCTTAAGACTAAAATTTACTGTTAGTGATTCATTAATTATAGTGATTCATTTGAAAATACTGACCCGCTAGCGGGCTTCGCCCGCTAGTCTGTATAATATTTCTCTTACATGGTCCAGTTACGATTAAATTTTGTTGAAACGATACGATAGTGACATATTTCATAAAATACGCCAGGATAAAAAAATAATATTTATCGGCAATGTTTATGAACGCGGACTTAGTTCAATGATTAAATCAGAAAAATGACGACATTTATCTGATGAGATCTTTTTATAGGAAAATATATTTTAAAAGTTGTATCTTTAAAAGTTGTATCTGTAAAAGTTGTATCATTTTAAAGTTAGCAATACTTTAATTGTATAAACAGAATATGAATTACTGTCAAACCAACGAGATATATAAATTAGAGTGCTGATTCAATGGATGAAGGATTAGCTTTCCGTGGTTCAAGATGAATCACGTGACATGCTCCAATAGGTTGCTGTGTTTGGTCCTTTATCACTATTTTGGCATTTAAAATATCAGTTCGACAAATTATCATTAGGTAACATGACAGTCCTATGACCGAAATAAATTTTTTTAAAATAATTTTACACATATTTCACATTTTAATAAGTAATAAATTACATTTTTTTTCATCATTTCCCAACAAAGTTTAAAAGTGTTTATAAAAGAAAATTTAAACTTTTAAAGAGCTAAATTTAACAACAAATAATAATTTTTCAACTATTTTTGAGCATTTTGTCGGTTAAAGTTTAACTACACGAAATAAAACTAGTATGTTGTGGCCACCACAAGACTTTCTTCTATATTTACCTATACATATTCAATCAGTAACAATATTTAAAAATTTATAAAATTTATATATTTTTTTTCTTTTTGTTAAAAGTAAAAAAAATCGATAACTTTGTTTTAAATTATCACAGATTTATAGTTCAACCATTCGTTTTAAAGGTATTGACGAGACCTTTCGAAAGATACCCATCTTGAAAATTTATCCCCCCCGGGGGGGTACTTACCCCCCAGGGGGGGGGAGCGATGCCCCCCATGCAGAATTTTTTTTTTCCTAGTTACATACTACTATTATCAATAATTCATATTAATTTTACAATCACAAGTTTAAAACAACTCTTATTATGCACATTTATACGAATTTTTGTCCTATGCTGCCATGTTAAAAATTTAGATAAAATGCTATCACAGCGCCACCTGTTGAGCTATTGATCCCCAAACATAATCAGCGACAGTTAATGTCGGGGACAAACTAAATACCAAGTTTGGTTAAATTTCGTTTAAAAAAAAAAAAAATTGCGATTTTTTTTCTAAGTTTTGTTTTGTTAAAACTAAAAAAATCGATAACTTTGTTTTGAATTATCACAGATTTATAGTTCAACCATTCGTTTTAAAGGTATTGACGAGACCTTTCGAAATATACCCATGTTGAAACTTTGCCCCCCCGGGTGGGAACTTCCCCCCCCGGTGGGGGGGGGAACCGATGCCCCCACATGCACAAAATTTTTTTCCTAGTTAACTACTACTACTATCAACCTGATCTTTCGAAAGATACCCATTGTGAAAATTTACCCCCCCTGGGGGGGTATTTCCCCCCTAGGGGGGAAGCGATGCCCCCCATGCAGAAAAATTTTTTCCTAGTTACATACTACTATTATCAATAATTCATATTAATTTTACAATCACAAGTTTAAAACAACTCTAATTATGCACATTTATACGAATTTTTGTCCTATGCTGCCATGTTAAAAATTTAGATAAAATGCTATCACAGCGCCACCTGTTGAGCTATTGATCCCCAAACATAATCAGTACAGTCGGGGACAAACTAAATACCAAGTTTGGTTAAATTTCGTTTAAAAAAAAAAAAAAAAAAAAAAAAAAAAAAAAAATGCGATTTTTTTTCTAAGTTTTTTTTTGTTAAAAGTAAAAAAAATCGATAACTTTGTTTTGAATTATCACAGATTTATAGTTCAACCATTCGTTTTAAAGGTATTGACGAGACCTTTCGAAAGATACCCATCTTGAAACTTTGCCCTCCCCCCGGGGGGGGGGGTACTTCCCCCCCAGTGGGGGGGAACCGCTGCCCCCACATGCACAAAATTTTTTTCCCAGTTAACTATTACTATTATCAACGAGACCTTTCGAAAGATACCCATCTTGAAAATTTACTTCCCCGGGGGGTACTTCCCCCCCAGGGGGGGAACCGATGCCCCCACATGCACAAAATTTTTTTCCTAGCTAACTACTACTATTATCAATAATTCATATTAATTTTACAATCACAAGTATAAAATAACTCTCTTTATGCCCATTTATACGGAATTTTGTCCTATGCTGCCATGTTTAAAATTTGCATAAAATGCGATCACAACGCCACCTATTGAGCGATTGATCCCAAAATCTAATCAGCACCAGTTTATGTCAGGGTGCAACTAAATACCAAGTTTGGTTAAATTTCATTCATTGGTTCGTGAGATACAGCGTCCACAAAAAAATGATACAGACAGACAGACAGAGAGACATTTTCTAAAAACTATTAATTCGTGTTCTCCACATCTCAAAACATGTAAATCCATCAAAAAGTGGACTTCGAAAATTTTCGCGAATCCAATACTTTCTCTATATTACATATAGAAGAGAGTAAAAAGTAAAATCAAAATGATTTAGAACAAAAGAATATTAAACTACATAAGTAAATAAAAACATTGGCGGTAGAACAATCTCCAAACCGTTGCCATAGAAGTTTACTGAAAATAAGCTGTAACCAAGGGAATCACCGAATACGCAGGTGCAAGAAGAGCATGTCACATGACTCATCTTGGACTTTCTCAAGGGTTACCATTTATCACTCTACTTTATATATCTCGTTGTGTCAAACATTAACTAAAAAAAAAAAACTATAGTAATAAAAAAAAAATTTGCCAAAAAAGCTTACGATTTTTTTTGTTTTTTTTAACCCCCAACATAAAATGAAATATGCTTTCAAGCGAGAAAAAGAAGAAAAATAAAATCAAATAATAAATTTGCTCATGCATATGAAACTAGTATGTTGTGGCCACCACAAGACTTTCTTCTATATTTTCCTATACAAATTCACTCAGTAACAATATATATATATATATATATAAAATAAAAAAATAAATACATTTTTTTTTTTTTTTAATTTTTTTTGGTTAAAAGTAAAAAAATCGATAACTTTGTTTTAAATTATCGCATATTTATAGCTCAATCATTCGTTTTAAAGGTATTGACGAGACCTTTCGAAAGATACTCATCTTGAAAATTTACCCCCCCCCCCAGGGGGGAAAGCGATGCCCCCACATGCACAAAATTTTTTTCCTAGTTTACTACTACAATTATCAATAATTCATATTAGTTTTACAATCACAGGTTAAGAATAACTCTCATTATGTACATTTATACGAAATTGTGTCCGATACTACCATGTTAAAAATTTAGAAAAAATACGATCACAGCGCCCTCTGTTGAGCGAATGATCCCCAAATCTAATCAGCACCAGTTTATGTCAGGTGCTAACTAAATACCAAGTTTAGTTAAATTTCGTTAAAAAAAGATAAGTTTTTAAGAAGTTTTTTTTCGTTAAAAGTAAAAAAAAATCGATAACTTTGTTTTAAATTATCAAAGATTTATAGTTCAACCATTCGTTTTACAGGTATTGACGAGACCTTTCGAAAGATACCCATCTTGAAAATTTACTCCCCTCCAGGGGGGAATGGCGAGGCTCCTACACATACAAAAACATTTTTCCCAGTTGACTATCTCTATTATAAATATTTCTTGTAAATTTCATAATGATTACTAAAAAATAATTCTCTTTATGCACATTTATACAAAATTTTGTCCTATATCACCATGTTAAAAATTTAGAAAAAGCGGGATGGCAACGCAACCTGTTAGACAATTTTTACCAAAAGTTGAAAGGCACTAATTTATGTCAAGGTGCAACTACATACCAATTTGTATGAAATTCTGTGCAGTAGTTCCTGAACTACAGTTGCCAAAATATTTTGTCACACGCACGCACACACAGACATTTTCTAAAAATGGTCAAATCGTGTTCTACAGCTCTCAAAACATGTAAATCCATCAAAAAACCGAGGTCGAAAATTTTTACGAATCCAGTACTTTCTTCTATTGAATATAGAAGAAAGTAAAAATGATACCTTCATAACTTTAAAATAAAGCTAGAATGTTTTGGCCACCACGACTTTCTTCTATATTTTCCTATGCAAATTCACTCATTAAAAATAATTTATTAAAATCCTTATTTAATAAAATTATCTTCCATGATAAAGCAATACGATTTCCATATTAGAGAAGTAGTATAACACTAAATATCCAAAAAAAGTTCATTTTATTCTTGATATTACATTAAAAATTTTTTTTTTTTTTGGGGGGGGGTTAAAAATTAAAAAAGTCGATAACTTTATTTTAAATTATTGCAGACCGATGGTTCAACCATTCTTTTTAAAAATATTGATGAGCTCTTTTGAAATATAACCATCATGGAAATTTATTCCCTTCGCGGGGGACTTCCCCCCCCCAGGGGTGGAGGCGATGCTCCAACATATACAAAATTTGTACTTTCTTCTATATGTAATATAGAGAAAGTATTGGATTCGTGAAAATTTTCGACCTCCGTTTTTTGATGGATTTACACGTTTTGGGATGTCCAGAACACGAATTAATAGTTTTTAGAAAATGTCGTCTGTCTGTATCACTATCTCACGAACCACTGAATGAAATTTAACCAAACTTGGTATTTAGTTGCACCCTGACATAAACTGGTTCGATTAGATTTGGGGATCAATTGCTCAACAGGTGGCGCTGTGATCGCATTTCATGCAAACTTTTAACAATGCAGTATAGGACAAATATCGTATAAATGTGCATAATCAGAGTTATTTTTAACTTGTGATTGTAAAATTAATATGAATTATTGATAATAGTAATAGTTAACTAGGAAAAAAATTTCTGTGCATGTGGGGTCATCGCTTCCCCCCCCCCGGGGGAGGTAAATTTTGAAGATGGGTATCTTTCAAAAGATCTCGTCAATACCTTTAAAACGAATGGTTGAACTATAAATCTGTGATAATTTAAAACAAAGTTATCGATTTTTTTTTTTACTTTTAACAAAAAAAAAAAAAAAAAAAAAAAAAAAAATCGTATTTTTACTTTCTTCTATCTTTAATAGAAGAAAGTATTGGATTCGTAAAAATTTTCGATTTCGGGTTTTTGATGGATTTACACGTTTTGAGAGCTGTAGAACACGATTTTAACATTTTTAGAAAATGTCTGTCTGTCTGTGTGTGTGTGTGTGTGTGTGTGTGTGTGACAAAATTTTGTGGAAACTGTATCTCTAGAACTACTGCACAGAATTTCATACAAATTGGTATGTAGTTGCACCTTGACATAAATTAGTGCCTATCAACTTTTGGTAAAAACTGTCTTACAGGTTGCGTTGCCATCCCGCTTTTTCTAAATTTTTAACAGGGTGATATAGGGCAAAAATTTTCAAGATGGGTATCTTTCGAAAGGTCTCGTCAGTACCTTTAAAAAGAATGGTTGGACTATAAATCTGTGATAATTTAAAACAAAGTTATCGATTTTTTTTACTTTTTACTAAAAAAAAACTTAGAATTTTTTTATTTTTTTTCTCCCCTTAATTTTATTAAACTCCCACGGTTTCCGTGTTTTGACAAACTTTAACAAATTTTCACATTTTACCCAAAATTTTGTCAAAGTCCCACTTTTTTTTTTTCTTTTTCTCTCCCCTTAATTCTATCAAACTCCCACGGTTTCCGTGTTTTGACAAACTTGAATAATTTTCACATTTTACCCAAAATTTTGTCAAAGTCCCACTTTTTTTTTTTTTTTTTTTTTTTTATTATTATTGTTACTGGGTGAATTTGTATAGGAAAATATAGAAGAAAGTCTCGTGGTGGCCACAACATACTAGTTTTTTTTATTGTTAGTGATTGAATATCTATAGGAAAATATTGAAGAAAGTCTTGTGGTGGCCACAACATACTAGTTTTCACAGTCGACTATCACTATTATAAATAATTCTTGTAAATTTTATAATGATTATTAAAAAATAATTCTCTTTGTGCACATTTATACAAAATTTTGTCCTATACCACCATGTTAAAAATTTAGAAAAAGCAGGATGGCAACGAAACATGTTAGACAATTTTTACCAAAAGTTGATAGGCACTAATGTATATCAAGCTGTAACTGTAAACCAAGTTGTATGAAATTCCGTGCAGTAGTTCCTGAGATACAGTTGCCACAAAATTTTGTCACAGACAGACATTTTCTAAAAATGGTCAAATGGTGTTCTACAGCTGTCAAAACGTGTAAATCCATTAAAACCTCGAAGCCGAAAATTTTTACGAATCCAATACTTTCTTCTATTGAATATAGAAGTAAGTAATAATAATATTAAATATCTAGCATGTTTCTTCCGAACTTTCTTTCATAACCTTTTTTAATATACTCAATTATAGATTTTATTTTATTATTATTTTTATTATTATTATTATTTTTTTTTTTTTTTAATAGTGGCCCGGATAAATCACTCTTGGCATAAAAGCTAATTCAGCATTATATTAAAAAGCTTTCCTGGGCAATTTTTAAAGTTTTGATGCTGAAATAAATCGCACATTTTTTGCCAAGGACTTAATTTTCGCAACAGCCACTTTATGCCAAGTAGCGCATCAAAAATATAAATAAACTATAAAACATTGAGGGAAAAAAAAAAAAAAAAAAAAAAGCTAAGAGAGAGAGGGAAAAGAAAAGAAAGAAAGAAAAAGAAAGGAACAGTAACAATATAATCGCATAAATTATGTATTTTTGTCTAAAATGTTGACGAAAATACAAAAGTCGCCGAGGGGAGCTATATTAAGGCTGTACCATGACCAAGTTTACATATTTACTTATTTATTTTCTATATACCAACTACTATTAACGAAACTAACCATGAAATATATATAACCACAAAAATAATTGTCTCATGCCACAGACGTAACCGATCATAGCATCTATAAAATATTTCTCTAACGTGGACGAATTCCAATTACTTTTGTCGAAACGACGCGATAGTGGTAAAATTAGTAAAATACGCGAGGATAAAAAAAGATTTAAAAATGAACAATATTTAAGCACGCGGATTCAGCTCAATGATCTAATAAGAAAACATGACGACATTTGTATGATGACATTATTTTATGGAAAATGTATTTTTAAAAGTTAGAATCTTTGCAAGCGTCATTTTAAACCTAGCAATATTTTAAAGATATAAACAGAATAAGAATTATTATCATAAATTGACTAAAAAAACGAAATCTTAAAAAGTATAATCAAAATAGTATTAAAAAAAAAAAAAAAAAAAAAAAAAAAATTACGTTAAAATAAATAAAATGTCATTGCATTCTTGGCGGTAAACATTTAAAAGGCGTCATCGGGGTCCTTTACTAAAACTGTACTGCCTGCGGAAGTATGAAAACTCTCTCGTCAACCATTAATTTTATTTTGAAACTTTTCTTTATTCTGGTTTCACTACTGCACAATATTTATTTGGTTATAATAATAATTTGGCTTTTGGTAAATTAAAATTTTAATTATTTGGTAAAATTGGTATAATACTTATAAGTTTCAAATTTTAAAGGTAAATAAGAAAAGAAATAAGGTGCGAAAAACACGCACGGGTTTGCTAGTATTGTAATATTATGTTTGGCGTGAAATTGCTGTCATGTTATGGTTTGGCGGGTAATGGGGTAAATCAAATAAATATAGGAAAAAACGTGAAAGCAAATGTTATGTACACCACGTATAGTGTTTATATGTAACAGGGATTCAAATATAAAAGGGCTATTAAAACCCGGATAAACTACTACGTCAGAAACGCTAAAGAAAAATATTTGAGATGCATACAGCTGTTTCAGTAGCCTTAAGCATACCGTCTTTAGTGCAGGAAGAATTCTGAATCTGGAGAAATCTTCTGAATCCTCCCCATGCGCGTTCATGCACTACCGTCGAATGTCGACGGTGGTGGTTCATATGTCACCCACCTAACCAAAAAATGGCTGCTTTCTATTCTTTTGTAAACCGTGCCCTTAGTACTTGTCAAAATCCTATTTTATTAAAATCTGAAATTAAATACCTGAAATCCATTGCAATTGACAGAGGTTATGACCCTTCCATTATAGACAAGGCTATCCAAAAATTACAACTCCCTCGTATTTCGTCTACTAAATCAGTCTCTTCTAATATACACTAAGCGACAAAAAAACTAGTATGTTGTGGCCACCACAAGACTTTCTTCTATATTTACCTATACATATTCAATCAGTAACAATATTTAAAAAAAAAAAAAAAAAAAAAAAGTACGATTTTTTTTTTCTAAGTTTTTTTTTTTTTTTTTTTTGTTAAAAGTGAAAAAAATCGATAACTTTGTTTTAAATTATCACAGATTTATAGTTCAACCATTCGTTTTAAAGGTATTGACGAGACCTTTCGAAAGATACCCATCTTGAAAATTTATCCCCCCCAGGGGGGGAAGCGATGCCCCCCCATGCAGAAATTTTTTTTCCTAGTTACATACTACTATTATCAATAATTCATATTAGTTTTACAATCACAAGTTTAAAACAACTCTAATTATGCACATTTATACGAATTTTTGTCCTATGCTGCCATGTTAAAAATTTAGATAAAATGCTATCACAGCGCCACCTGTTGAGCTATTGATCCCCAAACATAATCAGCGACAGTTAATGTCGGGGACAAACTAAATACCAAGTTTGGTTAAATTTCGTTTAAAAAAAAAAAAAATTGCGATTTTTTTTCTAAGTTTTGTTTTGTTAAAACTAAAAAAAATCGATAACTTTGTTTTGAATTATCACAGATTTATAGTTCAACCATTCGTTTTAAAGGTATTGACGAGACCTTTCGAAAGATACCCATCTTGAAACTTTGCCCCCCCGGGTGGGAACTTCCCCCCCCGGTGGGGGGGGGAACCGCTGCCCCCACATGCACAAAATTTTTTTCCCAGTTAACTATTACTATTATCAACGAGACCTTTCGAAAGATACCCATCTTGAAAATTTACTTCCCCGGGGGGTACTTCCCCCCCAGGGGGGGAACCGATGCCCCCACATGCACAAAATTTTTTTCCTAGCTAACTACTACTATTATCAATAATTCATATTAATTTTACAATCACAAGTATAAAATAACTCTCTTTATGCCCATTTATACGGAATTTTGTCCTATGCTGCCATGTTTAAAATTTGCATAAAATGCGATCACAACGCCACCTATTGAGCGATTGATCCCAAAATCTAATCAGCACCAGTTTATGTCAGGGTGCAACTAAATACCAAGTTTGGTTAAATTTCATTCATTGGTTCGTGAGATACAGCGTCCACAAAAAAATGATACAGACAGACAGAGAGACATTTTCTAAAAACTATTAATTCATGTTCTCCACATCCCAAAACATGTAAATCCATCAAAAAGTGGACTTCGAAAATTTTCGCGAATCCAATACTTTCTCTATATTACATATAGAAGAGAGTAAAAAGTAAAATCAAAATGATTTAGAACAAAAGAATATTAAACTACATAAGTAAATAAAAACATTGGCGGTAGAACAATCTCCAAACCGTTGCCATAGAAGTTTACTGAAAATAAGCTGTAACCAAGGGAATCACCGAATACGCAGGTGCAAGAAGAGCATGTCACATGACTCATCTTGGACTTTCTCAAGGGTTACCATTTATCACTCTACTTTATATATCTCGTTGTGTCAAACATTAACTAAAAAAAAAAAAAGAATAGTAATAAAAAAAAAATTTGCCAAAAAAGCTTACGATTTTTTTTGTTTTTTTTAACCCCCAACATAAAATGAAATATGCTTTCAAGCGAGAAAAAGAAGAAAAATAAAATCAAATAATAAATTTGCTCATGCATATGAAACTAGTATGTTGTGGCCACCACAAGACTTTCTTCTATATTTTCCTATACAAATTCACTCAGTAACAATATATATATATATATAAAATAAAAAAATAAATACGATTTTTTTTTTTTTTAATTTTTTTTGGTTAAAAGTAAAAAAATCGATAACTTTGTTTTAAATTATCGCATATTTATAGCTCAATCATTCGTTTTAAAGGTATTGACGAGACCTTTCGAAAGATACTCATCTTGAAAATTTACCCCCCTCCCCCCCCAGGGGGGAAAGCGATGCCCCCACATGCACAAAATTTTTTTCCTAGTTTACTACTACAATTATCAATAATTCATATTAGTTTTACAATCACAGGTTAAGAATAACTCTCATTATGTACATTTATACGAAATTGTGTCCGATACTACCATGTTAAAAATTTAGAAAAAATACGATCACAGCGCCCTCTGTTGAGCGAATGATCCCCAAATCTAATCAGCACCAGTTTATGTCAGGTGCTAACTAAATACCAAGTTTAGTTAAATTTCGTTAAAAAAAGATAAGTTTTTAAGAAGTTTTTTTTCGTTAAAAGTAAAAAAAAATCGATAACTTTGTTTTAAATTATCACAGATTTATAGTTCAACCATTCGTTTTACAGGTATTGACGAGACCTTTCGAAAGATACCCATCTTGAAAATTTACTCCCCTCCAGGGGGGGAATGGCGAGGCTCCTACACATACAAAAACATTTTTCCCAGTTGACTATCTCTATTATAAATATTTCTTGTAAATTTCATAATGATTACTAAAAAATAATTCTCTTTATGCACATTTATACAAAATTTTGTCCTATATCACCATGTTAAAAATTTAGAAAAAGCGGGATGGCAACGCAACCTGTTAGACAATTTTTACCAAAAGTTGAAAGGCACAAATTTATGTCAAGGTGCAACTACATACCAATTTGTATGAAATTCTGTGCAGTAGTTCCTGAACTACAGTTGCCAAAATATTTTGTCACACGCACGCACACACAGACATTTTCTAAAAATGGTCAAATCGTGTTCTACAGCTCTCAAAACATGTAAATCCATCAAAAAACCGAGGTCGAAAATTTTTACGAATCCAGTACTTTCTTCTATTGAATATAGAAGAAAGTAAAAATGATACCTTCATAACTTTAAAATAAAGCTAGAATGTTTTGGCCACCACGACTTTCTTCTATATTTTCCTATGCAAATTCACTCATTAAAAATAATTTATTAAAATCCTTTTTTAATAAAATTATCTTCCATGATAAAGCAATACGATTTCCATATTAGAGAAGTAGTATAACACTAAATATCCAAAAAAAGTTCATTTTATTCTTGATATTACATTAAAATTATTTTTTTTTTTTTTTGGGGGGGGGGGGGTTAAAAATTAAAAAAGTCGATAACTTTATTTTAAATTATTGCAGACCGATGGTTCAACCATTCTTTTTAAAAATATTGATGAGCTCTTTTGAAATATAACCATCATGGAAATTTATTCCCTTCGCGGGGGACTTCCCCCCCCCCCAGGGGTGGAGGCGATGCTCCAACATATACAAAATTTGTACTTTCTTCTATATGTAATATAGAGAAAGTATTGGATTCGTGAAAATTTTCGACCTCCGTTTTTTGATGGATTTACACGTTTTGGGATGTCCAGAACACGAATTAATAGTTTTTAGAAAATGTCTGTCTGTATCACTATCTCACGAACCACTGAATGAAATTTAACCAAACTTGGTATTTAGTTGCACCCTGACATAAACTGGTTCGATTAGATTTGGGGATCAATTGCTCAACAGGTGGCGCTGTGATCGCATTTCATGCAAACTTTTAACAATGCAGTATAGGACAAATATCGTATAAATGTGCATAATCAGAGTTATTTTTAACTTGTGATTGTAAAATTAATATGAATTATTGATAATAGTAATAGTTAACTAGGAAAAAAATTTCTGTGCATGTGGGGTCATCGCTTCCCCCCCCCCCGGGGGAGGTAAATTTTGAAGATGGGTATCTTTCAAAAGATCTCGTCAATACCTTTAAAACGAATGGTTGAACTATAAATCTGTGATAATTTAAAACAAAGTTATCGATTTTTTTTTTTACTTTTAACAAAAAAAAAAAAAAAAAAAATCGTATTTTTACTTTCTTCTATCTTTAATAGAAGAAAGTATTGGATTCGTAAAAATTTTCGATTTCGGGTTTTTGATGGATTTACACGTTTTGAGAGCTGTAGAACACGATTTTACCATTTTTAGAAAATGTCTGTCTGTCTGTCTGTCTGTGTGTGTGTGTGTGTGTGTGTGACAAAATTTTGTGGAAACTGTATCTCTAGAACTACTGCACAGAATTTCATACAAATTGGTATGTAGTTGCACCTTGACATAAATTAGTGCCTATCAACTTTTGGTAAAAACTGTCTTACAGGTTGCGTTGCCATCCCGCTTTTTCTAAATTTTTAACAGGGTGATATAGGGCAAAAATTTTCAAGATGGGTATCTTTCGAAAGGTCTCGTCAGTACCTTTAAAACGAATGGTTGGACTATAAATCTGTGATAATTTAAAACAAAGTTATCGATTTTTTTTACTTTTTACTAAAAAAAAACTTAGAATTTTTTTATTTTTTTTCTCCCCTTAATTTTATTAAACTCCCACGGTTTCCGTGTTTTGACAAACTTAAACTAATTTTTGCTTTTTTCCCCTAATTTTGTCAAAGTCCTACGGTTTCCGTGTCTTGACAAACTTTAACAAATTTTCACATTTTACCCAAAATTTTGTCAAAGTCCCACTTTTTTTTTTTTCTTTTTCTCTCCCCTTAATTCTATCAAACTCCCACGGTTTCCGTGTTTTGACAAACTTGAATAATTTTCACATTTTACCCAAAATTTTGTCAAAGTCCCACTTTTTTTTTTTTTTTTTTTTTTATTATTATTGTTACTGAGTGAATTTGTATAGGAAAATATAGAAGAAAGTCTCGTGGTGGCCACAACATACTAGTTTTTTTTATTGTTAGTGATTGAATATGTATAGGAAAATATTGAAGAAAGTCTTGTGGTGGCCACAACATACTAGTTTTCACAGTCGACTATCACTATTATAAATAATTCTTGTAAATTTTATAATGATTATTAAAAAATAATTCTCTTTGTGCACATTTATACAAAATTTTGTCCTATACCACCATGTTAAAAATTTAGAAAAAGCAGGATGGCAACGAAACATGTTAGACAATTTTTACCAAAAGTTGATAGGCACTAATGTATATCAAGCTGTAACTGTAAACCAAGTTGTATGAAATTCCGTGCAGTAGTTCCTGAGATACAGTTGCCACAAAATCTTGTCACAGACAGACATTTTCTAAAAATGGTCAAATGGTGTTCTACAGCTGTCAAAACGTGTAAATCCATTAAAACCTCGAAGCCGAAAATTTTTACGAATCCAATACTTTCTTCTATTGAATATAGAAGTAAGTAATAATAATATTAAATATCTAGCATGTTTCTTCCGAACTTTCTTTCATAACCTTTTTTAATATACTCAATTATAGATTTTATTTTATTATTATTTTTATTATTATTATTATTTTTTTTTTTTTTTTTAATAGTGGCCCGGATAAATCACTCTTGGCATAAAAGCTAATTCAGCATTATATTAAAAAGCTTTCCTGGGCAATTTTTAAAGTTTTGATGCTGAAATAAATAGCACATTTTTTGCCAAGGACTTAATTTTCGCAACAGCCACTTTATGCCAAGTAGCGCATCAAAAATATAAATAAACTATAAAACATTGAGGGAAAAAAAAAAAAAAAAAAAAGCTAAGAGAGAGAGGGAAAAGAAAAGAAAGAAAGAAAAAGAAAGGAACAGTAACAATATAATCGCATAAATTATGTATTTTTGTCTAAAATGTTGACGAAAATACAAAAGTCGCCGAGGGGAGCTATATTAAGGCTGTACCATGACCAAGTTTACATATTTACTTATTTATTTTCTATATACCAACTACTATTAACGAAACTAACCATGAAATATATATAACCACAAAAATAATTGTCTCATGCCACAGACGTAACCGATCATAGCATCTATATAATATTTCTCTAACGTGGACGAATTCCAATTACTTTTGTCGAAACGACGCGATAGTGGTAAAATTAGTAAAATACGCGAGGATAAAAAAAGATTTAAAAATGAACAATATTTAAGCACGCGGATTCAGCTCAATGATCTAATAAGAAAACATGACGACATTTGTATGATGACATTATTTTATGGAAAATGTATTTTTAAAAGTTAGAATCTTTGCAAGCGTCATTTTAAACCTAGCAATATTTTAAAGATATAAACAGAATAAGAATTATTATCATAAATTGACTAAAAAAACGAAATCTTAAAAAGTATAATCAAAATAGTATTAAAAAAAAAAAAAAAAAAAAAAAAATTACGTTAAAATAAATAAAATGTCATTGCATTCTTGGCGGTAAACATTTAAAAGGCGTCATCGGGGTCCTTTACTAAAACTGTACTGCCTGCGGAAGTATGAAAACTCTCTCGTCAACCATTAATTTTATTTTGAAACTTTTCTTTATTCTGGTTTCACTACTGCACAATATTTATTTGGTTATAATAATAATTTGGCTTTTGGTAAATTAAAATTTTAATTATTTGGTAAAATTGGTATAATACTTACAAGTTTCAAATTTTAAAGGTAAATAAGAAAAGAAATAAAGTGCGAAAAACACGCACGGGTTTGCTAGTATTGTAATATTATGTTTGGCGTGAAATTGCTGTCATGTTATGGTTTGGCGGGTAATGGGGTAAATCAAATAAATATAGGAAAAAACGTGAAAGCAAATGTTATGTACACCACGTATAGTGTTTATATGTAACAGGGATTCAAATATAAAAGGGCTATTAAAACCCGGATAAACTACTACGTCAGAAACGCTAAAGAAAAATATTTGAGATGCATACAGCTGTTTCAGTAGCCTTAAGCATACCGTCTTTAGTGCAGGAAGAATTCTGAATCTGGAGAAATCTTCTGAATCCTCCCAATGCGCGTTCATGCACTACCGTCGAATGTCGACGGTGGTGGTTCATATGTCACCCACCTAACCAAAAAATGGCTGCTTTCTATTCTTTTGTAAACCGTGCCCTTAGTACTTGTCAAAATCCTATTTTATTAAAATCTGAAATTAAATACCTGAAATCCATTGCAATTGACAGAGGTTATGACCCTTCCATTATAGACAAGGCTATCCAAAAATTACAACTCCCTCGTATTTCGTCTACTAAATCAGTCTCTTCTAATATACACTAAGCGACAAAAAAACTAGTATGTTGTGGCCACCACAAGACTTTCTTCTATATTTACCTATACATATTCAATCAGTAACAATATTTAAAAAAAAAAAAAAATACGATTTTTTTTTCTAAGTTTTTTTTTTTTTTTTTTTTGTTAAAAGTGAAAAAAATCGATAACTTTGTTTTAAATTATCACAGATTTATAGTTCAACCATTCGTTTTAAAGGTATTGACGAGACCTTTCGAAAGATACCGATCTTGAAAATTTATCCCCCCCAGGGGGGGAAGCGATGCCCCCCCATGCAGAAATTTTTTTTCCTAGTTACATACTACTATTATCAATAATTCATATTAGTTTTACAATCACAAGTTTAAAACAACTCTAATTATGCACATTTATACGAATTTTTGTCCTATGCTGCCATGTTAAAAATTTAGATAAAATGCTATCACAGCGCCACCTGTTGAGCTATTGATCCCCAAACATAATCAGCGACAGTTAATGTCGGGGACAAACTAAATACCAAGTTTGGTTAAATTTCGTTTAAAAAAAAAAAAAATTGCGATTTTTTTTCTAAGTTTTGTTTTGTTAAAACTAAAAAAAATCGATAACTTTCTTTTGAATTATCACAGATTTATAGTTCAACCATTCGTTTTAAAGGTATTGACGAGACCTTTCGAAAGATACCCATCTTGAAACTTTGCCCCCCCGGGTGGGAACTTCCCCCCCCGGTGGGGGGGGGAACCGATGCCCCCACATGCACAAAATTTTTTTCCTAGTTAACTACTACTATTATCAACCTGATCTTTCGAAAGATACCCATTGTGAAAATTTACCCCCCCTGGGGGGGTATTTCCCCCCTAGGGGGGAAGCGATGCCCCCCATGCAGAAAATTTTTTTCCTAGTTACATACTACTATTATCAATAATTCATATTAATTTTACAATCACAAGTTTAAAACAACTCTAATTATGCACATTTATACGAATTTTTGTCCTATGCTGCCATGTTAAAAATTTAGATAAAATGCTATCACAGCGCCACCTGTTGAGCTATTGATCCCCAAACATAATCAGTACAGTCGGGGACAAACTAAATACCAAGTTTGGTTAAATTTCGTTAAAAAAAAAAAAAAAAAAAAAAAAAAAAAAAAAGCGATTTTTTTTCTAAGTTTTTTTTTTGTTAAAAGTAAAAAAAATCGATAACTTTGTTTTGAATTATCACAGATTTATAGTTCAACCATTCGTTTTAAAGGTATTGACGAGACCTTTCGAAAGATACCCATCTTGAAAATTTACTTCCCCGGGGGGTACTTCCCCCCCAGGGGGGGAACCGATGCCCCCACATGCACAAAATTTTTTTCCTAGCTAACTACTACTATTATCAATAATTCATATTAATTTTACAATCACAAGTATAAAATAACTCTCTTTATGCCCATTTATACGGAATTTTGTCCTATGCTGCCATGTTTAAAATTTGCATAAAATGCGATCACAACGCCACCTATTGAGCGATTGATCCCAAAATCTAATCAGCACCAGTTTATGTCAGGGTGCAACTAAATACCAAGTTTGTTTAAATTTCATTCATTGGTTCGTGAGATACAGCGTCCACAAAAAAATGATACAGACAGACAGACAGAGAGACATTTTCTAAAAACTATTAATTCGTGTTCTCCACATCCCAAAACATGTAAATCCATCAAAAAGTGGACTTCGAAAATTTTCGCGAATCCAATACTTTCTCTATATTACATATAGAAGAGAGTAAAAAGTAAAATCAAAATGATTTAGAACAAAAAAATATTAAACTACATAAGTAAATAAAAACATTGGCGGTAGAACAATCTCCAAACCGTTGCCATAGAAGTTTACTGAAAATAAGCTGTAACCAAGGGAATCACCGAATACGCAGGTGCAAGAAGAGCATGTCACATGACTCATCTTGGACTTTCTCAAAGGTTACCATTTATCACTCTACTTTATATATCTCGTTGTGTCAAACATTAACTAAAAAAAAAAAAGAATAGTAATAAAAAAAAAATTTGCCAAAAAAGCTTACGATTTTTTTTGTTTTTTTTAACCCCCAACATAAAATGAAATATGCTTTCAAGCGAGAAAAAGAAGAAAAATAAAATCAAATAATAAATTTGCTCATGCATATGAAACTAGTATGTTGTGGCCACCACAAGACTTTCTTCTATATTTTCCTATACAAATTCACTCAGTAACAATATATATATATATATAAAATAAAAAAATAAATACGATTTTTTTTTTTTTAATTTTTTTGGTTAAAAGTAAAAAAATCGATAACTTTGTTTTAAATTATCGCATATTTATAGCTCAATCATTCGTTTTAAAGGTATTGACGAGACCTTTCGAAAGATACTCATCTTGAAAATTTACCCCCCCCCCCCCCAGGGGGGAAAGCGATGCCCCCACATGCACAAAATTTTTTTCCTAGTTTACTACTACAATTATCAATAATTCATATTAGTTTTACAATCACAGGTTAAGAATAACTCTCATTATGTACATTTATACGAAATTGTGTCCGATACTACCATGTTAAAAATTTAGAAAAAATACGATCACAGCGCCCTCTGTTGAGCGAATGATCCCCAAATCTAATCAGCACCAGTTTATGTCAGGTGCTAACTAAATACCAAGTTTAGTTAAATTTCGTTAAAAAAAGATAAGTTTTTAAGAAGTTTTTTTTCGTTAAAAGTAAAAAAAAATCGATAACTTTGTTTTAAATTATCACAGATTTATAGTTCAACCATTCGTTTTACAGGTATTGACGAGACCTTTCGAAAGATACCCATCTTGAAAATTTACTCCCCTCCAGGGGGGGAATGGCGAGGCTCCTACACATACAAAAACATTTTTCCCAGTTGACTATCTCTATTATAAATATTTCTTGTAAATTTCATAATGATTACTAAAAAATAATTCTCTTTATGCACATTTATACAAAATTTTGTCCTATATCACCATGTTAAAAATTTAGAAAAAGCGGGATGGCAACGCAACCTGTTAGACAATTTTTACCAAAAGTTGAAAGGCACTAATTTATGTCAAGGTGCAACTACATACCAATTTGTATGAAATTCTGTGCAGTAGTTCCTGAACTACAGTTGCCAAAATATTTTGTCACACGCACGCACACACAGACATTTTCTAAAAATGGTCAAATAGTGTTCTACAGCTCACAAAACATGTAAATCCATCAAAAAACCGAGGTCGAAAATTTTTACGAATCCAGTACTTTCTTCTATTGAATATAGAAGAAAGTAAAAATGATACCTTCATAACTTTAAAATAAAGCTAGAATGTTTTGGCCACCACGACTTTCTTCTATATTTTCCTATGCAAATTCACTCATTAAAAATAATTTATTAAAATCCTTATTTAATAAAATTATCTTCCATGATAAAGCAATACGATTTCCATATTAGAGAAGTAGTATAACACTAAATATCCAAAAAAAGTTCATTTTATTCTTGATATTACATTAAAATTATTTTTTTTTTTTTTTTGGGGGGGGGGGGTTAAAAATTAAAAAAGTCGATAACTTTATTTTAAATTATTGCAGACCGATGGTTCAACCATTCTTTTTAAAAATATTGATGAGCTCTTTTGAAATATAACCATCATGGAAATTTATTCCCTTCGCGGGGGACTTCCCCCCCCCCCCAGGGGTGGAGGCGATGCTCCAACATATACAAAATTTGTACTTTCTTCTATATGTAATATAGAGAAAGTATTGGATTCGTGAAAATTTTCGACCTCCGTTTTTTGATGGATTTACACGTTTTGGGATGTCCAGAACACGAATTAATAGTTTTTAGAAAATGTCGTCTGTCTGTATCACTATCTCACGAACCACTGAATGAAATTTAACCAAACTTGGTATTTAGTTGCACCCTGACATAAACTGGTTCGATTAGATTTGGGGATCAATTGCTCAACAGGTGGCGCTGTGATCGCATTTCATGCAAACTTTTAACAATGCAGTATAGGACAAATATCGTATAAATGTGCATAATCAGAGTTATTTTTAACTTGTGATTGTAAAATTAATATGAATTATTGATAATAGTAATAGTTAACTAGGAAAAAAATTTCTGTGCATGTGGGGTCATCGCTTCCCCCCCCCCCCCCGGAGGAGGTAAATTTTGAAGATGGGTATCTTTCAAAAGATCTCGTCAATACCTTTAAAACGAATGGTTGAACTATAAATCTGTGATAATTTAAAACAAAGTTATCGATTTTTTTTTTTTACTTTTAACAAAAAAAAAAAAAAAAAAAAAAAAAAATCGTATTTTTACTTTCTTCTATCTTTAATAGAAGAAAGTATTGGATTCGTAAAAATTTTCGATTTCGGGTTTTTGATGGATTTACACGTTTTGAGAGCTGTAGAACACGATTTTACCATTTTTAGAAAATGTCTGTCTGTCTGTCTGTGTGTGTGTGTGACAAAATTTTGTGGAAACTGTATCTCTAGAACTACTGCACAGAATTTCATACAAATTGGTATGTAGTTGCACCTTGACATAAATTAGTGCCTATCAACTTTTGGTAAAAACTGTCTTACAGGTTGCGTTGCCATCCCGCTTTTTCTAAATTTTTAACAGGGTGATATAGGGCAAAAATTTTCAAGATGGGTATCTTTCGAAAGGTCTCGTCAGTACCTTTAAAACGAATGGTTGGACTATAAATCTGTGATAATTTAAAACAAAGTTATCGATTTTTTTTACTTTTTACTAAAAAAAAACTTAGAATTTTTTTATTTTTTTTCTCCCCTTAATTTTATTAAACTCCCACGGTTTCCGTGTTTTGACAAACTTAAACTAATTTTTGCTTTTTTCCCCTAATTTTGTCAAAGTCCTACGGTTTCCGTGTCTTGACAAACTTTAACAAATTTTCACATTTTACCCAAAATTTTGTCAAAGTCCCACTTTTTTTTTTCTTTTTCTCTCCCCTTAATTCTATCAAACTCCCACGGTTTCCGTGTTTTGACAAACTTGAATAATTTTCACATTTTACCCAAAATTTTGTCAAAGTCCCACTTTTTTTTTTTTTTTTTTTATTATTATTATTGTTACTGAGTGAATTTGTATAGGAAAATATAGAAGAAAGTCTCGTGGTGGCCACAACATACTAGTTTTTTTTATTGTTAGTGATTGAATATGTATAGGAAAATATTGAAGAAAGTCTTGTGGTGGCCACAACATACTAGTTTTCACAGTCGACTATCACTATTATAAATAATTCTTGTAAATTTTATAATGATTATTAAAAAATAACTCTCTTTGTGCACATTTATACAAAATTTTGTCCTATACCACCATGTTAAAAATTTAGAAAAAGCAGGATGGCAACGAAACATGTTAGACAATTTTTACCAAAAGTTGATAGGCACTAATGTATATCAAGCTGTAACTGTAAACCAAGTTGTATGAAATTCCGTGCAGTAGTTCCTGAGATACAGTTGCCACAAAATCTTGTCACAGACAGACATTTTCTAAAAATGGTCAAATGGTGTTCTACAGCTGTCAAAACGTGTAAATCCATTAAAACCTCGAAGCCGAAAATTTTTACGAATCCAATACTTTCTTCTATTGAATATAGAAGTAAGTAATAATAATATTAAATATCTAGCATGTTTCTTCCGAACTTTCTTTCATAACCTTTTTTAATATACTCAATTATAGATTTTATTTTATTATTATTTTTATTATTATTATTATTTTTTTTTTTTTTTAATAGTGGCCCGGATAAATCACTCTTGGCATAAAAGCTAATTCAGCATTATATTAAAAAGCTTTCCTGGGCAATTTTTAAAGTTTTGATGCTGAAATAAATCGCACATTTTTTGCCAAGGACTTAATTTTCGCAACAGCCACTTTATGCCAAGTAGCGCATCAAAAATATAAATAAACTATAAAACATTGAGGGGAAAAAAAAAAAAAAAAAAGCTAAGAGAGAGAGGGAAAAGAAAAGAAAGAAAGAAAAAGAAAGGAACAGTAACAATATAATCGCATAAATTATGTATTTTTGTCTAAAATGTTGACGAAAATACAAAAGTCGCCGAGGGGAGCTATATTAAGGCTGTACCATGACCAAGTTTACATATTTACTTATTTATTTTCTATATACCAACTACTATTAACGAAACTAACCATGAAATATATATAACCACAAAAATAATTGTCTCATGCCACAGACGTAACCGATCATAGCATCTATATAATATTTCTCTAACGTGGACGAATTCCAATTACTTTTGTCGAAACGACGCGATAGTGGTAAAATTAGTAAAATACGCGAGGATAAAAAAAGATTTAAAAATGAACAATATTTAAGCACGCGGATTCAGCTCAATGATCTAATAAGAAAACATGACGACATTTGTATGATGACATTATTTTATGGAAAATGTATTTTTAAAAGTTAGAATCTTTGCAAGCGTCATTTTAAACCTAGCAATATTTTAAAGATATAAACAGAATAAGAATTATTATCATAAATTGACTAAAAAAACGAAATCTTAAAAAGTATAATCAAAATAGTATTAAAAAAAAAAAAAAAAAAAAAAAAAAAAATTACGTTAAAATAAATAAAATGTCATTGCATTCTTGGCGGTAAACATTTAAAAGGCGTCATCGGGGTCCTTTACTAAAACTGTACTGCCTGCGGAAGTATGAAAACTCTCTCGTCAACCATTAATTTTATTTTGAAACTTTTCTTTATTCTGGTTTCACTACTGCACAATATTTATTTGGTTATAATAATAATTTGGCTTTTGGTAAATTAAAATTTTAATTATTTGGTAAAATTGGTATAATACTTATAAGTTTCAAATTTTAAAGGTAAATAAGAAAAGAAATAAAGTGCGAAAAACACGCACGGGTTTGCTAGTATTGTAATATTATGTTTGGCGTGAAATTGCTGTCATGTTATGGTTTGGCGGGTAATGGGGTAAATCAAATAAATATAGGAAAAAACGTGAAAGCAAATGTTATGTACACCACGTATAGTGTTTATATGTAACAGGGATTCAAATATAAAAGGGCTATTAAAACCCGGATAAACTACTACGTCAGAAACGCTAAAGAAAAATATTTGAGATGCATACAGCTGTTTCAGTAGCCTTAAGCATACCGTCTTTAGTGCAGGAAGAATTCTGAATCTGGAGAAATCTTCTGAATCCTCCCCATGCGCGTTCATGCACTACCGTCGAATTTCGACGGTGGTGGTTCATATGTCACCCACCTAACCAAAAAATGGCTGCTTTCTATTCTTTTGTAAACCGTGCCCTTAGTACTTGTCAAAATCCTATTTTATTAAAATCTGAAATTAAATACCTGAAATCCATTGCAATTGACAGAGGTTATGACCCTTCCATTATAGACAAGGCTATCCAAAAATTACAACTCCCTCGTATTTCGTCTACTAAATCAGTCTCTTCTAATATACACTAAGCGACAAAAAAACTAGTATGTTGTGGCCACCACAAGACTTTCTTCTATATTTACCTATACATATTCAATCAGTAACAATATTAAAAAAAAAAAAAAAAAAAAAAGTACGATTTTTTTTTTCTAAGTTTTTTTTTTTTTTTGTTAAAAGTGAAAAAAATCGATAACTTTGTTTTAAATTATCACAGATTTATAGTTCAACCATTCGTTTTAAAGGTATTGACGAGACCTTTCCAAAGATACCCATCTTGAAAATTTATCCCCCCCAGGGGGGGAAGCGATGCCCCCCCATGCAGAAAATTTTTTTCCTAGTTACATACTACTATTATCAATAATTCATATTAATTTTACAATCACAAGTTTAAAACAACTCTAATTATGCACATTTATACGAATTTTTGTCCTATGCTGCCATGTTAAAAATTTAGATAAAATGCTATCACAGCGCCACCTGTTGAGCTATTGATCCCCAAACATAATCAGCGACAGTTAATGTCGGGGACAAACTAAATACCAAGTTTGGTTAAATTTCGTTTAAAAAAAAAAAAAAATTGCGATTTTTTTTCTAAGTTTTGTTTTGTTAAAACTAAAAAAAATCGATAACTTTGTTTTGAATTATCACAGATTTATAGTTCAACCATTCGTTTTAAAGGTATTGACGAGACCTTTCGAAAGATACCCATCTTGAAACTTTGCCCCCCCGGGTGGGAACTTCCTCCCCCGGTGGGGGGGGGGGGGGGAACCGATGCCCCCACATGCACAAAATTTTTTTCCTAGTTAACTACTACTATTATCAACCTGATCTTTCGAAAGATACCCATTGTGAAAATTTACCCCCCCTGGGGGGGTATTTCCCCCCTAGGGGGGAAGCGATGCCCCCCATGCAGAAAATTTTTTTCCTAGTTACATACTACTATTATCAATAATTCATATTAATTTTACAATCACAAGTTTAAAACAACTCTAATTATGCACATTTATACGAATTTTTGTCCTATGCTGCCATGTTAAAAATTTAGATAAAATGCGATTACAACGCCACCTATTGAGCGAGTGATCCCAAAATCTAATCAGCACCAGTTTATGTCAGGGTGCAACTAAATACCAAGTTTGGTTAAATTTCATTAATTGGTTCGTGAGATACAGCGTCCACAAAAAAATGATACAGACAGACAGACAGACAGACAGACAGACATTTTCTAAAAACTATTAATTCGTGTTCTCCATATCCCAAAACATGTAAATCCATCAAAAAGTGGACTTCGAAAATTTTCGCGAATCCAATACTTTCTCTATATTACATATAGAAGAAAGTAAAAAAAAAAAAAAAATCCGCACTGCAGAAAAAATGACTTACACATCTTTTATTTCTAATAACTTTAAAATTAATGTTTGAAACAAATAAAACTGTCTTGTTTGCATAATACCAATGTGATGAAATGATACCTATGTACATTTTTGATTTAATAATTCGCTTTATTGCACTTTACGACGTACTTTTTAAAAATCTGCATAAAACTTTCTTTTTGAACATAATACAATAACCATACACTTTGCATTCTATTATGATTTATTATATGAAATAAACTATTTATATTTTAATATATGAAATAAAACTATTTATTTGTTAGATCTAAGCAATTTTTTGTTAAAAATATGTATTCTGCATTGGGTTAATTCCACCTTTATATGGAATTACTGCATTAATGCGCAATGGCATAGTTTTATACAGTGTTTTAATATAAATCTCAGAAATTTCAATGTGCCGAATATCACAAATAATTTTTTTCTAGTTCTGGCAGAGTTATAGGCTGCAAATTTCGAATCCTCTCCCCTCTCCCCCCGCCTTTTTAGAGAGAAAACATTTTCGAGCGGATCGCGATTTTGACGATTTCCATGTCTGGTAAAGAAAAAATTCTACTATATCCTTTGTGGTATTTAACTTAAAGTGAAAAAAGATATGATTACTTACAAAATTATATGTTCTCATGGGAATGTATAAGAAATTTTGACAATTTGAAGTGAATAAACTTACCACACACGCCGTGTAGTAAGGAGCATTATTTTCTTCAAATGCTGTTTACGGAAATGTCCAAGATACCACCAAAACAGTCGGTCATGCACCACTTTTATGCAGATTGTGTTTTATTTCGAGTTAATTGATCCCTTGAGCATAAAAATTTTCCCAGTGTTTGAAAAGTTATGCACCTCCGTACCATAATGTACGGAGAATGTGTCACTGTTTTTAAATGCGATTTTCATTAAGTCAGTCCCATTTTCGTTGTCAGTTCTGCTTGTTTTCTTTAGCTCGAAATAATTTAAACTTGACTCATCAGAGAGAACCAGTTCAACCCAATAAATAACTAATCATTTTTTTATTTTTTTAGCCATCTGAGGTTTTGCCTTCCTACTTCTCTTCACTAAGAATGGAATTTTTTCAAATTTTCTGTCATTTAAACCTGCTTTGTTTAATAGTTGTTGTACTGTAGTTAAAGAAATTATGCTACTAAACTCTTTTTCTGAAGCTCTTTTATGTTCTAAATGTAATAAAAACCGATTTTAAAAGCAATGGCTTTTTTACTTACGATCATCTCGCTTGTATGAGCAAAATGGCCGCCTAAAACCAAATTTCCAGTTTAAACTGCCAAAAAATTTTATATCTTGCTAAAAAACCTTTTACAAATATTTCGTTAACATTTAATTATTTTGCCATCTCACGTATTAAAATATTTTTTGATTTTCATTCAAAAATTAATACTTTTTGTGTCATCGTTAACTGCCTTATTCTTACTATTTTTGAAATAATTTTTAAAATTACAATTTTCCCGACAATTGTATTTTGTTTTTAACACTGGACTCAAAGCTGAAGTGTATGTGGAGGACAACATAATAAAATCTGTTCGAAATTTTGCTTTTTAAACGATAAAATTGGCAGTTATAGAAGGTGAAAAGGAAAATATCCAAGTGCGGCTTTTTTTGTCGCTTAGTGTAAGTATTGTTTTTCCCTATTTTCTTAAATCCAGTCAAACCATAGCTGAAATTCTCAAACAATACGATTTTAAAATAATATTTTCGCCTTCCAATAAACTCACCTTTTCTCAGTTAAAAGATCCCATTGATATGCATAGTTCTTGGTGCATTTATAGTATTTCCTGTCAGCGTGGTTTATCATATATTGGTCAAACTAAACGCAGTCTTAAATTTCGTCTAAAAGAACATATGAATTACGTCCGCAAACAAGAGACCAATAAATCAGCTATTTCTAAACATTGCTGAGAGGAAAATCATAATTTTAAATTTAATTCAGCTAAAGTAATTTGCAGACTTAAATCCATCCATGAACTCGATTTCTTTGAAGTTTTTCATATTTATAAAAATGTTAAAAACCTTGTAAATTGTGATTTCGCTGTTCCCTGTTTGTCTGATTGTTGGAAATTTTACATTCAGTCCACATTTTCTTAATTTTTCTATTGTTTACACAGCTAACATTCCTGAATTCCTATTGGCCACACTCCCCACCTTTCCCGTAATCCTATTGGTTGAACTAAATTCGGTCCCTCACCTATATATACGTGCACTTCTCCAGATTCAGAATTCTTTTTGGACTGAAGACGGTACGCTTAAGACTACCGAAACAGCTGTATGCATCTCAAATATTTTTCTTTGGCGTTTCTGAGGTAGTAGTTTATCCGGGTTTTAATATTTCAACGCCAAGTCTCCTGTTATTATAAAAGGGCTACTTCAATTTTTTCGATACTGTCCGTTTCGAAACTGTCATTTAATAATCACTCAAATGGAAGCCTACTGGTAAGCCATTGGTATTCTAAATGTGCATCATATAGGGATGCTACAGTAAGCTTTTCGATAAGATCAAGCAAATGGTTCGTGTACAGGGACAATCAAGAGAATTCTAATACATTACGTGTATGGGGGAAATTGCAGGTAGGTAAGTAGAGTTTAACGTCTATAGGCAGCACTAAAAAAATGAAACGAATATATATTTTTGTAGTAGAGATAGTTAACTGGGAAATTTTTTTTGTGTATGTAGGAGCCTCGCCTCCCACCCCCCCCTGGGGTGGAAGTCCCCCTCGAGGGGAGTAAATTTTCATTATGGGTATCTTTCAAAAGACGCCAATTCCTTTAAAACGAATGGTTGAACCATCGATTTCCGATAATTTAAAACAGTTATCCCTTTTTTTTACTTTTAACGAAGAATTTTTTTTTTTTTTTTTTTTTAATATTGAGAATAAAATGGACTCTTTTGGATATTTGGTGTTATACTATTTCTCTAATATGGAAATCGTCTGCATTATCATAAAAGATAATTTTTTTAAATAATAATTTTAATAAGTTATTTTTTAAAAACAGAATTATTTTTTAATAACCGAATTAAATTCTATATAAATGTAGGTGCATGAATGTAACGGTGGGGTTTAGGGGGGGGGGGGGCGGTGGCCTCCCTCACACAGAACTAATTATCATATAAAACTCTTCAGAATCCTAATATGAATTGTTTAACACAGGTTTACATAACAGTACTCGTTATCTTACCTTTTAATCTGCAACCTGTATTTATAGTATTAAATTTCAGGGTAAGAGAAAGTCGTGTGAGTGACACACCAGATTATTATTTGTTAGTGGAAGTGCTTTACTATAATTTACTATATCATATAATATTTTACCACGTCCAGGAAAGCTGCTCAGGAATTGAAATTAATTCCTGAAAACCACATGATAAATAATGTATTTTTTTAAGATAAATATTCATGAATTGGTTTTTTGTATATATACACGTTTTGAGGATTCCTGAATACCGAAGTCAAGTTTCATAATTTGATCTTTGCTTGTGTCTGTTGGAGTAAATTAAAAACAAATAACTTCAAGCAATCCAAATTATGTATTTTGAAGTGAATACGTTTCTTACTAGAAAAGTTTGTTCAAGATTGATAAGTTTGAAGGAATGATACGTGTGAAAGTTGTCTGAATAAGTTAAATGAACTGCCCCCTCACATACAATCATTTGTCAAATAAATCTGTTCCCACGCCTAAGTTGAATTCTTTTAACACAAATTTACTCAACAGTACTCGTTATCGTAACCCTAAATCTCCAATCCGTATTTATGGTATTAAATTTCAGGTAAGAGAAAGTCGTGTGAGTGACACACCAGATTATTTACTTTCTCTTACCCATAAGGTAGAGAAAGTATTGTTTTTGGGTCAAATTTTCAAAAGTGAGTTTTTATTATATTTACACGTTTTGAGGTTCCCTGAATGCAAAAATCATGTTTTTAGCGGTTGGTCTGTCGGTGTGTCTGTCTGTGCGTGTGTCTGTCTGTTATCAGCATATCTCAAGAACAAATAGCAAAAATTTCAAACTTGGTATTATAAATGTATATCATATAGGGATGCTACACTAAGTTTTTCGTTGAGATGAAGTAAATGGTTCGTGTACAGGGCCACCCAAGAGAATTCATATACATTACGTCTATGGGGGAAATTGCAGGTAAGTAGAGTTTAGCGTCTATAGACTGCACTAAACCAAATGAAACGAATACATATTTTTTATATGCGTAAAAACATGTCTTATGTAGAATATGGCACAGAAATCATTCACTGTTCGTTTATAGGGCTACACAAAACAACTATGTAGATAAAAGTGCGGCAATAGTTGCAAATTGATGGAAATGTGTTTCAGGCTGGGCCGTGTATTATTACTATAGGATTATAATTAGGTGCACCATGTGGTCTGTACATAATCTTCTAAACATATACAATGCTGCAAATATTTAAGCGATAACATTCTTTTTTGTTGTTAGTGGATGTGCTATACTATAATATTTTACTATGTCCAAGAAAGCTGCTGAGGAAAGGAAATGAATTCCTCATAGACATGTAAATAATGTATGTTTTTAAGCTAAATATTCATTGCTTGTTTTTTACTTTCTTCTATATTAAATAAAAGAAAGTATTGGATTCGTAAAAATTTTCGACCTCGGGTTTTTGATGGATTTACACGTCTTGAGAGCTGTAGAACACGATTTAACCATTTTTAGAAAATTGTCTGTCTGTCTGTCTGTCTGTGTGTGTGTGTGTGACAAACTTTTGTGGCAACTGTATCTTCGGAACTGCTGCACAGAATTTCATACAAATTGGTATGTAATTGCACCTTGACATAAATTAGTGCCTATCAACTTTTGGTAAAAATTGTCTTACAGGATGCGTTGCTATCCCGCTTTTTCTAAATTTTTAACATGGCGATATAGGACAAAATTTTTTATAAATGTGCATAAAGAGAAATATTTCTTAGTAATCATTATGAAATTTACAAGAATTACTTATTATAGAGATAGTCAACTGTGAAATTTTTTTTGTGTATGTAGGAGCCTCGCCACCACTCCCCTTCTGGGGGGGGGAAGTCCCCCCTCCAGGGGAGTAAATCTTCATGATGGGTATCTTTCGAAAGGTCTCGTCAATACCTTTAAAACGAATGGTTGAACTATAAATCTGTGATAATTTAAAACAAAGTTACCGATTTTTTTTTTACTTTTAACGAAAAAAAACTTAGAAATTTTTTTTTTTTTTTTTTTTTAAGCGAAATTTAACCAAACTGGGTGTTTAGTTGGCCCCTGACATAAACTGGTGCTGATTAGATTTGGGAATCAATCGCTCAACAGGTGGCGCGGTGATCGTATTTTTTCTAAATTTTTAACATGGCAGTATAAGACAAAATTTCGTATAAATGTACATATTGAAAGTCATTCTTAACCTGTGATTGTAAAAGTAATATGAATTATTGATAATAGTAATAGTTAATTAGGAAAAAAACTTTGTGCATGTGGGGGCACCGTTTTCCTCCCTGGGGGGAAGTACCCCGGGGGGGGGGATAATTTTCAAGATGGGTATCTTTCGAAAGGTCTCGTTAATACCTTCAAAATGAATGGTTGAACTATAAATATGTGATAATTTAAAACAAAGTTTATCGATTTTGTTTACTTTTAACGAAAAAAAATTTGGAAAAAAAAAATCGTATTATTATTATTATTTATTTTTATTTTTTTAATTTTGTTACTGAGTGAATTTGTATAGGAAAATATAGAAGAAAGTCTTGTGGTGGCCACAACATACTAGTTTTATATATATTTGCACGTTTTGAAGCTTCCTGATTACCAAAGTCCGGATTTTTAACGTTTGATCTTTGTGTGTGTGTCTTAGAGTAACTTAAAAACGGATAATTTCAGGAGATCCATAAGTTGTTTTTTCAAATTAATATAAGTTTGTTGTTGGAAAAGTTTGATCAAAGACTAATAAGTTCCAAGGAATGTTGCGTGCGAAAGTTTTCTGAATAATTTTAAATTAACTTTTAATTACAGTTTTAAATTCTATTTAAATATAGATGCAGTAATGAAACGAGGGTTGAGGGGGTGGTAGTCCCCCCTCAAACAGAACTAATTATCATATAAAACTCTTCCGAAGCCTAATTTGAATTGTTTTAACATAGGTTTACATAACAAAACTCGTTATCTTACCCCTTAATCTACAACCTCTATTTATAGTATTAAATTTCAGGGTAAGAGAAAGTCGTGTGAGTGACACACCAGATTTTTAACAATTTTATTTATTTATTTTTATTGCAAACTTGGTATAATAAATTGTAAAAGCAAATGAATTAGTTTGTACATGAACCTAAATTAAAAATATCCTGTGCATTTTACATTTCTATTTTATGCATTGTTTATCCCCTAATACATTGAGTTGTGAAGTGGCGCTGCGATGCTTTTTCCCTGTACCGGTAGTTTGTTTTGGTTTTCAGTTTGTAAACAGATGCATGGAAGCTCAGAACGCCGAAGTGTCGTTGCCGAGAATAAAGTTTGATATGATTTAAAATTAGTTTCTTTAATTACTTATACAGTCCATTGTTTGATTTAAGAGTATTATATTTGTCGCAATAACATGCATATTGTGAAATCGCATGAGCCACATTTTAATATTTTCAAAATTTCGTTTTCTGTTAACAATTTTATTTATTTTTATGGCAAACTTCTTATATAGGTGAAAAACAAACGAGTTAACATGTACATCAATCTAAATCAAAAATATTCAGGGCATTTTATATTTTTATTCTATGCATACTAAAATCACGTAAGCCGTATCTAGTATTTAAAAAATCTTCAGCATTCTATTAAATTTTTTATAAAGATGTGAATAGTAATTTATTACTAATTATATTACTATTATTAATAGTATGTTATATTTATTACTATTATTAATAGTTTTATTTATTTTTGTAATTTTATCAGTTGAAATATATTGTATATGTTTTGTTTGTCATTTAAACTCTTGTATACATATTTTGTTATTATTATTATTATTTTCAACACTTCATGACAATTACACGCAGCGTAGTTACTGTTTTCTGTACAAAACACAGACTATACCTGCAGCATGTGATGCATTTTTTCTTTTTTTTTCACACCTCTGTAGATCCTGGTTTAATTCGCTTTATTGTGCAAAAAATGACCTTAAAGCTACATAATTTTATAGTTAGTATGGCTTTGCTTAGATTGTTTACAAAAAAGATTTTTACAGTGGCAAACTACACCAATGGTTGATAGATTCTCTCATAGTGTTTGGTGTTTGGGAATAAGGTCAATTGACTGCACTAGGGTTCTGGGCCTTTGGGTAGTGCTCTTCGTGGATGTCTTTCTCAGAGATCATAGCCGTATTTAAGTTTCGGAGAAAACTACGTAAAATTCCGAACGGCTAGGCCGACGAGCGCGACGACTTGGGATCGAATCCGGCACATCATGTCTACCAGTTTTGAGCGCAGAACATCTTGGTCACTGGTGGACTTTAGATTGTTATGAAAGTTGATTGACAGGAAACGTCCGATTTGAACTTGCGTCCTGCACGTAGACTTCGCCTAACTACTCTTTTTTTTTTTCTTTAAATTCCAAATTTGCATAAATACAGATTAAAATCCGTTAAAAAAAATCACCATGAAAGACAAAACCCTCTAGATCCCCTGGCTGTACCTCCCCCCCACCACTCACCCTTATAACAATAAATTTAGAGGACAGTTAATGGAAATATATGTATATTCGAAATGCCAAACATAGCTTTAAATGTAAAATCTGAAACTTTTAATTTTGCATGGTAAAGAGTAATAAAAGTGAGACCATCTTAGAAATTATTGAAGGACCCCGAGGCCCCATGGGCCCATGCCTGTGGCTTAAGTTATTCAACGAAACCAAAAGAGTATGAGTTCTTTTGACACTGGTTGTATATATTTTTAAATTATTTGATTTCGAACATTACACTTGGCTTACATGTGGTGGGGGATCATAAAAAAAAAATACATACATATATATATATATACTAGCAGACCCGGCCACGCGTTGCTGTGACTAAGTTATACGTTGAATTATACGGCTGTAAACTATTTAGTACAGTTAAATTATTATTTACGAACAAAGACGAAAACGTTGTAGCCGATGTAAAAACCCACAGGGTTGAGATTTGAAACTTAGGTCAAAATTTGGAAGCGATTGATAAAAATTTTCGTAGTGTTCATATTAAGCACAAATTAATTTTATTGTAGGGTCCTATAAATTTTAATGGAGAAGTGATATATATTATTTCTAATGCTACTTTGGATAAAATTGCTAAAATGACTAATATATAAATTAAATTCTATTAAAATAAAAGTATAAAAGAAACAGACGATTTTAAAATCAATTTTTATGGAGGAGTGAAATATAATATATGTTATAATGGATAATTTTACTATTAAATGACCTCATCATTTTAAATATTTCAAAGAGGGCAACAGCTGTAGTTATAAAAAGGAAAACAATAAGGCTAAACCAGAAAAATAGGTAAATTTGATAAATATTTTAAAACTTTAAAATTGGAAATCTTATGAAATATTGGACATTTAAAGTAAATCAAGGATGGAACACGGGCGCAGAATTCATACCACTATCAATGTAAGAAAATTTTCTACTTCTTAAATCAACGATATTATAGGTAGAGAAATTTCTTAAACGGATTCCGGTATGAATTCTGCGCCCGTGTTCCATCCCTGGTAAATACATGTATCATTTTAAATAGAAAAAGATTTTGGAAAAGTTTAGTGTATTTCAACGAAGTGATGAGAAGTTTTTGAGTATGTTAAAATTTTAATAGTAAATTCAAGTTCAAGTTAATAAAGATGGGAAACATTGAGGATTAAGATAAGAATAATTATAAGATAAAAAAAAAAAAAAAAACTTTTTATATACCATGTTTTTAAATTTTAATATACTAATAATATACTAATTAAAAGGAAAATGATAAATATTCTATCATAGTTTGAAGTCAAATTTGTTTTCAAATGTCTAAATAAAATATCTGATGTAAGATACTAATATTTTGCAGCGGAATACATTTCATTTCTGTCATCCTTGGCGAAAAAAAAAGAATATCGCCAAATTATCTGGCGAAAATATTTAATTCCTTTCAAAAATCATGGTTATTTTAACAACTTATATTAAAAGAGTAATGAATAATATGAAACAATATTTCGTACAATACATATTACATGTCATACATACGTACAATGAATAATACATATTACATTTCGTACAATGCATACATCTGGCATGTATATTTTCGTGTTACGCTTTTGATCGCCAAATAATAATAATAATAATAAAAAAAGCCAAGGGCGACAGAGTTTAAAAATTTAAAATTAAAATTTTGTCAATTTGACAGCAAAATAATTCAATCTAACACCCGCGATAACTAATACATATCTATACCCAAATATAAGGATTAAAATCGGGAAATAAATTTCCTCGATTTTTAATAATTTCTTACAAAAAATCCAGTGGGCAATTAACATAGGAAATCTTTTTCTTGGCTGCACAGACGGTCAGTGAGTCACACTTCGCTTGCGTATAGAACTCATAGATATAGTATAGCATATATAGAATAGAGTGATCATTGGGGAGAAAAAAGTTATTCCTTTTCATTTGGGAAAAGACGACGTTTTTACCAAAATATGGCCGTCTTTCCCCGAGTGAATACACACGGGAATACATACTAATATTTTAGCAAATAAAATTTATGAATAATTTATTTGCTAAAGGGGAATGGAAGACTCCAGATACAGTTTCAAATTCATATTTCTTTCTTTCTTTTCTTTTTCTTTTTTTTTTTTTTTTTTTTCTCAATACCACTTAATGGCTGTTTCCAAAGCTTTTATTTTTTATCTTTTTTCGGCATCAAAAATCTTTCTACGATAACATGGGGATGAGAGATCTATATATATATTACTATATCTATGATAGAACTACATTAGCACTTTATAAATGTGTATAAAATCTTTAAATTGATTATGACGTCAATTTTCGTGAGATGCATAATTTAACTTTTTATAATTTTTTAACGTTCACGTTTGATTAAATGTATTTATTTTTATGTCGAAAGAAAATGAACTCGTTTTTTTTTTTTTTTTTTTTTTTTTTTTTTTTTTGGCAACAATTAAATTAATGGAACTCACAGATATTTTGGAGCAACTTTAATAAAGGTCTATAATTAACAAATAATTGCAATAAAACAATATTGTGACAATAAATTGAGATAAAAACTATCCTATCTCTCAAGTTGGATCAAACTGCACACAGTGTGCAAAATTTCATCAAAATCAGTTCCTTAGTTTAGGAGTTTACCCCGGACAAACATCGTGACACGTAATTTATATATATATACAGATTAAATTATAAAGTTTTGATCAATGAAGCACAAATAAGTAAAAAACAGGATTAATTTCACTGTATTATCTTCATTATAATATGAATTCAATTTACACTTCAGTCTAAGTAACACGTGGCCGGCTATGCTAACACCAAAAATTTAAAAAGTGGAAATAATTGAATTATACGAAATTTATTAATAGGTTAAAAAGTTGAAGATTCTTTGTGTAGATGGCAGCACCAAATATATTTCAGCTTTCATTTCAACCCAGTCGAAAGGTATCGACATCTGTTAGAATCATTTGGAGTTAACAGATAATTGTGACTGTCAAATAATAACAGACAAATAATTAGCAATAAATTAAAATTGCGACTATAATTTGAGATTTAAACTATCCTATCTCTCAAGTTGGATCGAACTGCACATGGTGTGCGAATTTTATTATAATCGGTTAAGTGGTTTAGGAGTCCATTGAGGACAAACATTGTGACACGAGATTTATATATATTAAGATAGATATATATATATATATATATATATATATATATATATATATATATATATATATATATATATATATATACATATATATATGATTACTGATATTTATGTGTAAAGGTCCTTTAAGTCCCTTTATTTTTGAGGGAGATGCGCTAAATGCCCTAATATTCATTAACTATATATAACTTCATAAAAATACTTTCGGAAAATAAAAAATATAAGCAGATTCATTTATTTAGTTAGTTAAGAATGGCAGGAGAAAATACATTTTCTTCAAATTAATCCTTAGAAGGCACATTGGGGAAAATTATTTTTCTTCATATAAAACTATTTTTAACCAAAATATCACTGCACCCTATCACAAATGCAGTATTTTTAGCAATATAATAATCTTTCCAGTGATATAACATATAAATAGGGAAGATGGAAGATGAGTTCGAAGTTTCTTCCGGAAACTTCTTAAAGTTTTTGTCGAGTTATTAAAAACAGAAGGGGATAAAGAAAAAAAAAAAAGAAAAGGAAATAAACTCATTGTTAAAGAAAAAAAGGAATCCTTTATAAAACGACTTGCAAAACATTTTCCTACATTTACGAAAAGTTAATGACAAAAATGTTTTCTAAAGTTTTTTTTTTAAGCTGTCATATACATAAATACACTACTTCCTTTAACTTTTTAAGTAAATTTCGTTCTTCAACTTCATGTTATTTGATAATAGATTTTAAGATAATTTACATTACAATCTTTCTCTGTCAAAACGTTCAATTGCAGTTTTCACATATTCAATATTTAATATATATATATATATATATCGTATGTACCGTGCGACAAAGTATCCATTTTTGGAAAATTTCTGCAGCATATGGACAAATAATATTTTTCGCTTTGAATATTTCCTAGCAGATCTTTTATATAAATTATGAATCTGATTTGCCGCTTTGATGCTGCACTCGTGCTTACTTTTATGGCCTGATGATGGGTCGTGCTATAATTTTAACTAGAAACATTTGTTATGAGATTTTTTGAAATTTATGATGTTTGCTTACAAAGGTTTTTTATACATTGCTTTAAAACACCAGTCTTCAATAAACCATTTTTTTTACTTCCTTATACAAAGTATAAGGAAGTATAGTAATCCCGATTTGCGAAATGGATTTTGTATTTCACATTGCTCGAAAACGAATGATCGCTGGATGTTGCCAATTTATACGTGTGACTGTCACGATGTCTAGTTGCACACCTGCAAGTGTCGTCTTAACACGAGCTCTCGTTTTAGGGATATAAGGGTTTTTACACGATTTTTCGTGACGTCTGTATGTGTGTGTGTCTGTGTGTGTGTGGGTATGTCGCATAACTCAAAAACGGTTGGACGTAGAAAGTTGCGAATTGGTACATAGGTTTGTTATAACATCTAGTTGTGCACCTCCCTTTTTGGACTTTCTATGATTTTCCGTTTTGGAGATATTTAGGAAAATTAGGTTCATAATGACAAAAATACATAGGTTTTGGCCATAATGTATCAAAAAACGGTAATAACTCAGAAACGGTTTAGACAAATCTTGCAATTTAACTGACTTCCCGACAAGCTAGACATTTGAAACTTTCAGAAAGGCTCAGAACACGTTGACAATGCATTTTTCAAATATTTTTAGCCAACTGTTTCTGATACCTGTTGCCTTCAGCAGCGTTTATGCGATTCAACAGAAAAATTATTTAACTAACTTCCCGACTAGCTAGACATTTGAAACTTTCAGACTAGATCAGAACACGGTGAAAATGCATTTTTTAATACTTTTAGCCAACTGTGTAGGGTTCCTGCTGCCTTCGGCAGCGTTACCAGTACAAATCTTGCAATCGATTTTTAACTAACTTCCCGACCAGCTAGACATTTAAAACTTCCCCAAGGCACAACTATGACATGAGTCCCCCCCCCCAAGGCACAACTTTGACATGAGTCCCCCCCAGGCATAACTTTGACATTAGTCCCCCAAGGCACAGCTTTGACACGAGTCCCCCCCAAGGTACAACTTTGACATGAGTCCCCAAAAGGCACAACTTTGACATGAGTCCCCCCCAAGGCACAACTTTGACATGAGTCCCCCCCAAGGTACAATTTTGGCATTAGTCCCCCCAAGGTACAACTTTGACATGAGTCCCCCCAAGGCACAACTTTGACATGAGTCCCCCCCCCCCCCAAGGCACAACTTTGACATGAGTCCCCTCAAAGCACAATTTTATTTTATTTATTTATTTATTTATTTATTTTTTACGTATGCATGCATTTTTTAAAAATATTTTTAGCCAACTGTTTCGGGTCCAGTGACAATGTTTTTTAACATTATGTATATTTCTAAAAGTGTATAAGGAAGTCATGTGGTGCCCACATCAGATTTTTTAAATCATTATTCAAAAATAGATTGTTTTAACATGTTAAATTAACATATTTATTTTTTAAATGACTGGATTTTTTTAGAAATTTTATTAAAAGAATTGTTTTGGAACACTAAATACAAAATACGTGAAATGTAGTTTTAGAAATGGCTCAGAAATTTGTAGTATAAATTTCATTAACAGAGTTTTACACAACCTGATGCAAAAATTGAAAATTTAAATGCACAAAACTCGTAAATTAGAGTCTCACCTGATTCCCAAATACTCCAAATGCACATGCGAGACCAACTTCGTTCGCACCAAACCAGACACCTGCTATAAACGGTGGTAAACTTAACACAAATACTTGTCCCATAGCATAAATTGTTTGAGAGATCATGATTACTATGTATCGGCTAGGATCCAGCCCAGCACATTGTATCCAACCACCTAATAAAAGGAAAGAAAAACTGCTGGTTAATACTTCGATTACATAGCTCGAAGTCACCGCTTTTTTTTTTTTCTCTCTTTTTCTCTCCAGCACTTTCTCAGGGATGAGTAATTTTTGCCTTTATTGCTATTTTTATACAATAATATCTTACCTATTTAATCACGGCACGTTTCTATAAAAATACGGTAAAGATTTCTGTATGATAATAGTGGTAGCTAAAAAGGCGGAATTTTCTCCTCCCTGAAAGTGTCCTGAAAAAAGGGCGGAGACTTCGAGATCTGCGATTATCAGATGTTGGATAATTATACCAAATATGTCTAATAATATATAATACATGGCAATTTTTTCAAAGCTGGCACTGCTGTCCTTACTAAATGAAACACCTTGAAGGAATCATCCAAAAGACTCGAAAATTGCACTGTGCGTATACCATGGTAGGATATGCAAAAAATTAACATTTCAGCGCAAATGTATATCATGGGGACGCGTAGAGATACTCACAAAAGCTATATTAAAAGGTGTACGAAAGATTGCTTTTATATATAGTATATATGTAGTCGAACCTCGTTAACGTGAATCTCAAGGAGGGTAAAAATTTGTTCATGTTATCAGTAGTTCATGCTATCAGTAACTAATCTTCATATAAATGAACTAATCTTCATTTTGATGAGGATTGTAGGAAACAGTTCATGTTAAAAGTAAATTCGTTAACAGTGTTCACGTTAACGAGGTTCAACTGTAGAGATGTGTGTGTAAAAAAAAAGTGGAAATATTTTCGTATTTAATGCGATTTGTTTGTATGGGAAGTTTCTGTATGCCACGTAGAAAAGTGCAGGCAACTAATAAAGTGCGTTTCTCAGTTCGAAAGACGTATGATTGTAGCTTATAAAATTGTTAATTATCCTTCGAAAAATTAGTACCTTTGTTATGTCAGACATTATCAGTCCATGAAAATAAAAACTATTGCATACTACACGCGGTCTCGTATCGTCTTTTAAATAAAGCTGTAAGCAATACTAGAATATAAAATAGCAGGCTTCAAAATCACATCGACCGATGGCTGTTTAGTATATTGTTAATGCACCAAACCCTGGTAAAAATATATTACACTCTACGGTGATCAAGTGGTCTTTGAACTTACGTCCGCCATTTTAATTCGTTGTCCAGTTTCTCTTCATTCAAGACCTCTATCATGATATGCATCTGTGTTGATATAGTAATCATTTACATAGCCTATCGTGGTATACATGTGGTGGAAATTTTACGCCTTTTTTTATGATAAATATAATGGAAATCTAAACTTTACTAACTCTTTATTGACATTCTCATATGACGCCATTGTTTATGTAGCCCATAACTTAAGGGCCCGCTTCATTTACCCCGGCTTTGGGATGTATTGTAAACTCCAAAATGTGAATGCAGTTATGTCTTTAATCAAAGTCTCTGAATTTTTCATGAAGCTTTGAAAAAAATAAGATTAAGAATATGAATAAATATATAAATAAGAATAAAAGAAAAGACATAAGAGATTGCATGAAGGATTAAAGGGTGAATATGGACATAATATGAAATATTAAATATAGACAATAATTTATATATATATATATATATACAGGGTGGCTGAAAAGCTCGGGCAATTGTATTTGTACGTTTGTCATTGTGGTTTGACGTCGCTTTGAGCAATTTTAATGAATTCCTCATGTAATTTCAGACCAGGAAATCTTTAATTATTTGTTTTATTTCCGATCTGTTTACATTATGAGTCATGAAAATTAACGTATCACTGTTGTAGAACTGCACAAGATGGGAATGATGACGGCCGACATTGTTCGAACGCCTGGTTTTAAGCAGAGGACCGTCTACAAGATCATGAAACGCTTCAAAGAGACAGGTGGGACTGCAGACCGTCTTCTGAGAGGTCGTCCAACCACTGCCATCACTCCGGAGAACATCAGTAAGGTGCTATGCCGGATTCGTCAAAATCCAGAGCTGTCGATGCGCAAGATGGCCACAGAGCTTGAAATCAACAGAGAACGCGTTCAAAACATCGTCAAGAGAAAGCTGGGACTTTGTAGTTACAAGGTCGCCCGCGTCCACTTGCTTAATTACGCTATGAAGGAGAAGCGGCTGAAGAACTGCGGCAAAATGCTTAGGCTTGTCGGTGCTGGTCACTTGAACAAAGTGCTCTTCACGGATGAGAAGATTTTCCCCGTCGAGTCGTTCCCATAAACGCCAGAATCGACGTCAGATACTCAAAAAAGGTCAGCAGAAGACTGCGGCAGGAGAAACCATCGGACGTAGGCCGCAGCCATTTCTCGGCCTCTGTGATGGTGTGGGGAGGAATCTGTGCCACTGGAATCCGAAGAAATGTCATAATCAATGCTGCCAGGTACAAGCAACTGATCCTTCGCGATGTACTCGAACCGTGGACGACTCAGCACTTCGGCCCGGATGGATTTGCATTTCAGCAAGACTGGGCTCTGGCGCATTCTGCCAAATCCACAATTGTCGTCTGTGAAGAACTGTTTCTGGGCTTTTGGACAAGGATATTTGGCCGACAAATTCGCCGGATATCAATTCAATGGATTATTCAGTGTGGTCCACCCTAAAGGAAAAAGTTTCGGCTACACGATACGCTAACGTAGAAGCGTTCAAATCAAAACAGATCTGACGTGCGCCTGGGATGAATTTACAGTGGAACACTGCGCGAACATCGTCGGCAATTTTCCAAAGAGACTACGCAAATGTATTCAGGCTCCTGGAGGTAATTTTGAGCATTTGTTGTAAAAGTGTATGCTCTAATTTATTGTTATTGAATGAATAAAACTTATTATTCATTCAGTTGTGCATATTCATTTGTTTATGCAGTAATTTTACACTGGTGAAATATTTAAAAATATTGCCCGAACTTTTCAGCCACCCTGTATATATATAATATATATATATATATATATATATATATATATATATATATATATATATATAGTGTTCCATTTAAGATTGAGCGAAATTTCGATTGATATCTAAAGTAATTATGATAAAAATTAACTTTTTTTTTTTTTTTTCATTTTAAGTAAGAATGTTTTAAAAATAGATATTAAAATTTACTTATGTAATATTAAATTAACTCTAAAAAATGAATAGATAAATAAATAATGTAGGAAGAAAAAAACCACAAGTGTTTTAGTAACTTATTTGTCTAAGAATGTGTATTCGAAAAGCATTTTACAACTTTAAATGTCCTAAAACAACTCACTTTTTTTGTAATATCTTTAAAACAGCCAAGCTGCTAGCTTCATTTAAACGAATTTTGAGAATTCCATATTACTTACTAAAATATTTAAAAATATTAAAATTAAAAAAAAAAAAAAAAATCCATTAAATATGAAAACAGTAATTATCTCATAGTAATAACAAAGCAACTGATTATAAAAATTATATTTTTCCTAAATTACTTGAATATAACTTATTTATGGAACCTACCTCCATTTCTTTTCATATATTTATTAGAACACTTAAAAGCCGAGCAGTATTTCGGCATTTTCAAAATTCATTGCCATTCTATTCTATTACTGTTTTCGAGTTTTAACTCTCGAATGGCTGATGCTAAAAAACTTTTTCGTCATCAAAAATCTTTGCTCGTTAACATGGGAATGATAGATCTATATAAATTACTATATCTATGGTAAATATTACGGTGTGTTACTCAGACGATTTTCTCTTATCCTGCATTTTAATACTATAAAGATAGATATTTTGTGCTTTTTAATTCACATTTCTATAAAAGCATGTTCTTCATTTTTTTTAAAGTGTGATTTTATTTAAATGATACATGCAGTATATATATATGATGCCTATCACCTTAACCTAGTAATTAATGAGGATTTAGTGAAGTGATAATTAAGTGTACCATTGCTACGTAGAGGTCAAAAAAGAAATTATAACCTTAAAAAAGTATTTACATTTTATGTTTCTTATACTTTTTTCTAAGACTATGGTTGTAGATTTTTTAGGTTCTACAGGAATTAGTTATAGCATATGTGAAATCGTTAAAAATGCCAAGCAAAAACAACGAGAGCACTCTATAAAATCTTTCTTGTAACAAAAATGGCTACATGTAGTGCGAGACTGAAATGAGGTACATACATTCTATTCTAATAAATATCTGACATTTCTTCCATAAATTCGATTTTATACGCTTTTGGTCTTTAAATTACCGTCAGTAGAAAAAGGGTTAAAATGCAATATATCAAGCAAATATTAAGAAAAGTAATTTTCAAACAAACCTTACCTAGACAATTGAGAAATCCTCCTCCTAGAAGTGTATATTTAAGTCCTTTTTTATCCATTAAATACATCACAGGAAAGACCAATGGTAAGAAAGCTACCATGTAAACTATACTAGTCCAGTCTGCGGCGTTTAAACTGACCCCATAATAACAAGATACAATATCGGCTATAACAGCGAACTGGAATTGTGGAAGACCATTCATCATAGAACAGAAACTGGCTAAAAACAACATGAAAAATCTTCTCTTATATAATTTGATTTCGATCGGGGGACAAAATGATGCTTTGGATAGACTTTTCTCCAAGTTTTCGCTGTTTTTTCTTTCTGAACTCATAGTTTGAAAGTTGTGATTTGTGTACTCCATGGAGTTATAATATCTTCCAACTACGTTGGATTTCAGTTCTGATTTGCACGAAGAGTCGTACATACTGAATGAATGACGTCTTAGGTGGGTACTAGCTTTTTCTGTCATCCTCTCACTGTTTTGTGTGGGAACAGATTTCCTGAAAAAAAATATATAATTAGTATTTTCTTTTCAATTGCATTTTTCGTTTAATTTTATTTAGGCTCTAGAGCGACTAAAATTTAAGAAAAACAATTATGTTGTTCCCATCAAAAGACATTTTTTTCCCATATTATTCAAAGCTATTGTGAGAAAAATACAGAAAACTTGAAAATGGCTTTATAACAACACCTTTTGGTCGATTTCAACAAACTGAGTCCTCATCGTTTCCGCCATAGTTTTCCAAGAAGTCAAAAGCAATCTCAAATATGAAATTTGGTGCTGGTGCTATTATACACTTTAAAAGCGGAGATATAGTCTTCCTGTAATAAAGAAAGTTGCAGTATAGCAGCTCCACTTGCGATCGATATAGGTTAAAATCTAAGCAGCACTAGTATGTACACTGATGGACAAAACCTAAAAATGTATGACAATAGCTAAACGTTTTTATCGGATATCTAAACAAATACTTCATGGATTTTCTTGAAACTTTAAAGGTTAAAAGAATATATTATATCCCATGTATTCAAATGAAAGCTTCACTCGAAGGCTAAAAGGGATCAGTCACAAATTAACCAAAAATATATAATCTTTGTGATCATCCTATAAAAAATAATTCTTTAAATGAGTTATAGCTATAGTATATTATTATGAGCCTTCTTTTACTTACAGATATAAATTTATATGAGAATTTCACTTATATTAATGGAAATATGAAGGTGTATTTGATAACGTGGACAATTTTCCGTACGTTTTTTGTTTATAACGTGCAGGGTTTTAAAACCAAAGCAATATCACTTTTTAGAAAACTTGATACGCTGCATTAGACACAACATACTACAAGCAAAATATAAACATATCAAATATATTAAATATTTGCATTTTTACTAAATAATTTTTAACTTCACATGCGCTAGCATTAGCAATATTTTTTTTTTTTTTTTTTTTTTTTTTTTTTTTAATAATTTATTAGCCTAATGTATAAACTTTAAAAAAAAAAAAAAAAAAAAAAAAAGAAAAAAAGAAAAAAGAAAAAAAATTTAATGTCGTTAAAACTCGATATCGCGTCGATAGAAAAAAATAATTTTCAAGTACTTTTAAAAATGTACAAAATGCTAAGGGGTTTTAGTATACTTTCATTTCGAATATAAATAAAACTTTCAACATAAATAAAAGCTTTATCCATATTTTACTGTATTCCTTAAATTTCGCTTTAATGTTTGTTCGAATATCACAAGTACGTTTACATTATTTTGTCTCATGTGTTTCAATATATATATATGTAATATATATATAAAGTTATGTATTATATATATATATATATATATATATATATATATATAATACATAACTTTTTTTTATATATATATATAATAGTTTGAGCTATTTTATAATTATTTAATGGGATTTTTAAAACAGCTTTTAGAGGTACTGGAAATGTGAATTTGAAATTGTCATTTAATGTTTCATTATGGTAAGCAGTCAGTTTTAAGAAAAAATAATTACACTTTTAATAATAAAAACAAGACGCCAAGCAGTGGGGTAAAGCACATTCCATCCAAATTTTTAAAAACAAAAAACTAATTTTTGGATATAATAATGAAAATCTAGTGGTTGATTTTAAATAAAGAATAATCATTATAAATTAACATTTTTAGCATTCACTTATCAATAACAACGATGATCTGAAAGAAAAAGAAAAATTCGATACTGATTATTATTAATTTTCTTAAAAAGATTTTGAGGAAATTCTAGCAAAAGAAGAATTTAGTTTAGCACGGAGGACTATTCGATTTTTTTTTTTTTCCCAAATTATAACATCGCTTTCAAATTATTCAATTATAGTTTCGATAAATGTCCAACTATCGTAAAACTGGTATCGTAAAAATCTGTAGATTGAGACTAATAGTCCTCCGTCCTAAAAAACTATTAAAAGAAATTGCATAATACATTTGTATTTTTTTTTTTTTTAAATAACATTCCGAAAAACAGTAAAATTCAAGAACTCAGTCTTAAAAAAATCCCCTCTTAATTTCTTCTTAATTTTATTGATAGCTCTCCCACACATCCAAACACAGCGTTTAATAAAATCTTAGCTTAAACTTTCTAACTTCCAATGTATAGCTATAGTGCCATCTAATTTTGTATTTTTAGGAAGAAAGAAATTGAAACACAGTGAATGCGTAAATAATATTTTACTTTATTATGACTAGATCATGTATTAACAGTAAACCTACCGATACTTCATGTATACCTATTCCTACCACAGCTGGTCAAGTGACATGTCAATAAAATGTTATATATACTAGTGGATCTGCAGATCATGAGCCTCAACGTCCTATTTGCATCACACATTATTCAACAGGTCATTTTTATTTATTCCTTATCATATAATGTATATATTGGTTCGATTAACTTACTACATAAAGAGATGTCTTCTTGAGGGGGGATGCCGCCCCCCTGAACCCCCCGCTCTGTCTATACCTATCTGTATATCATATATATGTGTGTACTTAATAACAGACAGTCTTGTATTGTTTCCCTGAAATTCATTTGTACCAAATTTCATGCAAAAAGATTACATAGCATATTGGAATTATTTTGCGTAACTCTCTGTCAATTCTATTCCACACTTTTCCACCGAAAAACACGATTTACAATTTCAGTAAAATTTCATTATATTTTTAATAGGGGTATAACCATGTTAAAATACACTTTTAAGAAATACCGACTATAGACCGTAATAGTACAAAATTCGTTTATGTATCTCGGAAAGTAGCCGCAATTATTATATACGGCAATAATAAGAATACATTAATTATAACTTATTTTTTCAGACTAATTTGACATCATTTGGATGATTACAGTAAGTCATCGGAATTACTTTGTGTGGTCCCATAAATAAATTTAGTCTATACATATCATTTTTAAGAGTAAAAATGCTTTTAAGCGTCTTTACAATGTATGTTAATTCCATTCTTTTCAATGAAGCATAAACACACTAACATCCACTAAAATAGAAAATTGTCTCTCAGCTCTAACGTCACGAAATTCTTTTCTGTGTCCCTGTAAACGAACCAAAACAATTGTATACACCAGTAAAAACTATTCAACTTATTCTGCGTTTTTCATTAATAATTGTTCCAAATTTAACTTAGATTGCATGATTACGTGACATTGTCAGAACACTTTTGTATGGGCCTGTACGTTAATTAGAAAGCCTAAGAGCACATATTTTCTTCAAACAACATAAGTTTAAGCATCTTACTCGCATGTACGCTAATTTCATTTTGTTGATTGCAAAGCAATGATGTTAAAATGCGTTTAAACGAAATTCATCCCATACGCCGTAATGTTAAGAATTTTGGTGTGTCCCTGTACACAGTTTATAAACAATATAGCATAAAAAATTATACAGGTATTTCTACGCAAAGCTTGAACGTGTGTGCCAATTTACAAGTCAATTGAAGGATTTTTGAGGCCGCTACTGCGGTACATACAAATTTTTCCCATAAGCCGTAATGATAAGAAGCATTTTGGCGTGTCCCTGTACATGAACGACAAATGGAATACACACCTAACTCTATACAGCTATTTCTGTTGAGCTCATGAACATGTGTACCAAATTTCCAGTGAATAGTGTGATTTTTCCCATAGGCCGTAATGATAAGAAAAACTTTGGCGTGTCCCTGTACACGAACTACAAATGGAATGCACACCCAAAACTGTACGGCTAATTTCGTGGGGATCATGAACATGTGTACAAAATTTCAAGTCAATGGGGGGGAGGGGGGTTGCGGCCGCTATCGCGCGACAAACACACAAACAGACGGAACCCAAAACCGTTTTGAGTCTCAACAGAGGCCTCCACTGACGTTTCGGTAATTACTATGTATAGCAAAAATATATTATTTAGCACAATTTGGTACATGAAACATGGACGATGTGATAATGTTATTTGCAAGAAATTCTGGCAAAAAGTTTAAAATGGGTCATTTGACACGTCGTGGTAGTTTAGTGTTAATACTTACTCAAATATTAACGAAATGTTTATACTTTATGTCTTGACCAGGTCTCGTGAAATACGGTCGCCTGGTCGCCATTGACGACCAATATATTTTAGCTGACGACTATGTTCTCAACAAAAACTCAATATTTTAAAAATTTTTTAATATTTGGCGAAAAAAGTAGGCCCAGAATCGAATTCCGAAATCTATGCTAAATTGCAGTGCAGATCATATCAATCAGTGTAAGAAACAAGTAGAAGGAAAACAGTGACTCATTGTTATCTGTGCGTGTTTCATACACTGTAATGTTGAATTGAGACACCGTATTTAATCAATATACCAATAGGGAATTTACACCGCGTTTCATCGTGCATGTTTAACAACCCAGTGTTGAACCGATGCAGTTTTGCAGCCTGGTGCTGAATCGTGTAATGATGTATAGATGCCAATAGCGTACCAATTTAAAGAAAATACTAAACAGACTTACACATGTTAAATTTAAACAGATGTTTCTGATGTATAATCCAATCCTAGTTAGTATTTGATTTTTACACACAAAAATTTAATTTCTATATTTAAGTAAATTTGAAAATTTAAATTAATAAAGTACGAAGGGTTATTTTTTACTGGCTACCAAAAAATTTTTCCTGGTGACCAGATTTTTCAAATTCCAGGAGCCGTTTTGACTGTCTTTAAAAATAACGTCGTTTTACATTAAATATTTAACATTTCAACTCACTGAAAATTTCTCTTTATATATTTACCTTTTGATAAAACTTGCGTTTTTTTTTTTTTTTTTTTTTTTTTTTTTTTATGTGTGAAAATTTTTAACCAACTCATTACAGAAAGCGCTCAGTTTCTTTTTCTATGTTTATTAACTTTCAGCGTAGATGACAACAGTACTTTTACGCTTATAATATATATTTAAAATACAGAACATTGAAAAGTTTATATTATAAAGTGAAATGCGAAAATATTCTTAAAAATGTGTCAAAAACTTAACTACACACACCTATATGCCTCTCACTGTCTTGAAATCGATATCTGATAAGCATAATATCCCATTACATAAATGTGAATTACATTCAGTTTTAACAGTTATCTTAAAATAATTTTTACTTCCTTATACAAAGTATAAGGAAGTATAGTAATCCCGATTTGCGAAATGGATTTTGTATTTCACATTGCTCGAAAACGAATGATCGCTGGATGTTGCCAATTTATACGTGTGACTGTCACGATGTCTAGTTGCACACCTGCAAGTGTCGTCTTAACACGAGCTCTCGTTTTAGGGATATAAGGGTTTTTACACGATTTTTCGTGACGTCTGTATGTGTGTGTGTCTGTGTGTGTGTGGGTATGTCGCATAACTCAAAAACGGTTGGACGTAGAAAGTTGCGAATTGGTACATAGGTTTGTTATAACATCTAGTTGTGCACCTCCCTTTTTGGACTTTCTATGATTTTCCGTTTTGGAGATATTTAGGAAAATTAGGTTCATAATGACAAAAATACATAGGTTTTGGCCATAATGTATCAAAAAACGGTAATAACTCAGAAACGGTTTAGACAAATCTTGCAATTTAACTGACTTCCCGACAAGCTAGACATTTGAAACTTTCAGAAAGGCTCAGAACACGTTGACAATGCATTTTTCAAATATTTTTAGCCAACTGTTTCTGATACCTGTTGCCTTCAGCAGCGTTTATGCGATTCAACAGAAAAATTATTTAACTAACTTCCCGACTAGCTAGACATTTGAAACTTTCAGACTAGATCAGAACACGGTGAAAATGCATTTTTTAATACTTTTAGCCAACTGTGTAGGGTTCCTGCTGCCTTCGGCAGCGTTACCAGTACAAATCTTGCAATCGATTTTTAACTAACTTCCCGACCAGCTAGACATTTAAAACTTCCCCAAGGCACAACTATGACATGAGTCCCCCCCCCCAAGGCACAACTTTGACATGAGTCCCCCCCAGGCATAACTTTGACATTAGTCCCCCAAGGCACAGCTTTGACACGAGTCCCCCCCAAGGTACAACTTTGACATGAGTCCCCAAAAGGCACAACTTTGACATGAGTCCCCCCCAAGGCACAACTTTGACATGAGTCCCCCCCAAGGTACAATTTTGGCATTAGTCCCCCCAAGGTACAACTTTGACATGAGTCCCCCCAAGGCACAACTTTGACATGAGTCCCCCCCCCCCAAGGCACAACTTTGACATGAGTCCCCTCAAAGCACAATTTTATTTTATTTATTTATTTATTTATTTATTTTTTACGTATGCATGCATTTTTTAAAAATATTTTTAGCCAACTGTTTCGGGTCCAGTGACAATGTTTTTTAACATTATGTATATTTCTAAAAGTGTATAAGGAAGTCATGTGGTGCCCACATCAGATTTTTTTTAAATCAGAAAACAGAGATTGTACGTTTCATCAAAACAGAAAAAAAATGGTTACGAAAATACTTTAAAACTGTTTCACCAGTACAACAAATTAAAACTTGTCCTAAATAAGAAAGTCTCATCAGCTACAATTAGAGATCATTGACAGGTTCAAAGAAATATATCCCTATCATTATATACTTTTTCAATATTGTTCCATCACTTTTTCAACAAAGTACTTTTTAAATATTGTTTTAAGAATTTTATCACTAGATACTTTTAACATTTTTATATAAAAAAAAAAAAGAAAAAAAAATTACCTTTAGATTTTTAAAAGGGTGATCCCCCCCCCCCCTTTTTTTTTTGGGGGGGGGGGGGGGGGGTAAATTATTGTTTTAGGTTTATGAAACAAAAAATTACATAAGAATGTTTTGAAACAAAATCTTAAATATATTAATTAATTAATTAAAGTTTCCAGAAAACTATTTAAATTATTTTTTCTTAATTTTTAATATGCTTTCGGCTAGCTAATTTTTTAGTTTTACATTATTGTAATTTAAAAATATTTTTTAAACATACATGGTTATTATATTCAGGATTAATCAGTAAGTTAATTTTTTAAAAATATTTTTATGTTTGAATGACAAAAATTTGTATTAATTTTCAGAATTAAACTTAGTCAATGCATTAATTAATACATAAGTATTCCTCAAACATTTTAAAAACATATTTCTAAACTATCATAATGTAAAATTGAGAGAAAAAAAAATTAGTTATCATAGAGCCTATTAAAAATTTCAAATTAAATAAGTAAATAAATAGAATAATTTTGTTTTACTTCATTAAATTTAAATAATTAAATATATATATACATACATAATATTGTTATGTTTCAATGCATTTATATCCAAGAGTTACTAAAAACAAACTTTCTTCTTTATATTACAATCATCGCTTTCTTTAGTAGGCATCGAGGCATGTAAAACAAACCACACCTTAATGACTAATTAGTTTTTATAAAACACAGACATTTAATGTTAAAAATTGTACATTTCATAGCATATTTTGCAAATACGGAAACATTTATACTCACTTTCTGACCAGGCTTCCTCATGATCTACCATTATGTCAATAATAAAAGGATCTTTATTTCTGATATATGAAATAGATGAGACAGCTGCTGCGTGAATATCAACTGCTTTTAAGCGGTTTAAAAATTTCAAGGTCGTATATGTTCATCTGATTCTTCCAGGATGCGAAAAAGAAGTAAAAATTCAAAATAGAACTTGCAGACGATTCTTCATACAATAGAATTTTTTTAGATTATGTTATTATCTTGTCGCTTCATATTAATAAAAGTTGAACATGTGTACAGTTTCATCAGAGTTGTTTTTAATAAAATAAATTTTTCTTCAATAAAAACAGTTTTTTACTAAAACGAAGATTTTATGATTTACCAATATATCAAGGTACGTAATAAAAAAGTGATTTTTAAAAATTGGTTAAAATTCAAAACATATATTTTGTATTTTATATAGTAAAATTATATAAGCTTATGTATAGGAAAATTCAAGATTCAATAAGAAACACCTATCATACAAATATGCTATGTTCAAACTACGAACTAACTATGCATAATTATGAATCAAACTAAAGAATAAAATCTATACTGATCTCTTAAATACAAGGAAAAATATAAACACAAACAAAATCCGTTATTTATTTCTTAAAAAATTCTTTTCATTTATTTATTTGTAATGTGTTACTGTTCATTCAACCGATAAGATAAAAACTTTTTTTTAGAAATCCCGAAATACAATTTCATTACTTTCCCTATTAACAATAATATCAGTAAACTGGTGTGAAAATAAAAATTTGCACACAAAACAGTTAACTGCTGATAAAAAGAAAACCGCTTTATTTCAGATTTTGTTGTGGAGATTGGCTTAGCAACTTTAAATATTTACAGCTAGAAAATAAAAAAATTAATAAGTTGCGTTTGAGATAATGAAACCAAAAAATAAAAGTTTTTTACTAATTTTATTTTGTGCGTTAGAGCTTGTTCATTACAGCATAAACGTTTTCAAATAACCGACAAGCTGTTTAACTTTCTTTTAAAATGTTCCATAGAATTTAATTGAGTTGAGTTGAATGGGCTTAACGTTGCACTATAGGTATGCAGTGGGCGATTGACGACAGTATTCATTCCTAGAATAGAGTGACCATATTTTTTTCAATGAATTTGGGGACAAAGATGGCGGTGGCGTCCTCGAATTTCGAGGACAAAAAATAAAAAAAAAATTAAATCACCTTAAATTGTAAAATTTTAGTAATTTTTATGTATAAAGCACCTAAAAGAACTTATTTCAGCTTATTTATTATACATATAATAAATTATTGTAATAAAACATTAATAACTTTATAACCGGCGTCCCCAAATGTTTTGTAATTTTTTGGGGACGAAGAGTTTTGTCCTCGAGATTCGAGGACATATGGTCAGCCTATCCTAGAAATGATCTGGAGACTTACTTATGGAGGAGATTACAGGCACGGCAGATTTTATGTGCACTAGCCTAGAGTCCCTTAAATAAAATATATAGGCCGGCGCATCGCCGCCATTTTGTTGCCTCGGATGAGGGCAGCATTCCCGCTTGGCGTACTAATCGCTGAAAAAGCGATTTTAATAAATCTTGAACTGAAGCTACGATCGGTTAAGACGGTCAAGAGCAATAAGCAACAAGTAATATCCCCTAACGATGCATTTATACACAGTACATTCTTGGTATGTTTTTCATCCTCAGGATATTTTGTGGATGTACGGCGAATAAGATGTGTTATTAGGACTGTTTCTGTCTGTTTCAAATACAAATCATAACTTTTTGAAAAAAAAAAAAAAAAAAAAAATTAGCTTACTGCTTAAAACTAGAAATTCTTTATTTATTTACTTACTTTTTCAGCTATTTCTAGCATATACTATTCATTTAAAAAAACGAAACTTAAAATAAATGTAATTACGACTCGAAAATTAAACAAGTTTGGCGACCCCAGAAAATGTCACCAAAACTTAAACGCACAGTAATAAAAGGTCTTCTTTAATTAATTTATGTTTATTAACATAAATATAATGATTAAAACAGTACATTCTTTGTATTTTTACGTTTGAACATGTGAAAAACACACAGAAAAATATAAGTAAATATAAGTTATATTATTTTATTCTTCCTAAATTATCTTACGGAAATCTGAACATTTTAATGCTCTTATCTTGAGTGATTATAGCAATTTATCACTAAACAATCTCCCATATAATAATTTACCGAGCCAAATTTATGAAAATGATTAAAAAAGTATCTCCAAAGTAAAACAAAACGACAGAAATAATGGTTATGCCGTGTGTTTATCTACGGAAAACACTGGGAGCATGTGGCAACCCTAAGGCAACAAAATGGCTGATGCGTCAGCTCGTATAAATAGAAGCCTTACACTAACCGCCACTATTGTACACTACGATCTTGGGCTGGCTCAAGTATCGAATCCGCAATCTTCCAGTTAAGGTTGGTCGGTTGAGTGGGTTATACGTATCTCTAGTTCTACGTTATGGACAATGGACTATTACTGTGACATTATAAAATCCTTTACACGTGATCACTTTAGGTAAAACTAAGGCTCCTATATATACGAGCTGGCGCATCAGGCATTTTATTGCCTTAGGGTTGCCACACGTACCCAGCGCGTTTCTCTGATAAACAAACGACAAACATTTTTTTTTTTTTTTATCGTATTACGTTACTTTAGAGTAACTTGTTTTATTATATTTCATAATTTTAGTTAAGTAAACTATGATATGGAAGTTTGTCTAGCGATAAACTGCTATAATCATTCAAGAAGTGACTATAAAGTATTCAAAGAATTTCTATTACTGTGTATTTGAGTTTTGGCGACATTTTGTAAAAAGAAACAGAAACCGTCCTAACAACACATCTTACCCCAGTACATCCATAGGATATCCTCAGAATAAAATGACATCCTGAGAATGTACTGTGAAAAAAATGTGTTTTTAGGAATATTATTGTTGCTTATTGCTCTTATCTTGACCGGATTAGCTTCAGATCAAGATTTCTTAAAATCATTAGGGAAGCGATAAGGACGCCAAGCGTGAATGCTGTCCTCTTCGGAGGCAAAAAAAAATGGCGGTGATGCACCGGCCTATTATTTTATTTAAGGGGCTCTAGGTAAAGCTGTCATATTCTCATATTTATGTTTTTATTTTATAGGGAAATGTTTGTACTCCATGGGAAAAAGTTTTGTTTTGTGGGAAAATTCTTAGGAAAACTGACAATGAAAAATCAACTTAGGTTGGCTGATTGGGTTTTACGTCGCAATAGTGCTGCGCAGTGGGCAATTGGCAACGGTCTGGGACTCACTCTTAGAGGTGGTTCGGCAGCTTAGGTGAAAAACCATCGAGCAGTAGAGTACGGATTCTCTATACTGACTATAGAGAAAAATTACCGGAACATCACTGCGATTTTTGCGCCTTCTTTCGGCAGTAATCACTTTCTTGGCAACTAGTTCTTGGGATTTTGCATGTTTTAAATGGTTTGTTCCTCTTGACACCAAAACTCCAAAGAAAAGTAAAAAATAACAGCTTTCAATCAATAACAAAGATTAGATTACTTGCTTTCCATTTCAGCTAGTGTAGGTTGTGGTTTATGTTTAATTTACACCCAATCGAAGTATAAAACACGATAACAAAGGTGGAGGAAACTTGTCTTGGTGGAAAAGGAATGTCGGTTTGGCGAATGAATTGGTAGTGTGGTTACAACGTCTAGAATAAACAGTGTGGATATCACCTATAACCGTTATGTTAAAATAAGGCTACAAAAATTAAGCTTCCCCAGATGTCGCTGTGATCGAAGCTTTTGCTGAAATCGAAGACCTGATTGGCTTTTCCCAGTTTCGTCAGCGCAATCACGTGATCTAAGCACATAATTAACCAATAGGGAGTCTCGGTTTTGATGTCGTGACACTAGCTTCGATTACAATGGCATCTGGTGACAGGCTTAATTTTTTTAGTACAATTTTATTTGCCGCTTTCCACACTGTTTATTCAGCACCTCCTGTAATAATGCCTCCGAGCTGAGCTCTACGTCATGGAAGATCGGCCGATTTTATCCAATCAACACTTCATATGATACATGTTGGATCGTGGGGATTGGATGAAATAGGCCGATCTTCCGTGACGTAGAGCTCAGCTCGGAGGCACTATTACAGGTGGTGTTGGTTTATTCTAGACGCTGTAGTGTGGTGAGGATGTGATGTTCGAAAGCAAAAAGGTTACTAGTTCGGGGTCTACTCTAATATCTCTTCGATGTGAAAAACAATCGATGATCTATCCTCAATCCCAAAAATCCCACAGAGTCTATTAGAGACGGTCTCCGACTTATTCCCATAGGTAGTCCAGACACATGTCGTCACAACTCTAATCCTGGACAGAGGAAATGGCTCTTCCGCTCTAGTTAAAAACCATTCTTCCAATAGAATTTAAAAAATATAACTACTTGTTTTATCTTAGGGTTACATACAAATGGAACACTTGCAACTTTGATGACGTAAATTTTGCAAGTTTTTTGAAGATACAGTCGACAGCAAAACAATCCGAGCACTAGCAAAAATTCCTATGTAAAAAAAAGTACACTTAATGCAGATTTGTTAAATAAATCCTTGACGAGGATTCTTGTTCTTAGTCAGTCTAAGGACATGATTCGACAAGGATTTATTTAACAAAACAGTGTAAAGTGTGCCTTTTTTACATAGGAATTTTCGCTAGCGCTCGGATACTTTTCTGCCGGCTGTAGTCATGCATTTGGAACGCTTGCAAGCGGCTTTGCAAACGGAAGTGTTTCATTTGTATGTACCCCTTAGTCTGGTTGATGGTTGGTTGGTTGGGTTTTACATCGCACTAGTGCTGCGCAATGTATACGTGGCGATGGTCTGGGACTCCTCCCTAGAGGTGGTCCGGAGACATGCCATCACAATTTTAAACCTCTACGGAAGAGATGGCTCTCCCGCTTCGGTGACCCCCAGAGGTATAAATTTGATGTAAGCATGGAGGACATTGCGGCCACGAGATATTTTACGTGCACCACCGGATATTTTACGTGCACCCATTAGAGTACACGACGGTCATTGGCCGGCTCGAGTACCGAACCCGCAATCTTCCAATTACGAGCCCAGCGCTCTACCGAGTGCGCTACCGCGGCCCCTTAGACTGCTTGAAGATAGTTTTTGTATTTATGGATGAGGTTGATTGAGTATGAGTGAGTTTTAAGTCGAACTAAAGTTACTCAATGAACTATTGATGACAGTGAGATATTTATCCCAAGAAGTCTGGAGACATATGCAGTCATAATTTTCATCCTCCGAGGACACAATGAGTTGTCATCTTCGACAATCTCCAGAAGTATTGCACCCATTGGGTACTGATAAAAGTAGAGTATGAATTCTCTATACTGGTTATGGAGAAAATTCCGCAAACATTACTGCGGTTTTTGGGTGAATGGGCGCCTTCTTTTAGCGATAACTGCTTTCTTGGCAACTGGTTCTAATATATGTACAGTCGGTAACAAAAGTGTCCTAACACTAGCAAAAATTCCTATGTAAAAAAGTACACTTCATACGGTTTTGTTAAATAAATCCTTGTCGAATCTTGTTCTTTCTTAGTCAGTGTAAGAACATGATTCGATAAGGATTTATTTAACAAAACCGTATGAAGTGTACTTTTTTTACATAGGACTTTTTGCTAGTGTTCGGACACTTTTGTTACCGACTGTAGTCAATAGGAGGAAACCTGCTTTGGTGGAAATGGAATGTCGAATTGGCGGTAGAAACACCGATTTGGCGAATGAATGGTGGATTGGTGGGGATGTGATGTTTTGTAACAAAAAGGATACTAGTCCGTGGTCTACTCTAATACGTATTCAATGATTACACCCCTAGGGGTTATAGTCCCTAAATAAAATAATAGGCCGGCGCATCACCGCTATTTTTTTGCCTCCGAAGAGGACAGCATTCTGGCTTGGCGACCTTATCGCTTCCCTAATGATTTTAAGAAATCTTGATCTGAAGCTAATCCGGTCAAGATAAGAGCAATAAGCAACAATAATATTCCTAAAAACACATTTTTTTCACAGTAAATTCTCAGGATCTCATTTAATTCTGAGGATATCCTATGGATGTACTGGGGTAAGATGTGTTGTTAGGGCGGTTTCTGTTTCTTTTACAAAATGTCGCCAAAACTCAAATACACAGTAATAGAAGGTCTGTGAACACTTTATATTCATTTCTTGAATGATTATAGCAGTTTATCGCTAAACAAACTTCTATATCATAGTTTACTTAGCTAAAATTATGAAATATAATAAAACAAGTTACTCTAAAGTAGCGTAAGACGATAAAAAAAATGCTTGTTGTTTGTTTATCAGAGAAACGCGCTGGGTACATGTGGCAACCCTAAGGCAACAAAATGCCTGATGCGCCAGCTCATATATATAGGAGCCTTACTAGGGGTGAGTCCCAGACCGTCAACAATCGGCCCTACCACAGGGCTAGTGCGCCATAAAACTCTATCAACCAATCAATTGGAAGTATTAATTTTACTGAACATGGATACATTGCAGCTACAACAAATTTTACGTGCACCAGTTTACATGGTGCTGTCTTCTGGATCATCAGTTTCTGAGTTCGTATCCCGGTGAGGTCACAGATGTTTGTGGAATCCTTTGTATTCAAATTTTGCATTGTTAATGTGAATTGATGTAACATGAATCATTCGAAATAAGGGTCACTGTAACTATAGATCCTAAAGCTGTCAAGCTGTCAAAATGTAAAAAAAAAAAAAAAAAAAAAAAAAAGTTTAATGCTTGTATTTAAGGATAAATAATTTTTGTTTTTTTTTTGGGAAAATATTGTTTAAATTTTAATCAAAATTGTTATTTTATCAAAAAGATAAACTCTAAATATATAATTATAATGATAACTGATTAACGAACCTAAGAAAATCTCCCTTATTCTTCTACCACAGAGATGTATTTTTAACCAAATTATCAAAAAGACTTACATCCAAGCAAATTTCAAAATATCAGAATATCTACAAGTTGGGGTTGATTAGATTGAGTGAATTTTACGTTGCCCTAAAGCTATCTGATGTAACATGAATTGATGTAACATGAATCATTCGAAATAAAGGTCATTGTAACTACACTCCTTCTCATATTTATAAGGACACTTTATATTTTGAAATAACTAATATAAAAATAATGTGAACAAGATTATACTAAGTGCACTTGATATATCTAGTATTCTAAAAACCAAAACTGCTATAATTTTTTTAATATAAAACAAAATTAATAAAAAGTAATGCAAAATCTTTATTTCTCCACGTTTTTAGATGTTCATAATTATAGGGACAATCCAGATTTTTTCGTTTTATTTAACTTACTAGCGGATAAAGCCAACACCACCTGTAATAATGCCTCCGAGCTGAGCTCTACGTCACGGAAGATCGGCCTATTTCATCCAATCCCCACGATACAACATGTATCATATGTGTCATCTCCGAGGACACAATGAGTTGTCATCTTCGACAATCTCCAGAAGTATTGCACCCATTGAGTACTGATAAAAGTAGAGTATGAATTCTCTATACTGGTTATGGAGAAAATTCCGCAAACATTACTGCGGTTTTTGGGTGAATGAGCGCCTTCTTTTAGCGATAACTGCTTTCTTGGCAACTGGTTCTAATATATGTACATTCGGTAACAAAAGTGTCCTAACACTAGCAAAAATTTCTATGTAAAAAAGTACACTTCATACGGTTTTGTTAAATAAATCCTTGTCGAATCTTGTTCTTTCTTAGTCAGTGTAAGAACATGATTCGATAAGGATTTATTTAACAAAACCGTATGAAGTGTACGTTTTTTAGATAGGACTTTTTGCTAGTGTTCGGACACTTTTGTTACCGACTGTAGTCAATAAGAGGAAACCTGCTTTGGTGGAAATGGAATGTCGAATTGGCGATAGAAACACCGATTTGGCGAATGAATGGTGGATTGGTGGGGATGTGATGTTTTGTAACAAAAAGGATACTAGTCCGTGGTCTACTCTAATACGTATTCAATGATTACACCCCTAGGGGTTATAGTCCCTAAATAAAATAATAGGTCGGCGCATCACCGCTATTTTTTTGCCTCCGAAGAGGACAGCATTCTCGCTTGGCGACCTTATCGCTTCCCTAATGATTTTAAGAAATCTTGATCTGAAGCTAATCCGGTCAAGATAAGAGCAATAAGCAACAATAATATTCCTAAAAACACCTTTTTTTCACAGTACATTCTCAGGATCTCATTTTATTCTGAGGATATCCTATGGATGTACTGGGGTAAGATGTGTTGTTAGGGCGGTTTCTGTTTCTTTTACAAAATGTCGCCAAAACTCAAATACACAGTAATAGAAGGTCTGTGAACACTTTATATTCATTTCTTGAATGATTATAGCAGTTTATCGCTAAACAAACTTCTATATCATAGTTTACTTAGCTAAAATTATGAAATATAATAAAACAAGTTACTCTAAAGTAGCGTAAGACGATAAAAAAAATGCTTGTTGTTTGTTTATCAGAGAAACGCGCTGGGTACATGTGGCAACCCTAAGGCAACAAAATGCCTGATGCGCCAGCTCATATATATAGGAGCCTTACTAGGGATGAGTCCCAGACCGTCAACAATCGGCCCTACCACAGGGCTAGTGCGCCATAAAACTCTATCAACCAATCAATTGGAAGTATTAATTTTACTGAACATGGATACATTGCAGCTACAACAAATTTTACGTGCACCAGTTTACATGGTGCTGTCTTCTGGATCATCAGTTTCTGAGTTCGTATCCCGGTGAGGTCACAGATGTTTGTGGAATCCTTTGTATTCAAATTTTGCATTGTTAATGTGAATTGATGTAACATGAATCATTCGAAATAAAGGTCACTGTAACTATAGATCCTAAAGCTGTCAAAATGTAAAAAAAAAAAAAAAGAAAAAAGAAAAAATTTTAATGCTTGTATTTAAGGATAAATAATTTTTGGTCTTTTTGGGAAAATATTGTTTAAATTTTAATCAAAATTGTTATTTAATCAAAAAGATAAAATCTCTAAATATATAATTATAATGATAACTGATTAACGAACCTAAGAAAATCTCCCTTATTCTTCTACCACAGAGATGTATTTTTAACCAAATTATCAAAAAGACTCACATCCAAGCAAATTTCAAAATATCAGAATATCTACAAGTTGGGGTTGATTAGATTGAGTGAATTTTACGTTGCCCTAAAGCTATCTGATGTAACATGAATTTATGTAACATGAATCATTCGAAATAAAGGTCATTGTAACTACACTCCTTCTCATATTTATAAGGACACTTTATATTTTGAAATAACTAATATAAAAATAATGTGAACAAGATTATACTAAGTGCACTTGACATATCTAGTATTCTAAAAACCAAAACTGCTATAATTTTTTTAATATAAAACAAAATTAATAAAAAATAATGCAAAATCTTTATTTCTCCACGTTTTTAGATGTTCATAATTATAGGGACAATCCAGATTTTTTCGTTTTATTTAACTTACTAGCGGATAAAGCCAACACCACCTGTAATAATGCCTCCGAGCTGAGCTCTACGTCACGGAAGATCGGCCTATTTCATCCAATCCCCACGATACAACATGTATCATATGTGTCATCTCCGAGGACACAATGAGTTGTCATCTTCGACAATCTCCAGAAGTATTGCACCTATTGAGTACTGATAAAAGTAGAGTATGAATTCTCTATACTGGTTATGGAGAAAATTCCGCAAACATTACTGCGGTTTTTGGGTGAATGAGCGCCTTCTTTTAGCGATAACTGCTTTCTTGGCAACTGGTTCTAATATATGTACATTCGGTAACAAATGCGTCCTAACACTAGCAAAAATTCCTATGTAAAAAAGTACACTTCATACGGTTTTGTTAAATAAATCCTTGTCGAATCTTGTTCTTTCTTAGTCAGTGTAAGAACATGATTCGATAAGGATTTATTTAACAAAACCGTATGAAGTGTACTTTTTTTAGATAGGACTTTTTGCTAGTGTTCGGACACTTTTGTTACCGACTGTAGTCAATAAGAGGAAACCTGCTTTGGTGGAAATGGAATGTCGAATTGGCGGTAGAAACACCGATTTGGCGAATGAATGGTGGATTGGTGGGGATGTGATGTTTTGTAACAAAAAGGATACTAGTCCGTGGTCTACTCTAATACGTATTCAATGATTACACCCCTAGGGGTTATAGTCCCTAAATAAAATAATAGGTCGGCGCATCACCGCTATTTTTTTGCCTCCGAAGAGGACAGCATTCTCGCTTGGCGACCTTATCGCTTCCCTAATGATTTTAAGAAATCTTGATCTGAAGCTAATCCGGTCAAGATAAGAGCAATAAGCAACAATAATATTCCTAAAAACACCTTTTTTTCACAGTACATTCTCAGGATCTCATTTTATTCTGAGGATATCCTATGGATGTACTGGGGTGAGATGTGTTGTTAGGGCGGTTTCTGTTTCTTTTACAAAATGTCGCCAAAACTCAAATACACAGTAATAGAAGGTCTGTGAACACTTTATATTCATTTCTTGAATGATTATAGCAGTTTATCGCTAAACAAACTTCTATATCATAGTTTACTTAGCTAAAATTATGAAATATAATAAAACAAGTTACTCTAAAGTAGCGTAAGACGATAAAAAAAATGTTTGTTGTTTGTTTATCAGAGAAACGCGCTGGGTACATGTGGCAACCCTAAGGCAACAAAATGCCTGATGCGCCAGCTCATATATATAGGAGCCTTACTAGGGGTGAGTCCCAGACCGTCAACAATCGGCCCTACCACAGGGCTAGTGCACCATAAAACTCTATCAACCAATCAATTGGAAGTATTAGTTTTACTGAACATGGATACATTGCAGCTACAACAAATTTTACGTGCACCAGTTTACATGGTGCTGTCTTCTGGATCATCAGTTTCTGAGTTCGTATCCCGGTGAGGTCACAGATGTTTGTGGAATCCTTTCTATTCAAATTTTGCATTGTTAATGTGAATTGATGTAACATCAAAAATAAAATTCGTAAAATTCACTCAATCTAATCAACCCCAACTTGTAGATATTCTGATATTTTGAAATTTGCTTGGATGTGAGTCTTTTTGATAATTTGGTTAAAAATACAACTCTGTGGTAGAAGAATAAGGGAGATTTTCTTAGGTTCGTTAATCAGTTATCATTATAATTATATATTTAGAGATTTTATCTTTTTGATAAAATAACAATTTTGATTAAAATTTAAACAATATTTTCCCAAAAAAACCAAAAATTATTTATCCTTAAATACAAGCATTAAACTTTTTTTTTTTTTTTTTTTACATTTTGACAGCTTTAGGATCTATAGTTACAGCGACCTTTATTTCGAATGATTCATCATCATCATCATCATCAACTTCAGGGATTAGGCATAGTGCCTATTCCGGCTTCATTGTTCAGTCCACCGCTTTCTCGGTCGTCCTCGATCTCTCCTGCCCTTTGGGGAGTAGTCGAGGGCAGCTCTGGGGAACCGTGTTTCCGGCATACGCTGTACATGGTCTTTCCATTTAGTACGATATTCATGTGATAGAATACAAGAATATCGTACTAAATGGAAAGACCATGTACAGCGTATGCCGGAAACACGGTTCCCCAGAGCTGCCCTCGACTACTCCCCAAAGGGCAGGAGAGATCGAGGACGACCGAGAAAGCGGTGGACTGAACAATGAAGCCGGAACAGGCACTATGCCTAATCCCTGAAGTTGATGATGATGATGATGATGAATCATTCGAAATAAAGGTCACTGTAACTATAGATCCTAAAGCTGTCAAAATGTAAAAAAAAAAAAAAAAAAGTTTAATGCTTGTATTTAAGGATAAATAATTTTTGTTTTTTTTTTGGGAAAATATTGTTTAAATTTTAATCAAAATTGTTATTTTATCAAAAAGATAAAATCTCTAAATATATAATTATAATGATAACTGATTAACGAACCTAAGAAAATCTCCCTTATTCTTCTACCACAGAGATGTATTTTTAACCAAATTATCAAAAAGACTCACATCCAAGCAAATTTCAAAATATCAGAATATCTACAAGTTGGGGTTGATTAGATTGAGTGAATTTTACGTTGCCCTAAAGCTATCTGATGTAACATGAATTGATGTAACATGAATCATTCGAAATAAAGGTCATTGTAACTACACTCCTTATCATATTTATAAGGACACTTTATATTTTGAAATAACTAATATAAAAATAATGTGAACAAGATTATACTAAGTGCACTTGATATATCTAGTATTCTAAAAACGAAAACTGCTATAATTTTTTTTTAATATAAAACAAAATTAATAAAAAATAATGCAAAATCTTTATTTCTCCACGTTTTTAGATGTTCATAATTATAGGGACAATCCAGATTTTTTCGTTTTATTTAACTTACTAGCGGATAAAGCCGGCCAGGTGGTTCGGTCGGTAGGACGCTGCCTTCTGAATCTTCTGGCCCAGGTTCGAATCCTGGTGCGGGCTTGGATGCTTGTGATGTCTTATGTCTTCTAAATATTGTGCACTTGTTTCTGTGAATTTCTGTGATATGGATCAATCGAGACGAAGGTCATTGTAACTATAGGTCTCAATATATGTCAAATAAATAAATAGCGGATAAATTACAGTTGACATGCGGATCTGTTAACTACTGGGCTAGATTAATTCATATATAAGCCTTCAATTTTTCTTGGACGGACATTACTGATAATTTCTCGAAAAAAAGAACCTTCAAGTAGTGAAGTATGATAAATGTGTTTTTTAAGTGGAAGGATAATTTCAATCTGCCGAATTTCTAATGAAATTCGAAGGTCTAAAATTGCTGAAGGAAATGTGATCAAACATTGAACTGCTGGTTTGATAGAAGAGAGATCTTAGGCAAAATCAGAGTTTTTTTACAGCGATCGAAGACTCATAATTCCTCTCACTGTTCTACTCATAATGACTGCTGCTGAATTTGCTCGTAATTTTTAACGAAAGGTTAGGGTTCACATTTATGCATGTTTAAAATAATTGATAATATGTTAAAATGAATAAAAAACTGTAATAATCTATCAGCATTTAATGGGGGAAAGAACGTCTGTGTTAAAGTTGAATAACGACAATATTAAATGGTAAAATGTTGCATTTTCGGATGAAAAACATTTTATTCTTGATTAACCAAATGGTTTTAACAGTTACTGGCACGATCTGAAGATAGCGAAAGACAGAGCAGATTTTTTGAAGGCAGATATGAAATGGACATTTTAAAGGTGGATCTATGGTGCTCTGGGAAGCTGCTTCTACTGAAGGCAGAATGAATTTAGTAATTTTTTCTATTATTATGAACATCAAGAGAATATCCTCAAATTTTAAACGTGGATTTCTCAGATTTTTGTTAGATTTTGGGGGGTAATAATATTTTTTTCAACAAGACTTGCATTTTTGCTCCACTTCTAGAGCAATAGGAAATAGTTTGAAGAAAAAAACTTCTGTATTATTGCCTTTCCCGTGGCCTAAAAGTTGAAAAAACTTAACTTATCATATTTGAAAAATGCATGCAAGTGAAAAGCAATTTTAAATAGTTTAAATGTATTCAGAATTTCATCTATGCTGTATGAAATGGTATTGAAACTCAATATTAAAAGAAAATGTATATATATATACCAGATAGATTGTCTGACTGTTTAACCCTAAAAAGAGACCCCATACAATATTAATTTAAAGAATAACTGAAAAAAATTACTAAAATTCGAGCTGTCCTTATAATATAATTGTGAACACCTGAAAAATCATCTTTTTACCATATTTAAAATTTTTTAAGATAGAAAAACGATAAAACTTTTTAAATATAGTCTATTAATGAAATTCAAATTAATTAAAAATACATTTGTTTAAATAATAGTGTTCAGTGTTTAGTTAATATAGAAAAACGGGTGTCCTTATAATTATGAGAAGGAGTGTATAGATCCTAAAGCTGTCAAAATGTAAAAAAAAAAAAAAAAAAAAAAAAAGTTTAATGTTTGTATTTAAGGATAAATAATTTATTTATTTTATTTTATTTTATTTTATTTTATTTTATTTATTTATTTATTTTTTTTTTTTTTTTTGGGGGGGGGGGGATATTGTTTAAATTTTAATCAAAATTGTTATTTTATCAAAAAGATAAAATCTCTTAATATATAATTATAATGATAATTGTTTAACGAACCTAAGAAAATATCCCTTATTCTTCTACCACAGAGATGTATTTTTAACCAAATTATCAAAACGACTCAAATCCAAGCAAATATCAGAATATCAGAATATCTACAAGTTGGGGTTGATTAGATTGAGTGAATTTTACGTTGCCCTAAAGATATCTGATAAAATTCGAATAGCATATTACTCATGAGAGAAAAAAAATTCTAGAAATTAAAGTACTCCAGTACTCTGTCGGGCTGTACAGTCGGTAACAAAAGTGTCCAAACACTAGCAAAAATTCCTTTGTAAATAAAGTACACTTCATACGGTTTTGCTAAATAAATCCTTATCGAATCATGTTCTTACACTGACTAAGGACAGGATTCGACAAGGATTTATTTAACAAAACCGTATGATGCGTACTTTTTACCATAGGAATTTTTACTAGTGTTCGGACACTTTTGTTACCGACTGTACAAGTTAAAATCCTACTAGCGAGAAACAAAATAATCTATGCTGAGTTTTTATTTTTATTTATTTATTTATTTATTTATTTATTTTTTTGCCCAAATTATGACGAGCAGTTAACGAAAACAAAAAACATTTTCGTAAGCAAACGCCATGTTTTCCTACAAAAATCCAGTTCCAGTCGGTACCAAAAGTCTCCGAACTCTAGTAAAAATTCCTATATAAAAAAAGTACCACTTAATACAGTTTTGTTAAATAAATCCTTGTCGAATCCTGTTTGTAGACTGACTAAGAACAGGATTCGACAAGGATTTATTTAACAAAACTGTTTTAAGTATACTTTTTTTATACAGGAATTTTTGCTAGGGTTCGGAGACATTTGTCACCGACTGTACTTCCGATGACCAATGAAAACTAATTCTATAGGAGATTTATAACCTCTCAGATCGATTTCTAACACTCCAAAAAATCCCTTTAAATCTTTGCTTTTCAATAAAATAACTAAAGCCGTCTGATGACTTTCAAACGAATCTTGATCGATTAAAAAGTTCTTCTCTTTTAGCAAAAATTCATGACACCCGTACTTTGAGGATTGTGGGAAGTTAAAAGTCCGAGTGTTAAATTGGAGAATGCTTAACAAAGAAGTCCTGAGCGGGAAGAAGAAAATACTTAAAAAAAAAAAAAAAAGAAATGTAGTATACCATTTCACAACTGTTTGGTTACTTCCAATCTATTTATATAATTTGCAAGAGAGGTGACGATTCCGGTTCGTACTCATCTATATAGCAAGTTGCGACCTAATTTTCATAGTTTAGTTAATTTTAAAAATTCAAATTGTCCGATCGATAAGCTGTTTAGTCCGACGGATTCAGAAAAATCGCCCCTTTCATTTGATGCTTTATTTTTAACGAAGTTTTGATTAGATTTTTTAAAAATTAATTAAAATATGAAAATAATAACCTGGTAATAACTTCAAAAGTGGACGTTTAAATTTATAATTGTTGCCAAAAAAATTAACCAGTTATTTATTTATTTTTTCTTAGCATAAAATGAAATATGATTTCCCGCGAAAAATAAAAAAATATAAAATATTAAACTTGCTCATGCATATGAAACTAGTATGTTGTGGCCACCACAAGACCTTCTTCTATATTTTCCTATACAAATTCACTCAGTAACAATTAAAAAAAAAAAAAAGAAAAAAAGAAAAAAAAAGATTTATTTTTTAAGTTTTTTTTTCGTTAAAAGTAAAAAAAAAAAAAAAAAAAAAAATCGATAACTATGTTTTAAATTATCACATATTTATAGTTTAACCATTCGTTTTAAAGGTATTGACGAGACCTTTCGAAAGATACCCATCTTGAAAATTTACCCCTCCTGGGGAACTTTTTCCTAATTAACTACTACTATTATCAATAATTCATATTAATTTTACAATCACAGGTTAAGAATTACTCTCATTATGTACATTTATACGAAATTTGTCCTATACTGCCATGTTAAAAATTTAGAAAAAATACGATCACAGCGCCTCCTGTTGAGCGATTGAACCCCAAATCTAATCAGCACCAGTTTATGTCAGGGGCCAACTAAATACCAAGTTTGGTTAAATTTCGTTATTTTTTTTTTTTTTTAATTACGATTTTTTTTCTAAGTTTTTTTTTCGTAAAAAGTAAACAAAAAATTCGATAACTTTGTTTTAATTATCACAGATTTATAGTTCAACCATTCGTTTTAAAGGTATTGGCGAGACATTTCGAATATCCCATCTTGATACCCATCTTGAAAATTTACTCCCCTCCAGGGGGGTTGACGAGGCTCCTACACATACAAAATTTTTTTCCCAGTTGACTATCTCTATTATAAATAATTCTTGTAAATTTCATAATGATTACTAAAAAATAATTCTCTTTATGCGCATTCATACAAAATTTTGTCCTATATCACCTTGTTAAAAATTTAGAAAAAGCGGGATGGCAACGCAACCTGTAAGACAATTTTTACCAAAAGTTGATAGGCACTAATTTATGCCAAGGCGCAACTACATGCCAATTTGCACGAAATTCTGTGCAGTAGTTCCTGAGATACAGTTGCCACAAAATTTTGTGACACACACACACACACACACACACACACAGACAGACTGACAGACAGACAGACAGACATTTTCTAAAAAGGGTCAAATTGTGTTCTACAGCTCTTAAATCCATCAAAAACCCGAGGTCGAAAATTTTTACGAATCCAATACTTTCTTCTATTGAATATAGAAGAAAGTAAAAATGAAAATATGAAAATGGAGTAAAAAAACAACCATAACCCTTTTTAATATACTTCAATTTTCGATTTTTTTCTTTTTTGTTTTGACACGGATGTTTCGCGCTTGGCATGAAAGCTAATTCATTGATAATCCTGGGTAATATTTTAAAATTTTGATGCTGAAATAGATTGGACATTTTTCGTCAAGGACTATACTTTTGTGAAAGTCACTTTAAGCCAAGTAGCGCATCAAAAGTATAAATAAATTATAAAATATTGAAAAACAGAAAAAAAAGTAAAGGAAAGGGAAAAGAAAAAAAAAAAAAAAAAAAAAAGGAAAGAAAGAAACAGAAAAAATAATCGCATATATTATGTATTTTTGACTAAAATGGCGATAAGAATTCAAAAGTCGGCAAGGAGAGCTACATTAAGGCTGTACTATGATCAGATTTACATATTTATTTTTCTACATACCAAGTACTATTAACTAACTCAACTACTATTACAACCACAAAAAATCAGTTGTCTCATGCGATAGATGTAGCCGATCATGGCATGTTGTAATATTATATTTGGCGTGAAATTGTTGTAATTTCATAGTTGATCGAATAAATCAAATAAATATAGAAAATAACGTGAAAGAAAATATTATGTACAGTCGAGGGGAAAAAAAACGCAACACTCAACGTAACTTCGTTGCTAATCGATGTAGAAAAATGTAATAGGTATCATTCGACGGGGAATTGGGAGTAGTTTCAGAAAATGGACTGAAATTTTGAATTGGGGGTCGTCTACATATTAAAACGCGCACCAACTTTGATTTTTTTCAATGGTAATGCCCCACTTCTATTTTATATTTGAATTCCTGGGATCGCGACAACGCGAAAAAGTATATTGGTTGTATATTTTACTTATTTTTTCACAGAGTTATAAGCGTTCAAAGTTTGAAGGTGCTAATGTTAAATTCATATTTCAAACTTTCATTAATATCTTCTCAAAAAATAACTTGATCGATATAATTTTTTTTTTTTACGCGATACAGTGAAGAAACCCAAACATAATCCATCATTACTTTTGATTCTGAAAAATATTAATAAATTCATATTCATAAAAATTATGAATTATGACCTATATTAATTTTTACATAAAATGAATCCCAATGCTGAAAAATATGGATATGCGAATTTGCAGCTCATTCCAGTTATTAGTTTTCGAGATATAAATAAATCTTTCTTTTTGGGTGGTTTAGGGGGCCGTCTCTTATAAAGTTTTGCATGAGATAACGAATCAAATCTTAAAAAATAACAAATTAAATTAAACAAAATATTTTTATTTTCTATTTACGGGTCAAATCATATAACAACAACGTCAAACGCAAAGAAATGAAACAAAAATTGTGATTTTTTAGACATTAGGTGTTTGCATCAAGAATTCCTTCATCGTTCTTCAAAACAAAACAATACAAAAAAGAAAAGTAAATGTGACATTGAGTATTCGTGTTAAAAATCCTTAATTTATGTAGACAAAAATATGCACAAGTGGTATTTACTTCATCGATTAATTGGTGATAATTTTTTAAACTTTTAAACGAACACTAGAAGAAAAAAAATTAACTAAATAGGCGGGGTTTACTGTTTTAAATAGAAAAATAGGTTTAATGTGAAATTGTCAAATATAAAAAACGAATGGAATTGGAATGCAAGACAGACTTGTAAAATCGTTTCTTAACTATCGTCATAGTTTAAAAAGGCTTATTCATTTACTTCATATATTGCTTTATTTTATTTTATTTATTTACTTATTTATTTATTTTGTAGGGGGGAGGATTATTATTTTACGGACACTTTAGTCTTTAAAATTTTATTAATATATTTAAACTTTATACATTTTTAAAAATATACTTTAACTTTTATAAATATATTTTAACACTTTTTGCGACCGCAAGATTTTGTCCTTTTGACAGTAAGACCCGCCTAAGGGCGTTATATTCTCAAAATAAAATATTTCAGAACAAATTTTCTGTATTCACAATTATATTACAAATGAATATACATTATAATTATATTCTTTCTAATCAATATATTTCTATCCATAGTATATTTTATTGCAAAAATATGAACACTGGGTACACACTTAAGAAATATGTAAAACACAAATTACGAAAGAAACGCCCACTGACAGAGTTACAGATTTTCAAATGGCGTGAATCTACGTCAGCAGTTGCGAAAGGGTTAATTTAAGACTCCTATATGATAAGAGCTGGCGCAGTGTCCGCCATTTTCTATCCCGTCTGGGAAAGTGTTGGCGGTAGAAAAAGCTAATTTACCTGATTAGCGTTGTTATCGCCCTTAAACTTCTATACAGATCAAGTGAGCTAATAGAACTTCTTATCACGAAACAAACAAGTTGGCAATTTTAAGAACATCGCCAACATTCTCAAAACTGCAACCCTCCCTTCACGTTAAAAGAAATGTAATATTAAAGTTAATTTTAAAAGAATTTAAAACAATAACTTAAAAAAACAGTACATTCATATTAAATTTGTCAAACAACTTTGAAAATAAAATGAAATAATTTGAAAATAAGGGAAATCTTACGGTACAAGGTTGTGCTCTTGCTCCGGGTATTCACGAGTTACATCTGCAATTTATAATCCACTTTTTCCTTTTTTCTGGATTAGAAGAAAATATAAACAGGCGGTGCCCTTTTCTGGAGTTATTCGTGCAATTTATTGCAGAAAAACCACCAATAATAAATAGTCAGCCGATCTTGTGGGATAGAAAATGGCGGATGCGTCAGCCTGTCTATGTAGGAGTTCTAGGTTAATTAAGGAATTATATTTTCATAGAAATTATAAAACGAATCGTATAATTCCAAAGAGTTTAACTGACCCAAAACTGGTAAGTGCGATTAAAATTGTTTAATATTTACTTCATGAACCCTTACAATAATTTATCCGAAAAGATTTAGTTTATGAGTTGTTGCATATATATATATATATATATATATATATTATTTCATTTGGTATATTATGTTACACCTACGAAAGGAAATGTAAACTTTATTGGTGATCAGTACAGCCATAATAGACACTTTTACTTGAAAAATATTGTACTTTTTTCAAAGAGTACTGTATGGACCAATCGCAAGTGTAATGTATTTAAATAAACCTAAAATTATCTAAAAAAGTACTGAAGTATTTACAAATCTAAAAAATTGAACTCAAGATAATTATGGAACTGGAAAAAGCGGCAACGTTTTAATAATTTTTATAATTTTTCCTAACACATTTTTGTTTATAACTCTATAAATACTAAAGATAAAGTATACAAACAGTATACTTTTCCGCACTGCCAGACTCTCAGAAATTCGAAAATGAAGTCAAAATTGGGTGTTGCTATTGAAAAAATCAAAGTTGGCGCTCATTTTTATATGTAGATGACCCCTAATTCAAAATTTGACGACATATTCAGAAAGTGCTTTTAATTTCCTGTAACTGTGTCTATTATATGTTCCTGCGTCAATTAATAACAAAATTACAGCGGGTGTTGCGTTTTTTTTCCCCCGACTGTACACCACGTATAGTGTTTTTCATATGTAACTAGGATTTAAATATAAAATTCAATTTTTTCGATACTGTCCGTTTCGAAACTGTCATCTGATAAGCACCCAAATGGAAGACTGGTAAGCTATTACCATAGGCAATAGGGACTGGCACCCGAGAGTCTGCAAATGAGTGAGTCGCTGCCGAAGACAGCAGGGACAGGAAAGAAACTTTTGAGCGATTTCATGATTATTATTTTTTTTTTTATAAAGTGATATAGAAAAGCGTTTCCTTTAAGTATAGTGACCAGCGAAGCAGGCAAAGCCTTCGTTGATTCCGTTGATTCACAACCTTAACTGATTTCACATTCCGTCATTTTTGACGGGGTTATAGTTATACTAGTTTCATTATAAAATGTCAGAAGAAAACTGCTGTCTATAGATATTATAAAATAATAACTAATATACACTTTTTCCCTTAACAATTAAAAATTGCATTCATTTTCTTAAATATGCATTACATGTAGATCACGTATTAGATAAATGTATAAAAATTTTTTACATGTATATTGATTTATGTTGAAAATAAATACGAATACAACAAACTGCTTGTTGTATACATACACGAATAGCATGAATGGAGAAAAATTGTGTAGGTATCGAATTATGAATGAATAAAACTTGCGTATATAAAAATTTATTAATGGAGAATAGCGTTAAAATAATGCTTCAAAAATCAAATGTCTGTTAATTTGCATTCACTTCTTGAAAGCGTATAATAAATTCCATAAATAAAGAATATTGAAATTTTTTCAGTCATGAATTCGTGAATACATAAATTTATTTTATTCACTTCCTTTAAGATAATGAAAATTTTAAATTCTTCGTGGAATTTTTAAAGCCAAAAGTTAAAATTAGAAAAACATTCACATATATGATATAAAATACTCGATCTACCATTGCATTTTGTCAAATATCTAGAAAAATTCTTTAAGAATCAAACTGAAACTTGGATAGTGTAAAATACATGTTATACATCATATACTTCAGCAAAAGTCGTGTTCCGAAGAGGAAAAGGAGTACAGTAAAAAATTAAACAAAAATCAAAATATTTTGGATCACCCTGTAAAAAGTAACGTTTTAAATGCGTTATGACTATAGCAGTGATTATGAGAGGCTTTTTCTCGTTATCTGTATACATTTTTCTGAGGCTACGACATATATTCATAGATTCGGTTTATTTTTTCAATTGAAAAAAAAAATCTACTTTTTAAATTATAACACATAGTAGGTTATTAGACCCAGTGTAAAGCCATTTTTAGGAAATTTGGCATGCTACATTAGACACAGCATACTGCAATCAGAATGCAAAATGTTAACTATCTTGCGAAAAAATGAGCATTTTTACTAAATAATTTTTAACTGCGCATGCGCTAGCTTTAAAAAAAATTCAATTGCATAATTTAATAGCCAAACGTATTGAGCAACTTTCAGTTGCTCAAGTTGTTTTCCAGTTTCAGTTCTTCTCAAAAAAAAAAAAAAAAAAGGACAATGATAGGAGGTTTTATCAATATTTATTTGCAATCAACGAATGCTGTATTACCATTGTCATTGATTGAATCAAAATAAAAATGTGAGTGAAACTCCTTATAGTTTACTTTTATTTTGGGGGAACTGAAATTCTGTTCATTCTATCTCTCATAACTTTTAGAATTTACATGATATTTGTTTGGGGTTTTCATATAAGTTGCTCAATACGTTTGGCTATTAAATGCTGTGTCTAATGCGGTATGCCAAGTTTTCTAAAAATGTCTTTGCACTGGGTCTAATACCCAATGTATTATAATGCAAAAAGCGGATTTTTTTTTTTTTTTTTTTTTTTTTTTTTTTTTGGGGGGGGGGGGGGGGGCAATTAAATAAAAAAAAAAAAAAAAAAAAAAAAAAGTATATTTCCGTGAATATATGTGATAGTCTCATAAAACTTTATACAGATAATGAAAAAAATCCTCATAATCACATGCTACAGCCAAAACGGGTTTAAAGCATATACTTTTAAAGAATGATCCAAAACGTTTTCACTTTTGTTTATTTTTTACTGCTCCCCTTTTCCTCTTCAGGACACAACTTTTACTAAAGTATATGATGTATAACATTTTCTTTACATGACCAAAATTTCAAGGTGATAAAGAACTTTTCTAGGTATTTGACGAAACGTTTAAATTATAAAGTGTCCAAATACTTACTGGTAAATAGAAATAGTATAGTCATATAATTTATTAAATATTGTTTCTTATATGTCATTCAGGAAAATAAATCGATTGTGCTGATGAAGAACTTATCGCATAACTTAGAACACCTGAGTAAATATGAAGGTTCATAAATTACATGAAGTCATTGAAGTTAGTCATTGTTTTAACTCGACTAAACAATAAATAATAAATAAGTGTCATAATATAAATTTTTGAAACTGCATTTACACATTATTTTAAAACATAACTTAAAATTATTGAATGTCAGCCAGAATATATAAATTTTTTAACTAGTTCTCACATTATTTTCAATATTTATTCACGAATTCACTCTACTTATATGTATATATGTAAATATATGTATGTGTGTGTAATGCTAAGAAAAATATTTAATTACAAAAAAAAAAAAAAAAGGTGATAGATGATTGTAAAAAGGACAAAAAATCTTATTAGTTATCTGATCCATATCTAATTACTACTACTACTAATAATAATAATAATAATAATAATAATAAAGTGTGTATAATGCAAAAAAAAAAAAAAAAAATATTATAACATATTAAGATTAATCTACTTTTGAATTTAAGTTATTTTATACATTCTCATTTTCGTGATGAATAAGAGAAAAGAATATCTATATGTTTTATTCTTTCTTATTGTTATAATTATTTAAAATATATTATTGCGAATTTTTACTTTTAAAGTTTGTTTTAGTGGGTACAATAAATGTAAATTGCAGTACTTGTATTGCATTAAACCTCATTAATAAGCATTGTGAAACAAAGCGTATATGGATCTCATATAAAAGCGTAATATCACGACTAATGTGCAATTTCAAGCTGGAGTATTTTAATGGTGACTAAACACCTGGCCTAAATTAAATACAAATAAAAAAAAATCACGCGTGTATTAGAAGCACGTGAACATTATTTGTCGACAGAATCATAAAAAAAAAAAAAAAAAAAAAAACCTGTGAAGTTAAACAATTTTATTATATAAATATTTCATCAATGAATATTTACTTTCTATTACACATATATGGGACAGAAAGTAGGTAGTATTTGGATCAAGTTAATAAAATTGAGATTTTGTTATATTTAAATGCTTTAAAGTTTTTCTGATTCCGAAAATTAGGTTTTTAGCAATTGGGCTGTATGCGTCTGCGTTTGTGAGACTGTTTTCAGCATAACTCAAGCACAAATATCAGCAGGAAATTCAAACTTAGTATTCTAAACCAACATTATATATGAGGGAGACTACTTGAAATTTTTTATCGAAATCCTAAATGGTCCGTGTACAGGGATATACAAAATTATTCACATATATTCCGTGTATATGTGCAATTCTTGGTAGGTAGAGTTTAACATCTTTGCACTGCACTAAATAAGATGAAACTGACATATATTTTTCAAACGAAGAAAAATTTGTTTAGCATAAAACATAACATGAAAAATATTTAATTTCTGTTTTTATAGGACCACACAAAAGAATTCCGATAGAATAGTGCTATGCTTGTACGTAGCTGCCAAATTGTACTTTTTTTACCCACTGGAAATATTTAATAGAATTTTTTAATATTTATTTTATCAGTTTTCTGCGATTAAACATAATAAAATTTCTTTATAAAGAAATGGTAGTGTTGAAAAACAGTACAAATTGGCACCTACACTGTCAAGTAAAATTCCTGTTTGCTGCAATTTGGTGCCAGAAATTTTATGTATTTCAGAAAAATACGTTCTATCAACGTAATTTTTCCGTTGATAGAACGTAATTTTCTGCATTACAGAAAATTTCTGGCAGCAAACTGCAGCAAGCAGGACTTTTTTTTGACAGTGTATGTTTAAAAAGGACTCAAAATGCATTTCTACTTGTGACCAGCGTTGCCATATCTGGCGGATCTTTTATTTAATAATCACCAATAATCTTTAATTGTAACATTTGTCTAATCACTTCGAAAATTAATAGTCTATTATGTATACCAAATATCACTTCTCAAAATTATTGGTGATTATTGAATAAAAAAATCCTCCAGATCTGGCAACAATGCTTGTGACATGCTTTTTACTTTCTCTTACCCATAGGGTCGAGTAAGTATTGTTTTAGGGTCAAATTTTCGAACGCGAGTTTTTGTTATATTTACATGTTCTGAGGTGCTCTGAATACAAAAAATCATGTTTTTAGCGAATGGTCTGTGTGGATGTCTGTGTGTCAGTTATCAGCATATCTCAAGAACAAATAGTAGCAGAAATTCCAAACTCGGTATTCTAAATATGTATCATATAGGGATGCTACAGTATGATTTTCGTTGAGATGAAGCAAATGGTTCGTGTACAGGGACATTCAAAAGTATTCAAATACATTACGTCTAAGGGGGAAATTTCAGGTAAGTAGAGTTTAACATCTATAGACTGCACTAAATCGAATGAAACGAATATATATTTTTTGTAATAGAGATAGTCAACTGGAAAAAAAATTGTGCATGTAGGAGCCTCGCCGCACCACCTCAGGGGGAAGTCGCCCCTCGAGGGGAGTAAATTTTCATGGGTAACTTTTTTTTGGATATTTAGTGTTATACTACTTCTCTAATATGAAAATCGTCTGCATTGTCATAAAAGATAATTTGTTTAAATAATAATTTTAATATATTATTTTTTAAAAAAAGAATTATTTTTAATAACCGAATTAATTTCTATATAAATGTGGGTGCATTAATGAAACGGAGGGGTTAAGGGGGGCGGTAGCCCCCCACTCCCACAGAACTAATTATCATATAAAACTCTTCCGAAGCCTAATTTGAATTGTTTAACATAGGTTTACATAACAGTACTCATTATCTTACCTCTTAATTTCCAACCTGTATTTATAGTATTAAATTTCAGGGTAATAGAAAGTCGTGTGAGTGACACACGAGATTATTTACTTTCTCTTACCCATAGGGTCGAGAAAGTATTGTTTTAGGGTCAAACTTTCGAACGTGAGTTTTTCTTATATTTACATGTTCTGAGGTCCCCTGAATACGAAAATCATGTTTTTAGCGAATGGTCTGTGTGTCTGTTATCAGCATATCTCAAGAACAAATAGTAGCAGAAATTCCAAACTCGGTATTCTAAATGTGTATCATATAGGGATGCTACAGTAAGCTTTTCGTTGAGATGAAGCAAATGGTTCGTGTACAGGGACACTCAAAAGTATTCAAATACATTACATCTATGAGGGAAATTGCAGGTAAGTAGAGTTTAACATCTATAGACTGCACTAAACCAAATGAAACGAATATATATTTTTTGTAATAGAGATAGTCAACTGGGAAAAAAAAATTGTGTATGTAGGAGCTTCGCCTCCCCCCCTGGGGGGAAATCTCCCCTCGAGAGGAAAAAATTTTCATGATGGGTATCTTTCAAAGGAGCTCTCCAATACGATTTTTTTCATTTTTAACATTTTTTTTTTTTTTTTTTTTTATGTAATATTAGAATAAATTCAACTTTTTTTTTTTTTTATATTTAGTGTTATACTACTCCTTTAATATGGAAATCGTCTGCATTATCATAAAAGATAATTTGTTTAAATAATAATTTTAATAAATTATTTTTTAATAACCGAATTAAATTCTATATAAATGTGGGTGCATTAATGAAACGTGGGGTTTAGGGGGGCGGTAGCCCCCCTCACACGGAACAAATTATTATATAAAACTCTTCAGAAGCCTAATTTGAATTGTTTAACATAGGTTTACATAACAGTATTCGTTATCTTACCTCTTAATCTCCAACCTGTATTTATAGTATTAAATTTCATTGTAAGAGAAATTCGTGTGAGTGACACACCAGATTATTATTTTTTTTCTTTCCCTGTGCTGTGCTAGGTTTAAGCTCATTGTTTGGCACGTATATAATTATTAAATACTATACACGGCTATTTAAAATTAGTTCAATAAATTTCAGAAAGTGATGTATGTGGAAATTCCTTAAATAAAATGAAATAAATTTTAAAATTCAATAACAGTATTAAAAGTGTAGCAGCAATATTCAAGCATGGCTGAGGAGAGGTAGTCCCCTCAGAGAGAAATGTTTGTTAAATAAAACTGTTTTGAATTTTAATTTAAAATACACTAGGAATATTCAGATAGAGCACATTATGTTCTACACCTTAAGCAGTAATAACGTTAAATAGACAATAAGACTTCTTCACACACCATAAATTTTAAGCCAGCACAACCGGTTTCGAAAGGACGTAGCCTTCCTTCATCAGGTGCAAAAAAAAAAAAAAAAATACGTTCTACTGCCTTGAAGGCAAAAGCAAGACTGAAAGCAGGGCAGTTTGCATTTAGTTTCAGTAATAACGTGTTTGTAATAATGTCGGGTAAGCAGACGTAGTGTGTGTGTCACATTACATTACTTTTTATTGCGCTACATTTTATGTCGGAAACCTTTGGACAGCCCCTTCCTGCCTGGGCTTGGCCAAGCTTAACGGGTTGGATGCTGTATATCTTACAACTCATTAAAGGAAAACTATTTTCTATTCATGCTGAACTCGCATTCTTACCTTTTCTACACATAATAAAGAATTGTATTTTTGATTACGATATGAAACAACTGTTGCATGATTTTTCAAGTTATGGTGTTTGTTTACAAAACTTATATTCTTCATTAAATTGACATGCTGATACCTCACAAAAATTATTTCTTTTCTTAGTGTAATACATTTGTATGACATTAACAAGTTATTGTTGGCACAACATGTCAACTTCATTATACTTCTAAGCTTTAAAAACTGAGATACAAAAAAAAAAAAATAATCATTCCATAAAAAAAAAGCATAGCGATGCTGTCTGTTGAATTGTCAAAATAATGTTAACAGAACCAGATTTGTTGGTATTATCATTACAGTTATTGTTGTTATCATTATATAATCATATTATTTCTTAAATTTGATGCTAGTTATGTATCTTGCGCTGAGATACAGCATCTGGAACAACGTAACAAGAATTTAATAACAGCTGTTAAACGATATGTTCCGAAATTTACTGAATAGGATTATTCAAAATGAGCATGTCATATAGGGTGAGTAGGGTAAGAATAACTTCGGTTTTTAATTCAACTGAGAAGCTGAATCTGGAGCTAATAGTCATCATACTTGTTTGTTTGAACCTTTCTTTATATTGTAACCTTTCTCTATGTAAAAGGCCCGGAAGTTCCTCTTACATAGAATTTTTTTTATAAAATTAAACTTTTTTAAACTATTGTTTAAAATGTTTTAAGAATTTTCAGATACCGTACTTCATAGAGTGAGAAAAAAATATGTACCGTCTTCCTCTAGAATGAATAAGTGGCCATTTTCTAAAGCCCTCAACTAGAAATATATATTTCTGAGCTATGTGCATAAGGCACACCAATAAACTGAATAGACGAAATGATCGAGAATTTCTAGTTTACACATTTCTAGACGGTGAAACAATATTCTGAATCTTTTGTATTGCCAGGAATTTTAGCCTAATTTCCTAGAATTGTGCAATAAACCGAGATTATAGTTGCTGAAACCTGCCTCTTGTAGTCTCATTTATTTGCAGAGATTTTCAAATAACTTTGCCCTCGATAATATAGGCAAACGCTCTAGAATTCTAATACGGGCTTCAAGAACTCACTTTCCAAGGGGACTAGAATTTATAAGAATGACATGGAACTATTTTTTCTAGAGCCACAATTTAGATTCTAGATGTCAATTACAGAATTTTTTCTCATTGTATGTTATACTTTAAACCAGGGCCCGAAGTTTCAACTCAGATTACACTCGCCAAAAAAAAGTTTTACTCGCCATAAAATAGGGTTGTCATTTTTTTTTTCCTTTTTACGCATTTTGGGTTTTTTATTTTTCTTAACTATATGAAAGTCTTTTACAAATATGTCTAAAATCTTATACTATTAAGTGAGCAATATTTGTATATATATTTCACTGTTCTCGAAAACGGTAGCTCGGACAGTCACGAGATTTAACACAAAGGTGCCCCCCGAAGGATCATTGTGCACATCGAAGTCAGAATTTCGAATTTCTGTTTAGTTTTCTTTTAATTAATAAAAATATGAAAATAATAAGCTAATAATAGCAAAAAATTAGCCATTTAAATTTAATCCATAATTTAATTGTTGCCAAAAAAAAAAAAAAAAATACGAGTTTATTTTTTTTTTTTTTCAACAGGAAAATAAATACATTTATCTAAACATGAACAATACTACACACTACTGATTGCAGAGCTTCCAAATTTGGCATATAGGTACCTGGGACCCTGCAGGTGTGCACCTCATCGAGATTTTTTCGAATTTCGAATTTGAATTTTTTAAATTAATGTTTGTTCGATTTTAAACATTGGCTTTTATGTTTCATTTTTCATGAATTTATTCTTCGATTGTAATCGTCTGCGTATCTTAGCAACGGCTATATTATGCAATTTATTTTTTATTTAATACATTTATTTGAGGGCGAATCTTTTTTCTCTTTTTAATTTATTATATTTATTGAAAATAAAATGGTAATGCAGTACAAAAAATTAAATATATTAAATTTAAAATTTAAAAACGTATTTATAACAGTTATGTTTATGTATAATTTTTGTAGTATAACAACAATTATTTTTCATTTGTTAATTAAATTTCCTTAAAAGTTTTTTTTTCTAATTTATAGTATTTGTCAGGAAATAATGGTAGTATATAGTAGAAAGGATTAAACTTATTGGAATTTATTTGTTTTTTATGTATTTAATTCATTCTAAAAGAAAATCTACTTTTTATTTTATTTCATTATATTGGTCGGAATCAAATTGTAATACAGTGTAAATAGCATGAGCAATAAAATACTTGGTTCAAAAACTAAAATATTTAATAGACGCTGAGATACAGTTATCTTTAAAATCGTAGTTCTTAAATAATGGCAGACCCACCTATCGTCAATAAATACCCATATTGAAATACATAGGAAAGAGATTTCTGCAGGCGGTGGGGACCTGCTCCCGATACAGTGCGGGCAGAGAAAAAGCTGCCGTAGTCAGCGAGTACACGATGCGAGGTCTAGAGCGATTCCAATGTAATTATTTTAGTTTTTATTTATAATGTGATGTGAAAAATAAATAATGATCCAATTCTTTTGGAGATTCATTTAAATATAGTGGCCAGCGAAGCGGGCGTAGCCTGCTAGTTATATATATTAAAAGTGTGTCGTATATCATCATGTTTCATAATCCTCTATAATTAAAAATCATTATAATGTATTGAATTTGAGATTTGAAAAATATTAAAATAACTAATATTATAAATGCAGAGAGTCATTAAAGAAAAAAAGAAGAAAAAAAAATTATTTGTCAAACAATATCCTGTGAAGATCTTTTTATTATGAAAGATTAAGTTTCCTTATTTATATATTTATTTACTTAACTTTTTATATTAGAAATGTCTTTTTCGTCCATTCTATTTTTATAATCAGATGGAATGTCGATGTGTATAACTTGTTCATTCTTGTCATTTGAAATAGCCCTTTCGGAATAACTTTTTCGATAAAACCGTTGCTTACAAATCATTACAAGTGCAAATCATTGACGTTTCAGTAAAAAACTGGAAAATATGAACTGTTTTTTGATCATTATTCAACAAAATAAACATAGGCAATATCTTTAGAAGGGCTCGGGCTCTTTTTCATGTCACAATATCGCATAGGCAAACTTTAAGGCCGGTTTCCACTAGAGCTCTAGACCAAGGTTCAAAAAGTCATTAATCACGCTTCCGACACAAAGAGCCAAATGTCTTGTCATCAGCCCTTTTTTATCAGATTGCGCAGTTACCTCAAAAGAGAGCATGCAAAATTGACGAAGATATCTGCCTCCGGCCCCTCAGTTATCTCAGCAGGGGGTTAGAACCAGCGATTTCCAACCCCGTTCGAGGGTTTTGAGCTCGGGTGACCACATCAAAGGATTCTGAATAGAAGCCGCCGAAAGAGCTGTAGTGGAAACCGGAATTTAGCATATCTCTTCTCTTGGATAGCGGACGGCGGGGAAAGGGACTCTCTGCTCATCTATTCTCACTCTGCTTGGAGAAATAAATGGGAGGAACAAAACTGCGGAAGAGATAAAAACTTTTATGTATGCGCTAAGCATTTTTCCTTTCCCAGGCTGGGGCGATCTCGGGCAGCGCACACACACACTCGGCTCTCCGAGAATCTAAAGAGAAGAGTTTAAAACATGAGGTTATAAGATGGCAAGATTTTGCCACATTTAAATTAAGTTTGCCACATCAAAGAAAGTTTTCTGTCACCGTATCGTGTAAGAATTCTATCGACCAAATTTTTACTCGCTACAGTAAAAATTCCACTCGCCAATGGCGAGCTGGCGAGCGAAAATTTCGTGCCCTGCCTTAAACTATAAATAATAATGTAGGATAAAAAGAAGTAGTATTTGTGCCATACAAAATTATTTATTATTATCATTATTTTGTACCAAAATATGCTAAAAACTTGAACTGACTTACCTTGTAAAACAGTTCTGTGAATTTAATGTAATGTTTAACCAGCGTTCCTTTAAATGTACAACAGTTTTCAGTTAAACATAAATAATCAAATTTTTATTGCATATTATTAACGATTTTAATGTTTCATTTCTCAATAAAAATTAAAAATAAATGTTTTTGCTTATATATATATATAGATAGATAGATAGATAGATATAGATAGATAGATAGATAGATAGATCACTAACATTTTGCCAATAATTAATTAAAATAATACTTACCATTAAAAGATATATGTAAAACAGATTTTTTAACACCTTTCGATGCAACCCCTTTTCTCACTTTTGATACAACCCCTAAGATTTAGCGAAAAATACTAGCATTTTCCAATTGCGATAACTCAGCGAATTTTTCACTTAGAGGTATGGGGTTTCTTTTGTTTGCCTTCTTAAACCAACGGCAATATTTTTCTAAATATAGCTCATAGGAAAGGAGGAACTGTATAAAAATTAAATTTCGTAATTTAATATGTATGTAACGGTCCCTTGTATAAAAATGCCATAGCTGAAATCTACTCTTGATTTGCACCAATTTTGTAAGCGGAAGTATGTTTCTATGACTGTTAGTTTAAGAGATAATCGCTGTAACATCCATTTTGAATCGCCCGGTATACTATATATATTACAGTGTAGTGAGATTTATATTTTATGAAATTTATCACAACTATATAATGATTCTTAGCCAAAAAATTTCAATAAACTTGGCCCCACATCAAGACTTTTAAGGCAAATTGTGATGAAAATAATGGTTTCCAAAACAATGAAAATGAATATAAAGTTTAAACGAAGAATTAATAATTTATATAATAAATTGTAACTTTTAATCTTAACACAAAATTTTTATACTTGCCTCTTCCTCATATTTCAGCTTTAGAAATCGTAAAATAATCTTCTTACTCCTTCTTACGTGTTTTTCATATTAGTTTTCTAGAACTGCGAATCCTTATATAAGAAGAATACCATATATTTGTTTGAAGTTCCCCGCCTATTATTAAAATGAAACTTGTAACAAAGAATCGCTGAAAACGAATACGGTAATTTGATTTCTTTCAGCCATTAATATGTCTTGAGATTCTGTATAGACAGTAGTACAGACAGGTATGCTAAAAAGGGGTGTAACAGAACCGTCTTTGTTGCACAATTCAATCATGATTTGTACCTGCTTTGTTCTTACGATTTTTGTGAATTATTTGCATTTATTATTTCTTCACAGATGCTAAGAAATCTTAAATGCACATTCTACATTTGCATAGGGAAGTACTTCCTTAAAATAATGTACTTTTCTAGAATGAATAATTGTTTTAGAATATTTCTACAATAACAAATAAAAATAGAATCTTGACTTTATCAATGGAATATTTTGAATTTCTAGAAATCGTGGCGCATTATTTGTTTGTTCATTTAAATCGAATGCTAGTGATATTTATTGCTTTATACATTCAATTCGAATAAATCGATTCTATTACCAGTAGAATTTTAAACCTTTACTGAAATGCACGTGCTAGAGTTTCTACAATAGAAACGAATACAAGCAAAATAATGTAAAACTTCAGGATGATAAGCGCTTTGACAATGATGTGCGTTTTTATTTTCGATTTTAATCTTGAAAAGTCCCATAAAACTTAGCAAAATAAATAAATAAATACTAAATAAATAAATAATAATAATACAAAAGCAAGTAATACAAAAGAAAAAATTTTTAAGTCAATTCCTACTTACAAAATAATTTTTTTTAAAGTGATAATGACGTCCATTTTTGTGAGATGCATAATTTAACTTTTTATAATTTTTTAATGTTCATGTTTAATTAAATGTATTTATTTTTATGTCGAAAAAAAAAAATGAATTCGTAAATTTGTTTTTGGCAACAATTAAATTATAGCTAATATTTTGATAGCTATAATAACGCTATTAAAATGTTATTATTTTCATATTTTAATTAATTATAAGAAAACTAATCAAAAATTCGAAAATCGGACTTCGAAGTATTGTGTTGTCACCGTGTTCTGAGCAATCCTGGAAGTTTCAAATTTCTAGCTAGTCGGGAAGTTAGCTAAAAATTGATTGCAGGATTTGTACAAGAGAGAGAGTGTGAACTAATAGTAGGAATTGAAAAAAAAAAAAAAAAAAAAAAAAAAGTAATATAAAAGAAATTTTTAAAAAATCAATTCCTTAGTACTTACAAACACTATCAAAAAAGTTTTTTTTTTTTTTTTTTTTTAATTTTGAATTAGGAAATGAAAAGCGCGCATGAAAAATAAAATAAAAATAATTATAAGATAATTAAAAAAAAAAAAAAAAAAAAACTTTTTATATACCATGTTTTAAATTTTCTGATGAATCATCTCTTACCAATGTGCATAAAATTTTTAAAGTGATAATGATGTCAATTTTTGTGAGATGCATAATTTAACTTTTTATAATTTTTTAATGTTCAGGTTTAATTAAATGTATTTATTTTAATGTCGAAACTCGTAAATTTTTTTTGGCAACAATTAAATTATAGCTAATATTTTAATGGCTATAATAACGCTATTAGGATGTTGTTATTTTCATATTTTAACTAATTATAAGAAAACTAATAAAAAATTCGAAAATCGGACTTCGAAGTATTGTATTGTCACCGTGTTCTGAGCAATCCTGGAAGTTTCAAATTTCTAGCTATTCGGGAAGTTAGTTAAAAATCGATTGCAAGATTTGACCAAGATATATATAGGAAAGTGTGAACTAATAGTAGGAATTAAAAAAAAAAAAAAAAAAAAAAAAAAACTCTGCTTACATTTTTTGTAAACAAAATTTTACATTTAGTATGACAGGACTTATTTTAATCTATTTCTCCATGTAAAGGCATGCAGTAAAGGCGTGCAGAATTTCATTCCCTAGCATCGGTTACTATATTCATTTCTTAAAATAATTCTGGTATAGCATTAGTATAGGAACCCCTTCGCAGTTTATATATATATATATATATATATATATATATATATATGTATTATCATTTTGGTGATGAATTTAAATGGGTATCGGTATCGTAATTGCATAAATAAACATCTTAGCGAGAAACGTCTGAGTTACTTTAGTGCTAAATTTCAAATTTCGCCAAGAGATCCAAGCTGTTTCATTGCTTTAACACGATTTTTCTCAATTTTAGTTTAAATATTTTTTAACTTAATGAGAGAGGAAAAAAGTAAAAACATTTTTTAATCGATCATTTTTAAGTATACAAAATTTCACCTGGAAAAATATTATGGATTTTCCGTTCTATTTATTACTAGCAGGCTTTGCCCGCTTCGCTGGACATTAAACTTAAATGAGTTGTCAAAATCCCATATCTTTATTAATAACCTAAGTTCTCGCTGTGATTGGTAGAGGTTTTCTCACTCGCAAAGTGAAGAGTCTGGGTCTCCACTGTCTTCGGCACAACTTACCCACTCCTTACTTCCCCTTCCTCAGCGGGTGAGTTCGAAGTTTTGCAAAATCACACTAATGTACATAATGCGTACACTTAATCAATATCTAGTCTGGGTCCCCACTGCCTTCGGCACAACTTACCCACTTCTTACTTCCCCTTCCTGAGCGGGTGAGTTCGAAGTTTTGCAAAATCACACTAATGTACATAATGCGTACACTTAATCAATATCCAGTCTGGGTCCCCACTGCCTTCGGCACAACTTACCCACTTCTTACTTCCCCTTCCTGAGCGGGTGAGTTCGAAGTTTTGCAAAATCCCACTAATGTACATAATGCGTACACTTAGTCAATATCCGCACACCAAAATTCACCATTCTAAGATAATTCAAAGCGAATTCAAACGGAAAAACATGTTTTTACACATGTTTATTGGGAACAACTTTAGTATAACCCCACAATGATATTTGGCGATTTTTTTGTTGGCGATTATGGCTAAATCATAAATCTAAAAATCATATATCATATATGATAAATGATAAAATCATAATCTAAATCATAAAACATAAAATCATAAATCCAAAATAAACAACATATTAGGCTGCCATATTATATCGCAAACAGTCCAGAACGACATTGTTATCCTTCAAAACGGCGCCAAAGAAAAATCGCCAAATTCAGCTGTTGGGTTATACTGAAGTTATACCGTTTATTGCCCTCCGACTCCGAGAAGGGGGGGGGGGGGATTTCAAATTTCGTGAAATCCAGTTACAATAAGTGCCAGATGCAAACAAACAATTTACGCACCAAATTTCGTGACCACAGAAGTCTTTAATAGAAAATATTATAAATAAATAAATACAAAACGCACAGCTTTAGTATGGGAACCCTTTGGTGACTTTAAATATTTTAAGCCATTTTTGCGATGAACTGAATTGGCTATCTCAATTGTGCAATTAAAGATCTTGGCGAGAAACGTCCGAGCTACTTCGGTGAATTTTGCCAAAGGGATCCAATACTAAAGCTGCTCCATATCGAATCTGGGTTGAAAACGGAAAAAGGGTAAAATAAATTAGAAATATCAGACCTATATTTATAAATTTGATACCGAATGAAAGGGGCGATTTCGCTGAATCCAGGGGTGCAAACAGTTTTTCGATGCGACAATTAGATTTTTAAAAAATAACTAAAGTATGAAATTTAAGTGGCAACGGAAAAACGGAAAAAGGGGAAAATAAATTAGAAGTATCAGACCTATTGTTACAAATTCAGTACCAAATGAAAGAGGTGATTTTTCTGAATCCTGGGGTATAAACAGTTTTTCGATACGACAATTAGATGTTTTAAAATTAACTAAAGTATGAAACTCAGATGGAAAAACTTCATTTCAATCTTTTCATAATTTGTAGTGCGAATCACGCGAATAAAAAAAAGTCTTTATCTCAAAAATTTATTTTTGCATTTTATTTTTCCATTCAAAGCGTTTCAATGAAAAAATATTTATGGCGCATGCGCAGGCGTTTTTTACCCACAATTTAAACACTAATCAGAATTTTGAAAATTTCTATAGATATAATTTTAAGTTGGGTGAAGACCTAAGTTTCTGCCAAGCACCGTCGATTTCCGTCCAGCCGTTCTCGAGTGATGCCCGGACAAACGTGTTTTAGTCTTTTACCCCCCAGGGGGGAACGGGGGGGAATTTCTGAAAAGTTGATAGATATAATTTTAAGTTGGGTGAAGACCTAAATTCCTGCCAAGCGCCGTTGAATTCCGTCCAGCCGTTCTCAAGTGATGCCCGGACAAAAAAAGCGACATACGGACACGATGACACACACACACACACACACACACAGGCAAAATTTTCTGAAGTCATTTTCGGCTTTCATGGGGTGTAAAACGTGAAGATATCGCAAAATTTTTCGATTCCGACAAATTTACAGACAAAAGTCTGATTTTATTAATATAGATTAACAAGAAATTGGCTAAAGTAGTTTTTCTTATATCGTTGGTATCTCTATAAATTAAATTAAATTAAATTATGCAGTAATATAATATTGTATTCTCTACGCACACTTTTTATTTTCTAAATTAAATATTATCTAAATAAAAAAAAAAAAAAAATCAAGGTGTAATACAATAAAAGGTGACAAGGCAAAATCGCTGTCTGAAAGAATAGTCATGTCGTACGAAAATAATAATAATAATAATACTAATAACAGTATAAACGCGTTCTATTATTGACCAATGCCACAAATTGCATAGAATAGATGCCTGGAACTTTTTTAACTGAGCCCATGCATCAGTCAGGATCTATTTACCAACAAAATAATTAAAAAACCTCCAGAGGTTGAAACGTTCTTCTAGCAGCGAAATTATGAAAATAAAACTAGAGACGTGCTTAGATCTGCTAAGAAAAGCTATGCCTTTGCTTTGTACCCTGCAGAACTGGCTTATTATAGCTCTCATACTGAAACTTCCTCTTGCTAAAACCAGCAGGCGATTTACCACTAAATTCGATTCGTAAACGATTCACACACAAAAAAAAAAAAAAAAAAAAAAAAAAAAAACAATGATCTTAAGCGCTTATTACAATTGTTGTATTTTACGCTTGATTTTAATTGTTCAGACGGCAACTATTTCGAAATTTCTACTCTCTTAACTGTCTAACGAAAACACATAAATAAATAAACAATATATAGGCTGCTATATTAGGTATATTGCAAACAGTCTAGAACGATATCGTTATCGTTCAAAACGATGCCAAAGAAAAATTGCCAAATTCAGCTGTAGAGATACACTAAAGTTATATCAATACTAAGTTAAATCGGAAAAAAAAAAATAATAATTAAAAATTTTAAACTTAACCTTCCTCGCTATTATGAAGTTTTCGGACAGTATTAGTGTTTTATAGCATAAAGTTGTTGCTTGTGCCTGTGGGGACTCATGTCAAAGTTGGGCCCGGGGGGGGGGGGACTCATGTCAAAGTTGTGCCTTGGGGGGGACTCATTGTCAAAGTTGTGCCTTGAGGGGACTCATGTCAATGTTGTGCCTTGGGGGGGGACTCATTGTCAAAGTTGTGCCTTGGGGGAACTCATGTCAAAGTTGTGCCTTGGGGGGACTCATGTCAAAGATGTGCCTTGGGGGACTCATGTCAAAGTTGTACCTTGGGGGGGGGACTCATGTCAAAGTTGTGCCTTGGGGGGACTCATATCAAAGTTGTGCCTGGGGGGACTCATGTCAAAGTTGGGCCTTGGGGGTACTTATGTCAAAGTTGTGCCTTGGGGGGACATGTCAAAGTTGTGCCTTGGGGGGGACTCATGTCAAAGTTGTGCCTTGGGGAGGGGACTCATGTCAAAGTTGTACCTTGGGTGGGGACTCATGTCAAAGTTGTGCCTTGGGGGGACTCATGTCAAAGTTGTACCTTGGGGGGGACTCATGTCAAAGTTGTGCCTTGGGGAGACATGTCAAAGTTGGGTCTGGGGGGGGACTCATGTCAAAATTGTGCCTTGGGTGGGACTCATGTCATAGTTGTGCCTTGGGGGGGACTCATGTCAATGTCATTTTGAAAAGATTTTGATGAAATTCCGGCAAAAGCAGAATTTAGTTTAGGACGGAGGACTATTAGTTTTTTTTTTTCTTCCTAATTATAACATCGCTTTCAAATTATTCAATTATATTTTCGATAAATTTTAGATTTCGAAAAATGTCCAACTATCGAAAAATGATTTCGACAATTGTACAACTATCGAAAACGACAACGCAAAAGTCGCTGTCTGAGACTAATAGGCCCTCAGTCCTAAAAAAAATTATAGCTGTAGGAATTGGAAAAAAAAAAAAAAAAAAACAAGATCGCGTGCTATCTTAAAAAGTAGATGTAAAATTTAAAGTTTAATTTTTTTGGCAACAATTATAAATTAAAATAAATAATTTAATGAAAGTTTAGAAGTTAGAATTTCTATTTATTATTATTATTATTATTATTAATTTTTATAAATAATATCTTGTAATTAATAAGATTGAAATAAATAACGGAATTTAATTTATTTATAAATAAATCAGCGTTTAATTAAAAATCCATTGCGTCATGCAATCGAGAACGTAATTTTCTAATTTCATAGGGAAGAGAGAGAAAAAAAAAAAAAAAAAAAAAAAAAAAAAAACACTGAAATCGCTTTAGATCTCGCTTCTTCGGGTACCCGTTGCCTAAGGCAGCTCTTTTTTCTGCCCGTACTGCATCGGGTCCAGTTTTCCACTGTCTACAGAAAGGTTTTTCCCGGGCACTTCAATCTGGGTATTTATCGACGACTTGTGGATTTTCTGTTATTTAAGAACTACGATTTTAAAGATGACTGTATCTCAGCATCTATTATATATTTTAGTTTTTGAACCATGTGTTTCATAGCCCCCGTTATTTACACTATATTACGATTTGATTCCGACCAGTGCAATAGAACAAAATAAAAAATTAGATTTTCTTTTAAATGAAAGTAAATACATGATAAATTCACACTGAATAATTTTACAGATAACTAATTTACATCTTTATTATTTTACTTCTATTTGTTTTATTACTTACTATCAGGCTTTGCCCGCTTCGCTGCTCACTATAATTAAATGAATAAAAAAAAATAATCAATATTTTTTATACCGTTCTACAAATTTAAACTAAAAAGAAAGTACATTGGAATTGCTTAAAAACTTCGCTGCGGGCCCTCGCTAACTTCGGCAGAGACTTCTTCGTCGCAACATCTTGGTACTGGATAATTTAATTTAATTTAATTTAATTTATAGAAATGTCAATAATGCACGAAAATTTTTTTGATAATAAACAGAACAGAAAACGCATAATATTTCACATGGAGATATTTTGCATAATTAGACCAATTTAAAATAAAGAGATATAATACTTTGTCGTATATTTTTTGACATCTTACACAGACGTATATCTAAAGAACAAACTTTCATTAAATTATTTATTTTAATTTATAATTGTTGCCAAGAAAATTAAACTTTAAATTTTACATCTACTTTTTAAGATAGCACGCGATCGTGTTTTATATAAAAATCAAATCATTAAACTCATATTTTTATTTATTTTTATTTCATATTATTGCACGCGCACTATTTATTTCCTAATTCAAAATTATTAAAAAAAAAGTTTTCGATATCTCTTGTAACGATACTGATTATTATTAATTTTCTTTTCTTTTTCTTTCAAAAAAAAAAAAAAAAAAGGTTTTGATGAAATTCTGCCTAAAGCAGAATTTAATTTAGGACGGAGGGCTATTAGTTTTTTTTTTCTTCCCAATTATAACATCGCTTTCAAATTATTCAGTTATATTTTCGATAAATTTTAGATTTCGACAAATGTCCAACTATCGAAAACGAAAACGCAAAAATCCCTGTCTGAGACTAATAGGCCCTCAGTCCTAAAAAATTATATATATATATATATAAAGAAAAAAGAAAATAAAACATTGTCCACAGAGTAGCGTTTTGCATAGAAAAACGGAATATTTAACAAATGAAAGGATCTACATGAGACTGAATACTAATCTGTTCAGTTCATCTTGTTTTGTAAAGTGCCATCAAATGGAAATTTTTAAACTAATTTGCTTTCTCTTATTTGATTACTAAAGCGCATCTCTTGATTCATCCACATTCTAAATTTGGTGGCAATTTGTTGCCGGTTTACTTGTAGAATACTGTTTACGTTAAAAATTTAATTAGAATAACCTGTATGTCAGGGCGCGAAATTTCCGCTCGCCAGCTCTCCATTAACGAGTGGAATTTTTGCTGTGGCGAGTAAAAATTTGGTCTAGTTATAGATAGAATTCTTACATATGGTGACAGAAAACATTCTTTTTATAGATTTAAATATAGCAAAATCTTGCCATCTTATAACTTCATATTTAACCTCTCCTTTTTCTCTTCTCGGAGTGCGGAGTCTGTGTGTCATGCGTCCGCTGTCCGACGATCGCCTCAGCTTGAGAAAGGAAAAATGCTTAGTGCATGCATATAAAAGTTTTAATCTCTTCGGCAGTTTCGTTTCTCGCACTGTGATTTCTCCAAGCAAAGTGAGAATAGACGAGCAGAGAGCCTCTCTGCCCGTCGCCCACAATACAAGAGAAGAGAAATGCGAAAATTTGCCTATGCGATATTGGCTTATGAAAATGAGTCCGAGCTCTTTTAAAGATACTGACTGTGTTTATTTTGTTAAATAATGATCAAAAAACAGTTCACATTTTCCAGCTTTTTACTGAAACACCAAGGATCTGCGCTTGTAATGATTTGTAAGCAACGATTTTATCGAAAAAGTTATTCCGAAATGGCTATTTCAAATGACAATAATGAACAAGTTATACACATCGACATTCCGTCTAATTACAAAAGTAAAATGGATGGCAAAGACATTTCTGATGTAAAAAGTTAATTAAATAATAGTTAATAAGGAAGCTTAATCTTTCGTAATAAAAAGATTTATCAGGATATTGTTTGACAAAGAGGTTTTTTTTTTTAATGACTCTGCGTTTATGTTATTAGGTATTGTAATCTTTTTGAAATCTCAAATACAATACATTATAATGATTTTCAATTATAGATGACTACGAGACATGATGATATACGACATACTTTTAGTATATATAATTTTCAGCATGTTTGTAAAAACATTTCAAATAGTTAGGAAAAATAAAAAACCCAAAATGTATGAGAGAGAGAGAGAGAGAGAGAGAGAGAGAGAGAGGAGATATGACGACCCTATTTTGTGGCGAGTAAAACTTTTTTTCGGCGAGTGTAATCTGAGTTGAAATTTTGGGCCCTGCTGTATGTTATTACTGGTTGCTGAGATGTTTTATTTATTTGTTTGTTTTTTCACTTCGTTTTTTAGAAATTGGAAAACGTTCTTAAAAGTGGGTAGCAAAACCCAAGTATATCATTTCTTTGTTTATTATCGCCCTTTTGGCGATTAAAGTTGAAAATAAAACTACTGTTATTACTATTTCCAATAACTTTTTTTTAATGTTTATTTATAACATAATAAATATCTGGTGTACAGATATTTTCCAAATTTTGGTGAAAATTGGAAAACCGGAAGTGGGACCATAAGTCCGTATCTCAAAAACAGCTTTAACGATTTTCTTCAAAGTTGCTAAAAAAACACTCTATTATATGTCCTTTCGAATGATATAGTTGGTTAGTTCAGGAAAATTAATAGGCATTCTGTATAAATAGCTCAATTTCAGGTCTCGCAGGTGTGTTTCTTTGAAAACGGCCGTACGGATTTTTTTTCAAACTCGACATATAACTCCCTTTTAAATATCTTTTTGCCTGTAATTATTGTTTTCCTGTCAATAATTCAGTATGCCAAGTTTTGGTAAATCAAAAATTGCTCTAACGATTTTCTTGAAAATTATTTCATAAATTCATTTTAAATTATCTCTAAAAAAAGAGTTAAATTGAAAGCGTGTCATTTGTTAATTATATTAAAAACACTTTAATTTTACTTGTGTTTAAAGTGTTTTTAATATAAATCCATTTTAGATATCATTTCTTATGTATTACGTGGTTATTACAGGAAAATCAACAGTCATCCTATGCTTAAGTAGTGAAGTTTTATAGATATCAGAAATTGGTATTTCAAAAAATAAATCTACCAATTCTTTTTCTTATTTTTTAACTTGCTATGTAAAATTTGTTTTATATGTCTTTACCGTGTATCAAGTTTCTCTTACCGGAAAAATTTTAGCTTTCTACTTTCTTAGGTCAATTTTATGTCTTCTGATCACATAATCTCCAAAACATGCATTAATACGTGTAATAGTATAGTGGGTAATGGAAGTCGTGTGGTTGTTAGGTTGTTACACACCACACTTTTTTTTTTTTTTACTTTCTTTCACACTTATATAGTAGGAAAAGTATTGTACTTGGAACAAATTTAGAAATTGAGGTTTTGCTATATTCACACATTTCGTGATCCCTTTAATGCGAGAATCAGGTTTTTAATGATTGGGCAGTGTGTGTATGTGTGTTTGTGTGCGCGTGTTTTTGAGTCTGTCACCAGCATAACTCAAAAAACAAACATTAGCAGGAAATCCAAACTCATAGTAAGAATACTAAATCTACATTAAATGTTAAATCTGCATCAAATGTAGCTTGAAATTTATTACGATTGAACAAATAATTCGTCTACAAAAGCTACAAATGTTCTTAAATACTTTACGTATATGAACGAAATTTTTTATCTGCTCTGTTAAACACCTTTTAATTGAAAAAAAAAAGAAAGGAAGAAAGGAAAAGAACATATAGTTTTTATATGTACAAAAACATGTTTCACATAGAATATGAGATAAAATGCATATATTATTCAATTACAGGACCACCCTAAAAAACTCGGATATATTTATTACTATGATTGGAGATGTCCCTAAATGCATTTAAAATGGTGTTATGATTTTTTTTTATGCTAAATTTAACTACACTATTTTGGTGCGTATATAATTTATAGACAATATACACAGTTACTTAAAAGTTGTCGAATAACTTTCAATAAATGATGTGAGTGAAAATTATTTGAATGATTTAAAAAAATGTATATTTTTTAATTTAATAACAGTATGATTTTTTTTTAAATGTATGTAGCTACAACAATTAATCATAAGAGGATTGAAGGGGAAAAGTAGTCCTCCTAACACAGAAATGAATTTCAAATAAAACGGCTTCGAAAAGCATTTCCAGTTGTTGATTAAAATATTTTGGAAATGTTCGAATGCAGTACCTCCTCCTACCTTACACTTTGAACTGCAATAAAATGTTTATAATAATGCAGGGTAATAGGAAGTAGTTTAAGTGCCACACCGGATTATTTAAATTGTTGAATTGTCTTCTCGAAGTATCTAGGCCTGAACAGGATACCCTCCGTATGAATTTTCTTAAGGGGTTCTAACATAGCCCGTATTTAAGCCAATTTCGGAGAAAACCACGGAAAACACAGAGCGACAAGGTCGGCGAACGCGACCTAGGTTCAAATCCGCCCCCTCCAGTCTACCAGTTTAGCAAGCTGAACTTTTCCTTCTATAAACTATGGATGTATACATCATTAATACAAAGCAGATGTTTATTAAAAAATTATTTACTTGTATGCTGATTTATATATCTTAAAATATTTAAACTTTTCTAAAGATGACGACTTATATACATGAATATCTAATATTAAAAAATAAACTTCTATATTTTGATACTTTATTATTCATTATTTATTTTTATTTATTAATTCATTTTTGTGAGTAATAAAATCTTCTAAGGGAATTCTAGTTGAAAAAACTTTAAGCAGCCTTGGCAAATCAAAAAAAAAAAAAAAAAAAAAGAATATCACGTCATAAGAATTGCGTCATACCATAAAAAAACAACAACTTAACAAAGAGTTTAGTATTTATTTTTATTTTTATTTATTTATTTTATTTTTTTATTTTTTTATGTATTTTCTTTCGAGAGTTCAGAAGAGTAGAAATTTCGAAATAGTTGCCGTCTGAACAATTAAAATCAAGCGTAAAATACAACAATCGTAATAAGAGCTTAAAATCATTGTTTGGTCACAAATATATTGGTATTTCATGACAAAAGAATCAATGAGAATAAACTGTGTCTCTTATCCCAATCATAGAAATCATTATTTACCAGAAGAAACTAGTTTGTTGGGGCCACCACAAGACTTTCTTCTATATTTTCCTATACAAATTCAATTTTGAAAGATACTCATACTGAAAATATGCATCCCCCAGACATACTCCCCCAGAGGGAAGGGGGACAATGCTCCTACATGCATATACAATATTTTTTTTTTTTTCTAGTTTACTACTACTATTATCAATACTTCATATTAATTTCACAATCATTCGTTAAAAATAATTCTCGTTATGAAAATTTATACGAAATTTTGTCTATACTGCTATATTAAAAGTTATGAAGAAAATGGGATGACAGCGCCCCCTGTTGAAAGATTGATCCCAAATGTAACCAGCACCAGATTAGGTGAAGGTCCAACTATACGCCAAGTTAGGTTAAATTTCGTTCGTTGATTCGTGAGATACAGCGTCCACAACATTTATTATACATACACACTAACACATACAGAGAGACAGACAGACTGACAGACAAACAGACATTTTCTAAAACTGATCAATACATAAAAAAAATGGAGGACGAAAATTTTCACGAAACCAATACTTTCTTCTTCTTATATATATAGAAGAAAGTAAAAAATATGTACACTACTAACTCAAAAGTTTAGAAAGATTTACAAACGAACTTTTTATTTTTCTTAATTTATAAATTGGCCACTTGATCAAATATCTTTAATTTTTGGAGATATAATTAACAGAATCGTACTTATATTTATTAGTGAAGATTGGGTTTCCAGAATAATTAGGATGCCTATGACAAATTAAATAAAAAATATGTTTGTGATCAATTTATCATTAGTAGAATTTAAATGATCTGTAACTGTAGAAAATTGTTAATACAGACACTGTACAATTTTTCCATGCATTTGTGTCGATATAGCTTGTCAGATACAATAGTTATAAGAATTTATTTAAGAATTTTGAAAATCTAACAGATGCTTACTTTCTCTAACCCACATATACATGAGAGAAAGTATCGTTTTTGGGTTAAATTTTCAAAATTGAGTTTTCGTTATATTTACACTTTTGAGATTCCTTGAATCCGAAAATCAGGTTTTGGGAGTTAGTCTGTGAGTCTCTCTGTTATCAGCATATCTCAAGAACAAAAAGTAGCAAGTAAATTCAAACTAGTTATGCTAAATCTGTATGATATAGGGATGCTACATTGAACTTTTCTTTGAGATCTCACGCAAATGTCACGACACGAGCTCTACACGATCTCGGGAACAGGAACATCAAAGAGAACTCATATGAAACACGTCTATAGATTGAATTAAATTTTTGTTATACACAACATATGTAGGTTGCACTAAAAAAAAAAGTGAAATGAACATGCATATATGTTTTATATGCATAAAAACATATTTCGTGTAGAATATACACTGAAGTGACAAAAGTCATGGGATAGCAATATGCAAATATACAGATGGCAGTAGCATCGCGTAGAACAGGTATAAATGCGCAGTGCTTTCGCAGGGCTTTCATTTGTGTTCAAGTTATTCATGTGAAGAGGTTTTGACGTGATTATGACCGCACGACGGGAATTAACAGACTTTGAACGCGGAATGTTAGTTGGAGCTAGACGCATGGGTCATGCCATTTCGGATATCGTTAGGGAATTCAACATTCCCAGGTCCACTGTGTCAAGAGTGTGCCGAGAGTATCGAATTTCAGGCATAACATCCCACCATGGACAGCGCAGTGGTCGACCGCCTGCACTTAACGACCGAGACCGGCGACGTCTGCGAAGAGTTGTAAATGCTAACAGACAAACAACACTGCGTCAAATAACCGCAGAAATCAATGTGGGACGTACGAGGGACGTGTCCGGTAGGACTGTGCGGCGAAATTTGTCTTCCTTGGGCTATGCCAGCAGATGACCGACTCGAGTGCCTTTACTCACAGCACGACATCGCTTTCAGCGACTCTCGTGGGCACGTGAGCATATCGGTTGGTCCCTAGATGAATGGAAAACCGTGGCCTGGTCCGATGAGTCACGATTTCAGTTGGTAAGAGCTGATGGTAGGGTTCGAGTGTGGCGCAGACCCGACGAAGCCATGGACCCAAATTGTCAACAAGGCACTGTTCAAGCTGGTGGTGGCAGCATAATGGTGTGGGCTGTTTTTACATGGCATGGACTTGGTCCTCTGGTGCGACTGAACCGAACATTGACTGGAAATGGTTATGTTCAGCTACTTGGAGATCACTTGCAGCCATTCATGGACTTCATGTACCCAAACAACGATGGGATTTTTATGGATGACAATGCACCATGTCACCGGGCCACAACTGTTCGCGATTGGTTTGAAGAACATTCTGGACAATTCCAGCGAATGATCTGGCCACCTAGATCGCCCGACATGAATCCCATCGAGCATTTATGGGACATCATCGAGAGGTGTGTTCGTGCCCAAAATCCTGCACCATCAACACTTTCACAATTATGGACGTCTATAGAGACAGCATGGCTCAATATTCCTGCAGAAGACTTCCAACGACTTGTTGAGTCCATGCCACGTCGAGTTGCTGCACTTCGCCGGGCGAAAGGAGGACCGACACGATATTAAGAGGTATCCCATGACTTTTGTCACTTCAGTGTAGTATGAAAATCTTTCAGGGCTTTTCTTAAAGGGCTACAGAAAGAAACAGATACATCATCATCATCATCATCACGTACTTTGGAAGTACCTACGGCTGTCGAGACAGCCGCTTACCTTCACCAGAGGAAGACAAAATACAGAAGGAGGGCTTGCGTCATCAAGAGGATCGGAACAAGATCTGAGTGGGTTCCCAAGGAACCCTGGCGTGATGAGTTGATGCATTCATAGCAGCATGACAGAAGAGAGAGGCAGAGCAGAGCCGATCTGAAAGCTGTGAGACATATGGCAACAGAGCAAGGAGCACTAAACCTACAATTTTTTTTTTTTTTTTTTTTCAGGTTCATTTCAGGTTCGACTGTGCGTTATTAGCATACGATTATATTTAAGTACACAAAGTGGTGTGTGCATAATTTATAGAAGAAATACAGGGTTGCCAATAATTAAGCGAACACATTATTTTCCATTGAATATAATCGGTGGAAGTGTTTTATTAGATTTTACTATGTCCAAGCAAACTGCTCAGTAATGAACACCCTAATGAAAACTAATTCCTTATACCCGTACGGTAAACAGAGTATTTTTTAAGTTAAATTTTCAACGCTGGTGTTTTGTTCGCTTATATATTATTTCTAATGTGCTATATATTATTTCTTATATGCGCTTATACATTATTTCTAATGAATATAAATATTATTTCTAACAGGCATTTTCCCTTTACCTGAAAGTGGCATCAAATTCCGTTTAAAACTCTACATATTATAAATATAAAAACCTGTTCAATTTTTTACAAGTTCTTAACTAAATATTATAACTCTTTCTTTCACGTATTATTATTACACAAATGCATCGAGAAATCGTTCAAGGTGTATACATTAATATTTATTTTCTACAATTACAAATCATCTCACTTATTTAATGATACAGGGGGACCGAAAATACTGTATATTTTTATCAATTTGCTGACGCCCCCCCCCCCCCAATTATTGTGGTAACCCAAACTTCACTGAAAAGGTGAGGACGATCCTATTCTTTACATCTCCAAATATTAAGGATATTTCATGAAGTAAGAAATTTATGTTGATAATAATAATAATAAATGAGACATTTGTTTGTAAATCTAACTAAAGTTTTAAGCAGGAGTGTATATTAAAAACTCTTTTAGTTAGTTCTGTAAAAATAATTATAATCTAGCACCTTTGAAATCTGAAACCTTTGAAATCTACTTACCTCCAACAAAGTTGAAAAGCGTTTATGACTTTGGTTTGTCTGCCCGTCTGTCCTCCCGTGATCTAATTCCCGTAAAAATACATGTAATTCCTTGAAACTGATATATATTATTCCAGTTCACTAATGGGTATTCTCTATTGAAAATGGAGTAAATATCACTACTGCTGGTTCGTGTACAAGGACACACTAAAGGATTCCAGAGCAATACATTCTATAAGAATTATTTCTATAAACCATATTTTAATACTTTACTATACACAAATCAACATGAAATTGAAATTTATTTTTCATATGTGCACAAAAATACGTTCTATCGAGTGTGGTATTTTTAGTGTTAAAATTTATAGGACTACACTAAAATATTCAAATATATTAGGGGTTAAAATCTCAAATTGCTAGAATTGCATTACCATTTCTGTTAAGCATTTTCAACACTGTCAAACAATGCTTAAGAGTGATATCCGTTTTGTGAGAACGTTGACACAGTACATGGAATGATGCAAAGAGTACGCGCAGTTGGAACGGGCTAATAATCTATGCTAACCGCATAATTTTTCGTCTTCATTTTTTTTTTCTTTCCATACTTGTTTTACGTAATAACTATTAATAAATTTCACTGAACATTTTTTAGGAAAATCCTTTCATAAAGATTTAATAAATATTTAACATATATTTGTAGCTGAATTAGCGAAAAATATTTATTTTCCTTCATATCACACAGTTGCTACCAGCTGGAGAACTCCTCTCTAAGATGGTAGACGAGAGGTGCCAGGTTCGAAACCAAGTCACGCTTATCGACCTAGTTGTACCGAGTTTTGTACAGTATTCTCCAAAATCCGCTGAATGCGAACTAGGATACCTTAGAAAGACCCCCCCCCGTACCCTATAGAGGGCACTCTACCCAGGCTTAAGTCTCTAGAGGAGGCAATTGGTTTTAATCCAGACACCATGACCTCAGCTCACACTTAGCCTATAGTATCAGTAACCAACCAATTGGATAGTAGCCTGTACAAATATGATTTGCAAGTATAAATATTCAAAATAACTTGCATATGAAAAAAGATGATCAAATTTCAGAAATTTTTTTATTAAACTTATATTTTCATGTATATCAGCCATTCTTATTTCATAAGTGGTACAAAAACAATTAAACCTTTACACAAATAAGAGAAGTGCTTTAAGAAAATGTTTTTTCATTTCAAACAAATTGAATGAACTAATTTTTTGTATGGTATTTGCCTTTCCGATGTATTTTAGCGTTGATAAAATTAAACTACAAGAAAATATCTTAAATAACGAAAAAGCTGCACTTATTTTATTAATATAACGAACATTTTTTTTTTTTTCTTCTTTAATTATTTACTTACACAAAGATTTTTTTTTAAATATTGTTATTATTATTATCATTATAAATGTCAGTAGCGCTTATTTTAAAATTTCCATTGTTAGTTAATTCTTGGTTATTTCCCTAAAAAAAAATTTCACATTTACTTTATACAATAAAAGCAATTTGAAACATTACTTAAACATATTTAAACATTAAAAAATAACATTCATATCTAAAATAATGATTTGTAAAAATAGGAATAATTTTCTTTTTAGTTTATTGCATTTAAAGCTGAAAATATCCTTTAAAATAATGTTCATATGATCTAGTAAAGAACATTTATTAAGACAAATTTATTTAATTAAACATTAATTCATTTCTCACTAATCGGAAAATAAACATATAAATAATAATTATAATGATAATTATATTCAGACATATTCAAATACTTAAATAAACATAAAGACACATTAGGATATCTATTCACCAGATATTAACATATAATATCTACGTCTCAAATAATTATTTCTTTTTAAAATAAAACTCTTTCTTACCAGTTCCAATTTTCATAAAAGCAGCAGCTGACAAATAACTAATACATTAAAAAAAAAAAAAAAAAAAAAAAAAAAAAAATAGCATTACTTGAATGTTCAAAACTTTTCAGGCTACATTTGAGCAATTTTCTTGTCGCTATACTTGGATACACTACTGGAATTGTTGCTACTTCTTTTATTTACTTAGTTTGACATTAATCTGAAAAATTCGAAATTTAGATTTCAACAAGAGCTAACTAATTTTGCGACCTCTAAATCTTCATATCACTCAATAGAGGCATTGGATTTTTAATAATTTTCTTCTTCACACTGAATTAAATATATTTATAACTATATCTTCTTTTATTTAAGATCCAACATATATAAAGAAAGTCCCTCAAAAAGACCTTTTTTGGTCCTTTCCGAGTAATTCATGAATATTTCTCGCCTTCATTTTCAAATTTAACTAAGTCCAATGAACAAGATTCTGAACTCTTAGAAATGACTGCAACTTGCGCCCTTCGTTTGAGCTGACCGAACATTTTTCTTGTGTTCTCACCTGTTTCTTCAATTTACCATATATCTCGACATCCGGAGACAATGCCCCACTTAGCACTGAGTCAGACAGTAGATTGGATTACGGAAAACCAACTAGAAAGGCATAGCAAATGAAATATTTCCATATAATTATCAGGAAAATGTAACATATGTTTTAAGATATATTTAACAGTATATTATTTCAAATTACACCTAAAAGCTTTTTATTAATATTCAGTAACACAATATAGTGTTCAACTTTGGTTACCATTTTTTTTCAGCAACTTACTCCTATTGTTTTCAGTTCTTACAAAAGAAAAAGGTGACGTAGTAGTTTTAAAAAAAAGGAGAAATGAGGAAGAATACCTAGCCAATTTATGAAGATAAAACAAATGTTATGTTAATGAAAGTCTTCACAAGAATGACCCAGAATAATCAAATAACATATTTAAAGACGTTTGGAAAAAGAAGAAAAATCATATATTGTAAATTAGTTATCCTGCATTTCCTTGTATTATTTAACGTTGCATTGGAATGATGAAATGATAATATGAAAGATTGTTAGTAAACACATGAAACAAAACAAGTTTTATGAATATAAATGAAAAATAATATTCAATATTTATGAATTATGTTGTTTTTTCAATTCACTTAACGAGTATAGAAATGACGAATTTACACATCCAATGTATACATGCGTAAATGTAATTAAATAAATAAAAATATGCATAAATAATATACATAGATATATAACAGACATATATGTATATATATATATACATGTATGTATAACATAATATACATACATAAAAACAAAACAAGTTTTATGAACATAAATAAAGAATAATATTCAATATTTATTAATTATTAATTATGTTGTTTTTTCAATTCACTTAATGAGTATAGAAATGACGAATTTACACATCTAATGTATACATGCGTAAATGTAAATAAATAAATAAAAATATGCATAAATAATATACATACATGTACAACATAATATACATACATAACAAACATACATACATGTATACATGTATGTATAACATAATATACATACATGGAAACGAAACAAGTTTTATGAACATAAATAAAGAATAATATTTAATATTTATTATGTTGTTTTTTCAAGTCACTTAACGAGTATAGAAGTGACGAATTTACACATCCAATGCATGCATGCGTAAATAATTAAATAAATAAAAATATGCGTAAATTATATACATACCTGTATAAAATAAAAATTGCAGTGGTGTAACAACCACACGACTTTTATTATCCACAACTACATATATAATATGCTTTTCTTGAATATAGTGTAATCAGAAGACAAACAATAAAATTGTCTTATCAAATAAGACATCTAACAATTTTCCTGAAAGAGCAAACTAACACAAAGAAGTAGAAAAGAGGATTTATAGAGGATTTAAAACTCACCTGCTAATAAGGAAGCTTGCCAATTTTACTGCAGTAACCAAGTAATACATACGAAAGGACAGAAATTGGAATTTATGTAGCAAATTTGAAGAAAATCGTTGGAGCCGTTTTTGAGATACTGACTTTTTGGTTCCACTTTACCAAAACTTGGCAAACTCGTCTGTTTACTCGAACCAAGAATTACATACGAAAAGACCTCTAAAAGGGAGTTGATATTGTGATTAAAAAAAAAAAAAAAAAATCGTTGAGCCATTTTCAAAGAAACTTACTTGCAAGAACAAAAATTGACCAACTAGTACAAGACGCCAATCAATTTTCCTGAACTAACAACTATTAATTACGAAAGAACATCGAAATAGGTTAACAATATAGCAACTTTGAAGAAAATAGTTAGTCCATTTTTAAAATACGGACTTACGGACACTTTTCAGGTTTTACTACTACAGATTTTCCAGTTTTGTGTTAACGTGTTATAAAAAAAATATTAGTTATTTCAAAGTTTTCTGTTCTTTTCTGTAATATTTTACAGAAACGACCAATGTCTTCAAATGAGCGCAGGCTGTAATTTAAAACAAATACAAAAATTACTTTGAATTTCAGATTTTTTAATCTCACTAGTCTATATTGCATTTTCGATATTCGTCAAAATATATTTAACAGAATTAATTTTTGTATTAACAGATCAATGCAGTTGAATGCACAGAAATACTGAAGATGAAATAAAAAATTATGAGCAATTATCATAAATTGCCAAAACAAACAACAAATATTTCGAATCTATATAATTACGCACAACCCTTCATCAGGCGAAAAGAACTAACGGCACAAGACAGTATGAAAGTGTGTTGCTGTTTTCATAATCCACTTGTACCGTCTGCAATTATTTAGACCCGAAATAATTGTTGTGTGTTTTTAACTTTATGGTGTTTAACCATGTTATTTAATATTTCCCTATTAATTAGTTAAAAAAAATGACTGTATGACAATAATTTTAGGAATCTTCTTTGAAGAAGATTAATTGAAGAAGTTCTTTTACCCTTACCTATAGCAAACTTTATCCTTTAGTTCAAGCATGGAAGACTTTAGAGGCTTGACCATAAAAAAGGGCCGTCCCACTGATTGAATCTCGGCCATTTTCAGGTTTTCTTTGGCCATTTGATTGCAGCAAAAGGCCAACGTGAACAAAAATATATATCTGAATATTTCAGTTTCTTTTCAGCAGTGCTTGAAATATTAAGGATTATAGTTTTTGTATCAAAAAGTACGTGCTTTCTCTCTTACCTGTAAACATTTTTGTAAATATTATCTTTGAATTATGTAAACTGAGTACTGCATAATTAAAGTTTATGCAGTACTCTATTTAGCTACAACTAATATAGTTTGTATTAAATGTGTTATCAAGATCAAACACAAAATAACTATTGAAAGAGCCTTGGCTGAAGTAGCCAACTCTCTCTGAATAATAGTTTAGTAAATTTTGTATTCATGTTTTGTCAAACTATTGACAATATATATATATATATATATATATATATATATATGTATATAGGAATATATAAATGTAGGAATATATTAACAAATGAATGAAATTAAACCCCCAAAAACACTGAGATCTTCATCAGGGAGGCCCCTAAGTGTAGGGGTGAACGAGAAGTTTCTGAAACCAATGGGAACGAGTTTTCGTTTCCATTCTGTTTCCAATTGGAACGAGTTTTTCGAGTGCTTTCGCAAATTTATTTTTATATTTTTTCGAATATTTTATTTTTTATAAATATTACTTTCTTCACATACATTGATGATTTAATTGTTTTTAACTGTAAATGTTTCGAAAATATTTCTGGAAAAATATATCCTAAAGAATTAATTTTAAACCGCACAGATACTGATAAAATTTCTTTCCTAGATTTAAATATAAAGAGAAATGAAGAAAAATGGCTCATTGGATTATACGATAAAAGGAAAAGGATTTTAATTTTAAAGTAAATAGTCTTACTAATTGGTTTTCAAATATCAGTAGAAAAGTTTTTTAAAATATCATGTTCACACAGCTTAACAGAACTCGTACTATTTGCAATAATGAAAATGATATAAAATATGCTCTTGAAGGCCTAAAAAGTACCTTGCAAATTAACTGTTACCCATCCCAATTTTTAACTGTGTGTTTCCAGAGTTTTCCTATCTCGGTTTGTTCTACTTCCTCATTCAATGGCGATATTTAAGTACCGACGAGTAGCCCCGTCGGCCGAAGTTGGTTTGTTTATCTGATGAAGGGTTTTATTTTATTTTCTTGTTTACCTTCAGTAATTCTTTATTGTATTATATATAATTTAAATGAATTGATGTAACTTTGTAACTTTTGCAATTTGATAATTTTATAACTTTTTTAGTATTTTCATACATTATATATATGTTTGACTTCTCTTCAGTTATTGGTGGTTTTCTGTTTGGTGAAAAGTTGGGGGCTAAGGAGAGTTATTAGCTAATTGCTACTATACTTTCAGAAACTTCTCGTTCACCCCTACACTGAGGGGCCTTCCTGATGAAGATCTCAGTGTTTTTTGGGGTTTAATTTCATTCATTTGTTTATATATTCCTACATTTAAGTTTTGCATTTCCTTTCGCTGCAATTTTGCGCATTGGTTTGTAATTCTCCTTTTGGTTTTTCTAATCTTTAAATATATATATATTTAAATTCATTTCAATAGTTTTCTATATATATATATACAGAGTCTGCCAAATGTCCCCCTCCCCTCCTATCTCGGATATGAGTCGGAATTTTGAAAAATGGCGAAACAAGTGTTCAATGAATTCGAGAGAAACATCTTTCGGTAAAAAAGGTTTAGCTTTCGGTTAGCTCATTTTTACTAAGGAGGACAACTTTAAAATTTCAAATGCGAAGGTATGTCTTGTGTATCGCAAGACACACCTACACTTTTGAAATTTTGCCCTACCGAGCAGTCCGCCTATCCCCCCTCCCCCCCCCCCCCAGACCCAACATTTTTTCACTAAGAGAGGTTTTCCCCTTGAATTCATTGATCACGCATTTCGTCATTTTTCAAATTTCGATGATGTTTTCAGGGATGTATCACAAGATATACCTTCCTATTTGAAATTTTAAAGTTGCCCTCCCTATCAGCCCGCCTTAACCGTCCCCATCGGACCCAAAATGTTTTCACCAAAAGTGGTCCTTCTCAAATTCATTGGACACGTGTTTCGCCATTTTTCAAAATTATGACGCATTTTCAAGATAGAAGAGGCAGTGTGAGACTTTTGGTGGACCCTGTATATATAAAGTCAAACAACAGATCATAAAGATCAAATCAAACAATACCAAACAATATAGGCAAACCACTTAATACCTACGACATACGAATCAATAGGAATAGCTATCCCTTGGGCTTTTAATTCCATCAACACTCAAAGAAGTTTTAAAGTCACAGGAATATTTCCTTTTGATTCCGGAATATTTCCAGAACAGAACTCATCATCTGAAGTCACAAATCGCCCTCTATCCATTGAATCCTCACGTGTGAGTCTTGGTGCAGAGAATGATGAATCAAAAACGAAAAAAAAAAAAAAAAAGAAGAAAAAAAAGAAAATTCTATGTTTCCAAAAACTGGACCCCAAGTAAAATAGAAAACTGGAAAACCTAGAAATTTTACTAAGCTAGTAAAAGAACTAATTAAAAAAAAAAAAAAAAAAAAAAACACGAACTTTAGATACTGAAGAAAGAAAGAGAAAAGACCAAAAGTTTTTAATAAATAGTTCGCACCGGCAAGAAAAGTCACACAAGTCAAAATACTGAAATTTTGAGTTTATGTCATTTAAAAATGTGTATGAAGTACCCCAAAATACACGAAAAATGTCATATCTGTGTCTCTCGCAATTTATCCACATAACAGGCAGTTTTGTCAGTTTAAGTTAGTCAGTTTAGTAATATTTTATCATAATTTTTAAGTTGATTTTTCTCAAATACACCATGTCTTTCTCCCCACCGCAGAGAATTAAAATTGTGATGTCATGTCTCCGGATCACCCCTAGTGTTGAGTATCAAACCGTCGCCAATTACCACTGGTGCGAGTTGTTATCAAAAGTTTCTCGTCAAAAATAAATCCACTGTTTAATGTACAGTCGGTAACAAAAGTGTCCGAATACTAGCGAAAATTCCTATGTAAAAAAAGTACACTTCCTAGGGTTTTGTTCAACAAATCCTTATCGAATTATGTTCTTAGACCGACTAAGAACAGGATTCGACAAGGATTTATTTAACAAATCCGTCTGAAGGGTACTTTTTTAACATAGGAATTATTGCAAGTGTTCGGACACTTTTGTTACCGACTGTAAGTTCTGAAAGGTAATGAATCAATATTCCTTTCCTCATACTGTAGTGAAGATGAATTCAATCTATCAGAAAGAAAAGAGAAAGGGAGATTTGTATTTGTAATAGCCAAATTTCGAAATAAAATATCATTTCGTCACTTTGTTGGGAGAGCCACTGAAAACATTGATGATGATTTAGTTACATTTCTGTTAAGGATTATTTGAAATTATGTTTTTCAAATATCCAGAGAAGGAAGATACTGTCTGTATGGCCAGGGCCAGATTATGGCACGGGCACATGGGGCACTGGCCCAGGGCCTTCAAATTTAGGGGGCCTCATTTCCAAAAATTGAAAAGTGATAGTACGAATTTTTTTATTATATGTCTATTAAAAACAAAAATTGATTAAATTTTTCTTTCTATATTTTATTAGAGAGCTTAAACAATATTAAATTTTGTGACTAATTTTCTAAACATTGGCTGATCAATGTGCTTCAGTTTTTCATTTGTCTTGAACATAAATAACTAATGATTTTGTTATAGATTGCTAAAAAGATGAGGAAATAGAAGGTATAATTGAATGAAAAATTTTAAAAATGCACTATTTTTATTTATTTATTTTTGTTTTTGAGAATGGGTCCTTTTGGCAAGCTCTTCAGAGCAGGGTAAGGGGGCCTCTAAATAGCATCAGTGCTCCGGGTCTTCAAAAAGCATAGTCGGGCCCTGTGTATGGCAGATATTGCAACAAAGTTACCAAATCCCCAAGCAATGATAGAAACTGCAAATGTTGCATTAAAAATAAGCATTGACTTTGATTTTATAGATTATAGCTGCCCTTAATCCCCTTTTGTAATTTAGAATCATTTTTCTGTGTAATTATAAGTATACCTCTATCTAGTTATAAATATACCTAAATTTCATTAAGGGTTCTTCATTAAATGTATCACCTGAAAATATTTTTTAGGACTTAGCCCAAAATTAATTCCTTATTTCACTTATATTGAGCAAGAAAAATTACTGCTGCATTCAGATGACAGAGATTCCAACTACCCAAATGACATATTAATAACCAGTCTAATCCTAATAGTTAATTGTTTATATTACAGTTGTAAAATTTGGATCAAACACTCCCAGTTTCCCATATCAAGAAAATTCTACGTTTCATTTTTAATGCAAATTTCTGCGACAAAGAGGCTGAAGCGCAGTGTTGCTAGATGGTCGACAGTCAGTTTTCCCAAACAGGCTTTCAAATTCCCCCAAATCAGGGGGATTTTTTCCAAAAAAAATCCCCAACTCAATTTCTACTGAAAAAGTAGATTTTTTTCAAAAAAATTTTAAATATTCAATAGATTTAAACCCAAATTTTTCCCCAGATGACGCTTATTTATATAAAAAAAAAAAAAATCCCCACATACAGAAATAACTTTTATATACACACTAGTTATCAGAAAATTTTAAATTTGCGTAAAGTACTTTAGTGCTGAGGATGTACGCAAGATGTACTTTAATCCTCAGGATGTCCTAGAAAGATGTCGTAGGGGAAAATTTCTACAGTTGGCAATGCTGTAAACTTAACAGGTAGTCAAAGACCAGGTAGTCAAAAAAAAAAAAAAAAAAAAAAAATCAAAAACTCCCCAGATTTTTCCCCAAAAATTTAAAAAGTCCCCTCGAAATTCAACACAAACAGTCGGTCCCCAAAATTGTCCCCAGAAGGCCGAAAAATCCCCCAAAATGGGGACAAAATCCCCAATCTGGCAACACTGGCTGGAGGTGTCCTGTAAAGTGCTGCAATAAATGACACTGAATGTAAAACAATTTAAGCAAAATTGTAAGGGGGGGGGGTGTAAATTTGTATACGAGAAGAAACCGGAATTAATTCAATCTTACGTTACAATATTTGAAAAAGTAGATATAAATTTCATTACATTTAGAAATGAGCTGTAGCATTATTCGCTATAAACAGGTTGAAAATGCAAGTAAAAATGTCAGTATTGCCAAATTTACGGACTTTTTTATTCAATATCTACCACTAAATTTTAATTGTAACGGTTACCTAATCACTTCGAAGTTCAATCATCTATTATACATATCAAATATCACTCCTTAAAATTATTGATGATTATTGGATGGAAAAGTCCCTAAATTTGGCAACAGTGGAAAATGTTACAAGTTACAGGAAATTCTTATGTTTAATTTATTCAATAGTTCGATTTGCACATGCTTTATTTTATACTGTACTTTGCTTTACTTTTTGCTATAATTAATGCAATAAATAATTAAAAAGTTTTAAAAAGTTTATTAATTCAGACTTAATAAAAAAAAAAAAAATTCCTCAATATTAGCTGTATTACAGTTGAATAAAAAAAAAAAAAAATAATAATAATGAAAAGTAAATAAACAAAAAATAAATAAATAAATAAAATAAAATAAAAAATCTGTCAAAGAATTTAAGTACAAAAAACTACGGAAGACTATTAATTTCAATCTGTTTTTTTTTTTTTTTTTTAATAATTATTATTTAATTTATTTTTTATCTCATTTTTTGACCGTAAAACTAGGCCGTGTACTTTTTAAAATGACTGAAATGAATTAAACTGAAGTGTTTCCACCTAAATTACATACTTTCGTTAATTTTAAAAATCTAATTGTTGTGTCGAAAAACTGTTTACACCCCCTGGATTCAGAAAAATCACCGCTTTCATCTGGTGCCGAATTTGTAATGGTAGGACTGATATTTCTAATTTATTTAGTGTTACATAAAACTGATCTACAAGAACTCCAGATTGAAACTAACAGTCCTCCGTCCTAAAAAAAACTGCATTATTAACCATTATTAAACAGAAAAATAACTAACTGAATAAGAAATGTTATTTTTAAGTGACCCATTATTGAAAAACAAAAATATCTGTAAAAATCTCAGATTTTAAAATTAAGTAATTTGTTTAACGGCTTTCTTCCCTTACCGTCGCCGGAAGACCGAGCCAATGTTATTCTATGGGGAATTTTTTTTTTTTTTTTTTTTTTTTTTTTTTTTACAAATAACTTATTAACTAATAGATATTTTTAAATTCTGTTTTCACATTCAGAAAATTCCCAGCTGTTAAATTGACGGACCTTTTTTAAAAAAGCATTTTTTTAATTTTTAATATTTTATTTTGAAATTGCAAAATGAAAACCAGTATGTTGTGGCCACCACGAGACTTTCTTCTATATTTTCCTATACAAATTCACTCAGTAACAATATTAAAAAAAAAAAAAAAAAAAAAAAAAAATCCAAGTTTTTTTTTTTTTTTTTTTTTTTTTTTTTTTTTTTTTTTTTCGTTAAAAGTAAAAAAAAATCGATAACTTTACCACATATTTAAATTACCACATATTTATAGTTCAACCATTCGCTTTAAAGGTATTGACGAGACCTTTCGAAAGATACCCATCTAGAAAATTTACCCAACCCCAGAGGGTACTTCCCCCCAGGGGGGAAGCGATGCCCCCACATGCACAATTTTTTTTTCCTAATTAACTACTACTATTAGCAATAATTCATATTAATTTTACAATCACAGGTTAAGAATAACTCTCATTATGTACATTTATACGAAATTTTGTCCTATACTACCATGTTAAAAATTTAGAAGAAATACGATCACAGCGCCTCCTGTTGTGCGATTGATCCCCAAATCTAATCAGCACCAGTTTATGTCAGGAGCCAACTAAATACCAAGTTTTGATAATTTCGTTAAAAAAAAAAATAATAAGATTTTTTTCTAAGTTTTTTTTCGTAAAAAGTAAAAAAAAAAAAAAACGATAACCTTGTTTTAAATTATCACAGATTTATAGTTCAACCATTCGTTTTAAAGGTACTGACGAGACCTTTCGAAAGATACCCATCTTGAAAATTTTTGCCCTATATCACCATGTTAAAAATTTAGAAAAAGCGGGATGGCAACGCAACCTGTAAGACGATTTTTACCAAAAGTTGATAGGCACTAATTTATGTCAAGGTGCAACTACATACCAATTTGTATGAAATTCTGTCCAGTAGTTCCTGAGGTACAGCTGCCACAAAATTTTGTCACACACAGACAGACAGACAGACATTTTCTAAAAATGGTCAAATCGTGTTCTACAGCTCTCAAAACGTGTAAATCCGTCAAAAACCCGAAATCGAAAATTTTTACGAATCCAATACTTTCTTCTATTGAAGACAGGAGAAAGTAAAAATTCACATATTGAAAATTCGTATTTTGCAGCTTCAAAATAAAATATAAAAAATTTAAAAAATAATTTTTTAAAAATGGTCCGTCAATTTAACAGTTGGGAATTTTCAGAATGTGAAAACAGAATTTAAAAATATCTATTAGTTAATAAATTATTTGTAAAGAAATATTTTCCATAGAATAACATTAGCTTCGGCTTCCGGCGGCGGTGAGTGAAGAGGGCCCTTAATCGTTGAAGATAATATATCCCCCCCCCCCTTTCATGTTAGTGTATCAAGAACTATAATAAAAAGACCTGCAAACCATGTAAAAATTTAGATTTTATAATTCGATATTGGGGAACAAATTAAAGCTAACAGAAAGCTGATTATTAGCATTATTTGAAATTTTAATATTCAAAATTTTACTTTCTTTCTATTCGAAATAGATTAATATGAAAGCCAAGCAAATTCTAATGTAAGGAAAACAAATTAGATCTAAATGAAGGCTAATTATTGGCACTGGCAAAATATCATTATTTTAAAGAGAAGGGGAGGAAGAGGCGCTTTTTAAATTGAAATATCTCGATATTAGAACTAGAGTAAATTTTCATTTTAGAAAGCAGCTAATTGAGAGCTAATTCTTGATATATTTAAAATTTAATGTACTTTTTAAAATGACTGAAATGAATTAAACTAAAGTGTTTCCACCTAAATTTCATACTTTCGTTAATTTTAAAGAATCTAATTGTCGTGTCGTAAAACACAGGGGTGTAAAAAACACCCCTGGATTCAGAAAAATCGCACCTTTTATTTGGTACCAAATTTGTAACGATAGGGCTGATATTTTTAATTTATTTTGGTGTTACACAAAACTGGTCTATAAAAATTGGCGACGACAATATTATCCAGATTGAAACTAATAGTCCTCCTAGTCCTGAAAAGTTATTTTTTATGAAAAACAAAATATTTTTTTAAAGTTTTATATTAAATAATATTCATGTTATTTAAATATTATTCATTAAAACACAAAAAACACAAAAGTAGTTTATTTTTCAAAAACTAGCTTAAGTGAATAAAATGTCCAAAAACTTACCTTTCTTTGTCAGCAAATGTCTCGAATACGACTTTTTCGTGAAGACCAAAAACTTTTGAACACATAATCATCGTATAAGTTCATAAAAGAACGTAATCCAGTCACTAAGGTAACATCTCTTTTCATGCGGCTCTCATCAATATTCTCATAAAGGAACATAAGTTGCCGTCAGTTTTTGAAAATTTTACTCGAAACTTATATTTTATCTCTAAGTCCCGCCCCCTTTTCTTTTCTTTTACGTTTGTTACTTTCATAGAATAAATATGCAGTAACTCATTGACCTAAAAAAATTAAAATATTTTAATGAATAGAACGATAAAAATTTCAAACAATCCAATGGTGTATTTTTATTACTTCTTCAACGAGAACGAAGTGAAATCTAAATAACATATTAAAGTTCAAAGAAAAAAAATTCTGACATTTATACTTCCACACGCAGGTCTTAATGAATAATTTCTAAAATATCTTCCTTATGTGATTTCGGAAGGTGCAAATAAATCATATAAACTTTTTAATGCTTTGTTTTGTGACTCATATGCATCTGAGTTGAGATGTGAGTTACGACATTTCTTATATATCTATTGCAGTTAGCGAAATTTCGCGGCTATAGTTGTACTGTAGTATTTTATTGCGAAGTATTTCAATACGTTGATGTAAGCAACAAAAAGGACAGACGATAGCTATTTATATCACTCTGTTATTACAATAAAACTTATTATGTGTGCCGTTATAAAATATTCAATATAAATTATTGTGCAGCACAATGGTTTGATCTGGATTTCCCCAAATATTCCATTCGATTTTTTTTTTTATTATTTTTTTTTTTTTTAAGAAAAGAAAGAAAATAATCTGGTGTGTCACTCACACGACTTTCTCTTAGCTTGAAATTTAATATTATAAATAGAGGTTGGAGATTAAGAGGTAAGATAAACAGTACTGTTATGTAAGCCTGTGTTAAACAATTCAAATTAGGCTTCGGAAGAGTTTTATATGATAATTTGTTCTGTGTGAGGGGGGCGGTAGACCCCTCAACCCCTCGTTTCATTAATGCCCCTACATTTATATGCAATTTAAATCTGTTAGTAAAATTAAAAGTTCACTTAAAATTATTCAGACAATTTTCACACGCAACATTCCTTGAAACTTATCAATCTTGATCAAACTTTTCCATCAGCAAACTTATATTAACGTCAAAATACAACATTTGGATCTCCTAAAATTAAGTCAGTATTTTTAAGTCACTCTAAGAGACACAGACAAAGGTCAAACGTTAAAAACTTGACTACGGTAAACAGGAAGCCTAAAAACGTGTAAATATACAAAAAACAAGCGATGAATATTTAGCTTAAAAAAATACATTATTCACCATATTGCTATCATGAGTTAATTTCAATTCCTGAGAAGCTTTCCTGGGCGTGATAAAACATTACAGTAAAGCACTTCCACTAGCAAATAAAAAAAATGTTATGGCTGAAATATTGGCAACCCTGTATATTTTCTGAGAGTTATGTACACATCATATGGTGCACATAAATATAATCCTATATTAATAACAAACGGCAAAACTTAAAGTACACGTCCATCAATTTTTAAGTATTGTCGCATTATAATGTAGGTCTTTTGTGTAGCCCTGTAAACGAACAGTGAATAATTTCTGTACCATATTCCACATGAAACATGTTTTCATGCATATAAATATATATATATATTCGTTTCATTTGGTTTAGTGCAGTCTATAGATGTTAAACTCTACTTACCTGCAATTTCCCCCATAGACGTAATGTATTTGAATTCTCTTGGGCGTCCCTGTACACGAACCATTTGCTTCATCTCAACGAAAAGCTTAGTGTAGCATACCTATTTCATACACATTTAGAATACCAAGTTCGGACTTTCTGCTACTATTTGTTCTTGAGCTATGCTGCAACACACATACAGACAAACAGACACACACACAGACTATTCGCTAAAAACATGATTTTCGGATTCAGGGGACCTCAAAATGTGTAAATATAACAAAAACTCACTTTCGAAAATTTGACCCTGAAACAATACTTTCTCTACCTTATGGGTAAGAGAAAGTAAAAAATTCTACTGAATAGTCGCAAGCGAATACAGAAAACAGAAATAAAAGTGAATGGTAGTTTCCTCTTTCCCAAATAAGAAGTTTTTGCTTCGTAGACTTTGGATTTTGTAATAATCAGCTCCATAAATAGGTTGGTACGTTTCCTAAAAGAAAAATAAACATTTCACAACATTTTACATGAAAATATAAATTACAATGCATAACATATAACATGATAATGCAGACATAAAAATGAATAAATAAATAAATATAAGTATGTATATTAGCATTTTCAACTTTCTCACATTTTTTTTTCTTTCTTTCTTTTTTTTTTTTTTTTTTTTTTTTTTTTTTGCTTATTATTAAATGTTATCTTCTGTATTTTAATTAAAAGTCCAAACTGCAAAACACTTTGATAAACAGTTGTTTGTGTTGAGATCATTTTGAATATATACAAAATATTAAAATCAGTTTTTTTTACAGGGACACAAAGAAAAATTCTTTATCATTACGGCCTATGGGACCAAAATCTTAAAAGTGCGATAGCATCTAAACGCCTTATTCAGTTGAGCAAGAAATTTATCCACATATTATAGGTTACAGTTACGCAATCTGTATAGATTTGGAAAATCTGGCACTTATAGTTTTTTTACAGGGACACTCAGAAAAATTCTTTGTCATTATGGCCTATGGGACTAAATTTTAAAAAGTGCGATAGCGTCTAAACGCCTTATTAAACTGAGCAAACAATTTATACACATATTATAGGTAATAGTTGCATGAACTGCATAGATTTTGGTGAATCTAGCACTTCTAGTTTTTTTACAGGGACACAACAAATAGTTCTGTATAATTATGGGGTGAAATTATTTAAAGTGCGATTGCATCTAAATGACTTACCCGTTTGAGTGGAAAATTTATATACAAGTTATAGGTCATCATCACACAAACTGTATAGATTTTGGTGACTCTGGCACTTAACGAGATTTACAGGGACACAAATAAAAATTGTTCATCATTTAAGACCAATAGGCTCAAATTATTTAAGTGCGACAGCGACTAAACGCCTTATTGAAATGAAATGAAAATTTATATACATATGTTATACGTCACCGTCACACGAATTTCAGGAATTTTAGAGACTCTAACACTTATGGTTTTTTTTACAGGGACAAAATGCAAATTTTTTTATCATTGTGGCATATGGGTTCAAACTTTAAACTGCGATAGCATCTAATGCCTTATCCGATGGAGCTGAAAATTTATATAAATATTATAAGTCACTGTTGCACTAACTACAAGTATTTTGGTGAATCTAGCATTTGTAAGCTTTTACAGGGACACAACGAAATATTCTTTATCATTATGATCTACGTGTTCGGTAAAATAGCGTTAAATTAAACATCGTATACTACTTGTATATAAAGAAAAATACTCAAACACCCTATTATAATTTTATCTTTTGTTTATTTGACAACTCCTCTTACATTACTTCATCTACAAAACCGTTAATTACTCAATGTTCGGAAAGTCGAGTGGAGTCACTCCAGATTTTTTTCATCATAAAAATTGGCCTTAAAAATTAAAACGTGGATTTGCGCTAGTTAAAACTATCAATGAAATAGAAAACATGGATATAGTAATTTATATTGATCTATCATCCCCATGTTATCGACCAAAGATTTTTGATGCTGGAAAAATTTTGCCATCAGCCATTATAGGGGATTGAAATCGGCTATACGAATAGAATATAATGTTGATGAATTTTGAAAATGCAGAAATCATGCGTGGCTTTTAAGTGTACTAAATGAAAGAAATATATAAAAGATAAAAGGAAATCGTTAAGTTTTCAGTAAGTTATATTTCACTAATTCTATGTTGCAATTATCCTGTAATGGCCATCTTTCCCCGAGTGAAAAGGAATTGCATTTTCCCCCTCAATGATCAATCTATGTCTTATTACTATATGATAGAAAACGAAACGGAGAATAACCAATTTCTCTTCTGTAATGAGCTATAATATGCTTATGCACTACTGGTTTGGATTAGAAAGAACTGATTATCTACTGTATTAACTGTCATTGAGCTTCGTTGGTCACTATGTTAAAAATAATCCTTTTATAGTAATAATAAATCTAATTTTTTTTATTCCTTTATTTATTAACAAGCCTCAAAAATATAAAGAGTTATAAGTTTCTACAAATGAATTATTTTTGAAATAATTCATATGTAAAACATAATCCTTCAATGGACAATTGGCACACATGGGGGATTTGAACAAAATCTTATTTTTCTGGTAGATTTAGGCTCATAAATTTCAAAAAGTTTATTAAAAATTTTAAAAAAAGTTCTCATTAATTTCAAAAATAACTTTAAAATTAACCAAAAATCACGTTACTTCAAAACCCTGTCTGACGTCACACTTTATGATGCTTCAATGTTTACATTTTGTTAGCCTAGCTAGCAAGCAGCAATTCGTTTTAACTTTCGTAATTATTAATCATTTATGTGATTTCTGAGCATTTCTTTTTCATTTTATAATCTTTTAATAGCATTATCATCATTTTTCCTTATCATTATTTTCAATTGTTTTTTTTTCATGGCGGTTGTCCAATGTTTTCGTTTAATAGGATCCTGTGGAATGCTAAAGAATAGCTTTTGAGAAGCATTTAGCCGTTGTATTAATGCAGAGTGGTACAATACAATATTTACACTATGATTTTTTAATATCCGTCATTATTATAAAATACAAAACCTATTTCACTGATTCAAGAAGCAAAGCAAAGCACAAAATCGAATGTAAACAACGATTCCTCCCGTTTGTTGTCATAAAGAGTGACGTCACAATATTTTATACTGCGTTTTCTCGATCGAGTAAATAGTGCGATGTTAAAATTGTTATAAATCAGTAATTAGATTTCAAACAAAGAAAATGTTTGTATTTATTTTCTTACCTTTTCCTATTTTATTATACTATAAGAATAAAATCAGAAAACGTGCAAATTCTCTATTGCAACACTTTTAGAAACGAAAAATTGTTGTTCTAAAAAAAGAGCTTGTATTTGTTATGTAAACGAATAAAATATCTGCAATGCGGAAAACCCTTCTAATATCGATATATTCAAACGCGAAACTCCACTGATTCATTTATTTATCTATCAAAGTTGAGATCAAATCGCTGAAGTCAAAAACAAGACATTTACACATAGGTTCTTTTCATGACGTAGGGGCTCACTATAAACAGATTGAAAGGGGAAATCAAACTTTTTCCTCGTATCTCTGTAATGATTTCCAATAGAAGATTGAAGTTTAGCAAAATGTCTCCTCTCACATCATAATTACACTAAAAGATGAGAATATTCCGAAAGTTGGTACTTAACGTAATGAAAGGGGGCGTCCAAACCCGTTCTTCGCACTTGGAAAATCGCAGTGATTTCTAATAAAAGCTTTAAATTTAATAAAATGTCTCTTCTTAGACCATGATTAATGTAAAAGATGAGAATCTTCACAAATTTAATATTTAAAGAGGAAAAAATAGGGGGAGGGGAGAGGTGTCAAGCTTTTATAAACATTTTTGCATATCTAAAGTTCAAGGCCATTTCGTCCAGTATTTTTGTATAGAAAAAATTATTTAAAAGAAAAATAGTGTGTAACAATTATACGACTTCCATTATCCACTGCTATACATATTACATGCATTTTCTGGAAATAGTGTGGACAGAAGACATAAAGCTGATTTAATAAATTTGGCAACTAACAATTTTCCTGTAACAGCGAACTAATACAAACGTCGTGAAGTCATATAAAAAAGAGTTTACACATAGCGTCATAGCGAGACTGATAAAATAGATTTCTGTTTTTTGAGCACCCATTTCCGAGATCTAAAACGTACATAATCAGGATGTCTTTCAATTTTCCTGTAGTAACCAAGTAATACAAGCGAAAGGACATCTGAAAAGGGGATTTAAGTAGAAAATTTGAAGACAATCGTTAGAGCCGTTTTTGAAATATTGACTTCAGGTCCCACTGCCAAGTTTTACCAAAGAATGGCAAGAGTGAACCTTTAATTTTCCTATAGATGATGATAAATCAGATCAAACTATTATATTAAAAACTGTTAATATGAAATTTTTATCAAAATTGTTCAAAAAAAAATTATGATCTCCTGGGATAGAATATGGTGGTTACCAGTAAATACTAATATTCTTGAAGATGAGGACAATTCATATTGAATTGTCACCTCAAATGAACCCTAACTCTATATTTTTATTAAAATTTTTTAAATAGCACCCCCTCCCCACCCCCCCCCCCACCCCAAAAAAATAGATAAATAAATAAATAAAAATAAATAGATAAAAATAAATAAATAAATAAAGATTATGCCATATTTTGTAGTACGTAGAATGCAGGCTCTCTACATGTTATCAGTGAACACAAATTTTCCTGAAGATGAGAGTATTTCATATCAAATTATCAGCTCAAAAATCCCTAATTTTTTTTTTTTTTTTTTTAAACCATATGAGCAATTTCACAGTAAACCAAGTTTCTACCATAGTTTGCTACAGGTCATCAGTGAAGGTTTTTTTTTTTTTTTTTTTGTTTGTTTTTTTTTTCCGAAAGACGAGAGTAATTCATATCAAATCGTGATCTTAAACTCCTCACCTTAATTTTTTATCGAAATCCTTTAAACAGTAGTTTAACAAAACCCAGTTTCTGTTTCTTTTTTCCGAGAGAAGTGTGAGTTATTACTGAATGCTAATTTTCTTGGAGATGAGAATAATTCAACTCGAGATAATTGTCATCTCAGAAACCCTAATCTCCAAATTTTTAATCAAAATTCTTCGAGCAGTTTCTAAAAAAATCCAAGTGTATACCATAGATTGTCCCTGGTTGGGCGTAAATTATCAGTGAACGAAGATGAGTGCAATCCATATCGAATTGAACTCCTAACCATAAATTTTATCAAAATCTTTTGAGCATTTTCCATGAAAACCCAGTTTCTGTTACATTTTTTCAGGCAGACCCTCGGAGTAAGGATAAGATATCTATTCTTCCTCCGAGGGCAGACGACGAGTTACAACGGTGAACAGTCATTTTATGAGCCCTCAACATGCTGATCGTTTTACTCTTAAGTGCAACCAAAGACCAATTTAGCATTGCTTACCAGGTAGAGAAATTCATTTTGAGTGAGACTATTCGTAAAATCGATTGATATCTCGGTTTTACGACTTGTTATATAGTCTCACTGCGAGACGATAGCCCTTCGAGGGTTAAAGATGAGGGTAATTCAATTTGAATTACTTCAAAAACTCCTAACTTAAAATTTTTAGCAATATCCTTCAACTAGTTTTTAAAATAAATCAAATTTCTACTGTAATTTGCCATGGTCGGATCCAAAGAATTTCTAAACCGGAGATTCTTTGGTCGGATCATGCGCGCATAACCGGTGAACCCTATTTTCTTGGAGATGAAGATAATTTAGATCGAATTGTCATCTTTGAGAAACCTAATGAAAATTTTTTATCAAAATCATATGAGAAGTTTTTTAAAAACTAGGCATCTGCTATATCCCCCCCCCCCCCATTTTTAGCGAAGTACAGGAATACCACAGAATGCTAATTTTCCAACAGATGAGGTTGGTTGGGTTTTACGTCGCACTAGTGCTGCGCAGATGGGCAATTGGCGACGGTCTGGGACTCACCCCTAGAGGTGGTCCGGAGACATGCCATCGCAATTTTGATCATCCACGGAAGGGATGGCTCTCCCGCTTCGGTGACCCCCAGAGATATAATTTTTGATGGGAACATGGAGGACATTATGGCCACGAAAGATTTTACGTGCACCAGCCACCATTAGTGTACACGACGGTCTTTGGCCGATTCGAGTACCGAACCCGCAATCTTCCAATTACGAGGCCGGTGCTCTACCGACTGGGCTACCGCGGCCCCAACAGATGAGGATAACTTAAATTGTGTTTTAATCTCAAAAATCCTCTAACCTTAAACTTTTAGCAAAATCGTTTAAGAGTTTTGAAGTAAACCTAGTTTCTGTTTATTTTTCTCCCTAATGACCAAACAAGGGTTATCAGTGAACACTAATTTTTCTGAAGATGAAGATAAGTCAAATTAGTTGTAATCTAAAAAAAATAAATTAGAAAAGTTAAACTTAAATTTTAATCAAAATTAAGTGTCCAAGAAAACTCAGTTTTTTTTTTTTTTTTTTTTCTTCTTCTTCTTCCCTGGACAGAACATCAGTTAGCAAATAACGTTAATTTTTCTGAAGATAAGGATAAGTTAGATCAATTTGTCATCTCAAAAAAAGTTTAGCATTAAATTCTTATAAAAATCATTCAACAATTTTCCAAAAATAGCCAGTTTCTGTGGAGTTTTTTGTTTTTCCAGGCCAGGTGGAGCACAGATTACCAGTAATGTTAATTTTTTTTAAAGATCATTTTTCATAAGTAATATTGGTTTATCATCTCAAATAAATAAATAAAATAAAATAATAAATAAATAAATAATAAAATAAAAATTAATTAATTAATCCTAAATTCTAAATAAAATTATTTAACCAATTATTACTTTTTTCTCGGGCAGAACATGGGTTACCAATGGATGCTAATTTCCAAAAGATGAGGGGAAATCAGATCCCTAGTTGCAAAAACAGTGCAGCATGACACAGCGAAACTTGCAGATAGTTTGAAGCTCAGTAATTTAACAGCTTAAAAATGCTAATAAAATTTGCATTATGTCTCTAGATTACTGTACATGTATAGCATATTCTTAATTTATTACTTTCCAAATATACATTATGAAAGGAAAGTGCAGTAATAAAAAATATTCAACTTTGCGATTTTGGTGTATCTATGTTTTGAGATCTCTTGATCTCTCTCTTTTGATCTCTTTGCTATTTTTACGGTGGTTTATGTATGTATGTGTGTATGTGAATATATCCGACGGGCCCAAGCCCCCCCCCCTCCCCCGAAATAAATTAGGAAAGACTGTTTTCATGTAGTCTCATGTATCAGGCAAACATTGCTGTCTGTCAAAAAAAAAAGGGGGGGGGGGTAAAAAAATAATTTAATAAAACCTATTAATTCAATTAGAACTCCCATTATGTTCTTTCTTCTATATATATATAAGCTTTAGAGTCTAGAGCATCGTAAAATCCATTCAACCTTAATCTCGCTATATTTATTTACTTAATTTCATCCACCTTCTTGCTACAGCTATAATAGACTATTCTACGTCATGAATTCAATCCTTTTACTTTCTTCTGTATTCAGTAAGAGGCAAGTATTGGATTCGAAAAAAAATTTTGATTTCCAATTTTCGATGGATTTACATGTTTTGAGAGATCCAGAACATGATTTGACCATTTTTAGAAAATGTCTATCTGTGTGTGACAAAAATTTTGTTCCAATTGTATCTCGGGAACTACTGCACTGCACAGAATTAAATATAAATTTCTATGCAGCTGCACCAGGACATAAATTAGTGCCTATTACCTTTTGATGAAAATCGTCCAACAGGTGGCGTTGCCGTCTGAATTTTTCTCAGTTTTTAACTTGGCGGTACAGGACAAAATTTCTAATAAATGTACAGTCGGGGAAAAAAAAAAAAAAAAAAACGCAACACTCAACGTAACATCGTTGCTAATCGATGTAGAAAAATGTAATAGGTATCATTCGACGGGGAATTGTAAGTAGTTTCAGAAAATGAATTGAAGTTTTGAATTGGGGGTCATCCACATATTAAAACGCGCACCAACTTTGATTTTTTTCAATGGCAATGCCCCATTTTTATTTTATATTTGAATTCCTGGGATCGCGACAACGCGAAAAAGTATATTGGTTGTATATTTTACTTATTTTTTCACAGAGTTATAAGCGTTCAAAGTTTGAAGGTGCTAATGTTAAATTCATATTTCAAACTTTTATTAATATCTTCACAAAAAATAACTTGATCGATATAATTTTTTTTTACGAGATACATTGAAGAAACTCAAACATAATCTATCATTACTTTTGATTCTGAAAAATATTTTTCATTCTGAAATATACTAATAAATTCATATTCATAAAAATTATGAATTATGACCTATATTAATTTTTACATAAAATGAATCCTAATGCTGAAAAATATGGGTGTGCAAATTTGCAGCTCATTCCAGTTATAAGTTTTCGAGATATAAATAAATCTTTCTTTTGGAGGGGTTTAGGGGGCCGTCTCTTATGAAGTTTTGCATGAGATAACGAATCAAATCTTAAAAAATAACAAAGAAAATTCAACAAAATGTTTTTATTTTTTATTTACGGGTCAAATTATATAAAAACAACGTCAAACGCAAAGAAATGAAACAAAAATGATAATTTTTAGATATAGCATCAAGAATTCCTGTTTTCTAAAGAAGACAAGCTCCGCCTTCATCGTTCTTCAAAACAAAACAATATAGAAAAGAAAACTAAATGTGACATTGAGTATTCCTGTTAAACCCCTTATTTTATGCTGATAAAAATATGCACAAGTTGTATTTACATCATCGATTAATTGGCGATAACTTTTGAATCTTTTAAACAAACACAAGAAGAAAAAAAAATTAACTAATTAGGCGGGGTTTACTGTTTTAAATAGAAAAATAGGTTTAATGTGAAATTGTCAAATATAAAAAACGAATGGAATTGGAATGCAAGGCAGACTTGTTAAATCGTTTCTTAACTACCTTCAAAGTTAAAAAAGGCTTATTCATTTGCTTCATATATTGCTTTATTTTATTTTATTATATTTACTTATTTACTTATTTTGTATGGGGGAGGGTTATTATTTTAAGACACTTTAGTCTTTAAAATTTTATTAATATATTTTAACTTTATACATTTTTTAAAAAATATTTTAACTTTCATAAATATATTTTAACACTTTTTGAGACCACAGGATTTTGTCTTTTTGACAGTAAGACCCGCCTACGGGCGTTATAATCTCAAAATAAAATATTTCAGAACAAATTTTCTGTATTCACAATTATATTACAAATGGATATACATTATAATTATATTCTTTCTAATCAATATATTTCTATCCATAGTATATTTTATTGCAAAAATATTAACACTGGGTACACACTTAAGAAAAATGTAACACACAAATTACGAAAGAAATGCCCGTTGACAGAGTTACAGATTTTCAAATGACGTGAATCTACTTCAGCAGTCGCGAAACGGTTAATTAAGAAATTATATTTTCATAGAAATTATAAAACGAATCGTACAGTTCCAAAGAGTTCAACTGACCCAAAACTGGTAAGTGCGATTAAAATTGTTTAATATTTACTTCATGAACCCTTACAATAATTTATCCGAAAAGATGTAGTTTATGCATTGTTGTGTGTGTATATATATATATATATATATATATATATATATATATATATTATTTCATTTCGTATATTAAGTTACCTACCTACGAAAGAAAATTTAAGCTTTATTGGTGATCAGTACAGCTAAAATAGACACTTTTACTTGAAAAATATTGCACTTTTTTCAAAGGGTACTGTATGGATTAATGGCAAGTGTAATGTATTTAAATAGACCTAAAATTATCTAAAAAAGCACTGAAGTATATACAGATCTAAAAACTGAATTCAAGTTAACTAAGGAACTAGAAAAGAAACAACCTTTTATTAATTATTATAATTATTTTTTTCTTGAAAGATTTCCGGTGTGAAACATTAAAATGTTGTCTATTTCTTATAGGATCTTAATTTTATTTTTCTGCATTTACAGATAACCCCCTAACGCATTTTTGTTTATAACTCTATAAATACTAAAGATAATGTATATAAACAGTATACTTTTCCGCACTGCCAGACTCTCAGAAATTCAAAAATGAAGTCAAAATTGGGTGTTGCTATTGAAAAAAAATCAAAGTTGGCGCTCATTTCAATATGTAGATGACCCCTAATTCAAAATTTGACAACATATTCAGAAAGTGCTTTTAATTTCCTGTTGAATTATGTCTATTATATGTTCCTGCGTCAATTAATAACGAAATTACAGCGGGTGTTGCGTTTTTTTTTTTCCCCGACTGTACACAATAAGAATTATAACGAATTTTTAATTTATAACGAATCGTTATAAAATTAAAAAGAATTATTTATTATAGTAATAATCATGTAGGAAAAAAAAAAAAAAAAAAAAAAAAATTTGGACACATAGGAGTAACGCTTCTCCTCTGGGGGTAATGTCCCTCCCTTCCCATGGGGGACAAATATTCAATATGGGTCTCTTTTAGAAGAACTCGTCAATATATTTAAGACGGATAACTGAACTACTGGTCTATGATAATTTGAATCTAAGTTTTCTATTTTTTTTTTTTTTTTTTTTTTTAACAAAACAAAAAGGGAAAAAAATGTTTTTTAAGATATCGTTAGTGAACATAAAATTGACTTTCTTTGGACATTAAGTGATACATCTCTATTTAAAAAAAAATCATCTGCATTCGTCATGGAAATTAATTTTAATAAATAAAAGTTAAAATATAGAAGAAAGATTTGTGTGCAAGGCCTGATTAAAGCAGGGGCACGCAAGACATGTGACCTGAATAGCAGGGGGGCTATATAACTCGCCCTGAAAATGCCATTTAGCCTTTTATGCCCTAAAGATTGTATCATATAATGCAAATTCTGCCATATTACTCCCATAAACAGGTATATATGTACCTGTGTTTATTGCTGCACAGTGCGAGGAGGAGGCGGGCTCACGAAACTATGTGTGCCCCGGGCCTCGCATGAAGTTAATCAGGGTCTGTTTGTGTAGGGCTTGATTAACTTCGTGTGTGGTCTGGGGTGAACATACTTTTGTGAAACCTCCCCCCCCCCCCCAATCGTACTGTGCATGAATCAGCAAAATTACATATATATATACCTGTATATGAAACTAAAATGACAGAATTTTGCATTTTATGATACCATTTCTATCATTTTTAGAGGCAAAAGGGCATTTTCAGGACCAGTTTTAGGGCCCTTTGCAACGCAGGGCTCGGGGCTCAGGCCCTTGTTTCTGTATCCGTATGTTCTTTTCTTTGGGTATGCGTGTGTACAGTCGGTCAAAAAAAAAAACGAAACACCCCCACCTATTTCATTACCTAATTATCGCAAAAACATGCAGTAGGCACCAATCGTCAGGAATTTATGTCTACTTTTATTGTATGTAGGAAAAAATGACATTGGGGATCGTCTAGATATTAAAAATGGGTCCAACTTTGAAAATTCGAATGTTAACCCACTAATTTGACGACAGAAATCGATTCTAGAGCATCAAAATAGCCTAGATATAAATTTGCACGAAGATATCAACATTAGTTCCTGAGATATTTAAGGTTTTTCTTTAGGGGGTTATCTCCAAGTTTTTTTTTTTTTTTTTTCATTTAGGTCAGATTCAACGAATTTATTAGAGCTCTCTTCTATTATTCAATGCGTTTCATTCATCTACAAATCTCTGAATACATCAAAAGGAATATAATTTCAATGAGCATATTAATGTGGAAATTTCGAACTATAAAAAATATTCTGTACAAAAAGGTTAACACAGGAGGGTCTGATAACACCTGTGTGTGTGAAGGGGGAGGGGAGGACACCGAAATTCAAAACTGATGTTCTATTATCGCATTTTCAGAAGATTTTTATTGAAATTAGATTTCTGTTATGCTTTTCCCCCCTAGGTATCAGACTATAAACCATTAGCGTATCTAGTTTACTGAAGTATGTGTGTGTAGAGAAGTTGGGTTTGCTCGAAAATGATTATAGGGATTTTGATGCAAGTTTGGGGTTAAGTGTTTTCGGAATATTAGACTTCGGAATATTAGATGAAATATATTGGGTTTATTCGGAAACTGATATAAGGATTTTGATGAAAGTTTTGCGTTAAGTGCTTTTGAGTATGCCTAAACAAATGGAATTATCCCCATCGTCATAAAAATTCGTTGTCGTTGTTAACCCTTTAAAGGACAATTGCAACGTATGTCAGAAATCGGCTTTACACGGATATGGACTAAGCGATTTTTATGAAAATTTTAAGTCAGGGCTTTTTCATGAGAAAAAACAATTGGATTTCATCTTCAGATAAATTAGCGTTTATAGTTAACCCTTTACCGGCCAACTTCAACACATAGCAGAATTTGGGTTTACTCGAAAATGATTATAGCGATTTTGATGAAAGTTTGGGGTTAAGTGTTTTCGGAATATTAGACTTACCACCATCTTCAGAAAAATTTGCGTTGGCTGTTAACCCCTTATCGGCCAATGGCAACAAATGAAATAAATATGGTTTATTCGGAAACTGATGCAAGGATATCATGAAAGTTTTGCGTTAAGTGATTTTGAGGATGCTTAAACGAATGGAATTATCCCCATCGTCATAAAAATTCGTTGTCGATGTTAACCCTTTAAAGGACAATTGCAACGTTTGTCAAAAATCGGCTTTACTCGGAAATGGACGAAGCAAATTTTATGAAAGTTCGATGTTAGGGCTTTTTCATGAGAAAAAAGCAATTGGATTTCATCTTCAGATTAATTAGCGTTTACAGTTAACCCTTTACCGGCCAATTGCAATACATAGCAGAAGTTGGGTTTACTCGAAAATGATTATAGCGATTTTAATGAAAGTTTGGGGGTTAAGTGTTTTCGGAATATTAGACTTACCACCATCTTCAGAAAAATTTGCGTTGGCTGTTAACCCCTTATCGGCCAATGGCAACAAATGAAATAAATTGAGTTTATTCGGAAACTGATGTAAGGATATCGTGAAAGTTTTGCGTTAAGTGATTTTGAGGATGCTTAAACGAATGGAATTATATCCATCGTGAAAAAAATTTGCTGTCTAAGTTAACCCTTTAAAGGCCATTGCAACGTATGTCAAAAATCGGCTTTACACAGATATGGACTAAACGATTTTTATGAAAATTTTAAGTCAGGGCTTTTTCATGAGAAAAAACAATTGGATTTCATCTTCAGATAAATTAGCGTTTATAGTTAACCCTTAATCGGCCAACTTCAACTCATAGCAGAATTTGGGTTTACTCGAAAATGATTATACCGATTTTGATGAAAGTTTTGGGTTAAGTTTTCCCTGAATATTAGACTTGACACCATCTTCAGAAAAATTTGCGTTGGCTGTTAACCCCTTATCGGCCAATGGCAACAAATGAAATAAATTGGGTTTATTTGGAAACTGATATAAGGATTTTGATGAAAGTTTTGCATTAAGTGCTTTCGGGGGATGCTTAGACGAAGAAATTATCCTCATTGTCATAAATATTCCTTGTCGTTGTTAATCCTTTAAAGGCCAAATGCAACGTATGTCAGAAATTGTCTTTATACGGAAATGGAGAAAACGTTTTTTCTGAAAGGTTGCAGTTAGGGCTTTTTGATGAGAAAAGACGAGTATTAAAAAAATGTGTTGTCACCGTGTTCTGAGCTATTATGAAAGTTTCAAATGTGCTAGTCGGGAAGTTAGTTAAAAATCGATTGCATGCTTTGTACTGATAACGCTGTCGAAAGCAGCAGGAACAAGAAACAGTTGACCAAATGTATTTAAAAAGTGCATTTTCGTCGTGTTCGGAACTATTCTGTAAAACCAATGTAACACTTAAAAATGAGATAAAAGATACAAAAATTTAAAACTTTAAAAACACATTTTAATTAAAAAACATTTAAAACACAAGACAGACGTTTCGGCTAGAACACTAGCCCTCCTCAGTGTCAAACATACAAACACAACATTTACAAAAATTCTAAATACATCATATCAAGATTAAATATTCAGGAGGAATAGCTTTAGCCTCGTTCAAGGCAGAATGTTGCATTTTAGTGAAAGCGCCCTCTAGAAAAATACGGGATTCATAAATATTTATATTGGAAGCTAAAATTTTAAAGTTTTCAAAATCTGGTATATGATCACTATTGAGAGAATGGATTACAAGTTTAGATCTTAAATCTCCTATTTTATAAGAGCGTTTATGTTCCTTTAATCTAATTTCACCTGTTCTGCCAGTTTCACCGATATATGTAGAATCACAATTTTTACAAGGAATACTATAGATTACACCGAGACGTTTAAGAGGGGGGACAGCGGGTTTAAAGTTTGAGAAAAAGTTACTAATACGGAGTTGAGGTTTAAAACTAGTAGAAATATTAACTGTTCTAAGTAATTTTGAGATATTTTCAGAGATACCTTTATAATAAGGGATAGTAGTACGATAAGTGGAATTTTTAACTTTAGGATAAACTGATTTAAATGAAAAATAAAACTCTTCTTTATAAATTCTTTTAATAAAACGAGGGGGGTAACCATTATTTTTTAAATCAGAAAAGATTCTGGATAGTTCATTATTTAATAATTCGGGATTACTACAATAATGCTTTGCACGATGTAAAAGAGTACGAATAACTGCAAGTTTATGCGATAAAGGATTAGCTGAATTGAAGTTAAGATATTGACCAGAGAAGGTGGGTTTTCTATAGACTGAAGTTGAAAAATGTAAAAAATGATTGAAATGATTTTACATTTTTCAACTTCAGTCTATAGAAAACCCACCTTCTCTGGTCAATATCTTAACTTCAATTCAGCTAATCCTTTATCGCATAAACTTGCAGTTATTCGTACTCTTTTACATCGTGCAAAGCATTATTGTAGTAATCCCGAATTATTAAATAATGAACTATCCAGAATCTTTTCTGATTTAAAAAATAATGGTTACCCCCCTCGTTTTATTAAAAGAATTTATAAAGAAGAGTTTTATTTTTCATTTAAATCAGTTTATCCTAAAGTTAAAAATTCCACTTATCGTACTACTATCCCTTATTATAAAGGTATCTCTGAAAATATCTCAAAATTACTTAGAACAGTTAATATTTCTACTAGTTTTAAACCTCAACTCCGTATTAGTAACTTTTTCTCAAACTTTAAACCCGCTGTCCCCCCTCTTAAACGTCTCGGTGTAATCTATAGTATTCCTTGTAAAAATTGTGATTCTACATATATCGGTGAAACTGGCAGAACAGGTGAAATTAGATTAAAGGAACATAAACGCTCTTATAAAATAGGAGATTTAAGATCTAAACTTGTAATCCATTCTCTCAATAGTGATCATATACCAGATTTTGAAAACTTTAAAATTTTAGCTTCCAATATAAATATTTATGAATCCCGTATTTTTCTAGAGGGCGCTTTCACTAAAATGCAACATTCTGCCTTGAACGAGGCTAAAGCTATTCCTCCTGAATATTTAATCTTGATATGATGTATTTAGAATTTTTGTAAATGTTGTGTTTGTATGTTTGACACTGAGGAGGGCTAGTGTTCTAGCCGAAACGTCTGTCTTGTGTTTTAAATGTTTTTTAATTAAAATGTGTTTTTAAAGTTTTAAATTTTTGTATCTTTTATCTCATTTTTAAGTGTTACATTGGTTTTAATATATTAATGAGACGTATAAATTATGTTTAATTTTATTAAACTATTCTGTAAGTTTCAAATGTCTAGCTTGTCGGGAAGTTAGTTAAATAAATTTTCTGTCGAATCATATAAACGCTGCCGAAGGCAGTAGGGACCTGAAACAATTGACTAAAAGTGATAAAAAAAATGCATTGTCACCGTGTTCTGAGCTATCCTGAAAGTTTCAAATGTTTAGCTAGTCGGGAAACTAGTTAAAAACCGATTGCAATATTTGTACTGGACAAACAAACAAACAAGAATCGAAGTTAATAAAAATAATTACAAGATAAAAAGAACTTTTATATACGATGTTTTTAAATTTTCTGTTGAATCATATAAACGCTACTGAGCGCAGCGGGAATCCGGAGCAATTGGAAAAAAGTATTAAAGAAAGTCCTTGCTATCGTGTTTTGAGTTATTATAAAAGTTTCAAATGGCTATCTAGCCGGAAAGTTAGTTAAAAGTTGATTGTAAGCTTTGTACTGGTAACGCTGCCGAAGACAGCAGGGTCCCGAAGCAATTGGTTAAAAATATTTTTAAAATGCATTTTCACCGTATTCTGAACTATTCTGAAAGTTTCAAATGTCTAGCTACTCGGGAAGTTAGTTAAATAAAATTTCTGTTGAATCATATAAACGCTGCCGAAGGCAGCAGGAACCCGAAAAAGTTGGCTAAAAGTATTTTAAAAATGTATTTTCACCGTGTTCTGAACTTTTGTGAAAGTTTCAAATGTCGAGCTAGTCGGGAAGTTAGTTAAATAAATTTTCTGTTGAATCATATAAACGGGTAGTGACCTGAAACAGTTCACTAAAGTATTAAAAAAATGTATTGTCACCGTGTTTTGAGCTGGCCTGAAAGTTTCAAATGTCTAGCTAGTCGGAAAGTTAGTGAAAAATCGATTGGAAGTCTTGTACTGATAACGCTGCCGAAGGCAGCAGGAACCCTAAACAGTTGGCTAAAGGTATTAAAAAATGCATTTTCACCGCGTTCTGAACTATTCTGAAAGTTTCAAATGTCTAGCTAGTTGGGAAGGTAGTTAAATAAATTTTCTGTCGAATCATATAAGCGCTGCCGAAGGCAGTGGGACCTGAAATAGTTGACTAAAATTATCAGAACAATGTATTGTCACCGTGTTGTGAGCTGTCCTGAAAATTTCAAATATCTTGCTAGTCGGGAAGTTAGTTAAAAATCGATTGCAAGACTTGTACTGTACAAAAAAAAAAAAAAAAAAAAAAAAAAACATACAAACAAACAAACATACAAACAAACAAACATGCAAACAAACAAACAAACAAACAAGAATCGAAGTTAATAAAAACATGGTAATATGGTTAAATATTACAGTTCAAGTATTTTCTCCCCTTGCTTAATTTTACGCTATTGCACTTCATATAATTTTAAACCAAATCGCAATGATATATAATTTTTTGTCGTGTTCCTGTAAAAATCTATAAAGGCTATCTTTACCAAAATCTACACAATTCGTGCGACGGTAATGTATAACATGTGCATAAATTTTCAGTTTAATAGAATAAGGTGTTTAGATACTATCGCATTTTAAAACGTTTGGGCCCATAGACCATAATGACAATTTTTCTTTCTGTGCTTGTAAAAAGAAAAAAAAAAGCTATGCATGCTAGATTTATCAAAATCTATACACTTTGTGCGAGGGTGATTATTAACATGTATAAAAGTTTTTAACTCAAACGAATAAGGCGTTTAAATGCTATCGCATTTTATTTTATTTGGATCCATAGACAATAATGATAAAGAATTTTTTGTTGTGTGAAAAAGTATAAATGCTAGATACATCAAAATCTATACACTTTGTGCGACGGACATTTATAACACGCGTATTAGCTCAAAAGAAAATGGTGTATAGACGCTATCGCAGTTTGAAAAACTTGGCCCTATAGGCTATAACGATAAAGAATATTTCTTTTTTGTGCCTGTAAAGAGTACTTTTAAGTGCTAGATTCACCAAAATCAACAGTGATCGTGCTATGGTGCCATACAATATACTTACTATATTTCAACTTATTTGAACAGAGGATTTAGACACTATCGTATTCACTCACACACATACACCCATTCATAATCGAAAACTAGTAAAAATGAATTCAGTGTAATTCAAAAGTATAGAAATCCCATAATCTCAAAGGTCGGATTTTTTGTCACGATTACAATACTTCCTTTACATACGTATGTTCGGAAAGTAAATATCTGATCTTTCAGCTATGAAGTTCTGTCCAACTCAAAGAAATAATTTATTCTGTAATAACATTATATTATTTTAATTGGTTAATTTATATTTCCAACACTATTAATAATAGTGACTATAGAAATTAGAAATCACAATTCTTCTAAAGAAAATTACGAAAACGTTATATAATATAGTAAGGAAAGTGATAAATTAAAAAAATAAATAAATGTTAAACTACATTTTTAAATTGCATGCAATTCTTCAATGTGCTCTTGTATTTCAATTTACACACGTCTAATATTATAATACAATTTATTTCAGAATTAAATTCCAATTTATTTCAGCTGAAAAAAAAAAAAAAAACATTGTTGAAATAATTAAAAATATATGAAAGTGAATTAAAACTTTTTTTCTCAATATCGTCTGCAATAAAATTCAAAATTGATTGTTGTGAATGCTACTTGTAAATACAGTTTGTAATCGTTATATGGCCCCCAAACTTGATCTTCGATCGTTTTTCTGGAATATCTCGAGAACTATTTGGCCCAATGAGCTGCAAATTTGCATACGCATATTTTAATGTGCTAGAAATCGATATCTGTTGGAAAAATTATAGGTCACAATACATATTTTTTTTTATATTAATTTAATAATTTTTATTCTATAGATAAAAAATATTAAAATCTTAATGAAACTCATAAATATGTTTGGAAAACCTGTTATTAACATCATAAAAAAAAAACAGGTAAAAAAAAATAAAAATGTAGGAGATATGAATATAAATGTGTAATCAGACTTTAACATTAGAAGCTCGAAAGTTTAGACGTGTATAACTCCTAAACTTATACACTATGTGACTTCCAAATTTATATCTGGGGATGAAATTGACTGTAGAATCGATATCCGAAATCAAAATTATATGTTACCATTGGAAAAATTAAAGTTTGACACGATTTCAGTATGGAGACGACCCCTTAAGCTATTTTTTTCTAATTAGCTTAGAAGAGAACAAAATTCCCTGACGAATGGTACCTTTGGTGCCTTTCTGCAACAATTTACTGATGAGATAGGTGGGGGTGTTTCGTTTTTTTTTTTTTTTTTTTTTTTTTTTTGACCGACTGTACATTATTATATCATGTTTGATGACCTTGTATTACAAATGTGATCCCCCCCCCCCCCCGAAAAAAAATCCTGACTACTGCCTTGTACATGTATGATACCATTCTTGGTATTATATTAAATTACAGTACATATACTTTGTAAAGGTTGACTCTCTCTCTCTCTCTCTTTTTTTTAATAGCAGATGTGACTTATATTTCTTCCTTTACCTACAATACATTCAACTGTAATAATAACAATGTATAAACACAAAATAATAAAATAATAAAATAAAGTTACGTAAAACAATAAAACAATAAGACTATCAGAAAAAAAAAAAAAAAAAAAAAAAAAAAAAAAAACTCCTTGTAGCTCATGTTTTTTTTTTTTTTTTTTTTTACAAAATAATAAATAATACAAAGAACAAATTGAACAAAAAACAAGCAAAATTAAAAAAATGTTAACCAAGAGGCTTGCAAAGCCTTTTCAGGTAAATCTAAAAAATATATAAATATGAATATAAATAAAAACAAACAGAAATTACATAAATGAGAAAATATATCAAACAGGTGGCTAACAACGAACAAATCGCAACAGAAAATAATTTAGGGACTCAATTTAATACAGATTAAATTAATACTTAATAATAATAATAATAATAATAATAAAAGTTTATTTACTATAATAGATGGCGAAAATAAGTATCTGCATCATCCAAACACAATAAGAATTTTCGTAATTTTTCTCTAAATGAGTTTAATCTTAATGCACTTAGTATATACAGCGGTGACATATTAAAACGTTTAGGACCCATATAAACAAAACATATGTGCAATATTTCTTTATTAACTTTAGGAACTTGTAATACTGAAGTATTTCTCAAATTATAAGCAATCAAAGTATTAGGAAAATTATTTCTATTTTTAAACATAAAAATTAATAATCGGTAAAAATAAAGCTGTTTTATCGTTAAAAAATTATGATACTGTATCACACCTAAATAATTTATTAAACGATTTTGTGCAGAAAACAAAGGTAAAATATTTGATACATAATCTCCTCCCCACCCCCACCCCACCCACGCACAAATAATTATTACATATTGAAAAATTGATTCAATTCATGCATAATATAAGTTTTTTTTTTTTTTTTTTTTTTTTTTAATACATATATATTTTTTCAAAATATAATTTAAAATAATACTTTTGTATTAATCACTTGACAGCAATAACTTGCTCCTGTGATAAATTTATATCATAAACATTACAAAAACTTAATTATACAAACATTACACGGGTCTTCATCCAAAATTCTGATTTGGTAATATTGGCTGATCTTTATATTTGTATATATATATATATATATATATTTTTTTTTTTTTTTTTTTTTTTTTTTTGTGTGTGTGTGTGTGCAGAAACCGAAAGTGAAGCCAATTTTTCTTCATTCTGTATAAACTTTTGTCAGTACAGGGTATTTACCGACACAGTTTCTTCCGTGAATCTTCTACCAATATACTTACATGGTAACTTTTAAAATGGATTTCCATGATTAATTATAACTGTTCATAGAAACATACTAGAAACTACCAAAAATGAAGAAATTGTCTCGGTATACACCCTGCATTGACAAAAACCTATGTGTGATAGAGAAACACTGGCTTAATTTTCGGTTTCAGCACATCAAAAAACGAATCCCGGAAAAAATGGTAACGGTAAAAATGGTAACGGAAAAAATGGTACCGGAAAAAATGGTAACGGAAAAAATGGTAAACGGAAAAAATGGTAAACGGAAAGAATGGTAACGGAAAAAATGGTAAACGGAAAAAATGGTAAGTGGAAAATTAGTATTCTGAAACATGTGTACTATGAATCCATGGTACACTGTCACCGAAAATGAGCATCTAAAAAATATCTGTAATGATGATCTGAAATTTGTATCATTAATTAAATGTTTAATGTCCTTTCGTCAGGGGTAAAACTACTTAACATGCAATAATCCTAAAAATTGCAACATGCATGCGAAATGAATGGTTATTATTAAAAATAATATTTATACCTTTAAAAAAAAATAAAAAAATAAAAAAAAAAAAAAAAGATATTGGAGTTCCTGATACATTATGAGACAAATAAAAGATTAAAAATTAAAAATTAATGCACAAACAAATTATTTAGCATGAAATTCAGAGACAGCAAAAATTTCAAAACCCATAAAAGTTACAAATTTGTTGCATACGCACGCATAAACGAAAACTAATAAAAATCCATATTAGATAGGCTTTTTATATTGTGAAATCCATGTTAATTCTAAACACAAAATCTGTAATAAATTAATAAATAATAATTATAATAAAATATTTTTATGAATGTCTCTCTTTTTATCAGAAATTATATCGATTATTATTATAAGGGATTTGCACATTGGCAAATCTTTTATAAATGATAGAACATTTTTAGATTTATTACATTTTAAATACAAAAGATATTGAGTTTCTTTTGTACAAAATATTATGACGAGTGTATTTCGATTTTTCCTTTTTTCTTTCTTTCTTTCTTTTCTTTTTTTTTTTTTTTTCAATATTTACCATAAAAAAGGTCTATGCTACAGATGTCTTTAAAAATATGAGCACCTGGTCCGTCATTGGAATACGTCTTCTAAATTGCTATGCCCTTCTTTTTCTAAATGAAAATTCTTTCATCTTTGAATAGTTCATTCTTATATTAGGTATCTTGCCCTGTTTTCATGCCCCTTATAACAAACTCGTTGATTGGCATATGGGTCGAACGGATCACAATGGTTCCCAAGCGCATACAATTCACGGCTAATATGTATGTATAGTTTATGTTTAACAAAAAGCATATATCTTTAGAATTTGGGCTTTTAAAAACAAACAAACAAAAAAAAAAAAAAAAAAAAAAGAAAAAGAAAGAAAAGAAAAACATATCTGCGCCCGTGGCTTGATTTCTTTCTGGTGCTTTCCCCTCCTCCCATATGTTATTTTTTTTTTCCTGAATTTTGCTTTAAATTTTTTCTGTTTAATTGAGCTAGTATTTGTAGAAGAACAGATTTTTTTTTTTTTTTCAATTTCCCTTACCGAAATATGGTAGAGAAGAGTATTGTTTTAGGATCAAATTTCGGAAATTGAGAGTTTTTGTGATATTTGAAAAAATTGAGGTCCCTCCAATTTCTAAAAGCAGGTCATTAGCGGTTGGTCTGTATGTGTGTTTGTTATCGTAACTTGGGTTTGAACTTTGGACCTCCCGTCTGTCACATTGTTGCCAACATCTTAATATTCAGTAGTACTATTAGTATCCGTCGCTTTTTTCGCAGTGGTTTATTTTTAGAGCAATTCGCTCCAAATGTAATTAAGGTTAAATTAAAAAAAAAAAAATCATATTCACGCTGGTTTCGGAGAAAACCACAAAAAATTCAGAATGGCTGGGATAGATCGAGAAATGTGACTTGGGTTTGAACTCGGGACCTCCCGTCTAGCACATAGTTGCCTATATCCTAATTATGTTCCATAGTACTATTAGTATCTGTAGCTTTTTTTTTTTTTTTTTTTTTTTTTTGCACTGGTTTATTTTTAGAGTAATTCGCTCCAAATGTAATTAAGATTAAATAAAAAAAATTCATATTCACGCTGGTTTCAGAGAAAACCACGAAAAATTCTGGATGGCTGTGTTAAATCGAGAAGTGTGACTTGGGTTTGAATTCGGGACCTCCCGTCTAGCGCAGAGTTGCCAATATCCTAATTATGTTCCGTAGTACTATTAGTATCCGTGGCTTTTTTTCGCACTGGTTTATTTTTAGAGTAATTCGCTCCAAATGTAATTAAGATTAAATAAAGGAAAAAAATTATAATCACGCTAGTTTCGGAGAAAACCACGAAAATATCTGAATGGCTGGGCTAGATCGAGAAGTGTGACTTGGGTTTGAACTCGGGACCTCCCGTCTAGCACATAATTGCCAATATCCTAATTATGTTCCGTAGAACTATTAGTATCCGCGGCTTTTTTTCGCACTGGTTTATTTTTAGAGTAATTCTCTTAAAATGTACAAATGATTAAAGAAGGGGGGGGGGGGAACCTCGAATATCGTCTGGTGTGAAAATAAGGCGAGTACTAACACTACTACAGAAAATTAATTAGGATGTTGCCAGCTATGCTATCTTCTTCGAGAGCAGAGTATTTCTACCGCTGAAGGGGAACTCTTTATTTATAATTTTCCATTGATCAAAATTTCTCTAACTTTTATCTTAAAGCATAAATGTGTGGAGATATGTAGTTTTTCATTCTCTTTTCGACATAATTCAGTGTATTAAAATTATAAACTAAACATGCATTTAATACTTCTAGCAAATAATTAACACCAAATAGCCAAAAAATATAAATAATTAATGTACAGCACTTTTATCGGCTTTAAAATGTATTGCTTTAATATTTTTAAAAATTGACTGAACTGTAAAGAAGTTTGCTTCATAAAATATATGTTAATGTATCTGCATTAATCTGTTTTTATTTATTAGATTTGGTTTAATAAATATTTAAAAGCAAGGAACTTCCTTTCATTTTGATTTTAAAAGATCATCGGTTTGTTATAAAACTATCTTCTACAGAATAACTTTCGATATTCGAAGAGCTTGAAAAATAAATAAATAAATAAATAAAAAAAAGGGTGGGACTGTCCTTTATTAAGCATATTTCTATGACTAAAACATTTTTTCTGTTAAAAAAGAAAAAAAAAAAACTTATGAATTTATGTATATATTTTTTATCGATGAAAATGAAATTGAATTTGCACAAATGTTAAGTATACTTTTTAGGATGGAGGACTATTAGTTTCAGTGTAGGAAAAACCGTTCTTGCCAGTTTTATGTAACACCAAAGAAAAGGGAAAGGTGGGGGGGGGGGGGAGAGTTAAAGAGGAAGATTGCAGAATAAAATGATTTTTTACGTTATCATTTTACCGATTTTAATGATGTATTCTATAACTATTACTTACTTTTTATGACGATCACAATGAGTGCATTATATACCTGGGGGGGGGGGGGGCAAGGAGGCGCAGGTGGAAGTGAAATATATTATTCTTTAAACTACCCTATTATTGATTAAAACAGAACCTTTATGTATGTACAACGTACAGTTTAAGAAAAATTACAGAGAGTGTTACACATATCTCTTACTAAGGGGGGGGAGGGGAGCAGAGTGAAGAAAATGGCTGTTTTTATATCGCTATGCTACTTATTTACATGAAACTTTGTACTATCACTTACATTTTATTCAAATTACAGGGAGAGTTACCTATAGTTGATAAGGGGGAGTAGGGGTAGAGGGGGGGGGGGGCAGGTGAAAAATAAAATAATCTTTTGAAACAAAACTTATAATCGATTTTTTTATTCACATTTTGTGTAAATATCACTTATTGTTACTATTAATGAAAAATTACAGTAAGGTTACATATGTGTGTGTGGGGGGGGGGGGGGCACAGAAGGAAAGAAAATGAATGTTTGTATCACTATATTTTGCATTTTAATAAAATTTATTATAAATATCATTGAATATTTAGAAACATTTACGCGGATTGTTATATATATCTTGGGGGCAATGGGATAAGGGGCAAAGGAGAAAAATAATTGTATAAATACCACAATATTACCAATTTTAATTAAAATTTCAAAAACTATCACCTACATTTAATGAAAACTTTCAAAGAGTGTTACATATATCTAGGAGGAGGGGAGGACTGAGTGAAAAAAATTTTGCTTTTAAATCACTTTGCTTTACATTTATAGGAAATTTTGCATAAATATCTCTTATTGTTTATCAAAAATTGAAGAGAGGGTTACACTACCTGGTGAGAGCGGTAATCGGAAAAAAAGTCCCCGGAAAAAAAGTCCCCGGAAGAAAAGTCCCCGGAAAAAAAGTCCCCCGGAAAAAAAGTCCCCGGAAAAAAAGTCCCCCGGAAAAAAAGTCCCCGGAAATTAATTTCGGTCGTCTTCATAAATGAAATACAACTTTTTAATAACTTTTAGTGACATTATGTTTCTTTTATTTTTAAAACTTTTTTTTTTTCTTTTAATTAATTCTTTTTCTATTTAATTATGTATATATGGATTCTTTTCAAACATACCACAGGGAAAAATGAAAAATTCAGTATTCTACTATATGTAAGAATCATAAGTTCCGTTAGTAAAGAAAAGAAAAGATAAACAAAATACAATAAAAGACAAGAATGAAAAATTATGCGGTACTCATTAATTATTTACATTTTTCAACTGTAGATGATCGTTGTTTGATACACCTTTAAATGTTCTTTGCATATCTTATCACACAACGAGCAAACAGAAGAACAGAAAGTCAGAGAGATAGAGTAATTGAATTCGTAATCGCTCTTAAACGTTTTTGGAAAATGTTAAAAATTCTTGACTTAAAAGAAAATGCAGCCGTAATATATCTGTATATTTTTTGTGTAGTTCTGTAAGTCTGATTGCGAATCATAATATGTTAAATCATAATATAAAATCATAATATAAAAAACATTTTTTTAGCACATTATCAACAAATACCAACTTATTATTTTTGCAGTAGAAATTTTTCTGAATGTGATAAAAAATGTCGCTCATAAAACGCAATACATTGACATTTTTATGGGTGTCCCTGTACACAAACCAGTTGTGCAAAGACTATGAAATCCATTTCAGATAGAGAATATTCCATACTTAACTTTAATAGCATCATTCATTTTTAAGAAATTCTGCAAATATTTACGGGCGCTGATCTAGGGACAGTCGGATAAACAATTATAATAATTCAAATCATATTTACACTTAAAAATTGTTAGAAAGTGTCAAAAACACTCAATGAACGATAATGCATTTAACAAATTTCCAATTATAGCCCTTATGTAACTGAATATTTTTATGTGACCCTAAATATCTTAACGCTACTAATACTGTATTCACCAAAAGGCATTCTTTTGTGCGTATGAATAACATATTTAATTTCATTAAGATTTATGCAAAAAGGAATAAGATTTATTCAACCATATTTAAAGGTACTTAAATATGCTATTTCATAGAAATACCTCTCATAGAACACAATACTTTGGAATACTTTTGGGTGTACCTGTATACAAACAAGTGATGGTGTTTATTCCATTTTCAATAAGGAATATCTGATATTAAACTCGAATAACATATATCAGTTTCAAGAAATTCCATAAATATTTCCTGGAGTAGAGCTCGGGCAGACAACTAGACAAACCGAAGTCATTAATACTTTTCAACTTTGTTAAGTGTTAAGTGCAAAAATAATGTATACTTCATCAGGATCATAAGTTGATCTATTGTATATGCAAATATATATAAATTAACTCGTCATTATTTAGTAAAAGAAAAACTATGAAACCTGAGAATGAAATCTAACTCAAAATAATATTTAAATGCAAACGTAAATTTTAATAACTGGGCGTCCGAAATTCTTTTGTAATCAAAGTTGTATATACATATCGAAAAAAAAGAGGGGGCAGTTACGAATTACGAAACATGCATAAAAAGACAAAAAGATTATATTACTGGCAGAAACCAAGCATTTCAGTTTCCTTTCACTCACCTGTCAATTGTGATTTTTTTTTTTTTCTTTTATATAAGAAGTGTGTGTGTGAAAGAGGGGGCTGTCAGGGGGGTATTCGCTATACAATATGATAAAAATTTAATTATTTTTATTTTAGTCAGAAAGTTTTCTTATTTTTTTAATATTTTGTGTGTTTTAAATCTTTTATAAAAAAAAAGTAAGATATTTATATCCTTTCTAATGTCTTTTTTATTGTTAAAGATTTAACTGCATGATGGTTTTAACGAACTACCTACAATTATTTCTAGAGTAGAGTAGAACGTAGAGTTTCAAAATTAGATACAGCACAGAGTGGTCACATTTTATTTAGAAGTAGCTGGAGATCAGGGAGGAAGATTATTATTGCCCCCCCCCCCTCCTTAAGAAAAAAAAAAAAAAAAAACTTTTAAACACATCCATCTTTAACGAATGTGTGTTTGTATGTAAATATCGGACTGAGTTATCAACAGTTTCTAAAGGTTAAAAATTTAAAAAAGTATTTTAATTTACATATATCTCCTTATTAAACGCCCCACCAGCGGCCAAGTGATTCTGCGATTAAAATGTGATAGACGGAAAGTGCCGGGTTCGCTCGTCGACCTAGTTGCTCGAAGGTCTCCGCGGTATTCTCCAAAACTCGCGTAAATACGAGCTATGACCGTAATAAAGACAAACATGGAGGGCACATCACCTCGTGTAGTCAATCGGCCTTAATCTTCACCCCAGCAGGACCACCATCTTATTAAACAGTGGCCGAAAGGTTTTGCATGCAAAACTGGTAGACGGGAAGTGCCGGACTAGATACCAGGTCGCGCTCGTCGATTTAATTGCTAGAATTTTTCCGTGGTTTTCGCTGAAACTCGCATAAACACGGGCTAGGACCCCTCAGAAAGACCCTGAAGAGGGCACACCACCCAGACCTAGGACCCTCGTATAGTTAATCAACCTAAATCTTCACACCAGCATCACCAACCTCCACTTTATTAACAGTGGCCGAGCGGTTCTGCGCTCAAATCTGGTAGACGGGAAGTGCCAGGTTTGAATCCAGGTTACGGCTGTCGAAGTCATTCGTATTTTTTGTGTTTTTATTCCGTAAATATGGGCTAGGAAACCCTTCGAAAAACCCTCACGATGTCCCAAGTGTAGCTATTTGGCTTTAATTCAAGCACCAACACTTTATTAAAAATTTATGTGCGATTTACGAATTAAGGCCGACTGTCTACACGATAAACCTGGAGAGGTCTTTCTAAAATGTCCTACTATTCAAGCGACAAACTCCGAACGGCTAAGCCGACGAGGACGACCTGGATTTTCATTTGGCACCTCCTGCCTCTCCTAAAACATGTAGAATAATATATATGTATATTTACATATTTTTTATTGAAAATATGTTAGTGAAAAAAAGATAATGTGCGTGATTGACCATAAAATAAAATAATAATAATAATAATAATAATAATAATCAGATAAATTTATACTTACTATTATTTTTTTAAAAATACCCCCCCCCCCTCTTTTTTTTTTTTTTTTTTTTCGTTTTAAGATATTTGTAACATTAAGCCATACATTATTATTTATTATTATTATTATTATTTTAAACCGTATCAATCCTTAATGAATTTCCATTTGCATGTCTAAGTGATGAGTAAAATTCTTAATTCCATATGCGACTTCTAAAACTATAGAGATTTGTAAAGTACCATAAGCAGAAATACTTCAAAGAAATGGGTCCACCAGTGGCTGGGCGGTTCTGCGCTCAAAGCTGGTAGACGTGAGGTGCCGGGTTCTATCCCAGGTTGTGCTCGTCGGCCTAGTCGTGCGGAATTCTCTGTGGTTTTTCTCCGAAACTTGCGAAATAAGGGCTAGAATTCCTTAGAAAGACTCCCCCACTAAGGGCACTCCCCCTCAGGCCTAGGACCTACAGCAGTTAATCGGCCTTATTCCCAAAAATTCTTCAAAGAAATGTATGCAATATTTCTAAGAGGAATTTTAATTGTGGGATAGCATTTAGATAAATGTAGCTTCTTCTATTTTTATTTTTTGTTAATCGCGGCATGGTATACATTGCAAACAAGTAAATATATGGATTGTTGTTGTTGTTGTACCGAATAAGGCCGATTGACTGCACTAGGTTTCTAGGCCTGAGGAGGAGTTCCCTCTGTGGGCTTTTTCTAAGGGGTCCAAGCTCATATTCACGCAAGTTTCGGAGAAAATCACGGAAAACTACGAACGGCTAGGACAACGAGCGAGACTAGGATTGAACCCACGCAATAAATGGATTGAACTCTTCTCATACTAAGCCAGGTCATGTCTGAAAACGAAGGTGATCTGGATTCGCATTTGGCACCTTCCCCTTGTCCTAAGACATGCATATATATATATATATATATATATATATTATTGTAAATGTTAGTGGAAGGATCTTCAGGAAAAATTATCGTTCACTGGTAATTCGCAATAAATCTGGTAAGATTACGGCAGAAATTTGGTTTTCTTGAAAATCGCTGTAATGATTTATACACATGTATAAATATAGAGTTAGAGTTTTTTTTTTTTTTTTTTTTTTTTTTTTAGATGAAAAAAAAAATCTGATTATTAGATAATAGATTTAAATATTAGCAGTCGCTGGTGTCCCGTGCTTTTCCTGGAACAAAACCTAGCAGAAACCCTGTTTTCTAGGAAATTGCTAGATTTAGGTATTTGAGATGATAATTCGTTTTGAATTTGTTTTATCTCCAGGAAAATTAGATTTCACTGGTAGCCCGCACTCCATCCGAGACAAAAAAAAAATAAATAAATAAATAAAAAATATCACATGGCCTTTATTATCACATTTTCGAAAACGAATCCCTATATTACGCTACGAATAATTTTTACAACGGAACTAAGTAAACAGCCAATCAGGTACTGAATATAAAAAGAGAAAAACCTGGTACAGGTTATTAAAATGCTGTACATTAAGGTTAAATTAAAACAGTGCTTTACGCTAAATATTTGGTTAGTTAATAAATAATGATAATAATATCAATAATAATAAAGCTGCTGATTTCACAAGTAATTGTCATTATATTATTCTAATACTTTATATCTTTTATCATAAGATTCCTATGAAAAAAAAAAAAAAAAAATAGTCATCTAAAAGAGATAATTAAAGTTTAAAAAAAAAAAAAAAAAAAAAAAAAAAAAAAAGATTATTATGCGAAGTTCTGTTCAGCCGAGCAATATTTAAACTGATTTTACAAATTATCACCATCACTTCTAGAACATTTTTCATTATTTATAACTATTACTTACTTTTCATGAAAATCGCAATGAGCGGATTTCTTTTAAATTAAGTTCTAATTATTAAAATATAATGAGAAAAAGTTGTCTTTAATATTAGGGAATACCGTATTTCAAACGGAAAAACTAAAAGCAAAGTGCGTTTCAAATTTTTAGAAGGTAAATATGTATAATTTTCATTTTTTATTACTATAACATTTAATCTCTTTTCAGTCTATAAAAAAAATATTTATAATAATAAAGCATCAATTAACCTTTCATATATATTGTGAAAGAATAATTTGAAGCTTTGTGAGAAAAAATTAAATCAGTCCAATAGAAGGAAAGAGAATTTTTAATATGATATATAGATTTATATTTGGAACATAATTGATTTAAGAATTCTATTTTGACATTTTATTGAAATTTTAAGCAAAAAAAAAAAAAAAAAAATCTTCCTTATTCTTTTGAAATTTTTGAAATATATATTTTTTTTTCCTATTTTTTAATAAAGTATTTAATGTGATATAAGTATATGGGTATATATGTTTTGGTGTTTTTCATGATAATTGGTATTTTTCTTTGCTTATAAAGCTTAAAGTGATTTATTTTATCATTTGCATTTTCTGTGAGTAACAAAAGGAAAAATGCATAATATTTTGTGCTTATAGATCTTAACGCAATTTATTTTTTTTTTTTTTTTGATCGGACAATTTTGAAATATATATTTTTAATGGGTTTCACAGTATTTCGATGAGATATTTTTTATATATTTTTTTTTTTTTTTTTTTCTTTCATGATGATTAATACTTTTATTTGCATATTGTGATTTATTTTTTAAGTGATTTATTACAATTACTGTTGCAAATTTCTACAATTCCTTATGATTTATTTTATTTTTCGAATATTTTAAGATATATATATATATACTTTTTGACATTTTTAATAAGGTATTTTATCTTATGCAGTTGCCGTATGCATCAAAAGGAAAGATGCGTGATTTTTGTGCTCATTAATTTAATACATTATATATTTTTTTACTCGAGTATTTCTGAGATATATTAGTATTTATTTGACCCAACATAAATAATTAAGATGGCCACTAAAAAGAACATCAATATTAATATTCTAAATTTTGACGGTGACTCATCCTTACTTGAATTCTTTTTTGATCAGATTGAGTCATATGCAAAATTAAATAGATTAAATTCAGAAGAGGCAGTGGCAATTTTAAAAGGAAAATTAACCGGCCCTGCATTAAAGTTCATGACTCAATCTCCTTTATTATATAAATCCACAGATTTAAAATTTATCAAGGATGAATTCAAAAATTTTTTTGCTCCAATGAGCGGTACTCAGGCAGGCTCTTGTGGAATTTAACAATTTAATACTCTTACCACAAGAATCGATTAGAAATTTTTCTCACAGGCTAAATATTTTAGCCGATGTAGTATATTCTCAGATTAATGATGCTAATGCTTTAAATTCCATTAAGTTTACTAAATTTATTTCAACCATTCCCTCAAATATCAGAGTTAAGATTCAAGAAGAGGGAATCTCTGAGTATCAACAGGCGGTCAACCGAGCACAGAAATTACAAGATATTAATGCTAATGAAACATTATTACAATTGAGTTTAAATAACCCAGTCATAAATACACTGTCTGAAAAGTTAGTCGAACTGACAGATAGAATGAATAATCTGTCATTCACTAGTAAATCTGATGAGGTTAATCATACACACGAATCCCCAGTGCAAGATAGGCAAAGAAACAATAATAGGCAAAGTGAATTAAGACATAATTATAAAAGTAGAAATCAAAACTTCAGGGGTAAACAAAATTTCAGGGGTAATCAAAATAAGAACAGATATCATTCTTCTCCTATTTGCCAATTGTGCAATAAAAAAGGACATGTTGCTACTAGGTGCTTTAGATGGCAAAGAAATCAGACTAGGGGTAAAAATTATGACAGAAATAATTATAGTAAAAATCCAAATAATTTAAACGAGCGCAGAGATGTAGTTTAGCTGATGCAAGTACATCTCAGGAATTGAATAGAGCATCAGCACAAAATTTTTCTCTGGACATTGATAATAACTTGAATCTACCCAAATTATCTAGTGACTGATTGGTTAATTCTACTGCGTCTCAGACACAACAAATCTTGAAAATTTCTGATTCTAAATGTACTCAAACAAATAACGATAAGAGAGAGAACATTTTTAATGTCCATGTAAATTCTCCAAAGTTACCTCTTATTAAAATTTTGCTAGATAAACAAAAGGTAAACACACTTCTTGACACTGGTAGTTCTGTTAGTCTGTTAGCTGAAAGTACATTTAATAAATTAAAACATAGTTTGAAATATAAACATTTATCTTCCCATGTGACAATCAAAACCGTGAACTCGAATGTACAGTTTTCATCTTGTATACAAACCACTTTCAAAATTCAAAATCAATTTTTTTCACAAAAATTTTTCATAGTAGACATTCCTGAAGGTTCTACATTTAGGGTTATTTTGGGTTATGATTTTATTCAACAATATCATGTAATATTATATATGCAGATATCTCTGTTAAAGATAAAAGACCTGAGTATTCCCATAACAAACACATATAGCGACCATGAAGATAATCTTAATATGCATACTCAATGTAAGAAACTTTCAGTAAAAACGGGGCAAAAACTTATTTTACAACCCAAAGAGGAATCTTCTATTACGGTTTATTGTCCCAAAGTTTCTTCGGGTGATTATTTATTTCAGAGTAAAAAGAGTTCTTCCAAATTAATTTTTTTGGATTCAATAGTTAATATTGATCATTCTCAGAAACAAAATTGCAATAATAAATATGATAGAGTAAAATTTCAGTTATATGTTAAGAATAACACTAATAGAAGTATGCATGTAAACAAACATTCAAATATTGGTACAATTAAAGAAATCGAACAAATTATAGACTATGGTTCAAGACAAAATGATAATGTTGAAATTTCAGAGGATTCACAATTTATTAATTATATTCAACCTTCTAGTGATGTGTTAAAAATGAGAAAACAAGATTTAACACCCATGGACTTTGATGTTAAACATCTCAATGGAGCTCATGCAACAAAGTTAAAACAAATTTTATTAAGTAATTTCGCAGCATTTTCTAAAAATATGAAAACCCTTGGACATACTGACAAGGTAGTACCAGATTTAAAAATTTTAAGTGACTATCCAATTAAGACTTTGCCCTTTCCCATTCCTCAGGCTTTACAACAGGAAGCTAGAGATCAAATTAACCAATTGGTAGAGGCTGGGATTATTGAGCGAAACTGCTCAGAATGGGCTTGCCCAATTTTATTAGTAAAAAAAAAAACAAGATGGATCTGGTAAACAGAAATTTCGCCTCGCGTTAGATTTAAGAATGTTAAATTCTATTATTCAAGGTTCTTCTTATCCGTTACCTAAAATTCAAAATATAATAGCTGATCTATCTGCGTATAAATTTTTCACTTGTCTTGATTTCCAACAGGCGTATCATCAAATTGATTTACCGGAACATTTACAAGATAAAATTACTTTCACATCAATGTTTGGCAGTTTCAAATTTAAAAGACTATGTTTTGGTCTTAAAAACGCGGCTTCTCAGTATCAAGCACTCATGGATTCTTTAATTGATGAAATTAATATAGATGGAATTTACGCGTATCAGGATGATTTAATATTTGGTGCAAATAGTTTTGAAGAGACATGTGTCAAACTTGAAAGAATTCTTAAGATTTTAATTAAATATAATTTAACCTTAGCTCCTAGTAAATGTACATTTCATAAGAGTGCTGTAAATTATTTGGGATTTCACATAGAGAATAATTCAATTTCTCCAATTGAGTCAAATATCATTAAAATAAACTCTTTCCCTACACCTACAACAAAAAGACAATTAAAACGCTTTATAGGAGTTGTAACCTTTTATAAGTCTCTTATTCATAATTTTTCTAAATTAATTCAACCACTTATTGAATTGACTAAACCGAAAACAAAATTTGTTTGGAATAAACATCATCAGGATATTTTTAAGAAATTTCAAGATATATTTTTAAATTCACCTATGGTAAGATTACCGGATTGGAACAAGACTTTCTTTCTCAACACTGATGCATCAAATATTTCTATTGCAGGAGTTTTGATGCAGAAATATGACAATCAATTATTACCTGTCGCCTTTTTCTCTAAATCAATTAAACCGTCTGAAAAAAGATATCCGGCTATCAAACTTGAATTAATGGCCATTTATAAATCTGTAATTGCTTTCAAATATTACTTATACAATAGAAAGTTTATCATTTTGTCTGACAGTGCTCCTTTAAAAACATATAGAAAAACAAATAGTCCTGCTGATTTAACTACTAAATGGCTGTTAGAGTTGTCAGAATACTCATTTGAATTTGAACATATTCCTGGCCCTACAAATGTTTTAGCGGATTATTTATCAAGATCAGACTTCTCAAATAATCAACAAAATTTAAAAACAAATCCAGAATTAATATTCAGTTCTCAACCTCTTCCTATCGTACAAGATGACACACATTCAATTAATCAAATTTCTACTTCTACTCAGTCTGTACAACAAAATCAATTCAACAATTTTCTAGTTTCTGGTAATACTCAAAATAAAGATCCCCTTTTGGAAATTTCAAATAATACATTTATATCTGAGCAAAAGAATGATCCAAAATTGTCAATTATTTACAGACAAATTTTGAGAAAAGGTTTTTCAAAAAATAATGATAATTTTTTTATTCATCCAGATTCTAAAGTTTTAATGTACAAGAAACAAAATTTGCATAATAATACTTTTTCATATCTTATTGTAGTACCACATTCTTTAAAATCTAAAGTTTTAACCATTTCACACCTTTCTCACTTTGGGTTAACAAAAACATACGAATTTTTATCAAATAGATATTATTGGAAAGGTATGTACACAGACACTTTAAATTTTGTTGCTTCGTGTACTTTATGTTTACAAAATAAACATCATAACACACCACCAGCTCCTCTACAACCCACCTATACTCCAACACATCCAGGGCATACTATTAGTGTCGACTTGGTTGGTCCTTTTATAGATGGACATTCAGTTTTGAGTGTGATTGACCATTTTTCGCGACACATTGAATTATTTCAATTAAAAGACACTTCTTCATCAAAAATAGTTAAATGTTTATTTAATTACATTACAACATTTGGTAGACCATCAGTAATCTTATAGATTTAGGCAAACAGTTTACATCAACTATTTATAATATTTTTAATGATAAACTTGCATAAAAATTTTACATTCATCTGTTGCTCATCCTCAAAGTAACTCTATTTCTGAGAGGCTAAATAAATCTATAAAGTACTCAATTAACAATTTAATTTCTGAGGGGTATTCTTTTGAAAATTCACTAGCTATACATAAATCACTTTACAATGGTTCAACACATTCATCCACATTGTTTTCACCTAACCTACTGCATTTTGGTAGGGAACTGTCTTTAATATTTGATACATTTGACCAATTTATAAATCAGCCATTTTTGGATAAAAATGTAGACATATATAAATTATTACACGACTTAGATAACATCTATAGCAAAGCATATTCTAACATTAAAGAAAATCAAGACAAAAGATATCAAAATTTTCAAAAACGTGCAAAACTGAGGCCTGTTGCTGTTCATGATGTTGTATACTTGAAATCAATAGATAAATTTAAACCCAAGTATTCTGGGCCATTTATTGTTGTACAAAAACACTCGCCAGTTTCCTTTTCCATTAAGAGATTACATGCACCTGATAATAAAGCTTTCAGAGTCCATATTGATAGACTCCTTATTGCTCCTCCTCGGCGTAATTATTTATTTGCTGAACCCAACTCCAAGGTATCACATAATATTGGCAATAATTCTACACATCCTTATAACTTAAGAAATCGCAATTAATTTTTTCACAAAAAAAGTTTGAATATATTTTGCTTCACAAATGCATTTTCCAATGGCCAATGGAGTGTATTTGTTTGCTGTGCAGGAACTCGTCTTTATTTATATTATTTTTTATTTTTAGATGGCTGGTCCACTGTTTTTTTTATATTTTTCTTTTGATGTAAAGACTATTTCTTGCATTGCAGTGTTGTTGAATATATATAATATTTATAAATAAGATGCATCTAAAAAAAAAAAAAAAAAAGAAAGGACTAATGATAACATAAATGTTTGTAGATCATATTTTGAATTTCTAAATTAGTAATCAAGGTGTTATTTTTTTTATTTAATGTTTACTATATCTATTTTTATTGGGTGAAAGTTAAACAAAAGCAAGATAATTGAAATATATTTAATAGAGATATTTCATTGGAATACAGATTAAGTTCATAGGGAATTAATTATTAATGATAATAGTGCTAACAGTATACATACAGCTAAATTTTATAAGTTTCCAATTGATTTTTGGTGTACAACATGTTTTTGGTTTGTTCAATATCCAATCTAAATTTTTTTTAGTATTTTGGCACTCTCTCTCATCACTCAAAATTTTGTCAATTTGTTTTCTTTTACTTATTTATTACCCTATCCTAGATATATGTTGTCTCGTTCAAAATTTTCTCCCGGGAGAGCAACATTGGATACGTGATGAGAATCTATATTTTGTTGACATTAATTTTTCAACATTTATGACACTTAATTATTCGGTTTCGTGAGGTGTCCCTACAGGGGTCTGTGGACTCTGCTGGGGGACGGAGGCCTGTGCCTAACAGTGCAGGTCTTTCAACACGCCCTGTCCCGCTAGGATGTTAGCCTTAAGTTAACATCATTACACTTACTTTTTGTAAGGATTAAGGGAAGATTGTTTTTTTTGACTGCCAATGGCGTCCTTTTTAAAATCTTTCCTGTGTGGTATACACGAAAACTTTTCTGTTTCTTTACTTTTATTTTATTTTTTTTTTTTTTGTACATAATTTTGTTTAACGTTGACCAATGTGTGTAACCAAGGTGTTAGACAAATAAATATTACAATAATATGCTGGAACCTTTAGTATTACAACAATATATATGCATATGTGTAATTTATATTATTTTTTTTTCTATTTCACTATACATATTAGTGTGAAAATTTAATATTTTGTGTGTAAAAATCTAACGTTAGTAACTGTTACTGTGGCATTATTTGCTAAGTTCATTAAAAAGAGACTCTTTCATAAAAAAACATTTCAGCTGAAATTATTGGTGGTATATAAAAAAAAAGACTATGAACTATATTGAACTGCAGTTGAACTTATTTATAGAAGCCACATTTTTGCGCCTGTCATGACAAAGTGTTTCTCTTAAAAGTTTTTGGTTATACTGATATTTTTGAAATATGTGTATTTTGTATTTTTGAATTAGTGTTTATATTTCATATATATTTTGTTTGTTCAATATTAAGCATTCATATAATTTTTACTTATGATGTAATATCATTTTTTTAAGTGTGCGTCTTTGGTAAGTGCTTTTGAATATTATTGTTTGTATATACATTTCTATACAGGAGGCGAGGAGGACTTATTTTTTTTTTACTAGTCGAAGGGGAGATATATGTGTGAGTGTTCTCACACATATGTCCTTTAAAAGCTTATTTATTTATCCAAATTTAATATATAACAAAAAGGAGGGATTAATATAGATTATATAAAATAAATCTTTTTAAATTTATCTAATTCAATTAATTAATCATAGAGAATTTCCCGTTTTATTTTTAAATCAAAATTTTCATTTCTTTGTTCTTCTATCGTTACAAACACATTGATCTAGGAATAAAATAAGCAATTTTTATATCAGGGTTTTTGAAAAATAGTATGTTTATACATTTTCCCCGGATGGATTAAATCAATTTAGCCATAATTATTTATTTTCAGAGGGTAATTTAAAAAGCCGTTATCAACATATTTCTAGCATATACAGCTATTAATAAAATAAAATAATCATTTGATTTCATGTTTATTACCCTTGTTTGTTTATGTTAAAAACCTATTATTATTTCAAGAGGGTCATTATAATTCTAAAGATAGATTTATAATGTTGTTTGATAGTCTATGTTGTGATATTTAATCTCAGAACACTTTTATTGACTTTCGTTTTTCTTGTTCCGGACTTTCTTTTTGTTTTTTGCTTCCCGCCAACTGATTGTTTGGTGCACCTGCCGCATCACGTGACGATGTGTCGCGTCTATCTACGAGTACACTGTAATACTTTTTTTTTTCAATCATGTAACTTTTGTTATTCGGAACTGACGTTCCATTTTCTTATTCTATTTAATCATAATATTTTTTTTCTTTTGTCTAAGATGAATAAATTAAAGGTCTAAACATCTAGGCATTCTTTCATTACGCAGCAATGTGTGAATTATCCTAAATAATAATTGATCTACATATTATGTAAGAATATCACAGTCTAATCAACATTCATTATAGGAAAAGAAGTAGTTATTGTTTAAAAACAGAAGTCCTATAAAATATATATTCATGTATTCTTCATCTAATTTCAAGTGTACAATCTGATGATAAGTAAGGAGATTGTTCTTCATCAATGGGATATATGATTACCTGTGACAACCCAGGTAAGTCAAACTTTATTTAATTATATGACTGTTGTTTTTACAAAGAATTATTAGTAAGAATTATTTGTTATAAAATATATTTAAAATAACTAATTTGAGGAAACTGCGAACTCATGCATTCATTTATATAGTATTCTTCCAACAGATTATGAGTATGAAGTGACACTAAATCGAAAGTATTGAAAAGTAATTAGAAAGATATTTAAGTTTATCTTCTTCTTCTAGTACTTATTTTTATGAAAACTATTTAATTTTATTTTCTTCTTCAAGTACTATTTATCCAAACTGTGTTGATTTAAAATATTAAATGAATATTTACGTATTGAACAAATATTAACAAAACTATTACAAAAATTTTGTTTAAGTATGTCAGCAACAAAAGATATACAAATTGAACCGCTGAACTCCACAAATTATAATGTGTGGAAGTTTCGTATTGAAATGTACTTGCAAAAAGAGGATCTTTTTACAGTCATTACTGACGATCCTCCCAACCCAATAACCGATCAGTGGCGTTCAAAAAATAGAAAAGCCAGAGCTATTATCAATTTACTTATTGATAATGAACAAATCGTTTACGTTATGAATCTAGATACAGCACGAGAGTGCTGGAATGCTCTGCGCCAAGTCCACGAAAGATCATCGCTTACCAGTAAGCTTTTCTTACTTAGGAAACTTTATTCCATAAAATTAATTGAAGGTGGTGATGTTAACCAACATATAGCTGATATATATAAAACACGCGACAGACTCACCGCCATAGGTGAAGTCATAGAGGAATCGCACCTAGCTGCATTAATGCTATGCTCACTCCCTCCTTCGTATGACGTTCTCATAACAAGTCTCGAATCGAGAGACGAAGCGCAATTGACACCTGAATATATACGAAACAAATTGGCTGATGAATATGCCAAAAGGCTAGAAAAAAAAACTGTCCATAACTCAGCGTTAAAAGTCCAATACCATAACAAATCGGAGAAATTCTGCAAATACTGTAAGAAAAGTAACCACAATATTGAAGAATGTTATAAGTTAAAAAATAAAAATAATTCTGCTGTTAAAAGTCACAGTAAAAATTTCAACAAAAAACCCAACTTCAGATCCAACATATGCTCTCAGAACAATGAGAAGCCAGATAGCGCTCAAATTGCAGAGGGGACCAATAAACCAAAAGCTGATAAATTGTATTCTTTTTATGTTGGAGATAAAACTGTAAATTGGGTGGTTGATTCAGGGTCGTCTTCACATATCTGCAATGATAAACTAAAATTTCGCGATCTTAAAAATAACGTTTCTAACGTCACTATCGCGAACGGCACGCAGCTAAAATCTTTGGGTTCCGGTACTGTGGATTTGTATACCGTAAATTCGGAAAACACACAGAACAAAATAACACTTAAAAATGTTCTTTATGTCCCTGAAATAGAAACTAACTTAATTTCTATAAAAAGAGTAACAGAGAATGGTTGTATCGCTGTATTTGATGATAAAACCTGTAAAATTGTAAATCAGGGAAATACATGCATTGAGGGATATGTGAAAAATAACTTATATGAATGTCAATTAAATTATTCTGAAAACAAACACACAGCGAACATTGTAATACAAACTTGTGATAACGAAAATTGCATAAACAAGTGGCATGTGAAACTTGGCCACAGAAATACTAACCACATTAAAGATTTAGTTAACAAGGACATGGCTGTGGGTATAAAATTAAATGATTGCAAACATAATACTGAATGTAAAACATGCATAATGTCAAAATTAACTGATTCACCTTACCCCAAAGCTGCACAATTTAGAGCCTCCATACCACTCGAACTGGTCCACACAGACTTATGTGGCCCTATGAAAACCCCCACTGTAGGTGGAAAATATTACTTTCTTACATTTATAGACGATTACAGTCGTTATACTATTATATATTTGCTAAGAAATAAGTTTGAGGTATTTTCTAAGTTAAAGGAATATGTGGCCATGACCGCAAACAAATTTGGCCGAAAAGTGCAAGCAATTCGCTCCGACAACGGGGGTGAATACACTAGTATGGAAGTAAATGAATTTTTGAATAAAGAAGGAATTGAGCACCAGTTTACCGTTCCTTACTCTAGTGCTCAGAACGGCGTGGCAGAACGTAAAAATCGTACGCTGACCGAAATGGCTCGCTGTCTGCTTAAAGACAGTAATTTACCGAATTCCTTTTGGGGGGAAGCCGTAAATACTGCAAATTACATACAAAATAGGCTCCCGACCTCCTCATGCGACTCAACTCCTTACGAAAAATGGACCGGCCGTAAACCCGATTTATCAAATATAAAAACATTCGGATGTCGCGCATACGCATATGTACATAAAATACATAGGGGAAACTGGATAGCACCGCTCAAGAAGGAATTTTTGTGGAATATGATAATCGTAGCAAAGGTTACAGAATTTGCACAAATAATAAAAATGTAATAATTAGCAGAACAGTAAAATTTTTGGAAGATGAGAATAGAGAATCCCACAATAATGAAACATCACAAATCAAGAATGAAAATTCAAATGATGAAATTCCGGTGTCCAAATTACCAATATTAGATACTGATATAAATATAGATATAGCGGGCGATAACGATAGTCCGGATGACACGCAAACTCTGCCGCGAGGATCACAACGATTAAATAAAGGTGTTCCGCCTGACAGATTTGCATTTGCAGTAAATGACAAAAGAATTGATGAGCCTAAGTGTTTTGATGATATACTAAAAATTCAAAACCCAGCTGAAAAAGAAAATTGGCTGAATGCCACACTCGACGAAATGAATTCACTCAGACAAAACAATACTTGGGAACTTGCCGACGCTCAACCAGGGACCAAAGTAGTAGGGTGTAAGTGGGCGTTCAAGGCCAAATACAATAGCCAAGGACAAGTCGAGAAATATAAAGCCAGGCTTGTTGCCAAGGGTTTTTCTCAAAAATACGGGGTGGACTATGACGAAACTTTTGCACCAGTTGCATCGCATACCACTCTAAGAAGTTTCTTGACCATGTCACTATATAAAAATTTGAATCTAAGGCATGTAGATATCAAAACTGCTTTCCTACATGGAAATTTGCAAGAAGATGTATACATGCATCAACCCGAGGGTTATGTTATCCAGGGCGAAGAAAATAAAATATGTAAGTTAAAGAAAGCGATATATGGCTTGAAACAAGCCGCTAGAGCGTGGAATTTGAAAATTAATGAATCATTGTGTAAATTAGAATTTAAACAAAGTCAACATGACAAGTGTTTATATATCCGTAACAAAGATAACACAGAAACTTACATTCTTGTGTATGTTGATGACCTACTTATAGCTGGTAAAAATCACAATATTGACATACTAATTAATCAACTTAGGGAAGAATATCCATTAACCGACCTTGGGGAAGCCAAATATTACCTCGGAATAAATATAGAAAGACCTTGTAAAGGGGTAATTACGCTTGATCAAAATAATAAAATACGAGACATTGTAACCAAATTTGGGCTAGATAACGCACGGCCCTCTGACACACCGATGGAACCAGGGTATATAAAATTAACTGATAATGACAATCTCTTACCAAACAACACAATGTACAGACAGGCTATAGGCGCGTTACTTTACATTTCTACAGTATCGCGACCTGATATAAGTGTTGCCGTTGGCATCTTAAGCCGTAGAAACGAAAATCCTAGAGCGAAAGACTGAGAGGCAGTTAAAAGGGTTATTAGATATTTGAAAAATACCCAAGATATTAAATTAAAACTTTGTAACTCTGGTGAACCTGTTCTTAGAGCATATTCGGATTCGGATTGGGCCAATGACCCAAGTGATAGAAAGTCCATCTCAGGAAATTTATTTATATTGGATAAAAATCCAATATTTTGGACTTCGAAGAAACAGTCCTGTGTGTCCATGTCTTCAGCAGAGGCTGAGTACGTCGCAGCTGCGAGTGCTGCACTTGAAATACAGTGGCTCAACAAACTACTGGATGATTTAAATTTGCCGCAACAATGTCCTATAGTGTTGTACCAGGACAACCAATCTACCATCAAGATTGCTGAAAATGATAAATTCCACTCCAAAACAAAACACTTACAGCTGAGATATCATCTTCTGCGAAACCTAATACAAGAAGGCCTAATCAAGCTTCAATACAAACCTACCAAAGAAATGACCGCCGATACCCTAACAAAAGCTCTGCCAAAAACTGATTTTAATAGACATAGAAATGCATTAATGAACAATTGAAAAATTTCTGAGCTTAAGAGGGGGGTGTTGTGATATTTAATCTCAGAACACTTTTATTGACTTTCGTTTTTCTTGTTCCGGACTTTCTTTTTGTTTTTTGCTTCCAGCCAACTGATTGTTTGGTGCACCTGCCGCATCACGTGACGATGTGTCGCGTCTATCTACAAGTACACTGTAATACTTTTTTTTTTCAATCATGTAACTTTTGTTATTCGGAACTGACGTTCCATTTTCTTATTCTATTTAATCATAATATTTTTTTTCTTTTGTCTAAGATGAATAAATTAAAGGTCTAAACATCTAGGCATTCTTTCATTACGCAGCAATGTGTGAATTATCCTAAATAATAATTGATCTACATATTATGTAAGAATATCACAGTCTAATCAACATTCATTATAGGAAAAGAAGTAGTTATTGTTTAAAAACAGAAGTCCTATAAAATATATATTCATGTATTCTTCATCTAATTTCAAGTGTACAATCTGATGATAAGTAAGGAGATTGTTCTTCATCAATGGGATATATGATTACCTGTGACAACCCAGGTAAGTCAAACTTTATTTAATTATATGACTGTTGTTTTTACAAAGAATTATTAGTAAGAATTATTTGTTATAAAATATATTTAAAATAACTAATTTGAGGAAACTGCGAACTCATGCATTCATTTATATAGTATTCTTCCAACAGTCTAAGCGTCGCCGTCTTTGTTCATTGAGAGTTGAAGGTAATTTGGCATGGCTTCTCAATGTCAAATCGATTTAATATTTGTAACGAACTTTTTATATTCAAAAATTTAGTATGAATATGTTAGAAGAACAAAGAAACAGTTTGGCATTCGTTTGGCTGCATTTCAACGATGCCAATCTTTGGGGTTGCAATTTAACTTCTAGGAAGCTGCGAGATTTAGTGTGGCTTTTGCGATTTTGACGTTGATAGAGTAAGCCGTTTTTCTGTGGTGTCCTCCTCTCCCCCCGTCTCAATTTCCGTGGGAGACTGTGTTTCAAAAAAAGATGTACTTCATGCTTGAAGAGGAATTCTTTTTGTGATTTTTTTAATAAAATGCAAGTTAATCTTATTCTGCCTGATTACTTCTTCTGAAAAAGAAAAATTGCTATCTACAGTTTTTTTGTGTACTTCTACACGGCCATTACAGCTATGGAATCTCGTTATTGCGGTGACGGAGAAACGCCGTCATATCCTATATCAGTAAAAAATATTTCATTTTATTTTTATTTGTCTTAATCTTTTAAATATTACCTTTTTATATGCATTTAAACATCTTTGTGCCGAGTTTTCATAGAATAAAAAGACACACTCTCTTTTTTACCACCTGCAGGCGCTTCCTATGTTATGTTCAGTATAAAATAAAATTCTTTTCAAAATACCGATCATGAACTTTAAGGCATCAGAAATTTTTTTTTGCAAGTCCCTCTACACAAATTAGTTGCGAAAATTATACAATTTTCAACAGAGAATATCGATATGCCATAGAAAACTTGAAATTAGGTATACCAGCTCCAAGTCCTTCAATAAATATTATCGGGGAAAAAAAATCTTGATCACAGAGGTTAACAGACAAACAGAAAGACAAAACGAAGGCAATTCATTGTTAGATATTCTTAGAAGCTTTAAAACGCATTTTTATTTATTTTTTTTAATGGATTTTTTCTGGGGACTTTTTTTCCTAGGGACTTTTTTTCCGGGGACTTTTTTTCCTGGGGACTTTTTTTCCGGGGACTTTTTTTCCTGGGGACTTTTTTTCCGGGGACTTTTTTTCCGTGACTTTTTTTCCGGGAACTTTTTTTCCGCCATTCTGAGAGCTAGGGGCCCACATGGAAGGAATATATTTTCATACCATCTTATTGCCAATTTAATGAAGTGATCGTTATAGAATACATCATTAAAATCGGTAAAATGGTGATGTAAAATATCAATTTATTTTCCTCTATCCCCCTGTCTTTAACCCCCCCCCTCCCCCGAAGTATGTCTGACACATACTGTAATTGTTTCACAAATTGTATGCGATCATACAAAGTTTCATTAAAATCGGTAGGAATGTGATATAAAAACAATTGCTTTGCTTCGATCTGCTCCTAGTTCCCCCCCTCCTCCCCTTCCTCCAGGTATACACTAATTGAATGTTGTACCAAATCAATTGATATTTCTAAAAATGTAATCTGAAAATCATTCTTTAAATTTTTTATTTCATATTATTTTGCGATTTGCGAATTGGAAAAGTGCACTTTTTTTTCCGGTGCCCTTTTTTTCAGGGATCCCCTAACAACAAAATTGTGACAGTAGTTCCATTGTCAGTTTTTGTATACAACTTATTTTCATATCTCTTAGGTATTCATATAGCTAGAATGGATGAATAGATCTATAATCGACTTAAACAAATTTGTGTAATGTCAATATTTCTAATTTCAGCAATAACTAAAAATACATTTTTCTTTTTCTTTTTTTTAATCAGACTTATAAATGTTAATCATATAAGTAATGTAATGTTTTAAAACACATTTAAAAAAATAATAATATTTCCTATATTATCTTTTTATTAAATGAATTAAAAAATGCAAATCATCTCAGTCAGTTTTAAAAAACTATCTGAAAAAATTATAATTTGTGTTTAAGTGTTTTTGATTTCTTATAAGGCAGATTTGTAAAACGTAAAATATTTGGTAGGCAAAAAAGAAAATCACATTTTTTTTTTTTTTTTTTTTTTTTTTTTAAATAACAAAAACAAACAAGCACCCTGAAAACTGCTAACGAATTGACCGATTCCAGTGGATATAATCGGATCTGTATAATCACGACAAACTTGTTCTTCCCCCAGGGAGAGAGAGGAGTTAGGCCGAAATAGAATGTTCCGGAATGATTAGCACTCTCGCTTCAATAATACGAGTTAAAAAATAACCTTGACATTCTAACTTCAAGAACTTCACTCCTACCATTGAATACTTATAGCGATCCAAAACTCTTCTGACCACTTCAGTTTTGAGCCACCCAATAGCTGTGTAAAATCGCTTTCATCATGATATGATAATGATATTATTGCAATATGATTTTACTAATTTCCTCATTACCATTTTTTCCGTTTACCATTTTTTCCTTTACCATTTTTTCCGTTTACCATTTTTTCCGGTACCATTTTTTCCGTTACCATTTTTACCGGTTACCTCAAAAAACATATGTATCAGCTAAAATTATCAAATCAAATTTTACGAACTTTTTTTTTTTTTATGACCTGTATAACTCACTATAAACATTATAAGCTTGCACACATTATACTTCATTTCATATAATAGCACGCTGTTAATACGAAAATATTAATTGAAGGGATGCAGTTAATAGCACATAGCAAACTTTTGTGTATCTACTATCTGCAGCAAAGTAAAATATACCTGAGACACAGGAATGGCAGATCAAGCGCGGCGTTGTAAAATTTGCATCTAAGGAGAAAAAAAAATTAATATACAACAACTAATCTATAAACATAATTTAAATTATACTTATATCATTAAGCCTCCTGACATTTGCTTTTGAAATGTTAAATTAATTTGTAGAGCTTTAAACAATCTACACCATCGTTTCTGCTACTGGGGTTAATACAAATGTACCTTTAAATTTCTTAGTATTTAAAAAAAAAAAAAAAAAAAAAAAAAAAAAGAATTTAAAAAAAAATCTGGTGTGAAACAACCACACGACTTCCATTACCCACTATTACACGTATTATATGCATTTTTTGGAGAAAATGTGATCACAAGACATAAAACTGACATAACGAAGTACAAGCCTAATTTTTTTTCCGGTAAGAGAAACTTGATACACATGTAAAGACGTATAAAACGAAGCTTACATGTCGAGTCAAAAAAAAAAGAGGGGGGGGGGGGGGGAATGGTAAAGTTATTTTTTGAAACATCAATTTCCGAGATCTAAAACTGATCTACCTAAGCAAGATGACTGTTAATTTTCCTCTAAAAACGTAATAATGAGAAAGGATATCTAAAATAGATTTATGTAATAATTTTCAAGATAATCGTTAGGCCGTTTTTGAGATACAACTTTTATCAAAACTTGGAATACTCAATTATTAACCGGAAAACAATAATTACATACAAAAGGATATTTAAAAGGGAGTTAATATGGCGAGTTTAAAAAAAAAAAAAATCCGTACAGCCGTTTTTAAAGGAACGCGCTTGCGAGATCTGAAATTTATTTATTCATAGAGAACGCTTATCAATCTTTCTGAACTAACCAACTATATCATTCGAAAGGCCATTTAATATAGTGTTTATAGCATGTTTGGAGAAAATCGTTAGAGCCGTTTCTGAGATACGGACTTACGGTCCTACTTACGGTTTTTCAATTTTCACCAAAATTTAGAAAATTCATTTGTACACCAGACGTGTCACAATTCTAAAGATTCATAGTTCTACCTTTATTCGTTTCGGAGATATGATAGCCAGAAGATTCCCCACATGCGAACATACAGTCGGTATTAAAAGTATCCGAACACTAGCAAAAATTCTTATATAAAAAAAGTGGAGTTAATACTGTTTTGTTAAATAAATCCTTATCGAATCATGTTCTTAGTCAGTCTAAGATATACTGACCAAACGTCCCCATTTTTTGGGGACAAATGGGGACGCCCTTTTTTTTTAAGGCATTTTTTTAAGTTTTAAAAAATTGTAGAAACTAAATTATTAATCAGTAACACTTTATTTTTAGTCCTTATTTATTAGGAATGAAAAAATGCATCCATAATTTGATAATTGTAGCAATTTTTTATGCTTCTCTATTATAAAGGTACTTTGATCTGGTCAGCCTAGTCTAAGACCATGATTCGACAAGGATTTATTTAACATAACAGTATTAACACTACCTTTTTTATATAGGAATTTTTACTGGTGTTCGGATACTTTTGTTACCGATTGTATATACATACACGATACACATACACTGACCAATTGCCAAAAAATACGTTTTTGGACTCAGAAGACTTTAAAACGTGTAAATCAGGTGAAACTCGATATCGAATTTTCGGATGGAATACAATAGTTCCATTACCTACGGTAGTAGGATAATGGAAGTAACAATGTTTGGAAGAACAAAAAATATAGCAAGAAAACTAGAATATTGTGGTCACCGCAGAAATTTTTCTTCTATATGTTCCTATACAAATTCACTCAGTGCAAATTATTTATTCCATGATGAATGCAGATGACTTTAATCTCAGAGAAGTATAACACTAAATGTCGAAAGAAAGTCAATTTTATGCCAACATCTGAAGATTTTTGTTGTGAAAAATGAAAAAAAAAAAAAAGTTTGTTTTAAATTATTATCACAGATAAATGATTCAACCATTTGTTTTAAATGTATTGACGAGTCCTTTTGAAATGTACCTATTCTGAAAAATTACACCTCCCGGGAAGAGGTAATTTCGATAATTCCGACAGTTCACACTTCCGACATACAGTGCCGGCAAAAAAAATCTTTACACTTGAGGGTCAAAAAATAACTTTACATGTCAATTGCCGTTCCCACCATAAAAATGTGTTGAACCCCAGTGATGACACGTAGTGTTAATCGATCACAGACGAACTTTCCCTACCCCATCAACACTCATTTCGCCTCGTGGACTTTGCTCCCGCCAGTCACTATTTCGTTCATTTGTTAAAGATTTGAGAGCCTACATCGGTATTCCCATTCTACACAATGGGTTTGTCCTGCAGGGACTATTAAAGGAGATACATAAAATCCACATTTCAAAAATCTAAAAACTCATGTATCTTCTTTAATAATCATCGTAGAGCGAAACTATTTATATCAAATTCATTGTCTTGAAGAGACGTTTCCAGGGATGTATCACAAGACATACCTTCCTATTTGAAATTTTAAAGTTGCCCTGCCTAGCGGTCCCCCTAGCCCCCGGGCCCAAACATTTTTCACCAAAAGAGGTCCCTCTCAAATTTATTAAATACGCGTTTCACCATTTTTCAAAATTCCGATTCATTTTCGAGTTAGGAGGGGTGTGTGGGACTTTTGGAGCACCCTGTATATGAGCTTTCTCTTATAGGAAATTTGTTTGGTGTCTACTTCGTAAGGTCAGTTTTATGTCTTTTGATCACATTACTGAGTGCATACGTGTAATAGTGGGTAATGGAAGTCGTATGTTTGTTTCATGGTAGATTTTTTTTTTATATAACTGTATTAATACATAACCTAAATAATGTTATGAAATATAACATATGTTCGTTTTTTTTTTTTTTTTTTTTAAGTTGAATTAATTAAATTAATTACATCAGACCACAACTCTTTTTCTTTGTATTAAAATTCAATGTAACGGAATTCACTCTTATAAACTGAGATTCTGAAACGGGCTAAAACTAGCATAAAGTAGTTGGTCGGATCGGACACCCTGTATATAATATATATATACAGGGTGTTCCAAAAGTCCCACACACACCCCTCCTAACTCGAAAATGAGTCAAAATTTTGAAAAATGGGGAAACATGTATTTAATGAATTCGTAAGGGACCTCTTTTGGGAAAAAAGTTTGGGCTGGGGAGGGGGGGCGGTAGGGAGGGCAACTTTAAGATTTCAAATAGGAAGGTATGTCTTGTGATACATCCCTGGAAACGTCTCTTCAAGACAATGAATTTGATATAAATAGTTTCAACCTACGATGATTATTAAAGAAGATACATGAGGTTTTAGACTTTTGAAATGTGGAATTTATACTTATGTATCCCCTTTAATAATCCCTGCAGGGCAATACTATTTATATCAAATTCATTATCTTGAAGAGACGTTTCCAGACATGTATCACAAGACATGCCTTCCCATTTGAGATTTTAAAGTTGCCCTCCCTAGCGCCCCCTCCCCCTGCAGCCCAAACTTTTTCCCCAAAAGAGGTCCCTTACGAATTGATTAAATACATGTTTCACCATTTTTCAAAATGTCGACTCATTTTTGAGTTAAGAGGGGGGGATGTGGGACTTTTGGAACACCCTGTATGTGTATACACATATATAAACGCATGTAAAAAAGAGTTTACATAGCAAGTAAAAAAAAAAAAAGTTATTTTTTGAAACACCAATTTCCGAGATATAAAACTGACCTACCTAATTAGGATGACTGTTAATTTTCCTGTAATAACCACGTAATGAGAAATAATATCCAAAATGGATTTATGTAACAATTGTCAAGAAAATCGTTAGAGCCGTTTTTGAGGTACCAACTTTTACGAAAATTGGCATACTCAATTATTGACCGAAAAACAATAATTACGTACAAAAGGATATTTAAGAGGGAGTTAATATGGCGAGTTTGAAAAAAATGCGAACAGCTGTTATTAAAGGAACTAGCGAGTTTCACCCGCTAGCGGGTCAGTATTTTTAAATGAATCACTATAATGAATGAATTCTCAAAATTGCATATTATCACTCATTAACATTATTCTTAAGAAAATAAATTTAAAAAAAAAATTATTTGTGATTACCGGGTCTCCACTCCACTGCTTCCGACAGCGTAGATCCGTGCGCTGCGCTCCCATATTCCTTCACCATCCTTATGACTTCTCAAAATTCCCTGTTATTACTCATAAACTTTCATTCTTAAGAAAAGGAATTTAAAAAGAAATCATTTAGCATCGGGTAAATACTCACACCGGGTTCCCACTGCCTTCGGCAGCGCAGACCCCTGCGCGCGCACGTGTGAGGATATACGTGCATTGTGCACACATATTCTTTCTCAACTCAAACTTTTATTAATAAAAAAAAAACATTTATCATCGGGTAAAGACTCGCACTGGGTCCCCATTGCCTTTGGCAGCGCAGACCCATGCGCGCACGTGTGAAGATATACGTGCGCCTATTCCTTCCCCACCCTTCCTAATTAACCTACATATACCAATTCTGAACGGTTTAACTCAATTAGCTGAGATGCAAAAGTAAACCTAATCAGGAACCCTAAAACGTGTAAATCAGGTGAAATCTCAAATTCCACTTTCGATAATATAAAAGAACTTTAAAATATATTTCGAATGATGTATTAAAAATAATTTAATCATAATTAGAATTTGAAATATTGAAATTTTAAAATATTACAGCGCCATCTGGCAGTAGAAATTTCTGTAATCTACTGTCCAATTCCAAATCAACAAAGCTTTCAAATGATGTATTATGTATGAAATTATTTTAATTAGTAGCTGAGATACAAAAGAAAACCTAATCAGGAGACCTCAAAACATGTAAATCGGGTGAAATCTCGAATTCCACTTTCGGTAATATAAAAGTACTTTAAAATATCTTTCGAATGATGTATTAAAAATAATTTAATCATTAGAATTTTAAATATTGAAATTTTAAAATGTCACAGCGCCATCTGGCGGTAGAAATTTCTATAATCTACTGTTCGATTCCAAATCAACAATGCTTTCAAGTGATGTATTACTTATGAAATTATTTTAATTAGTAGATGAGATACAAAAGAAAACTGATTCAGGAGACCTCAAAACATGTAAATCAGGTGAAATCTCAAAAACAACTTTCGATAATATAAAAGTACTTTTAAAAATCATTAGAATTTGAAATACGCGTATTAGAATAAAATGTAATTTGCAATTAAAATGTAAATTTTTTGTGTATTCTCCAAAATAGATGAAATTTGATTCTATTGTGATATTAACAGTGTATAGTAAGTTTTGTGCATGGGAAAGAAAATTTGAAGAATTTTGAAATTTGCAATTTTTAATCGCAGTCAAAAAGCATGTAATCTCAAACAGTAAAAGATTTTTTTTCTTTCGCCTCATTTTCCAGATATCGTTTTCTCTGTGAATGGGAGTTGCCATGGTAATGCAACGCATTGAGAATTTCATGAAAGGGCATGACGCAAGAAACAGGTATCTCATGAAAAACTATAGAAAATGTAAAAATTTATAACTGATTCAGTTTTTGAAATAATCTTTCAATATTTTGAGATCTGATTCGTCTGACCAAGGTCTATATACAATAAAAAAGAAATGATTTATCTCTAAAAGATTTTGAGTTATAAAATGTTTTGTGAAAAAAATCGATGTTTCGTAAAATCTAAAAATATGGATTGCTAATCCGTATTTTGTTAAAATGTTTATATGGTTCGAAAGAGGATTAAATGACCTTTTGAAATATATCGGTTGTTAAGAAATGGGACTGTTACTCTTTTGTACAGGGTGTTTCAAAAAAGACGATAGAGAAAAAGAGAAATTTTGGACCCTTTTTAAAACTTTTTTTTTTTAAATATAAAAAATGTGTATTTAAAAAAAAAAAAAAAAAAAAAAAAATGTACCGTAAGAATTGGTAATAAATTCTCTTTCTTGTGGTATAGGTGTACTTTTAATATCTCCAACAGTTGAGCAGCGATGGCTTTACAAAAACCTGCAAAAATTTCCCTCTCCGCTTCTTTTGAGGAATGCGCTGGACGGTGGAAAATCCGATCCTCTCACTTTTTGACTGTTTTTTTCATTAGACATAGGTCAACGTTTTAATTAATATCTCCGCTAATTAGGGTCGCATCGTTTAGTAAATTAAATAACGAACATCTGCGATAAATTTCCAGTTAGACGGTAACTGTCCGAAGTCCGTACGAAAATTTGCACCCGAGCTTTAGCTGCTTCAAGCCATTTCTCACAGATAGACAGAAACACACACATGCACAGATTTTAATAATATAAGGGATGCACTTGCGAGACCTGAAATTAAGCTATTTATACACCTATCACTTTTCTTGAACTAACCAACTATATCAATCGAAAGGACATCTAATAGAGTGTTTATATAGCAAATTTGAAGAAAATCGTTAGAGCCGTTTTTGAGATATGGACTTACGGTCCCGTTTCTGGTTTTCCAATTTTCACCAAAATTTGTAAAACTTATCTGTACACCAGTCCTGTCTCAATTCTAAAGTTTCGTAGTTCTATTTTTATTAGTTTTGGAAATATGATAGTCAAAAGATTCCCCACACTGGCCAACTGGCAAAAACTATTTTTTGGATTCTGGCCCTCAGGAGGCCTCAAAATGTGTAAATCAGGGGGAAAATTCTACATCAAATTTTTGGTACAAATGCAATACTTCCATTACCTACAGTAGTCGGGTAATGGAAGTAATAATTCATATGTATTTATTAGTGCTGCACCGAGTAGCACTTTGGCCGAGTAGTCGAGTACCGAGTAGTTGTAAGAAAGAATAATTGAAATTGACGTATATATGAAGAATTTTGCACATCTTGAAATTTAAAAAAGGCTGTTTGAACACAAAATTAAGTTAAATGGCAAACAGCATGTTTACATGAAACGTTTCAGAACTTTTGTAGTGTATATACACAATTAGGTTCATTGTTATATTTGATACTTCCAGCTTAGTGGATTATTAAAACCATAACTGATAACTTCATTCTTTATTATACAGTCTTTCTCAGATGCAAATCATTCTCACATAATTCTTAGCGAATATAAAAGTTCCTATGCACTCAGGCTTAATTTAAGATGCATGAAATTTACATATGAAATGAGAACATTAAAATAAATATTTTATCATCATTTCAAATATGATAGACTTCATTAATCTTTAAATTCTAGAAGAGTAAAAAGGTAGGTGGTTTCGGGCCATAATTTGCATAGATACAATTTTATGTACAAAGTTTTCGTAAAAAAAAAAAAAAAAAAATTGCATATTACACACATACAAGATGGTTATACTTAAATTCTTGTAACTAAAATGGATAAGCTCAAATCATGAATCGTCTCTACATCGAGTTTAGTGGCAATCTACTTGCCCGTTTTAACTGCAGAAAGCTGTTTGCAGCAAAAGTTTAATGACTATGTTTATATTTCCATATTTTTTTAGTTTAGTTATTAAAAAACAACTCTTATGAATACATTTCTTTCAATAATACATAAAAATAATGAAATTCTTACAACTACTCGGTATTGGCCGAATACTTAGTCCATATTTGGCCGAATACCGAGTACTCGGCAAACTGGCCGAGTAGGCCAAGTACCGAGTATATAACGAGTACTCGGTACTAGGGAGCCTTTATATTGAGGGGGAGGAGAAGCAGAAGTAAACTTACTAATACGCATGCGTCGCCGCAATTTTTTTTACCAGAGGAAGAGAGCGTAAAAGCTGAATGGGGTTGTTATGTTTACAGAATGTCGAAAGTTATTGCCACTTTGGCGACGGTTGCGTTTTTCCGCATCCCCGTTTCATCTTTGAATGAAAGCTAGCTCCATAATTGCATATTTAATTTACTTCTAATCTAATTAAAATTCCGTCTTATCAATAAGAAAAATGAAAAATAAAACAAACTTTTTTACCAAAAAAAAAAAAAAAAAAAATTGTATTATTATTAAAAAGCATTCATATTTATTTGTCTGTTGTAAAAACGTGATCTTAATTATTTGACCTCTCTCTCTCTGTTTTTCTTTCTTTAAAAAAAATAAAATAATAATAAATAAAACTCAGATAAAAACATTTATAGTTAAATCATATTAACTATAATTATATTTTTATCACTACATTTTTGTTTATAAGATAAAACTAATAATAATAATAATAATGCATTTGATAATTAGAAAAAAAAATATTTAGAGTTTTTCTGAAGTTTCTTTAAAGTAAAAAAAAAAAAAAAAAAAAAAAAAAATTAACGATATTAAAAAATTAATATTGTTATTATTAAAAAAATAGCATGTACTAAGAATATTTCGTTTTCAGTCTGTGTTTTTTACTCTTAAAATAAATGTATGCCTCTTCCCCCCCCCTCCCCCCTACTCATCTCTCTTTCTCTCTTCTTCTTTTTTTTTTTTTTTTTAAGTTGTGTTTAACGAATTATCAACATTAATTTAAATATTTTAAAAACATTTTTTCACGCATGAAAATAGCTTTTTATAAGAAAATAATTTTATTTCCTATTTATATCATAATACTCCCCCCCCCCCCCCCACTGAAAAGAAATAGTGGGGGGATGGCATTCTGACAGCCTTTTGTTTTGTGACTGGAGTGATAGAATTAACCTTGAAGCAAGAAAACAAATTGAATAATGATAATTGAAATATGCAATACAATTATAATATGGATAACAAATATGTAACAAGGACTTTAGCAAGTTGGAATACTGCTAAAATATATCAATGAATTAAACAATATTAACATTTTCAAATAAATTTAAACAGTTTATTAATTCGGTTTTTCAGTCTGAATGCACTCTAATTTTTGCGCATTCTTATAATTATAAAAGTGGCAGTTTCTGTAAACTAACCCTGAAAACGGATGTCATTGCTGCTTAAATCTATCCTCTTTTTTAAGTTTAATTTAAGAGGAAAAAAAAAAAGAAGAAGAAGAAGAAAATGATGTCACATTTACAACAATGCACTTAATAATAATAATAATAATAAAGTCCGTGGTTTTAAATAAATAAATAAAAAAGATCAGATAAATAAAAAAGCAAAAAAGAATATTTAAATAAACATATAATCACTTGTGTTAACGGCCCTCTTCACTTACCATCGCCGGAAGCCCGAGCCAATGTTATTCTATGGGGAAATTTTCTTTACAAATAACTTATTAACTAATACATATTTTTTAATTCTGTTTTCACATTCAGAAAATTCCCAGTTGTTAAATTGACGGACCTTTTTTAAAAATGTATTTTTTCAATTTTTAATATTTTATTTTGAAATTGCAAAATTAAAAAATGTCACATATTAAAAATTCGTATTTTGCAGCTTCAAAATAAAATATAAAAAAATAAGAAAATAATTTTTTAAAAAAGGTCCGTCAATTTAACAGCTGGGAATTTTCTGAATGTGAAAACAGAATTTAAAAATATGTATTAGTTAATAAGTTATTTGTAAAGAAGAAATTCCCATAGAATAACATTGGCTTCGGCTTTCGACGGCGGTAAGTGAAGCGGGCCCTTAAGTAGATCTAATTTGTTATTATATATATATATATATATATATATATATATATATATATATATATATATATATAAATGCAATTATTTTATATATATATATATCATGTAAATCGACGATAAACAATTTGAATCACCATGAGGAAGAAAAGTAATACATTTGTTGAAATTAGGTACTATTATTTCACCAACAAATAAATCAATAAAACAAAGATTTATTTATTATTACGTTTCTTTGCTTGGGCTAAAGTAAAATTTTGATTCTTTGAGACTATCTAAAACTTTGTTTAATGAAATAAAACGCATCTACACAGTGAAAATTAAATTATTTGTAGAATAAATTTTTGATTTAATATTTGCATGATCTAGTTCCAAAATATATTTTGAACAATGCCTCTAAACTTTTCATTACTTATGTTAGTAAAAATTTAAATTAATAATTTTTCAAAAAGCAAGTATTTTTTCAGATTTCAGTTTTTTAATATGTTTTGATTTTTGATATTGTGATTTTATTAATAATAATTACAATTATATAAGTTCTTATTTTAATTAAAAGTTAATTTAACAATTTAAAAAAAATGAGCATCAATATCTTCTTATATAAATTAATAACAGAAAATATAAGACAAATATGAAAAATGTCTAGTATTATTTAATACGAATATAAATCTAAGGAAATGCCATAAAATAATTTAAAGAGCTATTTAAAAATGTAAAACCTTTTAGTAATAGACGCTATATTTTTTAAAAGGCCCGATGTTTAAAAATTACGATTTGGCGAAAATGAATATAGCCAGTAACAGCTCAAACATCGCCAGCATGCTCTCATGCAGCAAAATGACATTTCTTTCATATTAAAACACATTTAATAAGTTGTAAAATACAGTATGTAAAGCTTTATTGCTTGTAGCATATTTAAATTGCTATTTAGAGTAGAAATATTTTAAGAAAAAGTTCGTAAACATTATTTTCAAATATTGAAAACGAATGCGTATGGTGATCAGCCACAAAAACATGCTAATTTCTCAAAACTAGACAGAATTTTCTGCATAAAAATCAGTCATAATCAAAATTTAATGTCACTTAAATAATATTCTAGTAATAAAAATTGATATCTTAATTCATTATAATAGAAATAAGCTTTTGTTTCTGAGTTGCTTCTCAACGCACTGCTATTCCAATTGCCGAGAAACTGGAAATAGCCCAAGGCGGTAAAAAACAGGTCATAACCAATAAGATGTTTGCTCCCGCGTGTCGTCTCCCTGAGTATATAGGCTCCCTACTCGGTACAGCTCTATAGTATTTATGTAATTGCTACATTACTATATCATATAATATACTCAAGAAATCAGTAAATATATATTTACAATCGAATTTCATTAGAAGACTAGCGAGCTTCGCCCGCTAGCGGGTTAGTATTTTCAAATGAATCACTATAATGACTGAATTCTCAAAATCTCTCAATCACTCTAATTAATGAATCACTAACAGTAACTTTTAGTGTTAAGAAAAGAAAGTTTAAAAAAAATCATTTCTGATTGGGTAAAAAGTCGCCCCGGGTTCCCACTGCCTTCGGCAGCGCAGTCCCGTGCGCGCGCGTATTCCTTTCCTGACCCTTCGTACCCCCTAAAAAAAAATCATTTCTGATCGAGTAAAAACTCACACCGGGTCACCACTGCCTTCGGCAGCGCAGACCCATGCGCGCTACGTGCACATATTCCCTCTCAAGTGAAATTTTTATTCTTAAGTAAATTTAAAAAATCATTTCTCATCGGGTACAAATTCGGACGGGGTCCCCACTGCCTTCGGCAGTGCAGTCCCCCGCGCACAAGTTAAAGGATACACGCACCGCGCGCGCGTATTCCTTCACTGACACTTCGTGCCCCCTAAAAAAAAATCATCTCTGATCGGGTAAAAATTCACACTGAGTTCCCACTGCCTTCGGCAGCGCAGACCCATGCGCGCTACGCGCGCACGTGTTAAGGTATACGCGCCCTGCGCGCACATATTCCTTCTCAAATAAAATTTTTATTCTTAAGAAAAGAAAAAAAAATCATTTGTCATCGATTAAAATGTTGGACGGGGTCCCCACTGCCTTCGGCAACGCAGTCTCGTGCGCGCTTCGCGCGCACAAGTTAGGGGATACGCGCGCGGTGCACGCCTATTTCTTCTCTAGCCTTTCAGGCTCTCTTAATTAACCTACGTATACCAATTTTGAACGATCTAACTCATTTGGCTGAGATGCAAAAGAAAACGTAATCAGGAGACCTCAAAATGTGTAAATCTGGTGAAAACTTCCGATAATTTAAAAGAACTTTAAAATATCTTTCGAATGATGTATTAAAAATAATTTAATCATAATTAGAAATTGAAATATTGAAATTTGAAAATATTACAGCGCCATCTGGCGGTAGAAATTTCTGTATTCCACTGTTCGATTCCAATTCAAAAAAGCTTTCTAATGATGTATTACTTATGAAATTATTTTAATTAGTAGCTGAGATACAAAAGAAAACTAATTCAGGAGACCTCAAAACGTGTAAATCTGGTGAAAACTTTCGATAATATAAAGAACTTTAAAATATCTTTCGAATGATGTATTAAAAAAAATTAATCATAATTAGAAATTGAAATATTGAAATTTGAAAATATTACAGCGCCATAAAAGAAAACGTAATCAAGAGACCTCAAAACATGTAAATCAGGTGAAAACTTTCTATAATTTAAAAGAACTTTAAAATACCTTTCGAATGATGTATTAAAAATAATTTAATCATAATTAGAAATTGAAACATTGAAATTTGAAAATATTAAAGCGCCATCTGGCGGTACGAATTTCTGTATTCCACTGTTCGATTCCAAATCAAAAAAGCGTTCTAATGATGTATTACTTATGAAATTATTTTAATCAGTAGCTGAGATACAAAAAAAAAAAAAAAAAACCTAATCAGGACCCCTCAAAACGTGTGAAATATCTCGCTTGGTATACACCTATTTCTTCCCCACCCTTTCAGCTCCTCCTAATTAACCTACGTATACCAATTTTGAATGGTCTAACTCAATTAGCTGAGATGCAAAAGAAAACCTAATCAGGAGACCTCAAAACGTGTAAATCAGGTGAAAACTTTCGATAATAAAAAAAAAAAAAAAAAAAAAAAAAAAAACATTAAATATCTTTCAAATGATGTATTAAAAATAATTTAACTGTAATTAGAAATTGAAATTTTAAAAGATGCAAAAGAAAACTTAATCAGGAGACTTCAAAACGTGTAAATCTGGTGAAAACTTTCGATAATTTAAAAGAACTTTAAAATATCTTTCGAATGATGTATTAAAAATAATTTAATCATAATTAGAAATTGAAATATTGAAATTTGAAAATATTACAGCGCCATCTGGCGGTAGAAATTTCTGTACTCCACTGTTCGATTCCAATTCAAAAAAGCTTTCTAATGATGTATTACGAATTAAATTATTTTAATTAGTAGCTGAGATAAAAAGGAAACTAATTCACAGTTGCCTCAAAACGTGTAAATCTGTTGAAAACTTTGAATAATATAAAAGAACTTTAAAATATCTTTCGAATGATGTATAAAAAATAAATTAATCGTAATTAGAAATTGAAATACGCGTATTAGAATATTGCATTTTTTAATCGCAGTGCCAAAAACACGTGACTCCGTTAAATACCAGATGTTTATCGCTTTTTTTTTTTTGCTTCCGTGGAGCTCGAGAAATGCTCTCTCTGAACTGGTTGCCATAGTGATGAAAACCGACAGCTGCTTCATTTGACGGAATTCAATCTGGAATGAAATTCGCGATTCCCAATGCTTTAAAGGCTAAAATTAAAAAAATTATAACTCATTTAGTTTTTGAAATTTTCTCTCAATCTTTTGGGAATTTAAATGTTTAAGCGAGATCTATATACGAAAAAAAAAAAGAAATGATTTATCTCTAAACGCTTTTGAGTTATAAAATGTTTTGCGAAAAAATTGATGTTTCGTAAAATCTAAAAATATGGATCGCTAATCCGTATTTTGTAAAAATGTTTATATGGTTCGAAAGAGGAGTAAATGGCCTTTCTTTGTATACCAGTTTTTAAGAAATGGAAGAGTTACTCGGTGGTACAGGGCATTTCGAAAAAGACGATCGCGAAAAAGAAAAATTTTCGACCCTTTAAAAAATTTTTTTTTTAAGTATAAAAAATCCGTATTTAAAAAAAAAAAAAATTGTACCGTAAGAATCGGTAATAAATGCTCTTTCTTTTGGTACAGGTGTATTTTCGATACGTCGAACCGTTCAAACAGGATCGCTTTACAAAAACCCCCGAAATTTTCTCTCTTTGCTTTTTCTTTCGAGGTAGGCTGTTCTGTAACAAAATGGCCGTCGCCCGTGATTTCGAATCGTTTTTTCGTTAGACAATGGTCGACATTTTAATTAATATCTCCGCTAATTAGAGTCGCATCGTTTAGCAAATTAGATAACCAGATCTGCGATAAATTCTCTGTCCGACGGTACCTGTTCGAAGTCCGTGCGACCTTTAGCGGCGGAGCCTTAGCTGCGCCAAGCCGTTTCTCACAGACACACACACGCGTACAGATTTTAATAATATAAGAGATGAATTCCAGAGAATTGTGAAAATCCAATTTATACATACTAATTAATTTTATTTCCATCATCCGACTACCATAGGTATGGAAGTATTGTATTTGGCCAAAAATTCGAAATTGGGGTTTCACCTGATTTCTATATGTTTTAAGATCTCCTGATTCTGTGAAGAATCTTCTGATAATCATATCTCCTAAACGAATAAAGATTTTTAAAAAAAAGAAAGAAAGAAAAGAAACTTCAGAATTAAGGCAGAGGACGATATTTTGCCAACTTCTGGTGAAAATTGGAAAATCAGAAGTAGGACCGTAAGTCCGTATCTTGAAAATGGATCTAATGATTTTCTTCAGAGTTGCTGTATAAACTACTTTTTTAGATGTCCTTTCGTATATGTTAGTTGGTTACTTCAAAAATTAATAAGCATTCTGTATAAATAAGTCAATTCCAGATCTCACAATTGCGTTTCTTCTTCTTAAAAAAAAAAATTACTTTTCTATAAACTTGTATGCAATTGTTTCCAACCCCGTATGCAATTGTTGGTTTCCGGTTCAACAAATGAGTTTGCGAAGTTTTCGTGAAAAACAGAAGTGGGACCGAAAATTGACATTTTAAAAACAGCCCTAATGACGTCGCACAAATCTCTGAGTTAAATAATCACCACTACTAATTTACATTAGCTATACTACATTTAAATACTTTTGTATAACCCTTGTATGGAAAGAGTAGCACTACTAACATCATTTCTCATTATGAAAATATTGCAATGAATTCATTAACGCTTTAAATAGCACAATATTATTAAAGCATTTTTTAAATAACTGCCAGTTATAAGAATATAATAATCAGAAATTAGTGTGGCCCTTTAAAAGAACTAATATATTAACCTACGCTTCTACATTCAATAGTGAATATACTACGGTGAATCGTAAAAATGTTTGATACACACAAATCATGTACTATTTGATTTTATTATTATTATTATTGCGTATGTGTATAACACTGCAAAAAATTCATTTCCCATTTAAAAAATAATAACAATAAAAATAAAGTATGTGGCAAAAAGTTTCTTTTATACCTGAAGTGCATAATATTATTAAAACGCATTTTAAAATAATGCTGTCTGTAGATATATGCAAATTCTTCGGTGTGACTCTGTAAAAGTGCATAAAATGTAATACTCATTCTCTTCAAAGCAGTGGGGAGGGGAAAACACTAACCGCAGTGGTAGAAATTCCATGGTACCCTTATAATTCAATTAGAATACATGATAAGACATTATTTGCTTAAGATTTTGAGTCCTGGGGACTACAACCCCAGCAGCTGCCCCTAACCAGCACTAACTTTATTTAATACCAAAAATTATAAGTTAGATCATAAAATCAGATATTACTTTTTGTCAGTATGAAATAGATACTTATTAGCGTGCACATCAGATACTTTCCGTCTTTATACAATAATGTATTTAAAATCTTTTGTGTTGTCATGGAAAAGAATCTTAAATACCATTTCCAACAGAAAATATGTTATAGTAATCGTTAATATAAATATTCCGTGGCATTACATGCTGATTTATCAGAGATAGAACATGGACGAACAAACACATACTGGCTGACGAACCCAACTCAGAATCTCTTTGCAACTAAGTTCAAAAGCTTTCATAAAATGTATATGTATTTTTAATCAAACTTAGGACATTAGGAATAATTTAAAAATTACTTTAAACTACAAATAGCAAAGAAGGATTTAAACATCAACATTTGAAAAATATGTTTATTTCAGGTTAAAACTTACATCACCCTCCCATAAAAATACCCTTTTTATTTTATTATTATTATTTTTTTTTTTTTAAGTATTGTTTTTGGGTCAAATTTTGGAAAGTGAGATTTCTTATATTTACACGTTTTGAGGCCCCCCTGAATCCGAAAATAATATTTTCATTAGTTGGTTTGTGTGTCTGTCTCTAGCAGCAGAAAGCTCAAATTCAGTATTCTAAATGTGCATCCTACAGGTATGCTATAAGAGCACAAAATCTTTGAAAATAATAATGTGATTTTGTTGTTTATAAATAATTTTATAAACATTTGACTCCTTTTTCCTGCAAACTTTAAATTGTTCTAGTCTCTTCAGTTATAAAATCAACTTGCTTATTACATTAAAAATATTTGTTTCACTCAATCATTCAGACTTCAATATTAATAAAACTTATTTTGCTCAGGAATGAAAATTAAGTCTTTACACCCAAAGAGTAAATAAAATATTAAGTTTAGTTTGAAGCCTTGTTTTTTTTTAATAATTACACATTTTGAGGTTCCCTGAATAATTAAATCAAGTTTTTAACAGTTGTTCTTTGCAAGTCTGTTATCAGTGTAACTTTAAACTGAATACCGGCAGGCAACTCAAGTGTTATACTTTAAAGTTCATATGAAATTCATACTTGGACCGTTTGATCAATATTAATAAGTTTCAACGAGTGATGCAGGTTAAAGTTGTCAATAAATGTGGGTGAAAATTATTCTTGGAAAATAATTTTAAATTTAATACTAGTCATGAATTCTATAGAAATGTAGATAGCAGTTTCAAATGTAGGTTGAGAAGGGTGGTACTCCCCTCCCCCCTTATCACAGAAAATTATTTGTCACATTAAACTGTTCGTAAAGCTAGCTTATATTCTTTTTACTATAGATTTTTATACAGTACTTGATATTTTATTCCTCAATCTGCAATCTGTTTTTACAGAATTTAAATGCAGGGTAAGAAAAAGTTGTGTGGGTGCCACACCAGATTATACACTTTAAAATAAAATTCATTATTGAAAATCTGTTTAATTTAGTAAAAAGTTTTATATAACTTGTAAAAAAAGATGTTTGTATATTGTCAATCATGGCATTTTCAGTAAAATATCAGATTTATGTACAAAGTATTCATAACAATAGTATTATGCACAATGAAAAACAATTTAACCCCTTAACGTGCGGTGTCCTCGCTGCAAGGACACAAAATTTAAGATCCAGCTGCAAAAATTCATCCCGGAAATTTTTTAGCAAAAATTTGCGTTTATAACATATCGGAAAAGGCTTGTTTTTTAAACCTTAAATTTAAAAATTTTTTTTAGTTTAATTTAGTTTATGAATTCCGGTGGCAGTATATAATTTAAATGATCCAAATTGTCCTGCGCCGCAAAGGGTTAAAATAAAATGTGATCATATATTTCCTATAAATAAGTCTGTGAACGATTGTCTTCTATATTAATATGTTACTCACATCCGTAATACACGTGAAATGTGTAATAATAATAAAAATATCTAAATAAAAAACCACAATGCCTAGAGGTATATTCACCACAGAAATGTAAACATCTGTTCATCGAAACCAGGAACGAGAGGCATAGCCAAATAAAGGGTGTGTCAAAGAGGAAAATCTGCACATTTTAGTCAAATTTTTGGAATTTCTTTACAAATTTAATTGATTTAAAATTTTATTAAAATATAAGATTTTTTTTGCACATTTAATTAAACCCTTTGAGAATGACGTGCCGTTTTAAATTCTGTTTTACAAAATTGAAAGAGTGTTTTATAAGCGATTTAATTCATCAACCCAAATATTGCACATAAAACATCTTTTAAAAAAAAAAATTGGTATTCTCCCATAAAATCTACAAAAGGGGCATCAATTTGCTAAATAAGAGTAATCCAATAAAAAAAAACCGCATCTCAATATATTAAAGTGCCACTGTTTAAAGCTGAAAGAAAGTTTTCCATAGAATAACATTGTCTTTTAGAAAAGCAAATGGTAAGTGAAGAGGGCCCTTAAGAAGATAGGTATACACACTGAAAAATAAGAATACAGCTGCTAGATTAATTTTACCATGTTTTTATTAACTTCAATTCTTGTTTGTTTGTGTGTTTGTTTGTCAGGGGCAAATCTTGCAATTGATTTTTAACTAACTTCCCGACTAGCTACATATTTGAAATTTTCAGGACAGCTCACAACACGGGGACAATAGTCCCGCTGCCTTCGGCAGCGCTTATATGATTCGACAGAAAATTTATTTAACTAACTTCCTGACTAGCTAGACATTTGAAACTTTCAGAATAGTTCAGAACATGGTAAAAATGCATTTTCTTAATATCTTTAGCCAACTGTTTCGGGTTCCTGCTGCCTTCGGCAGCGTTATCAGTACAAAGCTTGCAATCGATTTTTCACAAACTTTCCGACTAGCTAGACATTTGAAACTTTCAGGACAGCTCACAACACGGTGACAATACATTTTTCTAATAATTTTAGTCAACTATTTCAGGTCCCGCTGCCTTCGGCAGCGCTTATATTATTCGACAGAACATTGATTTAACTAACTTCCCGACTAGCTAGACATTTGAAATTTTCAGAATAGTTCAGAACACGGTGAAAATGCATTTTTTTAATACCTTTAGCCAACTGTTTCGGGTTCCTGCTGCCTTCAGCAGCGTTATCAGTAATAAGCTTGCAATCGATTTTTCACTAACTTTCCGACTATCTGGACATTTGAAACTTTTAGGACAGCTCATAACACGGTGACAATACATTTTTCTAATAATTTTAATCAACCATTTCAGGTCCCACTGCCTTCGGCAGCGCTTATATTATTCGACAGAAAATTTATTTAACTAACTTCCCGACTAGCTAGACATTTGAAACTTTCAGAATAGTTCAGAACACAGTGAAAATGCATTTTTTTAAATACCTTTAGCCAACTGTTTCGGGTTCCTGCTGCCTTTGGCAGCGTTACCAGTACAAACAAAGCTTGCAATCGATTTTTCACTAACTTCCCGACTAGCTAGATATTTGAAACTTTCAGGATAGCTCAGAACACGGTGGCAATACATTTTTTTTAATACTTTTAGTCAACTGTTTCAGGTCCCTACTGCCTTCGGCAGCGTTCATATGATTCAACAGAAAATTTATTTAACTAACTTCCCGAGTAGCTAGACATTTGAAACTTTCGGAATAGTTCAGAATACGGTGAAAATGCTTTTTAAAAATATTTTTATCCAATGGCTTCGGGACCCTGCTGCCTTCGGCAGCGTTTCCAGTACAAAGCTTGCAATCAACTTTTAACTAACTTCCCGGCTAGATAGCCATTTGAAACATTTATAATAGCTCAAAAGACTATAGCAAGGAATTTTTTTAATACTTTTATCTAATTACTGGGGTTCTGGCTGCCTTCAGTAGCGTTTATATGATTCAACAGAAAATTTAAAAACATGGTTTATAAAATTTTTTTTATCTTATAATTATTTAATATTAGAAAGTTTTTTTTTTAAGCAGATTTGTTACTTTTATTTTTCATTTCCATCTTCTCCTAACTAAAATATCCCCAATGAGTTGAAGTTTCCTCTGAATCTTGTTTGGAGATTCAGACATACTCTGCATCCTTGGGCAATCAAAATAGAAATCATGAAATAAGCTATTTTTTACATGTTCTTACAGTCAAATGAATAAAAATAAATGATTTGAATTAAATCATTTGGTTTATCAATTGGTGTGGGATTTAAATGACTCAGAAAACTGAAAAACATTCATTGAAGGATTAAAAATCATGGACCTTAATATATGTACACCTTTAGAGGTTTTTTTTTTTTTTTTTTTTTTTTAATATATACAATTTTGAAAGTTTTATTCTTGTGAATTTCTTCATTTGTATTAAAAAGTATTATAATACAGAAAAAAAACTTGAAATATATAGATATATATATATACTTATATAGTAAAAACACCTATAATTTGTCAAAAAAATGACTGTTACACAAAACATAAAATAAAAAATAATTAATATTTAAAAAGTATTTTACTCAGAAACAGGGGTGTGCAGAATATGTCCGAACGCCCGAACGAGGTTCGGGGGAAATTTAAACTGACTGGGGAAATTTTGAATATTTTTTTAAGAGAAAATAAAAATGTAAATCAAAAATACCAATTTGCTACTTTGAAGTGCTTATACACTAACAGCGATATTTTTATGTTACACTGTATACTTATTCTCTTAAAGATTTATTACATAGAACAAATGCCTTTGTATAGCAAAGTAGATTTTTGCATTATTGAGGGAAATTTATACTGTGTTTGGGGGGAAATTTCCGAGGTTTGAACATTTTTTGCACCCCTGCTCAGAAAAATATCTTTTAGGATTTGTACTACTATTATAAGTTTGTAGGTTGATAGTCTCGGAGTTATCTGCTATCAACCTAATTGTATTGAAAAAGTTCTGAAATCTTTAATGTATTTCTAACATTTAACCCCAGAAAATGAACAAATTTTATCAATATCTATACATAAAATCAATCAATATCAATTATCTATATCTATATATAAAAGTATCTCAAAGTCTGGATAATAGCACTGTAAAAATGTATGCCAAATTTTATAACTTTTGACATAAGAGTGCAGGAGATATCATGTTTTCGGTAAGTTTTGCTTCAAAATAATTTTTGTTTTGCGCTGATATTTCTTAGAATGTCAAAACTCGTGTTCTATTTACTCCAGATACAAAATTCAAACAGATAATTAAAGCTAAAGGTTTAAAAATTATTCCTAAATGAAAATTGAAAAATATGTTTTTTGATGAAAATCACATATAAAAGGTGTGTATATACCCTAAAAACTAATCCAAAACACTATACAATGAAAAAAAAGGTAAAAATAAAGGTACTCAAATGGGTGTTTATATGAATGTGTACAGTTACACTTATCACATGCCATTATATGTTAGAATAAACCACAAAAAAAAAAGTTTTAATATACAAAATAGTCCTGTCACACTAAATTAAATTCTGATTTGGAGTTTGTTTTTTCCCCCTAACATCTATGTTTTAGATGATATACAGCAGGAATGATTGTTATTTTAATTAAAAAGAAATTTATTTATGAAATTAAAAACATCAAGAACAAAAAATACACTAGAAAAACATTTAATTCAAAAAATACTTCACCTAAAATGCCAATGTTTCAAAAATTTTTACAAACCAAAAATATACATTTTTATATTCTTTTTCAGAATTTAAAAAATTTCCTGTAGAAATTAGAGCTATAGAAAGATAATTTCAAATAGCTACATAAATAGAGTTATCTGTTCATAGTTTGGCGTAAATGGTTTAATTCCATTTACCACATCATAAATGGCAGCTTTGAATCTAGATCTTTAATACTTGGTTTAGTGATATTATTAGCTTGAAATTAAAGGATAAAATATTGTGGCTGCTAAAAAAACTGAAGGCTTTGCACAGATTTGTTCGATCACAAAAAAAAAAAAAAAAAAAAAAAAAGACACTGAACAAAAGTATTTTGTTTTGCAAGAAAATATTTACTCTAAAATAAATAAACTGCCAAAATTAAAACAAAATTGACTTTTAAAAATGGAATATGTGCAGTTAAGAACAGACAATACCTAATCTCGCTGACAGCCATAGTCCATGTTATTCTATGGGAAAATTTGTTTCCATAATTACTCATTGCCTAATGAATATTTTTCAATTCTTTTTTCACATTCAGAAAATTCATAAGCATTAAATTAGTACTTATTTTCCCAAAATTGGTTTTTAACATTTTTAGTATTTCATTTTGCTATTAAAAAATGAGAAAAATGCACTTTGTGAAAATTCGCATTTTTGACCTCAAAATTAAAATGTAAAAATATCAACTTTTCGAAAATGAGTACTAATGTAAAGGTTATGAATTTTCGGACTGTGAAAACAGGATTTAAAAATATACATTAGGTAATGAGTAATTGTGGGAACAAATTTTTCCATGTAGAATAGCATGGCAACGGCTGTTCGTGGGATTAGGTATTTCCCCCCCTCCTAAAGTGTTACCTATACAGAAAATACTTACCATCAGATTAGTTTTGCCAGATGCTTCATGATGTAAATATCACTGTTTTTCAATTAACTCAGTAAGAAAAGCTTCAGAATACTGATTAAAAAGAAAGGAATATATTTTTAAAATGAAAGATCTCTTAATCTGTGAAAAGAATTAAATTTAATTTTTAAAAAGTAATCTATAAAAAAATATAAATGTAGAAGCATTTAACTACACCACATTTGGTACTTCATATTAACTGCATGTCAACAATTGATGCTTAAGTATTTACAGCCAAACATTAGATGAAATGAAGTACAATGTGTACGAATTTATCATAAAATTTATTGTAGATTTAATAGTGTTGATATAAATAGGTTTTTATAATGTTTATCATAGTGGATGATTAATAACTGGCATGCAGTTAATAAGAAAATCCCTTATATATATATATATATATAAGCAAACTCTGGGTCAAAACACAGACTGAATTTAGAAAACTCTTAAAAAAATTAATAAAATTTTAAGTTTTCTTTAAAACTACCATAATTATGCTTATATTATGTCAAAAGTTAACTTCTTCAAAACTTAAAACTTTTCTTAGTTAACAGCCAAAACAATTACAACTATAATGACATATAGTGATGCATAGTTAGGTGTACTGCATAGTTATTTTATTTATAACATTAACATATGTACAATGATAAATCATCATCACACAGAAAAATTGAGATAATTATTTTACTCATATTGTTGCTTGCCATTTCATTTTACTGCGAGATGGCACAGGAAAATGGCTGTATAAACAAGCTGGTAATCTACATCCTGTACCATAACGGCACAGTTTTGGATGAATAAAGGGGCAATTTTTTGCTGTACATTTAGGATAAAATTTACAAACAACTTTTGTTTTTCGATTCTTGAGAGGTACAGGTACGACTTTTATCGGAACAGCAATAAGTGGCAGTTTTCTTTTACTGGCATGAGTAAATGGACAATCTTTACGACTGCAAAGAGCATCAAATTTACAATTAGGATGAATATATAAACATTTATCACCAAATTTACAGTCAGGAAAACATTTGCACGGCACTGTAGGATGATGATATAGACAAGAATCACTATTTTTACATGCAGGCCAATATTTACATCTCTCATTTAATTTTACTTTCTTTTCTGAAACTGTATCAGGTTTATCATCTTCCAAAGGTTCATCCCTGTTCTCCTCAATATCTTCTTCTATGCTATCAACACTATTTTCAACAACTTTATTTTGGAATGACCTTTCGTCCACACCATCAAGAGTCACTATGAAATGTGGAGATTTTGGTCGTTCTTCTAGAACTGGTTCAAATGAATAATTATCTATAACACCGTAATTGTTACTTTTAAAGAGATGATTTTCAGAAATTACAGGAATGGGTTTAAAATGAATTGTGCGACTTCTCTGAGTTGAAGTTGTATATTCTGAGACATCTTCCATAAGAATATCTGGTGGATATTCACTCATAACTAATTCAGGAATTTCAGGTTCTATTCTTGCAGTGATTGTTTCACGTTCAGAATTGTTTTCTTCAATGCAATTTTTTCTCCTTTTGTGCAAATTAACACTTTTATGCGATTGTGAGCTATTGCTCTCATCAGGCTTTTTTACTGATAACACATTGATAGGAGTGGGTTTGTAGAAATCTGCAATGCTTTTTCCTTTCAATATTGATTTTGTTGCATCATCAACAGCTTTCAATAACAGTTTATTCGCTTGAAGAGCAGCTGGTCGACTGTAATTCCGACTACTTAAGTTAGGTCTTCCTTTGTCATATTCAGGCTTATATGGATCATATTCATCATCAACGTCTGTTAGTTTCCTTTTCACAGGTATAACAGCAGAGGATAATGGTTCTCTAGATGATTGACTAGAAAGCTTTTTTGGTGCTCTAACGGGAGAATTAGTCTTTGTTTTACTCTTTGCGACATGTTTGGTACTTTGAGTTGATTTTGCAATATTTGGCTCTAATTTAGTATCACTGGTTTGATTTGATGAATGCTGAGCAGATGATTTACTAATTGTACTATCACCAGTATTTTCACAATTTAAGAAATCGGCTTCAGGTTCGTCGGGATCGAAGTCTAAAATAACAGCATCGTCGTCATCAGCATCAAAATCTGCTTTTACAGTTTTGGGGTCAACTTTGGTTGGAACAGATGACTGACTATTAGCTCCAACTTTTAAGTTATTCAGTAAATCCCACAGCCAGTTCGTAAAATTTATTGTGTCGTTCCTCAAGAATAATGATAAATCTTTCTCTATCTGAGACTTACTACGTTGGTTAGCGACTAATATCATTATATATTCTGGTAGTTCATCATCCACAAAATCACTTATCTCAGATAGTTTTTGTTTTATGGCTGATCTAATTTTATTTGTCACTTCACTTTGTCCTTTCTCCATCATTAATATACAGTAATATTAAAAGTTAGACGTTATTGGAACGATAGACACACTTTTATAAAAATCTCTAAGTTTGTAAACATAACACCACCATTTTTTAACAAAACACCAGAACAGAACTGCACTTGAATGCCAAATTTCGTTTCGAAATATCTAATTTAAAAAATAATAAATAGAATTGTTCTTCGAATCATTAAGTTGTAATTTACTGCTAAAGCATTATATATAACTGAATACTGATACTATTCTTTTATATTTTATGTGGAATAAACTGGAAAAAACAAATAAATCACTTATTTATGGGATATTTGGGATCCTTAAAGTTAAAGATCTTTAAACGGACATCTGAATTTCTATTTTAAGGAAAGTCGGAAATAAAGATTGTTTACATTTCGATTGACCAATGAAAATGCATCTTTTTAAAGATCTTTAGTTAAGGATCCTTAACAGCGGACATCTGAATGTGGAGGAGTTTAGCCTTGATAGAGAAGAAGAACGGGTTATTTATTTGGTTAGTAGAAAAAAGAAATTGGCAACACTTATCTCCTAGCGGCATTGTTGTCTTCGTAGTCGTAATGAATTGTTGGTGAAGGAAATAAGATCTTCATTTATATATTAGTTTTATTATGTTGATTTTCAATTCAATGTATAACTAAGTGATTGAAGATGATAGGTCACCCGTATGTTATGGGCATGCTTGCCCAGCAGCAAGCTTTCGCTGCTGCTCAATTAGCTCATGCTCAAGCTCAAATGCAGCAACTTCAACAACAACAAGTTTTAAAACAGCCCGAAGTTTTATCTGAAGAAAAACTTCAAGAAAAAGCACGTAAGTGGCAGCAATTACAAAGTAAAAGATATGCAGAAAAACGTAAATTTGGCTTCGTTGATGCACAGAAAGAAGATATGCCACCAGAGCATATCAGAAAAATTATTCGTGATCATGGTGATATGAGCAGTCGTAAATATCGCCACGATAAAAGAGTGTATCTTGGAGCGTTAAAATACATGCCCCACGCTGTGCTAAAATTGATGGAGAATATGCCTATGCCATGGGAACAAATCAGAGATGTTAAAGTTTTGTACCATATCACAGGAGCCATTACGTTTGTTAATGAGATTCCGTGGGTAATTGAACCAGTATATATTGCCCAATGGGGAACTATGTGGATCATGATGAGACGAGAAAAAAGGGACAGAAGACATTTCAAGAGAATGAGATTCCCACCCTTTGATGATGAAGAACCTCCTCTCGACTATGCGGATAATATTTTAGATGTAGAACCATTAGAAGCCATTCAGATGGAGTTAGATCCGGAAGAAGATTCAGAAGTATGTAAGTGGCTTTATGACCATAAACCCTTATTAGACACCAAGCATGTAAATGGAACAACTTATCGCAAATGGAACCTTTCACTACCACAGTTAGCAACATTGTATAGGCTTGCAAATCAATTGTTGACTGACTTAGTTGATGACAATTATTTTTATCTCTTTGACTTAAAATCTTTTTTTACAGCAAAAGCATTAAATATGTCTATTCCTGGTGGTCCTAAATTTGAGCCTTTAATTAAAGATGCAAATCCTGCTGATGAAGATTGGAATGAATTTAATGATATAAACAAGATAATAATTCGACAACCTATTCGCACTGAATATAGAATTGCTTTCCCCTATTTGTATAATAATTTGCCACATTATGTTCAGTTATCATGGTATCACACTCCTAATGTTGTTTTTATCAAAACAGAAGATCCGGATTTACCTGCTTTCTATTTTGATCCTTTAATTAATCCTATATCACATAGGCATGCTGTTAAAGGAGCTGAGCCACTACCTGATGATGATGAAGACTTTGAATTGCCAGAATATGTACAACCCTTTTTGCAAGATTGTCCATTGTATACTGATAATACAGCAAATGGTATTGCTCTTCTTTGGGCTCCACGTCCTTTTAATCTGCGTTCTGGTCGAACTAGAAGAGCAATTGATGTTCCTCTTGTTAAATCCTGGTATAGAGAACATTGTCCACCTGGTATGCCTGTTAAAGTCCGTGTATCATATCAAAAGCTGTTGAAATACTGTGTCTTAAATGCCTTAAAACACAGACCACCTAAGCCGCAGAAAAAACGTTATTTGTTCCGATCTTTCAAGTCAACTAAATTCTTTCAAACAACAACACTAGACTGGGTTGAAGTTGGATTGCATGTCTGTCGCCAAGGTTACAATATGTTAAACCTATTGATTCATCGTAAAAATTTGAATTATTTGCATTTAGATTATAATTTCAATTTAAAACCTGTTAAAACTCTGACCACTAAGGAACGTAAGAAATCAAGATTCGGTAATGCATTTCATTTATGTAGAGAAATTCTAAGGCTCACTAAACTTGTCGTTGACAGCCATGTACAGTATCGACTAAATAATGTGGATGCCTTCCAACTGGCAGATGGTTTACAGTACATCTTTGCTCATGTTGGACAATTAACAGGAATGTACAGATATAAATACAAACTTATGAGACAAATTCGCATGTGTAAAGATCTAAAGCATCTTATTTATTATAGATTCAATACAGGACCCATTGGGAAAGGTCCAGGTTGTGGCTTTTGGGCTCCAGGATGGAGAGTTTGGTTATTTTTTATGCGAGGTGTTACCCCTTTGCTTGAAAGATGGCTTGGTAATTTACTATCTCGTCAATTTGAAGGAAGACATTCTAAAGGTGTAGCTAAAACTGTGACCAAGCAAAGAGTGGAGAGTCATTTTGACTTAGAATTAAGAGCATCAGTAATGCATGATATCTTAGATATGATGCCAGAAGGTATGAAACAAAATAAAGCAAGAACAATCCTACAACATCTTAGTGAAGCATGGCGATGCTGGAAAGCTAATATACCTTGGAAAGTACCAGGTTTGCCAACTCCTATTGAAAACATGATTTTGCGTTATGTAAAGATGAAAGCAGACTGGTGGACAAATACTGCTCATTATAATCGTGAGCGTATTCGTAGAGGAGCTACTGTTGATAAAACTGTGTGTAAGAAAAATCTTGGTCGATTGACTAGATTGTATTTAAAAGCTGAACAAGAGCGACAACATAATTACCTGAAAGATGGGCCATATATTAGTGCTGAAGAAGCTGTTGCAATTTATACTACCACAGTACATTGGCTTGAAAGTAGACGATTCTCTCCTATTCCTTTTCCACCATTGTCTTATAAGCATGATACTAAGCTGCTTATTCTTGCACTTGAAAGGCTGAAAGAAGCTTACAGTGTTAAAAGTAGATTGAATCAGTCACAGCGAGAAGAATTGGGCTTGATAGAGCAAGCTTATGATAATCCTCACGAAGCACTGTCTCGTATAAAACGTCATTTGTTAACTCATCGACAGTTTAAAGAAGTTGGAATTGAATTTATGGATTTGTACAGCCATCTCATACCAGTGTATGATGTTGAACCATTGGAGAAAATCACTGATGCTTATTTAGATCAATACTTATGGTATGAAGCAGATAAAAGACGCTTGTTTCCACCTTGGATAAAGCCTGCAGATTCTGAGCCTCCTCCTTTGCTTGTGTATAAATGGTGTCAAGGTATCAATAACCTTCAGGATGTATGGGACACATCAGAAGGTGAGTGCTGTGTTATGTTAGAATCACGCTATGAAAAGATGTATGAAAAAATTGATCTTACTTTGCTAAACAGACTGTTGAGATTGATTGTAGATCACAATATTGCTGATTATATGACAGCAAAAAGTAATGTTGTCATAAATTATAAAGATATGAATCATACTAATTCATATGGCATTATAAGAGGACTTCAATTTGCATCCTTCATTGTTCAATATTACGGGCTTGTTCTTGACCTCTTAGTTCTTGGTTTGCAAAGAGCAAGTGAAATGGCTGGACCTCCTCAAATGCCAAATGACTTTTTAACTTACAAAGATGTTGCAACAGAAACAGCTCATCCAATAAGATTATATTCCAGATACATAGAGCGTATGCATATTTTCTTTAGATTTACTGCTGAAGAAGCTCGGGATTTAATTCAAAGATATTTAACTCAGCATCCTGATCCTAATAATGAAAATATTGTTGGTTATAATAACAAAAAATGCTGGCCTCGAGATGCACGTATGAGACTTATGAAACATGATGTAAATTTAGGTCGAGCAGTATTTTGGGACATTAAAAATCGTCTACCTCGTTCAGTGACAACTGTTCAATGGGAAAACAGTTTTGTATCTGTATATAGCAAAGACAATCCAAATCTTTTGTTTAATATGAGTGGTTTTGAATGTAGAATTTTGCCAAAATGCAGAATAACTCATGAAGAATTTACATCTAAAGATGGGGTATGGAATTTGCAAAATGAAGTTACTAAAGAAAAAACTGCTCAGTGTTTCTTGCGTGTTGATGATGAGTCTATGCAGAGATTTCATAACAGAGTTCGACAGATTCTCATGGCATCTGGTTCTACAACCTTCACAAAAATTGTAAATAAGTGGAATACAGCCTTAATTGGATTAATGACCTATTTTAGAGAAGCTGTTGTAAATACTCAAGAGTTATTGGATCTTCTTGTTAAGTGTGAAAATAAAATTCAAACTCGAATTAAAATTGGGCTTAATTCAAAAATGCCTAGTAGGTTTCCACCTGTAGTATTTTATACTCCTAAAGAATTGGGTGGATTAGGTATGTTATCTATGGGACATGTTCTCATACCACAATCTGATCTAAGGTGGTCTAAACAAACTGATGTTGGAATTACTCATTTCCGTTCTGGTATGAGTCATGATGAAGATCAAGTTATTCCCAATTTATATAGATATATTCAACCATGGGAAAGTGAGTTCATTGATTCACAGAGAGTTTGGGCTGAATATGCATTAAAAAGACAAGAAGCATTAGCTCAAAATCGACGTTTAACTCTAGAGGATTTGGAAGACAGCTGGGATCGTGGCATTCCCAGAATTAATACTCTGTTCCAGAAAGACAGACATACTTTGGCTTATGATAAAGGTTGGAGAGTTCGAACTGATTTTAAACAATATCAGGTTTTGAAACAGAACCCATTTTGGTGGACTCATCAACGTCATGATGGCAAATTATGGAATTTGAACAATTACCGTACTGATATGATTCAAGCCCTTGGTGGGGTTGAGGGTATACTAGAACATACGTTATTTAAAGGAACTTATTTTCCTACTTGGGAAGGTTTGTTTTGGGAGAAAGCCAGTGGGTTTGAAGAATCAATGAAGTATAAAAAACTTACTAATGCCCAGAGATCTGGTTTGAATCAAATTCCCAATCGAAGATTTACTTTATGGTGGTCACCTACTATTAATAGAGCTAATGTTTACGTAGGATTTCAAGTACAGTTAGATTTAACTGGAATCTTCATGCATGGAAAAATTCCTACTTTAAAGATTTCCTTGATTCAGATATTCAGGGCCCACTTGTGGCAAAAAATTCACGAAAGCATTGTTATGGATCTTTGTCAAGTTTTTGATCAAGAATTGGATGCTTTAGAGATTGAAACTGTTCAGAAAGAAACTATTCATCCCCGTAAATCATATAAAATGAACAGTTCTTGTGCAGATATTTTGTTATTTGCTGCATATAAATGGAGTTGCTCCAGACCTTCTTTATTAGCAGATTCTAAAGATACTATGGATGTAACAAGTACTCAGAAATATTGGATTGATGTTCAGTTAAGATGGGGAGATTATGATTCCCATGATATTGAACGATATGCTCGAGCAAAATTTCTTGATTATACAACAGATAATATGAGCATTTATCCATCGCCAACAGGCGTTCTCATTGCTATTGATTTAGCTTACAATCTCCACAGTGCTTATGGAAATTGGTTTCCTGGTGCAAAACCTTTGATTCAACAGGCTATGGCAAAAATTATGAAGGCCAATCCAGCTTTATATGTGTTGCGAGAAAGAATTCGTAAAGGTCTACAATTGTATTCTTCTGAACCTACTGAGCCTTATTTGTCATCACAAAACTATGGCGAGTTATTCTCTAATCAAATCATCTGGTTTGTTGATGATACAAATGTGTATCGTGTTACAATTCACAAAACTTTTGAAGGTAATTTGACGACAAAGCCTATTAATGGTGCTATTTTCATTTTTAATCCTCGAACTGGTCAACTGTTTTTAAAAATCATTCATACATCTGTATGGGCTGGACAAAAACGTTTAGGCCAGTTAGCTAAATGGAAAACTGCTGAAGAAGTAGCTGCTCTCATTCGTTCTTTGCCTGTTGAAGAGCAACCTAAACAGATTATTGTCACTAGAAAAGGTATGTTAGATCCATTGGAAGTTCACTTGCTAGATTTTCCAAATATCGTAATTAAAGGCAGTGAATTGCAACTGCCATTCCAAGCATGTTTGAAAGTTGAAAAATTCGGAGATTTGATATTGAAAGCTACAGAGCCTCAAATGGTCCTCTTCAACTTGTATGATGATTGGCTAAAAACTATATCATCATATACAGCCTTTTCACGTTTAATTTTGATTTTAAGGGCTCTGCATGTTAACAATGAACGCACCAAAGTCATTCTGAAACCTGATAAAACAACTGTTACTGAACTGCATCATATTTGGCCTACTTTAAGTGATGAAGAGTGGATTAAAGTTGAAGTACAACTGAAAGATTTAATTCTTGCAGATTATGGAAAGAAAAATAATGTCAATGTTGCATCTCTTACTCAATCTGAAATCCGAGATATTATTCTTGGAATGGAAATTTCAGCTCCATCAGCGCAAAGGCAACAAATTGCAGAAATTGAGAAGCAGACTAAAGAGCAAACTCAATTAACGGCTACCACTACAAGAACTATTAATAAACATGGAGATGAAATTATTACTTCGACTACCAGCAATTATGAAAAGGATACATTTGCCTCTAAAACAGAATGGCGTGTCCGTGCTATTTCTGCTACAAACTTGCATCTACGTACAAATCATATCTATGTCTCATCAGATGACATAAAAGAAACTGGTTATACATATATTTTGCCGAAGAATATTTTAAAGAAATTCATTATCGTATCTGATTTGCGTACACAAATTGCTGGTTATTTGTATGGTGTTAGCCCTTCGGATCAACCTCAAGTAAAGGAAATTAGATGCATTGTTATGGCTCCACAGTGGGGTACTCATCAAATGGTACATCTCCCAAATATCCTACCTAATCATGAATATCTTCAAGATATGGAACCTCTTGGTTGGATTCATACGCAACCAAATGAATTGCCTCAGTTGTCACCCCAAGATGTAACTACTCATGCCAATATAATGAATGATAATCCTTCATGGGATGGAGAGAAGACAATTGTTATAACTTGCAGTTTTACACCAGGTTCATGCTCGTTAACAGCATATAAATTAACACCTAGTGGTTATGATTGGGGTCGTCAAAATACTGATCGGGGAAATAACCCTAAGGGATATTTACCTTCCCATTATGAACGAGTTCAGATGTTGTTGACTCATCGCTTCTTAGGATTCTTCATGGTACCAGCTCAAGGATCCTGGAATTATAATTTCATGGGTGTTCGACATGATGCAGCCATGAAATATGACCTGCAACTGGCAAACCCAAAAGAATTTTATCATGAACTGCATCGCCCATCGCATTTCCTTAATTTCAGTAATATTGAAGATAGTGAAGGTGTAGGAGCTGATCGAGAAGATCATTTTTCATAACTTTATATTGTGATCATTTCTAGTGAACTTTCTCATAATACACATTCTGTTTTGAATTTATATTCCAGCTATATGTTTATTTACATGTACTAGCACATAATTTCTGCTTATGTTACTTTCTATAGCATACATATATTATTCAAAAGCATTGTTTTGAAAATAGTTGTTTCAATTCAATTTACATTGTATAATTTCCTGGATTTCTTCATTATATCATCTAAGCATCATGAGATTGATAACTGTGTAATGATGCTGTTTTAATAAAAAAAGCTTTTTGGAATATAATATAGTTTTCTGAATTTTTAAAAAAATGTTTTAAATTAATTAGAAATTATTTAATACACTTTTGAAATTTCAATTACTTTCTAAAACTTCTGGGGATTCAGACTGCTCTATAAGACTTGACTTATTAATTCCATGAACATTGTGTTATATGAATTTATATAGTACATATGAAATTCAGTAATTTTGATAAAAAATTATTCATATGAACATTTGCTACTGGACCATTTAAACATAATTATAAATTCTTTATTTTAATTTTGTTTTAATGTAAAAATGCTTTTCTTTTCAGTGCTAAAATTTATAATCCACTGTGGTAGTTTTTGTTTATATAAGGAGAATATGTAAACAAACACTACTGTACCAGATTGTTAAGCTTCATTTTTAGGACTGAGGGCCTGTTAGTCTCAATCTGGGATTTTTGCATTGTCGATTTCGATAGTTGGACATTTGTCGAAATCTAAAATTTATCGAAAATATAATTGAATAATTTGAAAGCGATGTTATAATTTGAAAAAAGAAAAAAAAAAAAAACTAATAGTCCTCCGTCCTAAACTAAATTCTGTTTTTGCCAGAATTTCATCAATCTCTTTTTTTTTTATTATTATTATTATTATTATTGAAAGAAAAAGAAAAGAAAATTAATAATAATCAGTATCATTACAAGCGATATCGAAAAAGTTTTTTTTTATAATTTTGAATTAGAAAATAAAAAGTGCGTGTGAAATAATATGAAAAAAAAATTTGTATAAAATATTGTTTAACTGATTTTTTATTAACTTTTTTTTTTTTTTTCACTTTGCATCTATATTATTATTTGCTAGCAAGAAAAATGATGCAAGTCAAAAAATGGCAATTTTGAGTTAATGAAATTGAAAAATGTATATAAAGTGCTCCAATATGCATGAAAAGTGTCACAGCTCTATATTGCAATTTATCCACCTGTTAGGCAATTGTGTCTGTATTATTGTAGGCTTGTCAATGCCTTATCGTTATCTTTAAGATAATTTTTCTCAAATACAGCATTTTTGAGTTGTGCTACCTTTCTTTCTGGGGTACGAGAATGGGGTATTTTTAGAATTTATGATTCCAGATTCAAACAGTTATATGTATATTAGATTAAATGCATGTTAATGTTGCACTATGATTGATTTAATGACTCTTTTAATGTTACAAAATTAAAACCATAAATATGATAAACAATTGTAAAAATTATTCTTTTGTATATAGATCGAGCAAAAAAGTATTGTTCTAATTACAAGTTACAGTTAGGTTTTTTTTTTTTTTTGAATTTTGTTGCATTTTGATTTCTTTTAATCCTGGTGCTTCTTGCTTTTTTCTCAGTGTCTGCTTTTTACATCTTTTAGTGTGAAGAGAAAGTTCATATTTGATCTTTATTGAAGTCAGATGCTATTCTGAAAGGCATGGAGTTTGAAAAATCTCATTTTGTTTTATGTAATATACTTTTATAACTCCTCTCTGGTCACCAAATCCCATGTTGTTATATGGGAAAAATTGTTATAAAATTATTCATTATCAAATGTATTTTTTTTTTACATTAAAAAAATTCCCAACTATTAAATCTGTTCTTATTTAACAAAAAAAATTTTTAAATAAGAACAGATTTAATTACAGATTTATAAGTTTTATTTTGCAGATTAAAGGTGCGAAAAATAATTTACTTCATTTTTTAGCCCCAAAATACAATAAATTAAATTTTTAAAAAACGAGCAAATTTAAGAATTGGAAATTTTTTGAATGTGAAGACTTAATTTTAAAAAATACATTAGGTAATAAATAACTCTAATAGCAAATTTTTCCATAGAATAATATGGGATTTGGCTTACAGTGACCCTAGTAGCAGAATTTTCTGTATTTATATGCAGCAAAACAAAATTTATCTGCAGTGCAAGAATACTGGACCAAGTCTGGCATCATAAGAAATCTTATAAACGCAGTAGAAGATCTTTATAACGCAAACCTAAAAGCACAAAGTTGGGCATTACTAGGGTTTAATCCAAATTTTTTTAAATGGTACTCGGTACTCCATTTGTGAATTTATAAAATTAATTGTGAAAATTAATTGTGCTTCCGAACAATTAATTGAAATGCATAAAGCAATTTATTTAATTTTAAAATACGTGTAAAAAGTAAAAGGAGACAGTTGTAAAATAAATATATATATGGGGCAAGTAATTTCTCATCTATAAGGGAAGATGGTGTTTACTACTTAGATATTTAGCATTGTGTACAATAAATTAAGTATCCAAATTGAGGATATTATTATGTGTTTGATGCAGCAAAGCTTATAGAAATTTTTAGTGTGTGAGCTATGTTGCTGAGAATTGACTTTGTGAAGATGGCTCTTTGCTTAAAGTTGATTTTGTGAAAGTGCCTCAATGCGGCACTAAATTTGTTCTCGATTAACCACTCATTTCATAGAAATTTGCATTATACAGATCATGTTGTACACATCATTAAACTTACCTGTAGACATGGCCAAATATGTCTGTAATACATCAAAATACAGTAGAATAATTAAAAACTAATTATTTATCATAATGGCTTTTAAAGCACTTTTGGCACATCTTCTCGGCTATCTTCAATAATGCTGTAGCTTTGTTTACACTTTTTCCGGCATTTTATCTGCTTTTGTTTCATTTCTTCTCTTCAGTTCATCTGTCATGGGATGCCAGTCTTGAGGAATAATGCTGTGTTCACAGTCAGTTGCTAGAGCCAATATTAAAAAAAAATAATAATATTGGTTAGTATTTCAATTGCTTCACGTTTAAGGGTGTAAGTATAGAAGTTATAATTAGCGATTTTTTGGAAGTTAATGGAATTAATGTCTGTCGGATTATTGATGTTAGCCCTAGAGAAGGCAGTTGAAGGTTTATTAAATTTTATGTCAGCTAAGTGTTCTTTTTCATGATTTTTAATTTTACTCTTGGTCATTCTGATATAAGTAGCTTTTTCATTATTTATGAAATTAAAGTTGATTTTATAAATACCGGCAGTTTCATTCTGTTAATTAGATCTTTTTCATTGCGAATACAGTGAAAAATGTTAGGATTGGGTTTGATAGGGATGTCTATACCAAGTTTTTTATTTTTATAGTGGCACCTTTACAATAAGGGATAGAGGGGATAAAGATAGGAGTTTCTTTTTGAGCATTATTGTTGAAGCTGAGTTTTTTGACGCCTTTTATACAGTTTATCAATAAGATTTTTGCAAAAAAAAGCAAAGACCTGCTGAAAGTGCTTTAAAAGCCATTATGGTAAATAATTAGTTTTTAAAACCAATGTAACATTTAAAATGAGATAATGAATACAAAAAATTTTAAGACTTTAAAATACATTTTAATTAAAAACATTAAAATACATGACAGATGTTTCGGCTAGAACACTAGCCCTCCTCAGTGTCAAACATACAAGCACAACATTTACAAAGAAATTCATAACACATCATAACAAGATTATATATTCAGGAGGAATAGCTTTAGCCTTGTTCAAGGCAGAGTGTTGCATTTTAGTAAAAGCGCCCTCTAGAAAAATATGGGATTCATATAAATTTACATTAGAGGCTAGAATTTTAAAGTTGTCAAAATCAGGAATATGATCACTATTAAGGGAATGGATTACGAGTTGTGATCTTAAATCACCTGTTTTATATGAGCGTTTATGTTCCTTTAATCTAATTTCACGTGTTCTGCCAATTTCACCAATATTCACAATTTTTACAGGGAATACAATAGATTACACCAAGATGTTTAAGGCGGGGGGGGGGGGGGGGACAGCGGGTTTAAAGTTTGAGAGAAAGTTACTAATACGGAGTTGAGGTTTAAAGCTAGTAGAGATATTAAATGTTTTAAGCAATTTAGCGATATTTTTGGAAATACCTTTATAATAAGGGATAGTAGTACGGTGAGTAGAATTTTTAATTTTAGGATAAACTGATTTAGATGAAAAATTGAACTCTTCTTTATAAATTCTTTTAATAAAACGAGGGGGGTAACCATTATTTTTTAAATCAGAAACAATTTTAGATAGTTCAATATTTAAAAATTCAGAATTACTGCAATAATGCTTTGCACGATGTAAAAGAGTACGAATGACTGCAAGTTTATGAGATAAAGGATTAGCAGAATTAAAATTAAGATATTGACCAGAGAAGGTAGGTTTTCTATGAACTGATGTAGAAAAATATAAAAGATTATTGACTGTTTTATGCATTACAAGGATGTCTAGAAAGGGTAACTCATTATAAATTTCAATTTCAGAGGTAAACTGGATATCAATTTTATTAAATTAGTTTTTAATTTGAAATTAGGCTTTTTAAAACAAATTTTTATTGTACAGTAGAATATTTTAAATTACATTCCTTGAAACAGAAGTTGGGTAGATCATAACATTCATTATTAAATTTACTTTATAAACATAGCTCGAATATGCTTGTACCAAATCATTCATCATATTACTTATTAAAAAAAAATTAATTGTATTAGCAATTTTTTCATTAAAAAGCTCTGAACTCAGGAGATAAAAGAAAAACAACTGTATCATACTTAGATCTCTACAGAATAATAGTTTTTTAAAAAGTGTTTCTTAACTGCAAAAATCATTGTTTGTCTGAGAAGAAGTGTGTTTATATGGAGAATTGCATTATAAATATCCTCTACTGTAGTACCTATAATTTGCATCTGCAATGAAATTAAATTTAAAAAATATAAGTAATCTAGACATATAATACAAAAATTTTATTAGTATTTTTAAGCCTGACATTTCTTTTTGAGCTGTGAAATTAATCAGCAAAGCATGAAGTGCTCACTTGTCAAGCTGCGCTGTTTCTGCTACTGGTCCAGTGATGAAATCTAGAGAGAAAAAATCCACTTGCCATGTGCCAGCTAAATAAACTAAAATTGACAACTTAAAAACTAAACTCTGCACTTATTTTTTTTCCTCTCAATTTTGTTATTTGACTGCATAAAAATAGATTGTCAGCAGTTGGACAAAAATTGAGCTGCAAAATGATTCTACATTTCAAAAATAGTCTTTAGAAATATTGAACATTTTGGCAATATGACAAAAGAAAAATATGTGTAATATATATTGTTGATTTTTGGCAAAATAATCACATATTTCAAGAATCGGCTTCATGGAGAAAAGCCAGAATTTTGTCAGTTAGTGATTAAATAATTGCCTGTTACATCAGTTAGTGATTAAATAATTGCCTGTTACATCAGTTAGCTGTAATTTTTAATTTTATTTATTTTTTATCAGCGGCAAAATAGTTCTGCATTTTGGCAATCAATTTAAAAAATATTGTGTTTTATTTGTCAATTGGGCACAAAAAAGCATAATTTTTGGGGAAATATTTTCAGTGTCTATCTAGGGAAAATTTGGGTCTGAAACCAGGTCCTTCACAAAATTTGACAAATTTAAAATGGATCATTTATAATTATTAGTAAGCTTAAAATGAATCCTTCAAAAATATTTGATAATTTTTAAAAATACTTCTTCAAAATCATTTGGTTGATAAAATTATTTTGATAATCAGTCAAAAAATTGCAAAAAAAAGTGACGACGTTAAAGGATGCTCCAGCCGCTGGTGAATAATTTCAAATTTCAGTGTTCATGTCTGTATAACCAATTACATTATTGTAAATTTCATAAAAGTGTGAATTTTTATTTTTTTAATCATTATTCTAGAAAATTATACAAAATATATATTGATAAAATATGTGGGGGCGTAGGGTGAAAATTTGATTGGGGTAGGGGAGGGGGAGAGACCAGACGTTTGGCACCCTTTCGTATTTCTCCTTTGAAAATGCCATTCACATACTTTCAGGAGTGTTGCCATCTAGAAGACCAAGGGCACAGGTACTGTCGTCAGAAAGATTTTTTTCTCCTTTGCCAACAAGTTTAAAAGATATTACATTACAATTGAGGTAAAACATAAAACTTTCAAAATAAATTTTAAGAAATGTAAGTGATAACTGTTTCTAAGGAAAGCAGCTTCATATTTTTAGAGTGGGCAATACCTAAATCTCACCGACAGCCATGGCCCATGTTCTATGGGAAAGTTCGATTTCAGGATTACTCACTAACTATGCCATTACCTAATGTATTTTTTTAAATTCTGTTTTCACATTCAGAAAATCTACAGTCGTTATTTATTTTTATGTAATTCTAAGTTAAAAAATCGGAGTTTTCAATAAGTGCATTTTTCTCTTTCTCTCTCTCTTTTTCTTTCCCGCCAAATGAAATACTAAAAATTAATCAATTTTTGGAAAATGAGTACTAATTTAATGATTGTGAGTTTTTACGAATATGAAAATAGGATTTAAAGAAATTCATTAGGTAAAGAATAATTATAAAAACAAATTTTCTCATAAAATAACATGGGCCATGGCTGTTGGAAAAATTAGTTAGGGGGAGAGTCGGAAGGGATGGGACACCTAAAATTATTCTTAAAATAAACATTGTTTTTAATTTTTGACACTCCACCAGGTGAAGTAACTACAGTCCCATATTTGTTGCTATGTATCATTTTAGTTGGAGAACTCTGTAAGTTTATGTAACAAAAAAACTATTTTAAAACACCAAAAGTAAACAATTGCTTAATTTTCAAAGCAAGTTTTCAATGTCACTCACTATTGTTAGCATAATTACTTTTCATATTTTATCTACCTAATAACCAGGGCCCGATTTAGACTACCTGGAGCCCCGGGACAAGCCTATTCTGGTGAGCCCCCTTGCAGTGGCATAAGAGCTTTTTAGGTTGCAGAATTTCTGTATACGCCTGTAGGGGGCCCCTTCCAGTAGGGGGGCCCAGGGCATTTGCCCCATATGCCCTGCTGTTAGTCAGGGCCTGCTAATAATATAACTTTTATGAACTAGTAGCTAAATTAAGCCTAAAAGTAGCGTGTGTCTAATAATAAGTTTTTTTTTTTTTTTAAATAATGAAAAGGGAGGGATGGGACATGTAAGAAAAGGAAGTAGAATGAAGATTCTGATACTCCTTAAACAGAAAATATCAAGAGGCAAATGAATGAATAGATGAAAGAAAAAATGCACGAAACAAATTCAGAATCATGGACAATAATTGGTGTGACACTCGCATGATTTTTGTTCACCCTTTTAACTTTTAAAAATACTTTATTTACCATATGTGTACATATGAGGAATTAATTTTCATTCCTGAGCAGCTTTCCTGGACATGGTAAAATGTACAAAAGAAATTACAGTTAGGATTTCTTGGTAATATTTGTTCTTGGAATATGCTGATAACACGCACAGACTAGCCACTAAAAACCTTAATAATATTCAGGCAACCACAAAACATGTAAATATAACAAAAACTTAATTTTGAATATTTGAACTAAAAAACAGTACTTTTTCTGCTAGAAGTTAAAAAAAAAAAAAAAAAAAAAAAGATGAACTGATTGAGCAATTGAAAATTTTTATTTAAGTGATACATTATACTCTAATGTTGGATAAAGTAGATGTTATTAGTAATTAATTAACCTTACATACATCGTGCCCACTGTTTTTGTCATTTTTCATAGTATGTCTGTAATTTTGGTAATTTTATAATTGTTTTTGGAATTTTCAAATTATATGTATGTCAGATTTCTTCTCAGTTAATGGTGGTTTTCTGTTTGGTGAGAAGTTGGGGGCTAAGGACAGTTATTAGCTGATTGCTACTGTCCTTTCAGAACCTTCTCTTTCACCCCTACACTGAGGGGCCTCCCTGATGAAGACTTCGTGTTTATTGGGGTTTTATTTCATTTTATTCATTGATTAATTATTGTTTTCATTGATAATCTATTCCTATATATATATTTAAATATTTGTTTTAATTTGTAGATGAATTATTTAAAAAAAATAATAATAATAATTCATCTACAAAAGTAATGATTGTTAAATGAAGAATTATTTTTAAAAAATAATTCCGTATTTAAAAGTTTAACTCATTATAAATGAGAATATATAGGAGGAGTAAACATTCAAACCGTGTTTTCTCCTTCTTACACAATATTTCAGACAACACAAAAACTAATAAATTAAAAAACAACTTAACTTAAAATCTAATTATCGTTTGTTTCGATGTATTACTAGATACCAGGGATATCTAGGATGTAGACATATCTTGGAAGATATGTAGACATACTATTTTTATGTTAATTTCCAACAAAAATTGCAAACTCAATTTTTTTAATTTTGGAAAAGACATGGTTTGAATTTTTGCTTCTCATATGTATTTTAAATTTTTATTTATCATTATCTATAATATTAAAACACAAAGCACTTTCTGTAAGACCAAAACCGTACGATCTGGGCATGCGTGAGCAAATTTTAAACCAATTCGGAACGGGAATATCCCTTTCTCTTTATGCAGTGCAATATGAATACCGATGATAGAAATCGAGCAGACGGCATTAATATTTCATATGTCTATGGCAGACGTTTAATTAAAGCTCAATCATAAAAATAATTCACACGATTAATTCATTGATTCATACTTTCTAAGGCAGTATATTAAAACAAGCCAATTCGCGAGTTCTTATCGGTTACCGTCATGTGCATTTTTGCCCCTAAAATTTCCTTACACAATAGTATTTCAGGATTTTATATTGTGGCGCCATCTGTTACCATATAAAACATACATATTCCTATAATTATCGTTTTCCATTTCTTTAAAAAATTAACAAATTCTCAGAGTTTATTGTTCTTTAAAAATTAACTTTTATTACTTGAAAACTTCGTTTAGAAAAGATGGAAATAGATATTTAAAATCCAAACAGTTTTTTTTTTTTTAATCTAATTATTATAATTTCTAATATTTCATTTCTATAATGTATTATAGAAAAAATAGTTTAGAAAGAATAACCTTAAAATATTGATATTTTTTATGAGTAAACATTTGCATAGTAAAATTTATTATAAAAAATTTACTGATTAAATTAACTTGCTAAAATATTAGATTCATTCTTATTTTTTATTTATTTATTTAACAGTATACCTTTGTTGAAATACACTATTTTGATAGAATAAAGTGTTGTAATGTTGTTATTCATTTATTTTGAAGTAGTATAGTCTGTTTCTAAGTGTAAATAAAGAAAACACACAACATTAGTAAAATTTATTTTTAATTAAATTATTTTGTCTTATAAATTTATGTAATTTTAAAAATATTTTTATAAAAAAAAAAAAAAAAAAAAAACACTGAGATATGTATATATAAATCGATAGATTATAGATGACGCCACTGTCATTGTGTAATTGAAATGGAATATTATCGTTATCGATGCTCGATAGATCTTATTTTCATGCTATGTACAGTTGGCAGCAAAATTATCGAAGCGCTAGCAATAATTAGTATTTAAAAGATTTGCGCTTAATACCGTTTTGTTAAATAAATATTTATCGAGTCATGATCTTTGTGTTATGCTGTTTGTAGAAAAGTATGTTGAAGATATAAATTAGCGATGAAATTTTAAAAAAATGTATGAAAAGTATTGACGTATGCTTTCTTTCTCCATTCTTACCTATAAATTCTTTCTTTTAATTACTCCTCGCTTTCTTTTGGTCATATTTAGAGTAAAATTAGGTAAAATCTGGGGATTTTATTTTTATTATATTGAGCACGCTTATATTTGTATATTGAAATTTCAAGAAATTTATTCCCCCTTCCCCTCCAACCAAAAAATAATTGATTAGAACAGGGGTTTTTAAACTAGTTAAGAGCAACGCGAAATATTAAAACAGAAATGTTCAAAACTTTATGCCGTGAAAAGATTTAAGTTGCACATGATCCGTCAAATTTTGACGGGTATTAACTAGTTTAAATATTAAAACCTAAGTTTTTAAGATAGGTGTAGAGTAGGTTTGCACTATAATCTATTTGAAAGCATAAGTATGTATACTATTTATTTTCAAATTTGGATTAAGTATACATCACTCATTTATTATTTATCCACATATAGCAATTTGAATTTGTTTCAAATGGAAAAAGCATTTATTTTTTAATATTAATAATAAATCTAAAGTTGTTTTAAATGTGCACCTTTTTTTTTTTTTTTTTTTTTTTTTAAATCATTAACAATCTAAATTTATCATAGGTGTATCTTAAAAAAAGAGAGAGAAAGAGAAATGTAAAATATTTTTTAGCTGTGATCTATAATACACAAGACATTTGGAACCAAACTGTATGGATTAGAGGACAGAGGGTGGGGTTGTGGGGTTTAAGGCCGATCGACTGCACTATAGGGTTCTTCGCCTGTAGGTGGATTGCATTCCAACGAGATCTAGAAACCCTGGATAATCTCAGTGAAGGGTCGCTAACGAGATCTTTCTAAAGAGGACAGGGGGAAGTTACTGCTTGTAGTTATATGTAATTCCCATTCATTCCATTATTATTTGATCATTTCTACAAAACTATTTGTGCCTGTATGATGGCCGAATGGTTAGTGTTCTGGGTTCTGGCTTTCAGGTGCCAGGTTTAAATCTCAGTTCAGGCATGAAGGTTTTTAGTGGTTAGGAATCCACTCTAAACTGTTGACCCGATTTTAATTAGTGTGTAAAATATAATCATAGAGTTACAAAAACAAACTACAAAACTATGTGCCTTTGTTTGGATAATTGTTCAAATGCACAGTTCAAATAAGAAAAACATAAGTAATTTTTTTTATGCTTTATAAATTTTATTCAAGTTACTTTATTTGTACGGGGAAAAAAAAAAAAAAAAAAAAAAAATGCTTACGATATTTTGATTGTAGAAAGGTAAAGTATTAAAGGAGAAATAATTTTTTCATTGTAAGCGGTTGTATAAGAGAGCCTAGGCTGAATGGGGAATATATGTATATAATATTAAAAACTTATTACAAGCTTAATTCTGAGGTATATCCCACACACACACACACACATTTAAACTAAAGTAAACAAAATTAAATATATTCAATACATTTTTTATATTCATAAAAGCATGTTTCTTACAGAATATGATATGAAAATAATTTACTATTTGTTTTGAGGGCCACACAAAAGAATTCAGATACATTAAGTATATACACTTGGAAATGCATCTCAAGTTCTGTTATATCTTTTTCGTATTGAACTAAATTTAAGTACTCTGTGTGGTGTGTATATAATTTGTAGACAATTATCAGGGCTACCCAAAATTAAGTAAAAACATTGTTTTCTATCGAATATAACTGATGAAAGTAATTTACTAAATTTTACTAAGTCCAAGAAAGCTGCTTAGAAACAGTGGTGCCAACTGTGGAGAATTTAGCAGTTTCCTTCAAGATGTAGGGACGGATTTGAATTTGTAAGAAGTTTTGGGGGTGTTTTTGTAAGACTTTCTATAGGATTTTCTATGGATTTTCTTAATACTTTTCTTTCTTCCCCCAATGATTTTTCACTAACATAGAAACTTTTATCGTCAGTGCAATTTACATTTTGAGCTGTCAGGAGAGACAAGACAAAAGTTGAGTTGAACAAAAACTGCTTGGAATGGTAATTATTTTTACTTACTCATATAGTAGAGTATTGTTTGAAGTCTAATTTTCAACGCTGATATTTTACTATAATTAAGCATTTTGACGTCCCTTAAATATAAAAATTTAGTTTTTAGTCACTAATCTGCCTGCCTATCTGTTATCAGCATAAATTAAAAACAGAAAATTGCAGTAAATTCAAATTTGATATTTTGAAGGTCAAATGAGGATGCCACTTGAAAAGTCTGACTAAGATCGGTAAGTTTCAAGGAGTGGTTACAACTATGTTTTTAAATGTTTTTAGAGTATAATCATATATAGTATTTATCTTGCTTCTTAACTTGCAGTATGTCTTCATAGTATTCAAATGCTGAGTAACAGGAAGTTATGTGAGTGACACACCACTTTAATCTATTTAATTTAGTTGACTTTTGTATTGTCAATTTTTAAAATTTATATCCTAATTTTTTCTATTTAAAAAAAAAAAAAATCCTAATTTTTCCTATTTTACCATGTTTTTATTAACTTCGATTCTTCTTTGTATGTTTGTATGTTTGTTTGTCCAGTGCAAATCTTGCAATAGATTTTCGACTAGCTAGATATTTGAAATTTTCAGGACAGCTCACAACACGGTGACAATACATTTTTCTAATAATTTTAGTCATCTATTTCAGGTCCCGCTGCCTTCGGCAGCACTTATATGATTCGACAGAAAATTTATTTAACTAACTTCCCGACTAGCTAGACATTTGAACTTTCAGAATAGTTCAGAACACGATGAAAATGAATTTTTTTTTATACCTTTAGCCAACTGTTTCGGGTTCCTGCTGCCTTCGGCAGCAGTATCAGTACAAAGCTTGCAATCGATTTTTCACTAACTTTCCGACTAGCTAGTCATTTTAAACTTTCAGAACAGCTCACAACACGGTGACAATACATTTTTCTTTCTTATAATTTTAGTCAACTATTTCAGGTCTCGCTGCCTTCGGCAGCGCTTATATGATTCGGCAGAAAATTTATTTAACTAACTTCCCGACTATCTAGACATTTGAAACTTTCAGAATAGTTCAGAACACGGTGAAAATGCATTTTTTTTAACACCTTTAGCCAACTGTTTCGTGTTCCTGCTGCCTTCGGCAGCGTCATCAGTACAAAGCTTGCAATCAATTTTTCACTAACTTTCCAACTAGCTAGACATTTGAAACTTTCAGGCTAGCTCATAACAGTAACACGGTGACAATACATTTTTTTTATACTTTTAGTCAACTGTTTCAGGTCCCTACTGCCTTCGGTAGCGTTTATATGATTCAGCAGAAAATTTATTTAACTAACTTCCCGACTAGCTAGACATTTGAAACTTTCAGAATAGTTCAGAATACGGCGAAAATGCATTTTAAAAATATTTTTAACCAATTGCTTCGGGACCCTGCTGCCTTCGGCAGCGTCACCAGTACAAAGCTTGCAATCAACTTTTAACTAACTTCCCGGCTAGATAGCCATTTGAAACTTTTATAACAGCTCAAAACACGATAGCAAGGAATTTTTTAATACTTTTGTCCAATTGCTCCGGGTTCCCGCTGCCTTCAGTAGCGTTTATATGATTCAACAGAAAATTTAAAAACATGGTATATAAAAGTTCTTTTTATCTTGTAATTATTTTTCCTACTTTCTCCTGTTTTATCGATTTTTAACTCCTTTTTTCTTACATTTTTTGAGGAAAAACTTGCTTTGGGAATTGATGTAACATCCAAGAAGACTTCCATTTGCTAAGCAGGAGGAGGTGGCTCAGCTTCTAAATGAGATGCAGCGCAATGAGATCATCGAGCCATAAACGAGTCTTTCGGCCTCTCCCATAGTACTAATACGAAAGAAGGATGGTCCAACGATATTCTATGTGGATTATCGTCGTTTAAATGACATCACGAAGAAAGATAGTTACCCTTTTCTTAGAACTGAAGACACACTTGCTGGCAACCAGTGGTTCTCGACTTTGGATCTGAAGAGCGGTTATTGGCAAGTAGAGTTAGATTCCGACGATCGTGAGAAGACTGCATTCACCACGGGACAAGGACTGTGGTAATTCAAAGTTATGCCATTTGGATTATGTAACGCACCTGCAACCTTCGAACATCTGAGACAGTGTTAAAGGACTTTCCTATAAAGCCTGTCTTGTGTACCTTGACGATATTATCATTGTGGCGTACTGTTGAAGACCATTTAAGAAACATCCGTAAGGTGCTGGAAAAACTCAGAATGGCTGACCTCAAACTGAATCTTAGCAAGTGCAACTTGCTCCGTCATGAAGTGTGTTATCTGGGCCATATCATCTCTGCTGAAGGTGTGAGAACTGATCTTGAGAAGATCTCTGCAGTCGAGAACTGGAGTCGCCCTGAAAATGTGTCCATGAACTACAAAGTTTCCTGGGATTATGCTCATACTACAGGAAGTTCGTGAAGGGTTTCTCGAGTATTGCCAGACCACTCCACAAGCTGACGGAAGCCAAACAGAAGTTTCTTGTGGACAGAGGAATGTGAAAAAGTGTTCAAGAGACTTAAAGAGGCCTTAACGACATCACCTATTTTGACGTATTCACATCCCGATAAACAGTTCATACTTGATACAGATGCCAGCCATGAAAGTGTCGGTGTTGTTCTGTCGCAAGAAGTGGATGGCCAAGAACGAGTCATTGCTTATTGGAGTAAATGCCTGTCTAAACCGGAGCGATACTACTGTACCACTAGGAAAGAACTACTCGTCATCGTAAAAGCCATAGAACATTTCCATCATTACTTCTATCGCAGAAGAATCCTGCTCCGGACTGACCACGCATCTTTAACGTGGTTGCTTAATTTCAAAAACCTGGAAGGCCAGATTGCTAGGTGGATACAGCGCCTCCAGAAATATACGCCTCCAGGGCTTCGAGATATGCCATCGTAAAGGGACTCCACATGGTAATGCAGATGCCTTGTCACGCAAGCCCTGCTCAGAAAGCTGCAAGTACTGCTCGAGAGCCGAAAAGAGATAGCAGCCGATAAATCCGGTTGCCTGCCAAGCTACAGTCTCAACACCATCGAAACTGGACCAGTGGAGAGACCAGGAACTTAGACGAGCCCAGTTGGAAAATCCTGACGTAAAGCAAATATCACAACTGAAGGAGACGACCAGCAACAGACCTACCTGGCAGAACATCTCCATATTTAGCTCCATTATGAAGAGTTATTGGGCACTCTGGGACTCTCTCGATATTAGAAATGGCGTATTATACAGAAAATGGGAATATGACGATTGTAAGAGTTTTAGATGGCAGATCTTGCTACCAAGATCGAAGATTCCAGATGTTTTAGAGCAGTTACATAGTAGTCCTACCGGAGGCCCTTTTGGGGTGATGAAGACTCTACAGAAAGTTCGAGAACGCTTCTACTGGTGCAAGGCAAAGGAGGATGTGGAGAAATGGTGTAAATCCTGTTATATTTGGGCGGCACGTAAAGGCCCAAAGAAACGAAGCTGAAGAAGACTACAACGATATAACGTGGGAGCACCATTTGAACGGATCGCACTCGACATCTTAGATCCTTTGCAACAGACCTCCAGCGAAAATAAGTACATCCTTGTCGTGATGGACTATTTCACCAAGTGGCCTGAGGCGTATCCCATTCTCGATCAAGAGGTATGCACAGTCGCAGAGGTCCTTGTGCAACAATGGGTATCAAGGTACGACACACCCCTACAATTTCGTACCGACCAGGGTACGAACTTTACCTCTGCCGTTTTCAAATGACAGTGTCAATTACTCGGCATAGACAAAACCCAGACAACACCTCAGACTCTACATCCTCAGTCGGACGGCATGGTCGAGAGGTTTAATCGTACCATCCTGAATAACCTCTCTCTTCTAGCATCAAGTAACCGGCAAGATTTGGATTTGAAGTTGTCGTTGTTCTTCCTGGCTTATCGAAGTGCTGTCCATGAAACCACCGGCTATACTCCAGCTCAGATGCTGTTTGGATGCGAAAATCGTCTCTCATGTTATCTCCTGTTTAGTTGTCTGCCAGATGCGCCTTCATCGCCAGAGGAGTACATCCAAGATTTCCAGGCACGATTTGAAGACGTACACAGCTTTGCTCGGGAGCGGATTCACATGGCAACGGAGAAAATGAAGAAAAAGCATGGTGCGATATAAAGGCACAGGAGTTCAAGGAAGGAGGATCCGCATGAGTTTAAGGAAGGAGACAAAGTTTGGTTGTGGAATCCTGTGCAACGCAGAGGACTCTCTCCCAAGCTACAGTGTAACTGGGACGGTTCCCTACACAATCTTAAAAAGACTATGATGTCGTACTAAGAATTGCTAAAACACCTTCATCAAAACTGAAGGTGATCCATTACAATCGGTTAGCCACATACCACACGTAATGGTACTTTTCAAATTTAAAATGTAAATATTTAGTAAATTTGTGCATGTGTAATGTGAATATTTGTATATAAATATTTGTACTTATTTGCAGTGGTGGCTCGTGAGATTCCTTTACAGGGGGCGAAAGTGATTTTCTGAATAATCTATTTTAATCGGGGGCTTCAGATTTTATATGCGCTTACATAATTGTAAATCAACTTTCGCACATTAAAATGATACACACAATGATTTATATAGAAATAATAATATATAGTTTGATTACATAAAATTATATATATCTGTACGGTTCTTATGATAACTGCAAATAGTTCGAATTTATAGTCCATAATGATAAAGAATTTCTTTTTGTGCCTCTGACAAAGAATTATAAGTCATGTACTCATCAAAACTATACGAATCGTGTGACGATTACCTACCTACCAATTTTTAGCTCAATCGGATAAAACATTTAGACTCTATCGCACTTCAAAAATTTAAGTCCATTAGTCAAAATGATAAGGAATTTTTCTTCGTGTCCTTGTAAAACATCTGTAAGTTCCCTATTCATCAAATTTTATACAGTTCGTGCGATGGTGACCTTTAACGTACCTACCAACTTTCGGCTCAATCGAACCAAGCTTTTAGATGTTATCGTGTTTACTCGCATGCATATACATACTCATATCATACACATAACACTGTAAAAAATTGCAAAAATGAACCCAGGAGACCTCAAAACGTAGAGATATACCAAAATTTTACAGTCGATTTTTTTCATGATAACAAAGCTTTTCTTACATAATGTATGTTCGGAAAGTAAAAAAGAAAGGAAATGTATTTCCTTCAATTTTACTATGCAAAGTATTTGAAACAAAGATTAACTAATAAATCATCTAAAAAACAAAGAAGACAATGCAAAGAAATGTACACAAAGAAAAAATCTGTTAAATTCAAAATTATTTTAGTAAAATGAATATTTCAAAGACAATCTTTTCAAAATTCTCTTCTGCAAGTAAAGCAAATGAACTATCACCAAAAAAAAATAAAAAGAGGACCTGCATAGAAACAATTTGAATATTTGGAATGATAAATTAAAGTCCTCATAAAAGAAAGAAGAAAAATACATACACACAACACAAATAATTTATTTATATATATCTTTACTTAACCCCTTACCTGCCGAGGAAAATTTACGAGATTCGCTTCAAAGTGCCACTGTTCCCTTTCAACTCTCAAAAGAGTAAATCTTTCAAAAACACTCTAAAGGTCATTTTCAAGTTTGTTTTATTGCACTGTCAAACCATGTCACTAGTAGCAGTACAATACAAAGGATCGTACTTCGTTAAAACGTATATATACGCCCGGAGCAATTAAAGGGTTAATGTATTATTCATGTGAGAATTATGGAATGATGATTGTTTTCTTTTTCTTCATCATTTTACCCCCCGAGGACGTGTGAATTTTACAGTAATGTTTATTAAATGAACAGTAATGTTTATTAAATGAAAATATTTGAAATATTAGATCGATATAAATCTCAAGATCTCCATCTTATTTCTTTTAGATAGGGATAATAGCATCATCGCTATTTGATGTAGACCATCTTGAATTTTTCATAAGAAATAGTCTATTACAGATTTTAAGAGTTTAGGAATACGTAACAAGGAAAAGCCTAAATAAAAAATTGCACCCCGGTATTAGATTAAATTATGTTTAACAGAGGTATTTTAAAATTATATATATTTTTAATAAATAAATAAATAAAATAGACTGAAATATTAATAATTTAAAAATATTAAAATCTTTCGAAAGGTTAATATCTATAAATAATTTTGCCTAGCAACAACTGTCATAATCTAAAATATTTATTGTCGCTCTTTTTAGCATAAAAAACATTAGATGCCGCATTTATGTTGAATTATAATTAATTATTTATTTTTAAAATTCTTATGTTATATTTCATAGTAATACAATGCCGACACACATATCTTAAAAGTGAAATTATAGTAATGCATTGCGTTAATTCATTTAGAACCATCCTTTGAAATATTAGTTGAAAGAATTAACAATAATGTAAAATCGTGCAATCACATACATTACGAAATATTTGTCAACATTACGAACATCTTAGGTTTTTTTTTTTTTTTTTTTTTTTTTTTTTTAATGCGAACTTTACACAAATGCTATACATACCTACTAAATTTTTATTTAGGTATGAAATCTCTTATGTTAATTAAAAACGAATTTTAAATTTGTCGTATATAGTCAGTAACATAACCGATATCTTCTGTATTCCCGAACATAAAAAAAAAAAAAAAAAACTAGTTGGCATAGGTGGACTCTGCTCAGTTCCCCATCATATTTATGTTCTCATAAATTTCTAGTGCGAGACATATTATAATCATGTTAAAAGAAATGAATTTGACTCAAGCTTGATACAGTGACAGAATGAAATCCCCGCCTAATAGGCTATCCACCGTTCACTTCGATATACTTATCTTATTCTAATCTATTAATTTATTTTATCAGGGTCAATTCCGTTGTTTATTTTTCATGCTACTATTTCCAATGAAATAATCCTCAAAATTCATATTTATATGAAAAATTTACAATTTCGCTATGTTGGTAAAATCGTAAATTACGAATAATTTACGAAATTTTCCTATTAGAATATTTGTATTCAATCATGTTTAAACAAATATCATAAATGTCATTTTGAAGTTGTCTAATGTATTTATGATCCTCAAAATGGTAGTTTATGCTCAAATTTGCCTTATTCTGACCTGTCAAGTAAATCGTAAATTTCAAATAACTTACGAATTTTTTAAATTGGAAAAATCATAGTCTATGATATTCATGCCAGTATCCTAAATAATATTTCGAAAGTGGTTGACATCTTTACGATGAAAATATCCATCAAGATTGACGTTTATGTGAAATTTTGCTCTATTCTGCCATCTTAAGAAATTCGTAAATTTCCAATAACTTACGAAATTTTTATATTGGAAAATTCATAGTCATTAATATTCATACCAGTGACCTAAATAATACTTCAAAAGTAGTCTGACATCTTTACGATGAAAATATCTCTCAAAATTGACGTTTATGTGAAATTTTGCCCTATACTGCCATGTTAAGAAATTCGTAAATTTTCAATAACTTGCGAAATTTTCAAAGTAGCATATTTATAGTTACATATGTTCCTTCCGGCATCAAAACTGATATTTTAAAACTGGTCTGACATTTTTACAGTAAAAAGTTTCCATTTAATGCACGTTTAAGTGAATTTTTGTCTTATTCTCCCATGTTAAGAAAATCGTAAATTTCTAATATCTTACGAAGTTTTTTAATTCGAATGTTGCAAATGAATACGGTTCTTGCCAGTATAGAAAGTAATATTTTAAAATTGATCTGACCTCTCTGTGATCATTTGTTTGTGAGGTATCGTGTAAACAGACTAACAAACTAACGGACTAACACACTAACAGACACCCTACAGACCATACACATTTACACATTTTCACATGCATAAAACGTGATTACGCATAATCCTATATATCTCAAACAAAAAAATAGATATACGTGAAATTTTTGCTCTAAAATATAGCTAATACAAATATCTAAAAACCAATTTCTGGAAATTTAGAAAGTCATCCCACAGGTGGGGCATCAAGGGGGGGGGGGGCTATGGGGCAAAAATAAATAGAAATACAGTTAGGCCGTTCAAAATTGGTACAGATAGGTTTAAAAGGCCTGCAAGTCAAATGGGGATATTTTCGAAAGTGTAAAGTTTTAGGAGGGGCGATAAGGGGGCAGGGGAGAGGGGGAGGGCAAAAATATAAATATCGAGTTAGATCGTTCAAAATTGGTTTATAGAGGTTTTCGATACTTATAAATCGATTGCGGATATTTTCGAATTTGTAAAATTATTAGGAGGGGCGGTAAAGGAGGGGGGCTATGGGGCAAAAACAAATAGAAATAACATTTAGGCCGTTCAAAATTGGTACAGATAGGTTTAAGAGGCCTGCAAGTCGAATGGAGATATTTTCGAAAGTGTAAAGTTTTAGGAGGGGCGATAAGGGGGGAGGGGAGAGGGGGAGGGCAAAAATATAAATATCGAGTTAGATCGTTCAAAATTGGTTTATAGAGGTTTTCGATACTTACAAATCGATTGCGGATATTTTCGAATTTTTAAAATTATTAGGAGGGGCGAGAAGGGGGGTGGGGTGGTAAGGGGGGGGGCTATGGGCAAAAACAAATAGAAATACAGTTAGGCCGTTCAAAATTGGTACAAATAGGTTTTTGAAGGCCTGCAAGTCGAATGGGGATATTTTCGAAAGTGTAAAGTTTTAGGAGGGGCGAGAAGGGGGGAGGGGAGAGGGGCAAATATAAAAATACAGTTAGATCGTTCAAAATTGGTATATAGAGGTTTTCGATACTTACAAATCGATTGTGGATATTTTCGAATTTGTAAAATTATTCGGAGGGGCGGTAAGGGGGTGGGGCGGTAAAGGGGGGGGGCTATGGGCAAAAACAAATAGAAATACAGTTAGGCCATTCAAAATTGGTACATCGAGGTTTTCGATACCTACAAATCGATTGCGGATATTTTTGAATTTTTAAAATTATTGGGAGGGGCGGGTAGGGGGGAGGGAGGGGAGGGTCAAAAAATAAAAATAGAGATAGATCGTTCAAAACTGGTGCATAGAGGTTTTTGATACTTTCAAATCGATTGCGGATATTTTCGAATTTGTAAAATTATTAGGGCGCTCATATATATGCATTCGCTCGTGCGCATCGCCCACGGGTCTACGCTGCCGAAGGCAGTGGGGACCCGGTGCGACATTTTTCCAGATCAAAGTTTTTTTTCTTTTTTTTTTTTTTCACATGATGAAAATTAATGCAATTTTGAGAATTCGTTAATTATAATGATTCATTTAAAAATAGTGACCAGCGAAGCGGGCGTAGCCTGCTAGTCTATACATATAAAAGACAGAGTCTGTCTGTGTGTGTGTGTTTGTCTGTCTGTCCGCTATAGCGATTTTACAAAATTCGCCCCCAAGGGGGGGAGGGGGAGCAAAACGTAATTTAACAAAATCCTTCATATCTGAAACAAAAAAACAGATATCCGTAAAATTTTTGCTTTAAAATATAGCTAATACAAATGTCTAAATATCGATTTCTAGAATTTTTGAAATTCGGTCCCCAAGGGGGCGGGGGGGCAGAACGTGATTTCACATGCTTAAAACGTGATTTCGCATAATCCTATATATCTCAAACAAAAGAAATAGATATACGTGAAATTTTTGCTCTAAAATATAGCTAATGCAAGTATCTAAAAACCAATTTCTGGAATTTTAGAAATTCAGCCCCCAGGTGGGGCAGCAGGGGGGGGGGGCTATGGAGCAAAAACAAATATAAATACAGTTAGGCCGTTCAAAATTGGTACAGACAGGTTTTAAAGGCCAGCAAGTCGAATGGGGATATTTTCGAAAGTGTAAAGTTATTACGAGGGGCGAGAAGGGGGGGGGAGAGGGGGGGCAAAAAAATAAAAATCGAGTTAGATCGTTCAAAGTTGGTATATAGAGATTTTCGATATACTTACAAATCGATTGGGGATATTTTCGAATTTGTAAAATTATTAGGACGGGCGGGAAGGGGGTGGGGCGGTAAGGGGGGGCTATGGGCAAAAACATAGAAATACAGTTAGGCCGTTCAAAATTGGTACAGATAGGTTTTAGAGGCCTGCAAGTCGAATGGGGATATTTTCGAAAGTGTAAAGTTATTAGAAGAGGGGTGGAGGGGCAAAAAAATAAAATAGAGATAGATCGTTCAAAACTGGTGCATAGAGGTTTTTGACACTTACAAATCGATTGCGGATATTTTCGAATTTGTAAAATTATTAGGATAAGGGGGGGGGCGAAGGGGAAAAATAATAGAAATTAGAGTTAGAGCATTTTGGGATTTTTTTCCGAAGACAGTGAGAACCCGGTGCGACATTTTTCCTAATCAGACTTTTTTTCTCTTTTTTTTCACGTGATAAAAATTAATGCAATTCTGAGAATTCAGTAATTATAGTGATTCATTTAAAAATAGGGACCAGCGAAGTGGGCGTCGCCTGCTAGTATAAAATAAAAATCTATTTGAAAACATAAATAAAAATGACTTCTATTTTCTCATATAATCATGAATAACCTTCATACTAAATTTTCTACCTCTCATACATGAATAATCTTCAAAGACAGCTATTACCACATTAAAAACTGTGAAGAAAAACCGTAAATTGCAAAGGGAAATCGTTCTTTTCCAGCATTGCCGAAATCCCTAATCACACCGGAGCTGCATCAGATGCAGCTCCAACCATTGCCCTCTGACAGGGCCTAAGAGTACTATATAAGAGGCTGAATCATTCGCCACTATTTGTACGTCAAGTCCGTCATTGCTAAATTTAAGATTACGATATAGTTGTCTTATATAGTTACATATAATAGTCTTATATGATAGTCCGTCATTGCTAAACCAAAGATAACTACATAATAGTCTTATATAGTCTCATATAATAGTCTTATAGAGTAGTTTTAGATTAAGCCACAGACTAAGAAATCTCTTAGACCCGGTCAGACGGCCATCTGGAATGGAGAAAAATGAAGTAACTGTAAGGCGCTTAGTGCGACCGGCGGCCATATTGGTACAAGCAAGAAACCAGTAACAACGAAATCTATAAATATATATATAAACGAATGCACGTCTGTCTGTTTGTCATTTATGCATTTTAACACCTATTCATCCGATCGCCATGAAACTTTGGGAAGTTGTTGAGTGCATTCCTGCGAGGGTTTCTGGCATATTTTATTTTTTTTTAATATCGGCCCCCCTAGGGATTAGGGGACAAGAACGAGATTACAACATATTTTTCACATTTGCTTTATTTCGCAAGTAAAAAAATAAATATTCAAAAGGTTCCAACTTCAAGATATTAAAAACAGATATTGCAAAATATCTAAAAAAAAATTTAATCGCCAACAAGGGGAGAGGGGGCAAAAAATATCTATAGCTATATATATATGTATATATCTCAATATATATATATATGAGTAAAAATTCACTGATTCACTGACTCAACACAGCCGCGGGGATTCTATGGGAGATACAGCAACAAATTTTGGGAAGCAGGTTGGTTTTAGGACCCTGACCCCACTAAGACGGGATTTTGCGATATACCCCCCCCCCCCCCCCCCGTGGGAGAAGAAGGCAAAACACTTTATTAGCATAACTCGGCGTCAAATTACCTCACGTTGAAGAAATTGCAGATCGGGAGAGTAGAATCCAGTAGAAAAAAATCATTGTATACGATTTTGGAATTTTGGATTTTTAAGGGGGGGGGGATGATTTTCGGAGGCAAATTTAGCAAAATACGGATTTTCGAGAACTCTACCAATAATAGCAGATATAAAAAGAGGATAGTTCCAAAAACTCATTTTTAGTTTTTTGCGGTTTTTGATTTGGCCCTTTTTAATGCTAAATTAGTCAGGGCAAATCTATATAGGAGTTGAGGTTAGAAATTTTAGTGTGTGGCTTATTTACATGTTAAATATATTTAGATATCTTCTTATCTTATCCCTTTATTAATTCTGCCCATCTGCGCACGTGCGACGTAAAATCCAAACATCCATCCCTTTATTAATTATATTGTATTGTTCATATTGCATTGTAAAAGTATTGTTCTGGAGTTCGAAAATTTTCGACCTCCAGTTTTCGATTGATTTACACGTTTTGTGATGTCCCGATCATGATATGACCAGTTTTAGAAGATAAATGTCTACCACGAATTTTGTGAATGCTGTATCTTACAAACCAGCAAACATATTTAGATATTTAGTTAGATCTTGACTTAAACTGCTGTTCATTACATTTAAGGAACAATTTCCTAAACATGGTGGCATTGTCATCCCATTTTTCTCATAATTTTTAATATTTCACAATAGAACAATTAAATATATTTTCAAATTTAAATTATTTATAATATTAATATATATATATATATATATAGGAATATATAGATGTAGAAATATATAAACAAATGAATGAAATTAACCTCCCCCCCCCCCAAAAAAAAAAAAGAAACACTGAGATCTTCATCAGGGAGACCCCTCAGTGAACGAGAAGTTTCTGAAAGGACAGTAACTATAAGCTAATAACTATCCTTAGCCCACAACTTCTCACCAAACAGAAAACCACCAATAACTGAAGAGAAATCAAACATACATATAATGTATAAAACTACTAAAAAATTTTTATAAAATTATGAAATTGTAAAAGTTACAAAAATACATCAATTCATTTAGAAAAATATACAATACAATAAAGAATTACTGAAGGTAAACAAGAAAGTATAAAATAAAATAAAAATACAACCCTTCATCTGGAAAACAAACTAACTTCGGCCGACGGGGCTACTCGTCAGTACTTAAATATCGCTCTTGAATGAGGAAGTAGAACAAACCGAGGCAGGAAAACTCTGGAAACTCACAGTTAGAAATTGGGACGGGTAACAGTTAATTTGCAAGGTACATTTTAAGTCTTCAATAGCATATTTTAAATCTTCTTTATTATTGCAAATAGTACGAATTCTTTTAAGCTGTGCGAACATAATATTTTTTAAAACTTTTCTACTGATATTTGAAAACCAATTAGTAAGACTATTAACTTTAAAATTAAAATCCTTTCTTAAAATTATAAAGTTATAATTTTAAAGTTATAATTTTATAATTAGAAGTAAGTAATAAATCTCATAGTCACTGGCCAGATATTTAAACAAGTGATTAATATTAGTATTTTTATTCAGTAAAATATTTATTGTATAATTCAAAAAATTTAAAAATATTTGCAAATCTCCCCCCCCCGCCATGATAAGACCTATGAAACATACAAAAACTGAAGGCTCATTACACCCTCACTGTTCCTTGTAATGCGTAATCATTCAATATATACACCCTGTAGCAGAATTTATGTGACATAGTAACATTGTCGCAGAAAAGAAATTGTCATTTGCAAAAAGATTTGCCCATAAAAATAAGATATTCTTAAATTTCAGTTGAAAATAGAAACTCATGAATTATAATTCAGGAATTTAATTCATCAACAGGAAATTAACTTTTGATAGAATGGAGTAGAAGGTTGATTTTTACCAACTATGTGAAAAATACCAGAGCCGGGAATCGAACCCGGGCCTTCCGCTTAACGCTAGGATGCTCTAACCACTGAGCTACCCTGACTGATAACCAGCTCGGCACTTCTCACATAATTTACGTTCGCAAGGTCACCGAGTCTGCATTAAAGCACTTGACATAGCTGCTTTACACTTGATATAGCTGTTTTAATGCAGACTCGGTGACCTTGCCAACGTAAATTATGCGAGAAGTGCCGAGCTGGTTATCAGCCAGGGTAGCTCAGTGGTTAGAGCATCCGCGCGTTAAGCGGAAGGCCCGGGTTCGATTCCCGGCTCTGGTATTTTTCACATAGTTGGTAAAAATCAACCTTCTACTCCATTCTATCAAAAATTTCCTGAATTATATTTAAGATTTCTTCAGCAGTTTACTATTTACTAATAATATCGATTTCTGTATAATAATATGCACACATTTAGAGATGCAAAAAACCCGGGAATTTAAAACCAAGGGAAAAAACCCGGGAGTTTTGGGGCAAAAACTGGGAAATTTGGGAATTTTGCGGGGAAGAAACAAAATAGAAATCTCTAAAGCAAATAATAAGTTGTTTACTTAATATAAATGGCAATTTTAAAGACTTTGATATACTGATAAGCTTATAACATTATTTTAATTTATCATTTTATTTTAAATTTATCAGAACTGCAGCCAAATCATAATTTGAAAAGAAACTTAAGCTTTCTTTATTAAATTAGCACTTAAGATAAATGTATCGGTACAATGTTGGATACAATTTCTGTATTATACAAGCTGAAGAATTAAGGAAACCAATGAAACCAAAACCAATCCTGTAATAGTTTGAGAAGAGAAATAATTAAGGGTTGAAAACTTTTTTAAAAATTTCTATTTTTAAAGAATTATTTAAAATAATGAAGTGATTTTTAGAAAAAAGGGATGACAATTTATGCAATTACTACAGGGGTATAGTTTCTTTAACAAGTTATTTTCATAAATATTTCTAATTAGAGTTTGTAAAAAATTGATGTTAAATTTCCTACAATGAAAATTTTTTGATGAAAATTTATACACATATTGTTTTCCTGATTTTTATGCATTAAAAAATAAAAAATAAAAAGTTTCTGCATTTCTAACACAAGTGTGGAAAATTTTCGAATTACTTATATATTTCGATTTCCCTAAAACAGATTAAATTTAAGAATTCTTTTTCTTCTTCTTATTATTGTTGTTATTTGTAATTGGAAAAAAAAAAAAAAAGAGAAACAATTTAAAAATTATCAGGTAATAAACTAATTTCTTAAATACTTTATTTGAGTTTAATGAAATATAAATTTAGTTGGGTTTGTTTCCTAAAATCTTAAGTCCAATTCTCTAATTGTTTCATAGTACATTCATAAACGAATTGTGAATAAAAAAAATTAAATGTTATTGATTCTCATTAAGAATGGAAAGGATATCTCAAGAACATAACAAAATAATATTAATGAATAATGGCAGAAACTTACTGTTAGTGTTAGCACCACATTAATTATAATTAATTATTTTCTTCGTTTTCGGAATAAACATCGAAGATGCTCGAATTAGCGGGAAAGGGAAACGAAAAGACAGGTGACACGCAAGCGCGCCCCATCATCGACTGACCCAGATACGAGGGTATCCATGCAGTCCCGTCTCAAGACGACCCAACATCGTGCAGGCCTTAGCCGCTACGACAGCAACATACCAACTTTGCGACAGCAGGGAAGTGGCCCAGGTAAGGTTCGACAATCAGCTATAGCAAGGCTCATATCGCCCCTCCGGACCAACCGGAGTTGGTCAAAGTTGGGGCTGAGGGCCCTAGTAACTGGCCGACCTCGGTTTGGCGGCCAGAAGGCTTGTTTGCCTTCTGAGGACGACCTAAGGCCGTCCACCAGGCCCGCTCTCCCAACGGAGTTCACCCCTAGCCGATAACGCACATCCATGCCGACTAGTAAGATCAGCACCGCTTCCCAGTTTTGCTAAGCCTCCTTATACTGCCACTCGGAAGGCCCCACCCAGGACACCTGGACAGCCCCTGTTTGCTCGGGCCATCACAACCCTATGTGAGCACCGATGTCCGCCAGGGTAGTCCCGCCGTCCGGTCATGCACCACCAGTCAGTTAAGACAGACCTCCTCACACCACGTGGGTATACTTCTCCCCGAAACGCACAGGCGGAGAGCACTGCTACGAGTTCGTGCGATGCCAACAAAAAGTTCCCTTTTAGACAGTCCGAATTGGCTGTTTTGAATCAGCGCTTCTACCTTTCGGTAGACAGGGAGCACATGCTCCCCCTTCTCTCCACACCACACCAACGCCAACCGTCTCACCAACTCGAACTCACCGTTACACCACCACACACTTACCAACACGCCAACTTACCATCTTGCCAACTTACCAACTCATACTCGCCATCTTGCCAACTTACCATCTCACACTCGCCATCTTGCCAACTTACCATCTCACACTCGCCATCTCGCCGTCACTCTACACTTCGTTACACCACCACTCTCACACCTTTTCATTACCAACTCTCATCGTCTCACCGTCGCACTTACCAACCGAAGAGACCTTCTAGGAGGCTCTTCTGGGGCGTCAGGCTCAGACGCTTCGAGAATCCGTCGTCCACCACCAAGCGGGTTAAGTGCCCAGTCCAGGAGATCCGTCATGATGACTGCGATTCCTTTCCTACAATAGTAGTCCAGGCACAAATCCCGCCGCGTTCGAAGGTGGTAGTTCGGCGGGAAGTAACGTTCCCTGACCGACCGCCACCGTGCGCACTCTAGCATCACGTGCTTTACCGAGCTTGCGCTGGCCCCGCAAATACATGCAGGGTTCTTCTGAAAGAAGCGGTGCTGGTGAACTCCGAATGAACCATGTCCGGTGAGGACCTGATTAACAAAGAAATCTCCCTGCACTCTCCGACTGCTCACCTTCGGAAACACTTCATGCGTGAATCTACCCTTCGTGGAGCCATCCCAACGACACTGCCATCTATCTATGAGGCGCCTAAACAGGACGCCCCTTGCACATCTCACACTAAGCTTGACTGGAAGATCTACGTCTTCACGTGCAGTTGCCACCTTAGCAGAGCCATCGACCAGTTCGTTAAAGTGATGACCCACATGGGCTCTGATCCAATGCATCGTGATTCCTATCCCGCCACTCTTAATCAGGTCCTTGGTCTCAGCAACCGTCTTGTGCCTAGGCTTCAGACAGTTAAGCGCTTGCAGCGCCGATCTGGAGTCAGAGTAGACATCCATCTCACTGAGCCCCGACTCCATAGCATCTCTGATGGCTTCCCTGATCGCTATGACCTCCGCCGTGAATACAGAGCTATGGTCGGTAATCCGAAACTGGTCTTCCGAGACGATCTCTCCCCCAGAGACCCGCAGGAACGCGCAGCCAACCCTGCCGTCCTCCATCTTCGAGCCGTCCGTGTAATAACACGAGGCTGATTTGGGCGTTACGTCTCGAGTCCAAGGCAGTCTCCAGAGGTCTTCACGTCTCAGCTGATATCTCCAAGTCTCTACCGTTTCCGGCGTGAGATTGGTGTCTTCAACGCCTTCACCCCATCTCACTAAGCCAGTATACAACTGCTCAAATTCCGCACGGAGATGCAGAGGTGGAATCCCTGCAAGCACATTCAGTGCGTCACTTGACACCGTGCGGTAGCATTTCGTCACACACAACAACAGATTTCTCTGTATGGTGTTGAGCTTGTTATTCAACTTTACACGGTTGGTGAACCAGACAGGAGCCGCATACAGTACAATTTTCTCAGCGACAGCCGAGTAGACTGCCTTCCGGACCTTAGGCTTCAATCCCCAATTAGCGCCCGTGTAACGCATCAACTTGTATTGAAGCTTTGATGCTTTCTCCTGAACATAGTTCAGGTGAGGCATCCAACTCTGAGCAGTGTCTATCAGCACTCCAAGGTATCTTATCTCGTAACTAAATGACACCTTGTGTCCCTTCATACGTATCGGCCACGAAGGCGCGTACCTCATCTTCCCAACAGCCGGAATAACCGTGTACAAGCACTTCTCATAACTAAACTCCAACTGCACACTATGTGCCCACTCACATATCTCATCCAACACTGGGTTTATAATTCTGTTGAACTTATAAACCCGCTCCTCTCTCGCCATCAGGAAGATGTCGTCGGCAAAAGCCTGAACCACCAAGTCTGGAGTGGACTGAAGCCTGCTCAGCAATTCATTCACGAGCACCAACCAGAGAATCGGCCCTAGGCATGAGCCCTGCGGAACGCCAACATTATAGCTGAACTCCCCTGCGTTCGAAAGTATGGTCCTGTCCCTAAGGAACGAGTCCACGAGACCCAGGAGGTCCGACGGTACTTCATACTCCACCAGGAGGCGGAGAATTTCCGTACGCCGGGCACTATTGAAAGCGTTCTTAATATCAAGGGTGACCAGACATGAGTGTCTGCCACCTCTCTTCGACTCGGCTACGAACTCCACCACTCTCTTGAGCGCATCTAGTGTGCCCAAGTTCCTGCGAAAACCAAACTGTTTCTCGCTCAGAATACCCCTCGCTTCCAGATGGGTCGCCAGACGCACTGCGCACATCTTATCCAGTGCCTTCCCTAAGGCCGGCAGCAGACAGATCGGGCGGTAGGAGCCGGGATGGCTTTTGTCTTTTCCCTCCTTCGGGAAGTAGACTACCAGAGCCCTTTTCCACTCCCGCGGAAAACAAGAGGTGCTGAGGCAGTGATTATACAAAGAGAGTAGCCACCGAGGGTGGTACTCGAGAACCTTTCGGACGATTTCCAAGCTGAAGCCGTCGTGACCGGGTGCCTTGTTAGGCGGCAGCGACTCTACTGCAAACTCCAGTTCCCCGATAGCAAACAGTTCGGGATCGTAGGTTCTAGACGAATCGATCTGCGATACGTCATCTGCTTGTGTGAAGTGATACCTTGCCAATTCTGCTTGTATCTCCTCCCACGAGGAGATTTCTTCGCCATTTGCCAGTTTTAGTTTCTCTGGGGCTTCACGCCTCCACTTCCCTTTCACCACACAACACACCTGACCAAACTTATCAGTGCAGAGCGTATCTGAGAGATATTTCCTAAACGATTGACGTTTAGCTCGCAAGATCGATCTCTTGTATTCTGCCCGCTTCCGCTTATACAGCACCTCAAGCCTCACCCTCTGATTCGACTCCAGCGTTCGCTGGTAGAGCCGCCTCAGCGCGCGCAGCCGGGACCTCTGGGCGGTCAGACCTACCGTCCACCACTCTTTGCTTCTGTCTTGGCCAGAAGCCTTTCTGTGCTTGTTACATAGCCTCGTCAAAGTCGATATCAGATATTCAATTCCTGTGTCTGGGGAGCAGCAATCATAAGAAGCCAGATCTGCAGTGCGCAGATCGCGGAGGAAGGCCTCCCAAACCAGATCCCTCGGCCTCCAGCGACGGCTGGATTCCTTAGGGTGCATGGAGCCTGGTTTGCCCCGAAGGGTCCACTTCATGGCTCTATGATCACTCAGCATCTCTTCATCAGAGACTTCCCAGTTTGCGATGAGCTCGAGGCAACCGCGGACCAACAGGACGTCGATCCAGCTGGTGCCAAGACTCCCCACGAAGGTGGGTTCGCTATCTGCGTCATTCACAATATCCAGTTCATTGTTCGAAGCGAAGGAGATTAACAAACTCCCCCTAGGATCTGTTGGATTTTTCCCCCAGAGCGTGGATTTTGCGTTGAAGTCACCTACTAGGACAACTCGGTCCTCAGGGTAACGTCTCAACAGCGCCTCCAGCTTTTCCAGGTTCGGAGCAGCATCTTCCCTCGGTGCGCAGTAGCATGTGGCCACTAACACATTCGAGTTGGACACCTTCGTTCGGACAGCTAGTACGTCTCGATCACCGAGGACCTGACAGAAGGTGACTCGCTGGCTCACCCAAAGAGCGACTCGACCGTCACTACAACTCGGGTTCACTTGCGAGTACCCTGCCGGCAACCCTACAGTGAGTCCGCCAAATAGGTAAGGTTCATTCAGACATGCCACGTCCACAGAGTCTCGCTCTATCGTTTTAGCGAGGTTGAACATCACGGTATAACTGTGGTGGCAGTTAAGATGCAGGAATCTAAGGCTTCGGTCCATGATTCACTGCCCGCAATTTTTCAACCTCTGCCTTGTGGACAGAACACTCCTTCGAACCCACCCTATGGTTAACGGGCAGTTTATTACCCGATCGGCCTCGGTTGCTAACCGTACAATTGGGACATGCAGGCTCCCCCTTGCAGTCCCTTTGCAGGTGGTCCTCCTGTCCGCAGCGCCCACAGAGGGGTTTGCCGCGGCAGACCTTCGCTGTGTGCCCGTATTTATAACACCGGAAGCACATCAACGGCCGTACATTTCGCTTGAAACCCAAACGTCTCCATCCAACATTGAGCCACTTCTCTCCGGCCAGCTTCGTCATCGTCTCATTGTCCAGAGCGAGTATCACGTTTTGCCCATTTTTACCGGGAAAGATCTTCTTCACCCGGATTTCGCAGTTCGAACCCATAACTGCGTTCTGAAGCTTTATTGCTTCTGTGATCTCCTCTGCAGACATAGAGTCTTCGATGCCAAAGACGATGATCTCTGGTATACGAGGGCCAGGTTTCGTAAGCTCATTATCCGCCGCTAGCCCCGTTTCGCCCATCTTAGCCTCTAGTTTGGCGAGGTCCGCAGCGCTGTTAACAGAGATCAACACTCCGTTGCCAGCTACTGGCCGCATCCCTCTAACCGCTAGTTTAGCTTCGATTGGGTTAATCCTTTTGGCTATGTCCGTCATCAGGGCCTCAGAGGTTTTGTCCGTTCGCGGTCGGACAATAAGCAGATGCTTCACCTCGGCCGTCGAGCGACGTGCTGACGCGCCGGGTCGAGCTCTCCCTCGGGATGACGCTCGTTCCCTCTTCGACCCCTTCGGAACTGAAAAGTCCCCAGACACGGCGCTTCGAACATGGAGCCGTATTCTCCCTAAACCGGAAAATGGAACGTAATCGGAATGGACACTAGCCGGAATCTAGTCTAAATCCCGATCCGTATGGAAACTTCTATTCTCCCTTCACTGAATTCCGTATGCGAAATCATTCCGAAGCATTCGAGAGGAAGTGACGTTTTTGAGACGCTCAAACCAATCAGCAGTTAGAGAAAAATCACGCTTGTTTGCAAACAAACAATCGCTGGATGATGGTTGTATTTTCCCATATAAATTTAAAATCGCTCATACTTAGTTCTGCTTAAACAGATATTTCAGAGTGTGTTTGAAAAGAAAGATACATCTAAAAATTAAAAAAGTGATCGGTCAAAAAATCACCGTTCCATAAATCGTATGATTAATGTAGTAAAATTTTCATAAAATTTATTCATGACATCACATAATTTATTTCTAATACTTAAGGATTCGATTGCTGTATAACTAAAACATGAATATCATCCGAATACAGTATTTGCTGTATAGCATTACATTTTGCATGTATCATATTACGAGGTTTTATCACACTTAACAATACTTTATCTAATTTTTTCTATTGTTGAATTATTCATTTATTAATGGTTATTTCATTTTTATTGTGTACTTAATTTGTGACGTTTACCAAATATTTACCTTAAAATTAACAGGAAATTTTTATAATTTTAAAATTATTGTTTATTGATTGAATGGAGTTCTTTTCTTTTTTTAATTATTTAGTTAATTTGTTGAATAATTTGAAATTTATACTCATTTAAATATGGTGACTGGTTAAATTATTAACATAACAGTTAGCTTACTTGTTATATAATTTTATATTCGAGTAATTTCTTTATCAGAGGTTTTAGTTAATTTGTCATGAAGAAATTTGAAAGAATTTTTAAAAACATATAAGCTGAATTTTTTCAATGTCTTAATTATTTATAGGAAACAGAGTTATTGCTATAGTATGTCATGATTTGAGGAAAAATATTTTTTATTTTTAATTGTAATTTTTCCAGTCGCAAGTCAAACCTTATACATCCTAAATTTAAAAATTTTCTAGCAATTTTTACAAGAACCTGTAAAAATATATGAAAATCTATAAGAGATATTCTTTTAAAACATATTTTTACATTCTGCAATATTCATAAAAGAAAGTATTAAATTCGTAAAATTTTTTAACTTCTAGTCTTTGATGGATTTTACATGTTTAAAGATGTTTCACACGTGATTTGAACATTCAGAAATTGGCTGGCTGTGTGTTAGACGTCTGCTGAAGCTTCGTATCTGTGAGAAGAAAAAAAATATTACCCCCCCCCCTCCACCATATATACACTCTACCTCAATTTACTATTAATTCACCGCTAATATGTTACAAAATAACATTTATTTAGACTACCTATAAAATTTATGCTGTTAGGATTGCCAGAAAAAAAAAATGTTAAATTGTCTTGTATTTTTAACTTAAAAAAAAAAAAAAAAAAAAAGCAGCCCAGCCATTAGTTATTATTATTTTTTTTTCTCTTTAAGGCTATCAGTGAAATGTATTAATGGTTTTTAAAAGATTCGAGATCAGTGGGTCATCAATATTTTAGACTATCTTTTGTAAAAATTGATCATGCTGTGTGTTCAGTAAAAAAGCTGAATTGAATGTCTCTCACTTGATATGTTCATAAGAAAGAAGGTGCTGGGTTCAATCCTAGGTCAAATTTATCTGAGCAGTTTGGAGTTTTACATGGTTTTCTCTGAAACTTGCATAAATATGGCTTAGAACCCTTGCATAGTCAATCAGTTCCAAACCACACAACACAATCCAGTTTTGCCCTTTATCGTTATTGGATATTACACTGATTGATCATATCAATTTAAACATCACAATTTTCTGAATTACCTGTATTTGTACAATCGATTTCATTTAAGAAAATTCTTCTCAAAAGATCACCCCCCCCCACACACACACACACAACATCACATATAATGGAGGGTGTTGTGTTGTTTAAGGTAAACTGACTATGCGAGGACCCTACGCCTGGGTGGCGTTCCTCCTGTGGGTCTCTTTCTAAAGAGTCCTGGCTCAAATTCATGCAAGTTTCAGAAAAATCTCTGAACTGCTAGTGCTGAGTTTGAACCCCACATTTAATGGATTCAAAATTATTAACTACGATAGATCAAATTATGAATCACTCCCAAGTCATAATAGATCATGAATGAAAAACAAAAATTAACCAATATATTATTAAAAAACAATCTCAAATGCCATATTCCTCACTGTAAGATTCATTTTTGGCTCTTTGTAATATGTAAGTATCTGTTAAAGTAAAATGTAATGAAAAATTCACAACCTGCAACAACATAAGTGTGATTTTTTTTTTTTCTTTATAAGCAGCTACTTCATAATAAGCTAATTTTTTAAAAGCTTATTTTTTTATTTATATATTTTTTATAAGCGGCTACTTGATATTAAGCTAATCTTTTAAAAGCCTTTTTTTTTTTTTTTTTTTTTTTTTTTTAATTAATAATCCTAATTTCCTAATAAACCAAACGTCCAATTTTCTGAAAAGTAACACTGTAAACTGTTGTCATTACTAAAGCAATAAAAAAAAAAAAAAAAAAAAAAAAAATCACAAATTTGGCCAAGGGTGTCCCATACTAAAGCTGTGCTCTATTTTCAGCAAATCAAAGCCATGGTTAACTGCTATCATATACAGCTATTAAGAAAATATGAATGGTATTCAATTATTTGAAGTTCATTATGTTGATTAGAAACACAGTTATTTCAAAATAAACTAAAAGTGCATTGACATTAAGAAAGCTTTAGTATAAGATCTCTTGATGAAGTTTGAAAACTGGCTCCTAAGTAGCTCGAGTGATTTTCGGAAGTCTTTTATTATGCAATTGTAATAGTCATTTTAATTCATCACCAAAGTGGCAAAAAATAATAAAAGTCGCGAAGGGGATTCTATACTAAAACTGCACCCATTTTAGTTTGTGGATGTTAAAATCAAGGGAAAAAAACCTATAAGACAATTCGATTAATTTAAATGAACATTTAAAAAATAAATAAATCTAAATAAAATTTTAAATTATCTATTATGACATCAATTTTATCAGCTATTTTTGTTTAAACAGGAATAATTTTTAAATTTAATATTCATGTGTAAAGAAGTGTTTCATTTTTATATATATATATAAAAAAAATGAAATAAAAAGTTGTAAACATGTTATATTGTTGGTCTGTGTTTGAAATTACAGCTCAAAAAAGAATGGTGGGAAAAAAACACAAAAAATCATATTTTTAAAAATATTGAAAATTTAAAGTGCATTGTGAATCTGCACATATTCCTCTATCCAGAGGGCCCACCAGCAGCCAAGCGGTTCTGCACTAAAAAGCTGGTAGACACAAGGTGCCGGGTTCGATCCCAGGTCGTGCTCATTGGCTTAGCCGTTCAGAGTTTTCCGTGGTTTTCTCCAAAACTTGTGTAAATATGGGCCTTAGAAGACCCCTTAGAAAAACCCCCACGGAGGGTATCCCCCCTCAGGCCCAGGACCTACAGCAGTCATTCGGCCGTATTCCCAAATTCAATCCTCTATCTAGAAGGGAAAAAAAAAGAATGTGCCATATATATATTTTTTTTTAATTTACATCGCACACAGGCAAAGATACAAATATCTTCTTTTAATAGTATAAAAGCAGGCTTTGCCTGCCTCACGGGAAAAATGAAAAGAAAGAACATATAAGCCAACTTGATTGATTGAAATCAATATTTCAAAAATAAATAAATAATTAAAATAAAATATTATGATGTCAGTTTAAAATATATATGTATATTTTTTATTAAATAATTTAAACATTTAAATAAACAAATAATTAAAGTAAACCTTACTTCTACTCCTCATGTGTTACGCCTGATTACTTGTGGGAGCCTCCCCCCCCCCTTTTGTCACTGACAAAAGGGAAGGGGGGGCTCCCGCAAGTACTCAGGTGTAACACACGAAGAGTAGAAGTAAGGTTTACTTTAATTATTTGTAATAGTATGCTTCTCGCTTTAATGTTTTGAATGAATTTAAATAAACGTTAATGATTATTGGTGACTATTTTCAGCACAGCTTTAATATGGAACACGCTTGGTAGTTTCAAACATTTTGTTTGCCATTTTAGCAGTAAATTGAAATGGTTATTGCAGTTGCATAAGTAAAGACCATGACATCAATCATCACATAGCAAAAAAATAATAATAAAAGTCACCAAAGTGGTTATAGCTGTCTCAACATTACTTTTGTGAATAACAAAATCAAGGTCGAAAATATTGATTATTTGAAATTAATATAAAAAAAAAATAATAATAATAATAAAAAAATGCATTATTATGTCAGTTTTATCAGATATTTTTTTATGATACAGATTTACATAAAAATAAATTTATTATTTTTTTTTATCAAAGGGGGGGAGGGGGGACAACATTGTTATGGGGTTTTTATTTAACATATTTTGAACAAATTATCCTATTGAATCAAAAGTTACAGCGCTAGTTAGATTTATAAATTTGAAATAAATAAATGTACCAATTTTTGTTGCGATCGGTGGAACAGTTTACTTTGTAAAACAAATTAAAATCTGATATAACACAAGATACAATTTATCAAAATAAAATAGCAGTCTAGAAATTTTTTTTGGAGTGGTTGTACCTGACACCGTTCTAGAAACTTTTTACTTGCTAGTTTTTGAAGCTTTTTAGTTACTAGTTAACATCTATTTTCAGAAGGCTTAAAAATGAAATTCTTATACCTACTCGGTATTCACAGCGTACATACTTAATTCTTGGTGCAGCTCTTGTAAAATGTAAAATAATTCTGAAAAAAAAAAAAAATTACAGTTGTTTCGGATAAAAATAATAGTACAACCTTTCATCAGGCAAAAAAGTAGACACAAATGGCATTTACTGACAAAGTTTATTTATTGAATTTGAACGACATATCTTTAGCATATTAAACAGTTAGAATATGTAACCAGACTTGAACAGAAATATAAATTTAACAAATGCCAATGTATGTAGTGCAATATGCTATACGGTACAAAAAAAAAAAAAAAAAAAAAAAAAAAAATGCAGTTTGCTCTTAATATTTTTTACATTGACATTTTTAACATTATGTAAATATTCATACATTGAACTGTTTTTTAAATTTATAATTAACATAAATTGAGAATCTAAGACTTTTTTTTTTTTTCACTACTGTTTGAATACAATTTATTTATAGTCAAACTATCTAATTACAAGTACAGTTGTATTCAAATAGTAATGGAAAAAACAAAAAGATTGCTTTTACTTTGGTGTGTCTCTGTACTGTTGTAATATAATCATCATAATTGAACTTTGCGAGTTATAACAAAACTATCTTTTAATTAGGGATGCGATTAGCAAAAAGATAAAGATGAAAGTATTATATGTAAAGACAAGACATCAAAATTAAATATTAGAATTTTTATGACAAAATAATTTGAGCAATAAATATATTTTATAATCTTCAATTTATAAAAAAAGAAATTATTTTATGCTTTAGTATTCAATTAAGTTTTATTTGATTTACCGATTGAACAAATTCACATCCAAAAGACAAAAAAAGTTAAATTTTAATCATCATAAAAATATGTTATTTCATTAATAGAAGTAATTTAAAGCAAGGACATAAAGTAAAAATTAATATCAGTAAATAAAAAAAAAATCAATTTAAACTTAAGATAAAAAGAAAATATAAAATTATTACCTGTATAGAAATTCATACTTAGATGTGATGTCGACTTGTTTCCAAACATTACCAGGGAGATGTGCCTCAATCGTGCAGCTTTTTAATAAACACTGCACAATTTAGACACTCACCAGGCTTTAGTTACAATCACTTTTCAATTTCTTCTACAAAATTTACATTGTCCTCTTCAGGAGAGGTGCCTTAAAGGGTGGACTGTCAGAGTTCTTCTGTAGGAGGGCTGTCTCAGCTCTCAGCGTTGTCTTAATGAGTTAAGTTCCAAGAGAGAAATCTTTTCTTTCGCTCTTTTGTATGAAAGTAATGAACATTAAAGAATTAAGAGATCTAGTACACATTGAAAAATGAGTAAATATTAAATATAAATAAGAAAGCAGGAGGAAATTCATAATAATAATAAATAGAAAAGTTGTGAAGAAATAAGATTGGGTCAATTGCAGATCACCACAGGTCAACTTTGGTAAAATATTGTGAGAAATCATTGGAAATTAATTATAATACTTTTATTTTTACTGCTAAGTCTTACTATTAAATGTGTTTTCATTATGTGGTGCTTTGTTAACTAAGAGTCAGCAACAAATCATTTGCACCCGGCTAATGGAAAAGTACAACATTTTCTTTGCTCACTTAAGTTACCTATGAACTATTATAAAATAATAATAATAATAATAATCTACAAATTTTTGAATAGGTTTGCCACTACTGATCTGATTTTATAATAAATGAATTTATGTATATATATGTATATACACATACTATGTTAAATAATTTTACTTAATTTTTTGTCAGAAATCTTTAAGAATTTCCCCATACATTAACCATCAACACAGAAATGACATATTTTTACTATGCAACTTTTCTTTTATTGCAAGAAATATTTTTAACACTAATTACTCCATAAATGACCAAAATAAATATGGTACTTGCTAGTTCTTGTGCATAATTTATTATTAATAATTTACTTTCTCTGATTAAAGAAAAAATCATTCATTACATGTTACTTTTATCACTGTAATTAACACAATATTTTATTTTCTACACTTAGAAAAGGGTGCAAAACATTTAAAATAATGAACTACTCAATGGGATAATTGAATTTTCAACTACAACTTATTATTTCATTAAATGTAATAAGTGAGTTGTTGAAGGCATAATTCATCTGGCATGTAAAAATAAATATATTAAATAAATTTACATTGTGTAGAGCAGAAATATAGTACACAACTAAAAAATCAAAGTTATATTTAAAAAAAAGCATTTCCAAAGCCTGTAATTCAATTTAATACATATTTTTTAACAAATTAAGAAAAAGTTGTTTGTACTTAAAAGTGCTGGATGTTTCAATCAACTTCTGCAAAGTTTGCATTACTTTTTAAAGTACAAAAGTTTGTAATTATCAGTTTCAAAATCTTCAACATTTAGAATAAGTAATAACTACGAAATACATACATATTACCTTATAAGCAAGTGGAAAGTTCCTTAAATTATTTAAGCTTTCAAATATAATAAAGCATGACTTTAAAATGAATTATGTCATTTTAATGGAGAAAAGTGCCCAGATTAACATAATGAATGCAACAGAAAAAGGTAATATGAATACAGTGCATCACATGGAGTAAGTTATGTCTCAAAAGTTATGGAATACCAGGTAAAAAATGAACGAAATTTTAACGAATGTATAAAGCACTTATGAAATCAAAAACACAAAAATTATTACTTAAATATTCCACCATATAAAACATGGGATATAAGTCGCATTATTGTACTTGTGAAAACCATTGACTATAAACAACTTAACAGAAAATATAAAGAAAAAATTTCATTAAATATTACCTTCATTTAGGAGACAAAGATTTTACATAAGACTTCGGTTGCAAAAATCCCGGCAAACTCTCAATTAAAAAGAAAGGTGCTTTTTTCGATAATCAAAAATGTTCAATTCACTTAATTTCTGAAATGCCGAATGCAATTGTTCGATCTACCACAACAATTCAGTCATACACTTCTAATAACACGGATTCGTGTCTAATAACAACAAACTGTCTGCCATTTTCTTTCCATTCCACACACATTCCGCACCCGAATGCTATTCCGGCTGCTCTGAGCTGTCGGAACAAGATAGACGCATATTCCGTATATTCGAAAAGCCTGGATTCCGGTTTTTGCTGGGAGAATAACTCTTCTTCGGATTCCCTTTCGAAATCTCTCCATTCCGCACGGAATTCCGGTTCCGAAGGAGGGGAGAATACGGCCCATGGTCCGAATACTTTGGTACCACCCCTCCAGTCGTGCCTACCGAGCTTGAGGGTGCTTCACTTTCCGCTACATTAAGAGGTTTTTCTGCCTCCGCAGCGGGAGGATGTTCCTCTGTGGGAACTGCTGGGGTATCCCTCTTTTTCCCCTTCTTTTGGCGGCTACCTCTATTTCGCTTCCTGTTAGCACCCTTCTCCTCGGCTGATTTTAAAGGCCTCCTGGTAGAAGCTTTCCCGCACTGTTCAACTAGTCTGTGCTGCCGGGTGAATGCTTGACGCACCCATCTAATGAAAGCATGGACTTTCTCCAGCTTTGGTCCCGACAGCTTTGACCTGTCAACAGCGTGTGAGAGATCCAAACTTAGTCGGTTCATCTCCATAACGAGGGTCTGAGACGTGCCGACCATCTCCTCAAGGGAGATATTGGCCAGCTCCTCGCTATGTAATTGGATACCTTTATCCATCGTCTGCGCGGCGACGATGGTCGTCTCTGGATCCCCAGAGACTGCTTGAGGGCCGGTGGGGGAGTCGGCATCTGAGATCTCAGAGCCCGCCTCTGCTGCATCACTCTCCCCACTCATTCCAGTGTAGTAGACTGTGTCAGGGTCGTTACACTTTTCATCGTGCTCGCCTTCACTGTCTTCCACACTCTGGAATGACGCTATCGAATTGCCATCACTATCGTACACCAGTCTTCTTCTCATCTCTCTCACACACCACACTTTTCTTACTCCTCCTCTTCCGTCTTCTCACCTTCGCACGACATTCGTCAGTTTCACTCCTACCGCTACCATTACCTCCAACTGAGTGGCTGGGAGTTGGTTCAGTCCCAGTTGAGGACCTATCCGGGGCGGACCCGCTCAAACAGCCAGTAGGAGCTGGAGCTTCGGGGAGGTCCCCAGCCACAGGTATTGTGTCACGTCCTGAAAAGGACGATTCATCACGCCGCAATGGGTTCATGATTACTTCACTAATAAACGCTTTTTATAAATCACTAAGAAAAAACACACTTCAACAGCTCTCGCTATGACAGATATACTCTGGGATCTTGTCCGTCTAGCTAAACTTTCAATTCCTTTATTCTCAAATACGACACAATATCAATCAGTTGTACTTACCGCCCCAAGGGAAACGAAAAGGAGATTTATGCAGGAATTAAAGTTGAACTTAATTTAAAGATCGGAGGCTAAATAATTAACAAAAGTAAAAAAAAAAAAATATTCATAATTTTAAAATTCCCAGTTTTGGGGAAATTTCAAAATTCCCAATTTTGTCTTAAATTCTCAGGGAAAAAAAAACGGTTTTTTTCCGGCAAAAAACCGGGTGTTTTGAAAGCCTTACATCTCTTCGCCCTCATAGATATAGTAATAAGGCATAGATTGGTCAGCGAGAGGGGAAAAAAAAGTTATACCTTTTTTTTTTCGGGAAAAGTCACTCTAATGGCTGCCTTTCCCCGAGTAAATTACACACAGGAATACACACGAATAATTTAGTAAATAAAATTTTTGAATAATTTATTTACTAAAGGTGAATGAAAAACTTCAGACACAGTTTCAAATTCATTTTTCTTTTTATTCTTTTTTTCAATACTCTCTAATGGCTGATTTTAGAACTTTTTTTCGGCATCAAAATATTTTGCTCAATAACATGGGGATGATAGATCTATATATATTACTATATCTATGGTCGCCCTATTTTTTCAAAACATTGGGGAAGAGACCTTCCCCCTCCCTCTCAAGCTACGCCCATTAAAATATGTAGCTTAAAGTAAACCAACTACCTCCCATGATAAATTCTCTTATAGTCTGTTCAACTTAAACTGATACCGAAAATAAACAAAACCACATGTTGTTTGGCGACATGGATAATGTCACTGTCACTGTTGGCGCTAGCCAAGGTCACTCATTTCTTTCCCTTCTTTTGTTAGAATTTTCCCACCTCTTCTTTTGTTACCCACTTTTTCTTACTTTAATCCGCGTTTGTAATGATCGATAGATGGCGCTTTTTCAGTTTTTGTTGTTAGTAAATATTATAGCCACATGTATCTATTATTGTTCTTTTTGTTATTCTACTTAATATTCGTACTATAATTTCTCCGCCATTACATCATGGAAAATTGATTGCTTTTGGAAAAATATATTTCAGTTTATTCAAAGTTCGATCGGAAGTAGATTTTTAACTGAAGTTGAACAAATATTAGTTTCAAATCATCTGATTAATGCTTTACTTCCATTAGCCGAAGCAACTGAAATTTTAAATTTGTCATTTGGAAATAAATGGAAGCTTAATTCTGGATTTCTTCATCCTTTGGAGTTAGATTGTGGCACACAACAGTATGTGTTATCTTTTTTACCGGATTTATTCATTTTTATTCAATAAATATATGTGAAACTAAACATCGGCATGCAATGGCGGCTGGATGGAAGCTGAATTAAAGCATGTTTATTGTAATTTCACCTTAGCCCACCAGAGGGCGAACATTTCATTACAATCGCGGATGGGTCTTTCATTGTTGTACGTCTTGTAAGGTACAAGCTTTTGTCATAAACTCCAAAATACAAAAAGAAGTGGTGGGGGATAGTTTTATCTTTAAACGAGCTATTTTTTATTTGGAGGGAGGGGGGGGGGGTTAAAGGATAAATCTTAACACATTCTTTTCATGAATAACAAAAGTTGCCATTTCCGCGAGAAAGACACAAATGTGGAATACCTTTGTAACCCATTTGTTTACTGCGGATATCACTTTAACTTGAACGGACTATAGTTGTTCATTTTGCTAAATAAGAAAAAAAAAAAATCCAGGTTTGGGAACCCAAAGATCTTTGCAACAATTGACGCTAATCGCTTCATCGCAAAACGCTAATCGTAGTTAATAAGCATTTTGCGTTGAAGGTTCAGATTGCATTCATCGCTCTCAACACTACTCACTCAGATCCTGTTTACTTCTTCAGTCTGACGTCAGTTCAGCTGGGGTGAAGAAAGCTGGAAATCCTTTGTGCATTGTATTGTTTCGTCTGATCATTTCTGGGAACGGTTGTTGTGTTTATTGTTTAAATAATTTACATTTTATTTAATTTTAAATAAACTATACAATATATGAAATGGCTCATAACCCCACAAGTAGTGCTTTAAGAGCTTTAGCCTTGGAATTTAAAAGTTTACAAGAAGAACCTGTCGAAGGTTTTCGCGTCAAGCTTGTTTCCGAGGAAAATCTTTTTGAATGGGAAGTAGCAATCTTTGGTCCTCCAAAAACATTATACGAAGGCGGATATTTTAAGGTAAAATGCAATTTTATCACTCTATTTACGGTACAAAGATTTTGATTTCATTAAAGATGCATTGCAGTATAAATTATTTCTTTTTTAATTTATAAAGTGATTTTAACCATAATTTAGGTACATAATTAAAAATAAATAAATTTTTTTTGAAAACGTGTAAACTAGCAATATTAGTATATTGCTAGTTTACACGTTTGTTTTAATATGCGTGATAAAATACTTTTTGGTGAATTTCTCGTACATGTGCTATATTAATTTCTTTTACAGAGTTTGTGATTTGCTTTATAATGTTTCTGCTGTATTTATATCTATTATATAAAAATGAAATATAGCAATACGTAATATATTTAATAAATTTCATTTACCTCTTATGTTGATGTTTTATTATGTAATTCAGTGAAAAATGGTAATCTCATTACATATTTCTCGTTAAGTCTTATATTAATGTTAAAGTGCAGTTTTTAATTTATTGAATTTATAGTTATACATATCATGCAATAATTTATTTTGTTTATAGTTATTATGCGATTTTTTTTTATTTTCCGAACGTGTTACGAATAATGACAAAAATTGATTTTGAGATTTTGCTGTATCTATATGTTTTAAGGTCTCCTGAGTTCACTTTGGATATTTTTATGATGATGTATGTGTGTGAGTGAACATGATAGCGTCTAAACATTTTATTTCAATGAGCTGAAGTTTGGTACAAATGTTATATACCTAGGTCACGTAGCATGAATGTATGAATTTTGGTTGAATGTAGTACTTATAGTTTTATTTTTTATAGGGATACTAAGAAAATTTCTTTATGATTGTCTTTGGGCTGAAATTGTATGTAATGTGTGATAACATCGAATTGCCATATTCGATTGAGCTAAAAATTTGTACACTACTACTTGTTATAGGTCACTGTCACACAAACTGCAAAGATTTTGGTGAATTCAGTACATGTAGTTTTTTTACAGGGACACAATGAAAATTTCGTTATGACCTATGAGCGGATATTATTTGAAGTTCAATAAGTGCTAAACTACACGACGTACTTACTTAATGAAAAATACTCAAACATCCTATTATAATTTTCTGTTTCGTTTATTTAATGAGTTCTTGCACTTTCTGAACACTAAATAATTAACATTTGTTTAAATAAAGTCCTTTGGAGTCACTCCAGATTTTTTCACTTAGTAATGCAGCTATAACAGTAGATAATAGATATTTAATGGTTTTGAATTATAGATTTTTTTTTCTTTGCGTTTATTTCATATTCGTAATTTTTATTCATTTATTAATAATTATTTTTTACAGACCTTTTAAAAATCGTATAAAAAGGTTGCCGAAATATTTTTATCTTTTGAAAAATTTACAGATGACTTTTGTATTATTTTTTGTATATCTTTTTTTAATTTGTTTTCTTTACTCAAAAATCTTATCTGATGTATTTTAATTTTGCTTCGTTTTAGATTTCATGATTTCTTTCAGAAAAATACTTTGAACTAGTGTTCATTGATTTTAAGCCAGCTTAAATGAAATTGTAATTTAAAGTTTTTTAATTACCATAAAATTCCAAGCAAATACCCTCATCCATAGAATCAGAAAAACATTGCTAGTTTCTAAAGGGGGCAATTGATCAGTTGAAAATAAAAAATATCAACAAAAACATTGCAGATTTCCAGAGCGGTGAGGGAGGGAGGACACTTGATCTGCTGAAGTTAAAAAAAATCAACTCTCTTTAAAAATAAATAAATCAGTCATTGCTATAATGTCTGGAAAGTGTATTTTTAAGCCTACCTCTTTGATCCACAAATGTATGGGAGGGGGGGGGGATACAGGAATAAGTGACTCACAAAGTTTATTTTTGCTATCTTTGGAATAGTATTTAAGTCTTTTTGGATTATTTGTCAAGAGATTATATAAAGAAGTGTATACCTACTTTTACTAAATTAAAGAACTGGTGTACAATCAGTATTTAAACTTAAATCTTCTACACACTAGTGCTGACTCTAGAATAAAAGGGCTGCCAGAGGCCACTCAATAAAAAAGGCAACCTATTTTCAAAAAGGGCATTATTTGTATAATTTGCAGTCTTCTGTCCTGTGTTGTGATTTTTGTATGCAATAAACAAAAGTAAATTATTAATTTTACGTGTATGTATGTAGGCCATATGCATTTGTTCTGCCAAGATTGCTGTAAAACTATTGCTAGAAGGTTATGTATCAGAAAAGAAGTATCTTAAAGGCTTCTGAACACTTAAAATGTTAGAAAAGGCCACATGGTTTGGTATTAAAATATTTTTAAAAGGCCGTTGGGTAGAGCACCTTTCCAAATTAGCCTAGAGTCAGCACTACACATACACACCATAAAACAGGGTTCCCACTCAATTTCAAAAATAAAATTCCCTGACTTTTCCATGTTTTCCAGGCCTATTTTTAGAAAATTCCAGTCACAAAATTAGGTTCGCGACATTAAAAATAGCTCACGGTATAAAACAGAACATAGCTCGCAACATAAGACAGCATAGTCATGTGACTTGCAATATAAATTGAATGCTCAAAAAACATTTTCCAGGTATTTGAGCAACATTTACAATTTTCCCTGATATTTTTGAGTAATTTCAAGTTCCCTGACTTTTCCAGGTTTTCCCTGTACTCCCTGACCCGTGGGAACCCTGTAAAATTAATAAAAGCATTACTGGTTTCAAAACAACATTGCCATTCTTCTGCAGGTGCAAAACATACACTGCTATCTTGTAGGCAAAAGCAGGTCAAAACCCAAAGAAGGAGGAGCAATACAACCAACCAATAGGAAGCAGCATGCAAAAACAATCAGAGAAGAACACAACCAAAAAACAGGATACAAGAGAAACAAACACAACAAATGGAGAGAAGGGATTTTTAAATAATTTATTTATATATATTTTTTTGTTTTATTTAATTTTTTAACAAAATGAAAGAAAAAAAAAAAATCTAAGCAGTAGACAGCAAAGTGGAATAAGATTTTTCATTAACAATTTTTTCACTATTAAAGTAGATAGCTAAATTTTCCAGTACTTTGAATGCTGTTTATGTGAACATTCTTGGTATGTTGCTAAACAAGAAATATCTAGATCTTCTATTGCAAAGCATAGTTGGGAATTTGACCATTGATTTTCAGCAAGCCAAAATTATCTTTCATGCCAAATGCATTTCAGAGTTGGATTTCCTGGAAAATTTAGCTATATACCTTAATAGTGAAAAAGATGTTAATGAAAAATCTGATTTCACTTTGTTGTCTACAGCTTGGAAAAAATTGTTTAATACAATTAAATAATTTCCTTCATTTTGTTAAAATATATGAAATAAAATATATAAATAAATAAAAATTAAATATAATTAATAACAACAAAATGTAAACAATAAGGTATTTAAATAAAATTAAAGTAAAAATATATAAATTATTTAAAAATACCTTTACTCCATTTTTTTTTATGTTTGTTTCACTTGTATCCGTTTTTTGATTGTGTTCCTCTCTGATTGATTTAGTATGCTGCTTCTCATTGATTGTTTGTGTTGCTCGTCCCCCTTTGGGTTTTGTCCTGCTTTCAGTCTTGCTTTTGCCTCAGTCTTGCTTTTGTGTTTTGCACCTGAAGAAAAAAAGTCAATGTTGTTTTGAAACTAGTAATGCTTTTATTAATTTTAAGGTGTGTGAAGAAGATTTAAATTTAAATATTGATTGTACACCAGTTCTTTAATATTGAGAAAATATTTAGTGGGAAAATCCCACTCAATTTTTTTTTTTTTTTTTTTTTTCACTAGTGTGAACCCTACTTTTTAGATTCTTGAGAGTAGGTTTAGATTCAGGGCATATTTAATATTTAAAATTCACACACTTAATTTTAAATTTCAGTTTTAGTTAAGGATACAAAAAAAAAAAAAAAAAAAAAATATTTATTTATTTTTAGACTTTGCTTGTTACTAAATTATGAATGAATGTTGATCAAAAGTAAAAATGGAAGCTTTTTTTTTTTTTTTTTAAGATTGAAATAAGATCTTGTTGCCATATGATTTAATGTACAATTTGAAATTATCATTTATTATAGGAGAATTAAAAATATAGTAAAAAATAAGAACTCAAAAAAAAAAAAAAAAAAAAAACAATATATTATTATTCACAGTGCAACTTCTTTTTCATAAAAAATGTAGCTATTGATAGAATCAGTCTCTATTTCATGATGAGATGTCACACTTTGATAGCATAAGAAATGGTAATTTGGAGTTGAGGAGGCTTATAGAAATGACACTCTTCCCGCAGGGGTTGAAATTAAGAAAATTAGTCACTGGTTCACAGGAATGTTATATTTAAGATTTCATTGGTTGATACATACTTTCACTGATCTATTCACCCATTCTATTATGTTTATAAAAGTATTTAAAAGTGTGTAAAACAAAGTGAATTTACATGGTAAATATAATAATAATTTTTTTTTTTTTCCAATTAATTAAAAAATACAAATGAAGTCTTATATAAATTGTTAAATTTGCACTTTGATAAATGAGCTAAATGTCATACATTTATCAGAGTACTTATTGTACTTATTATGTTTAAAAGTGAAAAAATAAAATAAGAAAAAATTACAGAGATTAGGTGATATTGACAATTATAATGAAGTAAACTCACTGTTGTTATTACATATTATTCTGTGACAGATTTACAAGCAATTTTAGAGAAAAGTAAAAAATGAAAAGCTTTACTGGTCCGGTAGACCACTAGAATTTACACTTTGCTGGTCCATTGATTATTTATGTGGTTCTGGACCAATGGACCACTGGGAATTTCAAGCCCTGCTTCTCACTCTCTTTTCTTCTGTCCATGGAAAAATTTTCTTTTTTATTCCATTGTAATTGTTTTTGTTTAAAATTTCTGCTAAACTGCTTGTGATATGTCAGTGCTTGCAGTGTCATTTATAGAATAGAAATTTGTATGGGCCGAAATTTTCAGAATTAATTTTTCCAAACGAATGCTTAGCACAATCAGATAGAAAAACTAAAAATTTGGTTTAGCCTTTTTATTTTTTTTATTCATAAATATGCATGGTACATCTCAGTTTTTAAACTAAAAGTTTGGTTTAGCCTTTTTATTTTTTTTATTCATAAATATGCATGGTACATCTCAGTTTTTATGTATGATGCAAATTCTTTTCATCGTTATTCAGGATGGCTACAATCAGGGAAATCATGGAAAAATCAGGGTACTTTATCAGTCTGGAAATATCAGGGAATATTGTAAAAACACCCAAAAATTATGGAAATTTCCATTTTTGCCCAGAAAACATGACTAAAAGATCGCCAAACAGGTGTTATCTTAACCATGATTGCACAGGATTGGCTGCTTTCTAAATGAATCTCACCAAGTTAACATTAAAAAAAGTAAATATTTTTAGTGCAACAACTTGAAGGTTAATTTTGTCTTGATTTTTAATATGTTGTGCAATTAAAATCATATTTTTATAATTTTGAATTTTTCATTTTATTTTCCATTTTGTAAGTGAACAAAGAGAGAGAGAAAAAAAAAAAAAACTAAAAAGATTAAGTATCAGTATAATTTTTTTAATTGCAGTGATTTAGTGAGTATGTTACACAAGAGTGCTATGTACATGTACACAAAATTATGGAATGTATAATAGGTAATGCAAATCATGGAAATTTGTCAGAATTAGTCATGGAAATCATGGAAAAATCAGGGAACTTTTTTTCTGAATTTCTGTAGCCATCCTGTTATTATTTATAATAATCACTTATGTTATTAATAAAAGTTAAGTCTTAATATAGTAACTTATAATTAAAAGGCTTTTTTCTAGTGTGATTTCTTTTTTGTTGTGGTGGGAGTGGAGTCGGAGTCTCAAAAAATTCATTTAGGGTCACATAAAATCTTTAAGCTGCTCTGACATAACAATGATACATATTATTAAAGGCAGCTGCCAAAAGTGTGAAGTGGGGCCTGAATAAAATTACATATTCCCACAAAAATTGGACATTGCAGGGGTCCATCTAGACCAAAATTGGGTCCGCTTTGCGGTCCCTTCACAAAATTACGTTTTAAAAATGCGGACCCTTCACAAAATTACCTATCGAAAAAGCGGTCCCTTCACAAAATTATATATCGAAAAAGCGGCCCCTTTCACAAAATTCCGCATCGAAATAGCGGCCCCTTTCACAAAAATACATCTCGGAAATGTGTTTATATTCGTAACATCACATGCATGAAAACAAAACATTGGGAATTGAAGCTCTAATCGGTTATTTCTGCAAACGAAACAACTAAGTACACGCATGGGCGGAGAGCGTTGTTCGCTTTGGATGTTCCTACTGGTCTATCGTCTGTTATTGGAATCTTCTCTTCACTGCTTTCTGTGATCTCTGGTTCCGGTTGTAGGCAGGGCAGACATTTGAGGCATTCTCTTTTAATTTTGCTTTTTAGAATGGCAACACAGAGGATTATGTTATGGTTTATGTTAATCGCGCGCAGTGATGCCAGATTGGGGATTTTGTCCCTATTTTGGGGATTTTTGAGGCTTCTGGGGACAATTTTGGGGACCAAATGTTTGTGGGGACTTTTTTGGGGAATTCTAAAATTTTTGGGGACAAATCTGGGGAGTTCTTCAACTTTCTGTCAATGTTGGCAACGTAATGATTTATCCCTACGACCAGGGATTTTCAATAGCTTTATTGTTATTTGGGGAGTTTTTCCAAAAATTGCCTTCATTTGGGGAAAAATCTGAGCTTAAATCCACTTAAATCTGCTTGATATTTTCTTTTGAAAAAATTTTTATTTTCCCTTTTTAGTAGAAATCAAGTTGGGGATTTTTTCGAAAAAACCCCCTGATTTGGGGAAATTTGAAGACCTGTTTGGGGAAATAATTTTCGACCATCTGGCATCACTGTTGGAAAAATTTTAAATTCCATTTTAAATTTTTAGTAGCAGATATATTAATTGCATAAGTGGAAGCCAGATTTTTGTTGTTTTAAAAATTACTGTTTGTAAAAATGATTTAGCAATTAAAACAGAATCATATCTTAACAACAGACAAATTTATTTGAACATAAAACGTAACAAAAGGTTAGAGTTTAGATAATATACAACATGATAATAAAGGATTTAACATTTCAAATATATATGTATTGCTAGGCAACTTAAATGGACAAAAGCATTTTTAAACTTAAAGAAAACGATGTTTTAAATGTCAATTTGAAACATTATATCTTTCTAACACTAGCACTAATTCAAAAAAACTTTAAACAATACTTAATCAGATTAACTCCAGGAAACCAGGGCAGCAAAAAATTGAAAAACATCTTTTATAAAACTACATATTAATTCACGACCAGCGTGAAAAAGAAATGAAATCGCCAACTCGGCGTTTCAAAATAAACAGCACTAAACCATCTCTAAAGAGATGCAAGAGGCAAGAGAGAGAGAACAAACGTTCACTACAGCTTTTATACTGATCAAAAGATACTACCCACGGCAGACAGGAAACGTCATAACAAATCAGCGTCTACCACGATAGTCAAAACACGGGAAAGCCCGATGATTGACAGTGACGTCAAACGCATCGGTCAATGACCTACTTCCGGCAGACATACGGAAGAAGCGAAAAAAAAACTCCCGGTCGAAAAGCCGGAGAAACGTAAACAAACGATGTCTCTACATTTATTAGTGCTAGTAGAAAGTTTTAATGACTTAAAGATAAATTGTGAAACAAACCAGCTAATCAAATAAACAAGCTGGAAAACGGTAAGTAAAGATTAGATAAATTAATTTATAACTATATTTAAGTAAACAATTAATGAAATTTTAAACGTTCATTTATAATAATTAGCAAAGTTAAAGGCTATTTAGCACAGCAAGTTTTTTTAAAAAACAATTAAGTTAAAGAAAAAGTGATTAAACTTAAAATATTTTTGAAACAGCATGGCAAAAACATTAAAAATCCTAACAGTGCCCCCCACCATGATGTTTCGAAAAAAAAAACCCCATCTATACATATATAGTTGCCAAACAATTTACAAAAAAACAAAAAAAATTCCTTCAGGTATATACAACAATGTAGTTTTTCATAGATCTTAACAATTTTAGATCTTCAAGCAAGGCCTGAGGAACTCCAAAACAAGGAGACATCAATGCATCTGAGACATTCAAAACGAGTCCAGTAAAGTCATTATAATAATCATCAGAGGTCGACAATAGTACTCAAGTTCATGTTCAACAACTGGAAAAATTGAATGACAATGATTACTATACAGATATACAAGACATACATTTTCCCACCTTCATTGTGAAAAATATGACATAATATAATACATAATAATTAATACACATATAACATACACGTAAGTACACTCTCGCAGGCCTGCTAACACTCATACCAAATTATAAGAAACTTTTTTTTTTTTAAAAAATATGTTTAACACTACAAAGACAATGAAAGCTAGAAAACACCTCAAGTATATATATAAAGGAAACATATTCCAAAAAAATTAATTTAAGATTTCATATTTACAAAAATTTTACTATTAAATCTTGCTAAGTCACTTCCGGTGAGAGCCTTGGTAAAAGGATCGGCACAATTAAGTTTACTTTGAATATATTTTAGCTCAAAAATTTCGTCAAATAGCCATTCTCTTATAAAAAATAGTTTAACATTTATATGTTTTGATCTACCATTTTCTATAGGGGACTTTGAAAAATCAATGGCAGCCTGATTGTCGGCTAAGAGTATGGGTAAATTATGTTGACTGGGAATTAAGTTAAACTTTATACAGTCCTCCAATGTGTGATCAAACCAAACAAGCTCCTTTACGCATTCACACATTGCGATAAATTCGCTCTCCATGGTGGAGAGACTTACTCCTCTTTCCTTAAAGGTACGCCAAGATATAGGACTATTGTCTAAGAAAACTATTTGGCCTCCTAAAGAAACAAAGTCATCCCGATTATTAGCAAAATCTGCATCAGAATGTGCAGTCAATCTAGGATTTTTACATGAAAGATTCAATTTATAATTGCGGGTACACGAAACATACCCCAATAACTTTAATAAACCGTTCCAATGAATTATTCCTGGGTTACTTTGAAATTGACTAAAAATGTTGGTTGCATATGTGATGTCTGGCCTAGTTCTACTAGAAATGAAGGATAAGCATCCAAGAAGATTACGATAAGGGAACTTCGACGCCTCATCAACTTCATCCTGAGTAGTGGGACAATCCTTTTTAGAGTACTTGCAACCTTTAACAATAGGGAGTGAGGAGAACGGAATTTTAAAGCTTTGAAATCTATTACATACATCCTCAATATAGAGTTCTTGAGACAACTGAACATTGTTATCATCATATTGAAACTCAACCCCCAATAACTTCTTAGTTTTACCCAGTACTTTCAAGTCAAATTTTGTTTCTAAGGAACTGATAATTTTATTGATTTGATCTTTAGTCTTTCCAAAAATAACTATATCATCGACGTATACCAACAAAACCAAGTAATCTTCAAAAAAATAGGAGCAATTGCACCAGTTAAATTTTTTAAACCCGAGATTAAGCAAAACTTTATTTAATTCATAGTACCACAATCTGCCACTCTGATGAAGTCCATAAAGTGCCCGATCCAATTTACATACTAGTTTTTCATTTCCCTCAACAATAAAACCTTGTGGTTGAGACATATATATGTCTTCATGCAAAGGAGCATATAAATATGCACTCTTCACATCACATTGTACATTTTCCCAATTAAAACAAGAGACAAGTAACGAAAAGAAAAAACGTATGATAGAAAAGTTAATTACTGGTGAGAAAGTCTCATCATAAGTTTCACCTTTAACCTGGTTGAAACCCTGAGCAACTAGCCTCGCTTTAAAGCGGGCTATTTTTCCTTGCTCATCCTTTTTCACAGTAAAAACCCACCGGTTTCCAAGAACTGACTTATTTTGGGGTAAGTCTACCAGATGCCAAACTTTCCTATCTGCCATATTTTTCATTTCCTCTTCCATCGCCTCCTGCCATTTTGAGACTTGTTTTGATTTTATTGCTTGCTTATAAGTTTTGGGAATAATTATATCTAGTCATGTAGAGGCAGATTCAGAAGATTTACTTGTTAAATTAGATGCTGGAAAACTTTTAACCAAATTAGAAAAGTCCTGATTAACAATACCTTCAAAAGTATTTTTACCCGAAAAATCAAACAAGGATGAATCATATTTAATTTTATTTTTACTGCAATATGTCTTTACTTCATTAATAGACCTTAACCGAGTATTGGTACCTTCAGGATAGTAATAAATGTCAATTCTATTACCCATTTACCTGGGAACAGGGAATCTCCGCCAGACAACCTCTTTCTCAGGTACGGTTGGAGCCGTGTCGGTTTCATCCTCCTCATCGGACGGTAGAGGTCTGTAGTCCAAGGTAACTTCCATAGGGTCAGGAAAAGCTGGTCCACCTGGATCTCCAGTAATCATCACGTCCAATGGAGGGCCCATCACTGCTCCACTGTGCTTCTTGTATAGGAAGTCTGTAAAACTTAAATTTAAGGTTTCAATTATTTTATCATCCTGTTCAACCCAAACTCTAAAGCCTTTGGTCTTTAATGCATAACCTACAATGACCCCTCTTTTAGATTTAGATTCAAACTTATTCAACCTTTTTTGTTTTGGGACACCAACATAACATACTAAGCCAAAAGGCCTGAAATGTCTGACAGAAGGTTTGTTACCAGTGTACAATTGAAAAGGTGTTTTATTTTGACCGCGGTGTACAACTCTATTCCACACGTAGCAAAAATACAAAGCAGCTTCGGGCCAAAACTTAAAAGGGAGACCACTATCGGACAACATGGCACGCATACAATTTAATGCCGTTTGGTTCAATCGTTCACATACCCCATTCTGCTCAGGCGTAAAGGTATTCGTGAACTCATGCTTAATACCATTTTTACTACAATAATCGTTGAAAAGTTCATTTTTAAACTCCGTGCCATTATCTGTCCGTATAGCCTTCACCTTTTTACTTAAAAACCTTTCAGCCCTAGCAACATGTTTTTCGAAAATATCAAAAACTTGTGTTTTTTCCTTTAATGGATATATAGCAGTCCTTTTTGAAAAACCATCAATTATGGATAGGAAGTACCGCTCGTCATTTTTCCCAGTTATTGTTGTTGGACCCCATACATCCATAAAAATTTTCTCTAATGGCTCAGTTAAACCTGATTCATTGAGTGGCTTAAAAGAAACTCGTTTTTGTTTACTTAATTTACATGGCTCACAGCTAATATTTTTATGTTTTAACTTAGGAAGACCTTTAACACCATTATTTTGGCTAGTGCTCACAATTAAATCTGGACTAATATGTCCGAAACGTGAGTGCCAGAATTCAACATTTTTCACATTTTTATCTTTACTCACACTAGACAAAATTGGCTCTTCTTCCTTAGTCATGTTACAATCAATCGGCCCCCCATTATTTTTGAAAACTTTGGGGTAAGTATGATAAATGCCGTCCTTTAACTTAGCTGTGAACAAAAATTTCCTATCCTTACCAAACACCGAAATTTTACCCCTCCCACCGGAAAAACTAGCACCGTTCATATCCATTTTAGGACCTGAGATTAAATTCTTCCTCAATTTGGAAGAGTATAAAACATCATCAAAAATACATTCACAATTATTAAAGGAAAGTTTAACAGAACCTTTTCCCTCTATGGGAAAACTGACATCATCCACCGCGACTACAAGGTTTTCACCCTCTAAAGGAGTATAATTTAGAAACAGCTCCCTATCTTTACTAAAATGATGAGATGCTGCCGTATCGAACGCCCAGCAGCTATCATCATCATTAAAACTGCTGTAATGCAACTGAGCTAAATAGTGGAAAGATTGAGGGGACTTTTTAAGTTTACCTTTGTCGCGGGGAACAGTGTCATTTACATTCTTTCCCTCAAGATTCAATTTAACGCGGCAGTCCTTTTTAACATGACCCGGACGATTACATCTAAAACAGGTAATAGTTCTTTTTGAAGGAAACTTTTTACTCTTGTACTGCACGTTTTGTACTTCCAAGGCAAGCTCCGTCCTTCTATCATCTGCCCTCAAGTTCAGCCTTGTTTCCTCAGATATTAACGCTGAAATTATACCCCGGAAATTGAAATCCTTATCTGGCCACCTCAGTATGAATTGCACCATGGACTCGAACTTATGAGGAAGAAATCTTAAAACTTGAAAACAAATATAATTTTCTGGAACAGGATGTCCTATATCATTCAACTGATCCACTATCTGAGAAAGTCTAGAAGAATACTGGTTAATTGTTTCACCCTGATTTATTACACACTGACATAATTTTGAGTACAGCTGCATATGCCTGGCCCTGGAGTCTGATATAAAAGTATCTTTTAACAATTTCCATGCCTCAACTGGGCAAACACAATCATTTATAATATTTCTATACTCTGGGGAAATATGCAAATATAAAGTAGCTAGTGCTGTACGAGAACGACTTTTAAAAGACTCAACATCTTTTACTGTTATATTATCTCCTAACACAGGCAACTTTTCAGTACCATTTACTATATCCCAACAGTTTTTATCCAAAAGGATAAACTTTACATCCTTAACCCATGTTGCATAATTATCTGCATTAAGTTTTTCAATAGCAGGCAATATATTAACCGCCATTTTGAAAAAAACGATCTTACTTTGCTAAATTCAAATAAATTTCAAACAGAAAAAGGGTTACAAACAAAAAGGCTGGTAGGACAAAAAATCAAAGTTAAAACTAATATAAACTTTGTTTACACAATACCATGCCCATAACCCAATGTTGGAAAAATTTTAAATTCCATTTTAAATTTTTAGTAGCAGATATATTAATTGCATAAGTGGAAGCCAGATTTTTGTTGTTTTAAAAATTACTGTTTGTAAAAATGATTTAGCAATTAAAACAGAATCATATCTTAACAACAGACAAATTTATTTGAACATAAAACGTAACAAAAGGTTAGAGTTTAGATAATATACAACATGATAATAAAGGATTTAACATTTCAAATATATATGTATTGCTAGGCAACTTAAATGGACAAAAGCATTTTTAAACTTAAAGAAAACGATGTTTTAAATGTCAATTTGAAACATTATATCTTTCTAACACTAGCACTAATTCAAAAAAACTTTAAACAATACTTAATCAGATTAACTCCAGGAAACCAGGGCAGCAAAAAATTGAAAAACATCTTTTATAAAACTACATATTAATTCACGACCAGCGTGAAAAAGAAATGAAATCGCCAACTCGGCGTTTCAAAATAAACAGCACTAAACCATCTCTAAAGAGATGCAAGAGGCAAGAGAGAGAGAACAAACGTTCACTACAGCTTTTATACTGATCAAAAGATACTACCCACGGCAGACAGGAAACGTCATAACAAATCAGCGTCTACCACGATAGTCAAAACACGGGAAAGCCCGATGATTGACAGTGACGTCAAACGCATCGGTCAATGACCTACTTCCGGCAGACATACGGAAGAAGCGAAAAAAAAACTCCCGGTCGAAAAGCCGGAGAAACGTAAACAAACGATGTCTCTACATTTATTAGTGCTAGTAGAAAGTTTTAATGACTTAAAGATAAATTGTGAAACAAACCAGCTAATCAAATAAACAAGCTGGAAAACGGTAAGTAAAGATTAGATAAATTAATTTATAACTATATTTAAGTAAACAATTAATGAAATTTTAAACGTTCATTTATAATAATTAGCAAAGTTAAAGGCTATTTAGCACAGCAAGTTTTTTTAAAAAACAATTAAGTTAAAGAAAAAGTGATTAAACTTAAAATATTTTTGAAACAGCATGGCAAAAACATTAAAAATCCTAACAATCACTGATCGCGCGCGCGCGGTTTTAGTTTGGTTTTCTCTTTCGGCTTATGATGTTACGTTTGTTACGTTCACAGACAAATAGATGGTTTGTTTTTGAAAGAGTAATAGAGAATATTACTTTTTAATTAAGAATAATTTCAGTTTCTCAAGCTTGAGTGATAAAGTATGCGTAAGAATATTAAAATATGAAACGTGGGCGTCCAGCTACTGGAGGTACCTCTAGAAACTCTGCTTATTATGTAAAAAAATTTCGCCCTTCGAAAGGTAGTGGTCAAAATATTAAGAGTTTTTTTCAATCGGCAAATAACATAAATGAAATTGCTCCGAAAAATTCATCAGATTCTTGCAGTAGTAATGCAGATACTTGTGCTCTTACGAACACGGAATATGCATACGATTCCGAAGCAAACAGTCTTATTCAATCTGCTAACGATAGCATAAATGATCTTGCGCCCCAAAATTCAACAGATCCCTGCATCAGTAATGCAGATACTTGTACTTCTGCAGACACGAAAAATCCATACGAATCCGAAACTGAGGTGGCGAAAGATCGTAAATTCGATGTAAGCGATGCTATTTATGAAAATGTTTCTTCTGTTGATGAGAAAAATATTAGCGAGATTGAATCTGAGGAAACTTATGAGGATAATACTGACACAACAAACGATAATTCAAGTATGGAATTAACTTCTGAAAATGTAAGTAATCAGCCTTCAATAAATCAAAAATATGTTGCCAGTTATGAAAAAACATATAATTGGCTTTTTTATAGTCATTCAGCAAATGGCTTTCTATGCAAGATATGTTCATTTATGAATAATAGTGACGTGGATAAGCCATGGGAGAATATTGGAGTCGATATTAAAAAAGGACGTCATCCTACTAGAGTTTTACAGAAACATGAAAGAAGCAAAAAACATAGACAGGCTGTTATCACACAACAATCCAGAACAAAAGAAGTAATTTTCAAGAACATCTGTGAAAATGCCGAGGCTGGAAATGCAGCAAAAATCAATTTTAATAGAAAACTGATAAGTAAGTTTATTCAAATTTTGTACTTTATGGTAAAAAAACAATGGGCTATTTCAGAAAACTTTGAATCTCTAGTCAGATTTTTGGGGGAAAACTTAGATGATAATGAAATAAAAAAGCATTTGCAAACTTGTGGTAAGAATGCCACGTATTTATCACACATTTCTGTTGTAAGTCTTCTAAGTTCCATTTCACTTTATTTGGAACAGAAATTACTAGTAGAATTATCTTGTGCAGAATTTTTTGCCTTAATGGCCGATGAGTGCACAGATGAGTCCCAAAGGTTACAATTAGGTTTAATTGTCAGGTACAGACTGCCTGGGTATGACATTGTAAAAGAAAAATACCTGGGACTCATGAATTTAAGTAGCAGTAAAGCAGAGTCAATAACAAGTGCCATAGAAAAAATATCAGTAGCTAAAAACATCAAATTATCTAATTGCCTTTTCATAGCTCTAGATGGGACAAATGTAATGAGTGGGGAGCATTCTGGAGTACAGCGCAGATTAAGACATATTTGTCCCCACTGCATATATATAAACTGCAGGAATCATAAACTGGCTCTAGTTTTTGTGCATTTGTTGAAAAAATATACTGAATTGAAATCGGTAGACACGTTATTAGTTTCACTATGGAAAGTATTCCATTACAGCCCAAAAAAATTTGAAGTTTTTAAAGAAATTTAACAAAATGTATATGGGGTAGAAGTATTAAAAATCATGAAAGTATCAACAACTCGCTGGCTATCCCATGGTCGTGCATGTCAGAGAATTGCAACTCGGTATGAAGAACTTATAGATACCTTAGATTCTCTTTTCGTTGAAACCCGGGAACCAGAACTGAAAGGTTTGAGAGAGCAACTCCTAGATCCCGATATTATGTTGACTATTCTGTTCTTAGCAGATTTTTTGTCAAAAGTTGATATTTTAAATTTATGGCTCCAATCTCCAGATATTACTTTTAGTTTACTTAACACTAAAGTAAATCTTCTAATTAAAGAAGTAGAGGATTATTGTGCAAATTTGGAAAAAGGAAATAATTTCCAAAAATACGATATATTATTAAATATAGTAACCGAATGTACCTCATTAAGTATGCGAATGCGAGGAAAACAAAAATCCACAGAAAATATACTTATTGAGTTCAAGGAGAATTTTGTACAGAAATTTTTGAAGGATTTCAAAAATGAAATAAATTTGTCTTTTGAATTGTCTCCCAGTAGCACTACTTTAAAAGGATTTGATATTTTCAGCAATGGAAATTTAAATGCATTAACAGATGACGAAATTGATTTTGAGCCCTATTTATCAATTTTGGTGTCTCATTATGGGGAAGAAAGAAAAGACATTTTTAAAGATTCTGTTTGCGTGTCAAAAGCATTTATAGACAAGTTAGCTGTTCAAAATGAGAAAGACGATTTTAAAAAAGAAATTATGTTTTCAAAAATGTCTTTTGATATCGAAAAAACAAAAACAGCCAAAAACGTTTTGTACGAAAATAAAAAAGAAGAGGCTAAAAAAGCTTTAGACAGAAAGATGAGTCCTAGTGACTTTCAAACGTTGTTAGAAAAAGAGTCCTCAAAGAACTGGTTACTATATCCAAACTTTATGAAACTTTTAACAATGTGTACTGTAATTCCCTCGTCAACAGCTTCGGTGGAAAGATTATTTTCTCGAATGAATCTCGTATGCACTGACATGAGATCATCCTTGAAACAAAGTCTAGATGAACAGTTAAGAATTATTATAAATGGGCCAAAAAAATTATCTCCAAAAGAATGTGAAGAAATTGTGGATATTTTTAAAAGGAGTGGAAATTGGCGCATATTACTTTAAAATTATGATTCCAAAGATTCATGCTATGGCAGTAGGCAAGGGGGCTGCCACTGTAACCAAAACTTCCCCCAAGAAACTGTAATTGTAAATATTGAGGATTTTGGGGCATAATTTAATTTCATCACTTCTTGAAGATTAAATGTAAGTAGTATTTTTAGTGTTTTGTTTTATATCCAGTGTATAATTTGTTCTCAGTATATTTGTTAGGGGTTTTAAAAAGAATCGTGATAACTAAAAGTGCTTTTTATGCTATAACTAGAGTTTTTTTTTTTTTTTTTTTTTTTTTTTTTTTCACAAAAATAAAGAAAATTCACAAAAATATTTTTTTTTTTTTCACAAAATGGGGACCCCCCCAAAAAAACCTGGATCGACCCCTGCATTGTAAAAAAAGTTAATAACTATCTATATTATAAATTTTCTTGTATTGGTTATTATCCCAGTGGCAGAAAGTTTTGTAGCTGTCTGCGACAGGCTTTTAAAATTTCATAATCTGTCTGTGAAATTTACGTGTAATCAGGGGGTGGAAATGGCTTACACTCAAAAAGCCTGAAAGCTGATAGCGGCAATCTTTGGGAGGGGGGGGGGAGCTAAACAACAGGGGTGATCTCATGCAACAATGCACAAATACAATTTTACTACAGAACAATATAGTAAAAACAATTATAAAATAATAAGTTGAACTCATTCAATTAAACATTTACAGCAATGTTTGGCACAACACAATGTAAATAATTATAAATAATAAAAGTATCAGTTTTAGTTTTGATATAGAAATTTTTGTAAGTGAATTTTGAAGTGGAGGAGAAGTTTTAAATGAAATTAGCACTTTTCTACGTTCCCGTAGAATCTCAGTAACAGGTAATGGGAGAAAAGAACGCTGTCTATCAAGGGAGATCTAAGCTCCCTAGGTCGCCGTTGTTAAGCACTGTTTTGTGTGTTCTTACCATACCAAGGCACCTATATGGGGGCTCTATAGTTCCTACCAGAGAGCGTCTAAGACGTTATACATTGGTAGCGCATAGTCGCAGGAGAAAAATGTCCTTAAATTGCAGACAGTTTTTTATGACTGCAGACGAAGACTGTCCGAAAGTTGCGGGCAATTTTTTTTTATTAGTACAGACAAAGTGTGTCTGAAAGTTGCGGACTAATTTTTTTTTAATATGGTGCAGACAAAGACTGTCTGCAAGCATTTTTTCTGTGTCCGTGACTATGTCGCAGTGTTTCTGCCACTGGGGTTATTATATATGAGCTTTTGAAACTTTATTATGTTAATAATATTATGAAGTTGTTGTTAATTATATATATGTATCAATTATATTTTACATTTTCAGGCACATGTAAAGTTTCCACCGGATTATCCATACTCTCCGCCTTCCATAAGATTTTTGTCTAAAGTTTGGCATCCAAATGTTTATGAAGTACGTATAAAAATTCAGATTTGTAATTTTTGTTATATTGAACATGTTTGTAGCACTAATATAATTTCATAAAAAAAAAAAAAAAAATGTATGCTTTAAGCTAATTTATCAGGGTGCTCTCAGTCCTTTTAAAAAAACATTTTAAATGTTCAAATTGTTTAAAATATTTTTCTTTCTGATATGCTGTTTTCTGGGAATAGTTTGAGAGTATTTCTGAAAGAATAAATGCATCTAGCCCTCACATAGACATACAAATAAAAATAATACAGTGAAGCATCGAAAATCTGTAAACCTATAATCTGGCACTGAAGACTTTTTTCTCTGCCTGTAAATTGTAGTACTCAAAAGGTTACTTGCAGATGACCTTGGAAAAACATACTTGCCAATTTTTGTGGATCATTAATAAAGTTTACTGATTTTCATTCAATTGTACTACTGATTTATGGATTGACATCAATTTACTAAGATGCTTGCCGAAAAAGATCTTATGTGAAAACGAGCTATCTTACTCACGTATGAAAGAATATAAGGATCGATTTACATTGTCAGCGTGCTCAAATGCATCAGGAACACACAAGCTCAAAATTCTTATGATCAGTAAAAAAGCATGTTCTTTCGCAGGAGTAAAGGTGTTTCCTGTGCTTATTTCAAATGTTGTTTTAATTATTCACTTTTTTTAAATAGGGTATGCATTAGGGTAGTATACGTAGCTAGGACTAAAAATGTTCAATGTGATGGCTGTCATTCATTATAATGACCATCGGACATTTAAAGGGCAAAACTGGGAAAATTCATTAGTGGCCAGTGGCCGGTACTGTCAGTTTCATTAGTAGCCACTTTTTTTAAGTTAGTGGCCACTTTTCACATAAGACTATTTCTTTCAGACTGCAAAAAGCATTGTTACCATTTTGCGGTATAATCACCACAAGAAAAATATGAAAATAAAATTAACACAGGGACACTGAAATTGTAATTTGTAATTATGCTCTTTTTAAAAATCCTAAATTGCACATCCTAAATTAAAATCTGTTTAAGGCTGTAATAATAACAGCAAAAGTTTTTATCTTTCAGATAATTCAGTAAAACTTTTTTTTTTTTTCAATTTATTTAAGTGAAATAAGCTGTTATCATTCACAGTTCATATTGATATTTTCTAGTAAATGAATCAGCTGATTCATCATCATCATCACAACCTTTTACATGGTCATGTGTAAATACAGTTAGCAGCTTTATTATTGTTTCTTATTTCTAAAAATGCAATTTTTTAAATGATTTTATTTCAATAGAGTTAAAATATCTCCTTATATTATTAAAATTTCCTCTTAAAAAGTATAGATATGGAAACTTAGCTGCTTCATTAAAAATAATTTACTTAGCTGCCATATTTGTAGCTTTAAAAATAGGGAGATTTCAACTTTAAAATGGAAAGGAAAAAGGAAGATTTCTACTCAAAATAAAGCAAATACAAAATTTTTTGAAAAATACACATTTAAGCCAAATCAAATTTTGATACACACATTTGTCAAATATCTTAAATGGGTAAAATATACACTAAATACTATGGAGATAATAATGGAAAAAGATTGTGCTTCGCAGGACATTTGATCATTAACTGCTAGTTGAAAAGGAGCGCACATGTGTGTTTGTGTGTGGTGGTGGGGGGGGGGGGGGGAGATACATCTATATACTTCTTTATAGGTTCTAGAATCTAATCAAGAAAGTTTAAAATGAATATTTATATTTATGTTATAGATGGAGAAAGATTGTAAATCACAAGGCTTCAGTGGAGCATGTGATTGCCAATCGTTGAAGAGTAGGAGGGGGGGGGGGATTACAAGAATTATGAGTAAGAGATATTAAACAATTCTACTTCTTTACAGATTCTAGAATCTAATAAAGTAAGTTTAAAATAGATATTTAAATTTTTGCAGCAAATTGAAAATGACTAGAAATTATAAAGCTTTCTATAAGCTGTGTGATCACAGATCGTTAGGGGGAGGGAAAGAGGAGGGGGGGGGTCCAAAAAATTATATGAGTGATGTATATTAAACAATTCTACTTCTTTATAGGTTGTAGAATATAATAAAGCCAGTTTAAAATGGACATTGACATTTATGCCATGGATGAAAAAAGATTGGTAATCACAAGGCTTCGATTGCCTATCGTCGCTCAATTTTTAGAATCTTTTAATGATCACAAAAAGTGGCGACTGTTAATTTTGCCCTTTACGGACATTATGCAATCAGAAATTCTGCTAAAAAAAGCTTCAGAATTTGCCATATGATGTCATTTGATCAGGTGTATCTGTTTAAAATGTGAAAGGATAATATATATACAGTGCAATACATTAGTGAAAAATATAACTAATTTTAAGTAAATTGGAGTGTAAAGGTTGATATTTTTATTTACCAACTATGTGAAAAATACCAGAGCTGGGAATTTAACCCGGGCACCTCCGCTTAACGCACGGATGCTCTACCACTGAGCTACCCTGGCTGACAACCAGCTAGGCATTTCTCACGTAATATTCATTGGCCAAGTCACCGAGTCTGCAAAGGCAGCTGTATCAAGTGACAATATTAATCGCAGCACAACTCCATAGACCACGGAATTTCAATTTAGAAATATTTATTCATGAATTCATCAACCGTGAATATTCATTTTAAGTAAATTGGAGTGTAAATTGGAGTTGGTAAATAAAAATATCAACCTTTACACTCCAATTTACTTAAAATGAATATTCACGGTTGATGAATTCATGAATAAATATTTCTAAATTGAAATTTCGTGGTCTATGGAGTTGTGCTGCGATTAATATTGTCACTTGATACAGCTGCCTTTGCAGACTCGGTGACTTGGCCAATGAATATTATGTGAGAAATGCCTAGCTGGTTGTCAGCCAGGGTAGCTCAGTGGTAGAGCATCCGTGCGTTAAGCGGAGGTGCCCGGGTTCGATTCCCAGCTCTGGTTTTTTTCACATAGTTGGTAAATAAAAATAACAACCTTTACACTCCAATTTACTTAAAATGAATATTCACGGTTGATGAATTCCTGAATAAATATTTCTTAATGTAACTAATATTTTTTCTTATATATATGATAAAATCATATTATAAAAATATTTTATTTTCTTATAATATTAGAATATTTTATCATACATTATATATATGATAAAATGATATGAAAGAATGATAAAATCCATGTTTTTCTGTACATTTTAGTGAAAACCGCATAGAGCTACAGTCAGTATTTTTTTAATAATATACATTTTATTTTTTCTGTAAGTCTTGGATCACCCGGTACATATTTTATTATTTATTTTAAGAGTACACAAAAGCTTAAAAAAAAAAATTCACAAATTTTTAAACAATTTTGACAAAAATTGAGAATTTGGCACAAAGTAGTAATAATGAGTTCATAATTAAAAAAAAAAAAAAAAAAAAAGAAAATGCTGAATTTGATAAAAATAGAAATAAAAAATATATTTAATTAAATTCAAGGCTGATCCTACATTGACATTTGATAATTTGGGATCTGAAATTCTTTTAATTGAAAAACTGCAGATTTTTATAGAAAAATAATGTTAAATTAAAAGGCAGAAGTTTTTATATAGCCCAACAATGCCGTTTACGCACTATAGCGCGTGAAATACTTTAAAAATCGGAGGCAGGATGTAAAAAAATTATTGTGGCGAGTCCTAGGGGATGCGCTATACGCAATTTTCATTTGGGGGGGGGGGGGGGGGGAATAGAACTGGAAGAAAGAAAAAAAGTAAATTTTAAAACATATTTCTTGTTTAAAACTTATAATTTCTTTATATTTTTAAAGCATTCTGCTCTGAAGATGAAAAAAATTCCTTTAAAGCTTCATTTTACCATAAAGGAAAAAGAACGTATCCTATACGATAAACACAAACAAGCGGCTGGCACAAAATCAAAACAAAGTTCCGACTTCGAGACTAGAAAACGAAATTTCGATGAGAAAAGATTATTTGTAAAAAGTGTACGATACACCGAATCGCATCACTGCGTAACGAATCATTAATGGGTGCCTTCTATCAAAGCTTAGCCGAAATATGAAATTCGAAAAATGGTCGCAAAACCATTTTTTCAAAGAATCCAAAAACATTTCTATCCAATCCTAATACGATAAACACACACGAGTTCTGAAACACAAAAACGAAAGCCCTATACGAAAAAGTTGCCTGTTAAAAGTGCCGATATATTGAATCGCATCACCCTGCTATGTTCTAAGTTCATTCAAACAAAACAAAAACAAATGGAATGGATGAACCATACTTGTCAACTTTTCTGGTTTTCCCGGAAGACTTCCGGTTTTTTAACGTATCTTCCGGTCTTCCGGACAGATGATGAAATCTTCCGTTTTTAAAAAAGTCGCGGATATCGTTCGTTTTAAAAAGAAAACCCAAATGCTCTACGAAAACTCCTGAATCCCAATCTTTCTCCATCCATAACACAAATGTCAATATTCATTTCAAACTTGCTTTATGATATTCTAGAACATGTAAAGAAATAGAATTGTTAAATATTTCTTGCTGATGTAATTGTTTTTTTGCCCCCCCCCCCCCTTTATTTAATCTCCAACTAGTGATCAGCAATCAAATGTTCTGCAGAAGTCGTTTGTTTCCTAATCTTTATCCATCTGCAACATAAATGATAATATTAATTTTAAACTTCTTTCATTATATTCTAGAAGTAGAGTTGAAAGAGTTTAATATTTCTTACCTGTAATTATTTTTGTATCACCCCCCCCCCCCCCTCCCTTCCCCAGATTGTGATTAATGATCAATTCTAGAAACAATAAAGCAATGGAAGTACTCAATATTTCTCACGTATGTAATTATTTTTAGATCTTTATTGCTGAATTTAATGAATCTGTTTATTTTTCCTCAATTAAATATTTCTATGTCATATTTACACCAAATGTGTAAGCATGGGGAAAAAATGAAGAATAATTTTTTCAGGTAGGAAAATTTTTTCCAAATCAATTTAAGAAAATTAATACTCAGTTGGTTTTATGCACGTTTGAAACTGATAATTAGCTGCTGCTACTTTTTTTATATGTATGATTAATGTACATACACAAAAATCGTATTCTATTTTTTTTTTTAATTAGTTATACTTTAACTTAACTAAGTTTTTTGTGTATTGTTAAATGAATTTCTTACATATTCTGTTTTGTAGATATTTATATGTTGAAGAGGAATAACTTCATTTAAAACTTTTATATATTTAGTATAATCAATTTATAGTATAACATTTTTATAGATTGCTTCTAAATATTAAAATTGTAAAACTGTATTGTTTATTACGTTAAATAGGGGATGGGGGGGGGGGGAATCTTCCCTTTTTTTATGAAATCTTCTGGTTTTTCAACAGAAATCATCCCTTTTTTTCTTAAAATTCGTTGGCAAGTATGATGAACAAACATAATTACAGGAACATGATATGTCCGTATTTAGATTCAAGAAATTTTATTATTAAGAAAACCTAAGTATTAAAAAAAAAAAAAAAAAAAGTAATATGTTTGCTGTGTTAAGCAAAAAATAAAATATTTTTGCTAATGTAAGAATGTTATTATTATAGCAATTTCATTTACAGATAAGTAAGTACACTACTTTTATTATTATTTTTCTTTAATACATTATTTAAGTTATCAGTACAGTTTATTGATAAGTTATTTTGTGGTTAAAGGAGGGTGGGGGACTTGGGGTAGCTTTTGTAGACATGATATTTATGTTTTTGGCAGGAGTCGATATCCAGAAAATTCCGATAATCGGAATTAGGTCAGTCCCGCGATTGTCGGATAATGGATCCTGTACTGTATTTGAAGTGGAATGTGTAACTAAATTTTGTAACTTTAAATCCATCTTTAGTGCTTAATTATGTATCTTATTAATGTTTCAGAATGGTGATTTATGTATTTCTATTCTCCATCCTCCTATTGATGACCCTCAAAGTGGTGAATTGCCTTGTGAGCGCTGGAATCCAACACAAAATGTCCGGTAAGTTTTCAAGCTGAAAATGTTTTGTTTATATGAAACAAGTTAAAGTGCATAAATTTACTTATGTTAATTCAGTGTAACATTTTTTAATGCACAATTCTGATTATTTCTTTTTGACAGATTAAGAAATTGGGTGTTAACTTTTTAAATGCTATTGTTTCTATTTTTAAAATTGTTCAGCTTTTAATGAAACATCTAACAGTTTGGAGGTGTTTACGCATAAACATGCATTTTTGTACAGGATTGTTATATGCATTTAATTATGGAATTAATGAGCACAGTTTTTTTTTAAATACTCCATTTCAGAAATAGAAGAATAAAAAAAAATGTGCTTACTTGTTATTATATTGTTTATGTCTATCAATTAAAGTACATTTTATTTATCAACAGTACACCATTAAAAATGTTTGAAGAGCAAAATGTTTTCTTCGGTTATATTAACAGAAGTTGATTCATCAGAAATTGCAGCCTTTAGCTGTCCATTTACAGAAATCATTTTTAAACTTTTCTTTCATGAGATTTTGCATTAGAAAAAATGATACTTTTATTAAATTGCCTGATATGCCCACGGCCAGAAAATCTAAAAATTCAAATTGGGCATGTATTGTTTATCCTTGCATTCCTGGTTGGGCATGTAAATATTTAATCAAAAATACTTTTAAAAAAATAAAGTGTGTTAAAATAGTCTTTCATATTGACTTAAAATGAAATAAACAATGTTAGTATAGGTATAATGTTATTAAATTACTTTCACGGAGTATATGAATGTTTTCTATTAATATGCATTTGAATAAAATATTCGGGGATGTGAAAGTTAAATTGAAGCATATATATTCCAGACTGACATGCCCAACAGGGCATGTAAAATGTTTTAGATTTTTCAAGCCCGCTTCATTTAGTGATACACTGTTAACTTGATATTAAATACTGTGCAGAAGTATGCTCCACTAGTGACCAAGAAATTTTGCTCTCAAAACTGGTAAAAGGAAGTGCCAGGTTCGATCCCATGACACACTCATTGACTTTGGAGCTTTCCATGGTTTTCTCGGATGCTTTGCCTAATGTATTGCCTATGTTATTCTGCAAAAAAATTTGTTTTGTTGCTCATTACCTAATGTATTTTTTTTTTTTATTTAGTTTTCACATTTGGAAAATTCACATCTGTTACATTGATTCTCATTTTCTAAAAGTTAATTTTTTTTTAATTTTTAATATTTCATTTTGAAGTTATATGCAAAGAATGCACCTAATTAATTTGTCACATATAAGAGCTTTAAAATTAAATATTAAAAATTTTTAAAAATAAATTTTTTGGAAAACTAGAATTAATTGAATGGTTCTGAATTTTCTAAATGTAAAAACTGAATTTAAAAAAGCACATTAGATAATGAGTTATTTGCGAAAGAAATTTCCTCTGGAATTAATCCACTGACAATATTATGTGAAATATCCCCTTAAAAATAACATCTGATAAGGGCATTCCACCTAGGCCTTTGCCTATGTGCAGTCAGTTTTAACCACTACACGTGACTGCTAAAATGAGAAATTTTACTTTTTCTTTTTTTCCAAGAAAAATAAATAAAATTAAAACCTGGATTAATATTTATCTGTATAGCTGTTACTATTTACTTTTAGAAAAATAATCGTCAATTTGTGTAAAATTAAACTTATAAATGAGTATTTAATAAAAGTAATTGAATAATTGCAATGGGGAGGAAAAAAATTAGCTAAATTTAACATTTATTGTATTTTTTGTGAAACCACGGATTAACTGTTTGATGGTCAGGGATTGGGCATCACTACATTAAGATGAACTATTATTTTATTTCTTCTTCTGAAAAACAAGCTGTTTTATCTTACGATTGTGCATTTAACAAGTTATTGTGTTTAAATTATATTTCATTACGCACATACCTAATATATATTTTTAAAACCTATAAGTTAATTCTTAGAAATTGCTTTTATGTTCAATACTTATTTAAAAGCTTTTACATTTATGAATATATAATTTATGAATATATTTTGTCAATATAAGTATTGCATAAATTAATTAGTTTTGGTTAAACACTGTTGCAGTTTAAAAAGAATAAAATTGTTCTTTAATTAAATACTTTTTATTGATTTTGTAAGAGAATGTATCTGTAGGAGAAAAGAATATATGCATTGATCAAAAGTACATCTTAAATAACTACGCATTCTGCAAGTTCAATTGATCAAGCATTCTTTAGGTCTTCGACACATATAAACTGCCTCAAATTTCGGTAAACCGCACGAGCTAAGATACCCCACAAGTTTTCGATGGGATTTAAGTCTGGGGAGCGAGAAGACCACGGGAGAATATTGATAATTTGCTCTGAAAGCCACTTTTTTGTTTCGTGTGATGCATAACTCGGCGTGTAATCATGCTGGAAAGTGTAGTATTCACCACAAAGAAGTTCATCGTATATGGCTAGTTGATCTTTAAGAAGATTCTTATACTTTTCGGAATTCCTTCTTGAATGCACAAAGACAATATCCGTTATCCCTTGAGTCGAAAAAACAGCCCAAACCATTACTGAGCCTCCACCCATTTGGCAGCTCATTAGTACATGAGGAGACCTTCCGTAGATCCCGTAGATCATGAAAATAATATTGAAACCCATCAGGACCATCCAGGATAAACTTTTTTTCATCAGAAAATAACAGAGTACCATTTGGAGCAGTGGCGGATCCAGAACTTAACTTTTGGGGGGGGCTAAGATTTTTCAAAGTGTTATTCTAGACCAATAAAAAATTTACAATTGCAATATTCAATTGTGAATGTCAGTGTTTTGGGGGGGGGCTTCAGCCCCCTAGCCCCCCCCCCCCCCCCCTTAAATCCGCCACTGATTTGGAGGTCCAGGCCATAGTTTGTTTAGCAAAGTTTAGACGCTCCATTTTGTGCCGGCTTAGAAGCAGTGTTTTTTTCTTCAATTTTTTATATTTCACATAGGAAGCATTATGCAACACCCTGCAAATGGTTCTCCTTGAACTTTCAAAGCATTTTTAATGCCTGTAGTGGTCATCTTATTCTGTATAGCGAGCGAAAGCACATGGCATCTGTCTCTCGAGGACAAGTAAGGAGTACGTCCAGATCTTTTAATCACTGATCCATTAATTCCTCTTTTCAAAACATTTCTAATTGCACACCTAGAGCATTTAATAACTTTTGAAATATTATTAATTGAAACACTAGTTCCATTTAATCTCCAAATTCCACGAATTTTACTCTTTTAATTCTGTACCCCGTGGCATGTTTGTAAATGCGTGGAGTGGGTTATCGTCTGCTTTAGTTAACTGCTGACGTCATAACAACAGCATGCAGAAAATTTGCATATTGCACATTATTTTCGAAAAAAAAGCAGGTGTTTTAATTAAAATGTTAGAGTGTCTTATAATTTTGTCCATGGTATTTTTAATATTTTTTATTCTCAATATCATTTCTGTAAAACAATTACGTGTGATAACAGAATAAATTTGTTTTTGACGTATTTGATCAAACTTTTTTAAGCTCTGAATCTTTTCTTTCACTATTTGTCAAATTAGATAGGTGTCTTATAATTATGTCCACCACTGTATATGTGGTTCTGAATGTCTTTCATGCCATATTTATTAACTTAAGATTTCTAAAAATATTTTCTGATGAATAGAACATTAAAAATATCAGAGATTGCTCCAAAAGTGTCAATCACTGGAGCACTTACCGTACTTGAAATTTACTTGTCAAGTCTGAAATTTTAGTCACAATGGCAAACTGGTGATTGGGATTTTTGAAACCCTTTGCTGCATATTTATTAACACGCTTTTATTAGCTTCACCTGTATGTTTGTAATCGCTCTGGGAACAAACAAAAATCTATATTGTAAAAAAAAGAATTTCCCTATGTGAATGCTGTAGCCGTGAGGTAAAACACCACGCTACGAACCTAATGGTCTAGCGTTCGAGGCCAGTCAGGGGAGATTTTTTAAAAATGGTTTTTGTTTAATTCTAAATTATTTTAATTAAAGATTTAAATGTATGCAAATATTATGGTGTGTCACTCACACGATTTTCTCTTACCCTGCCTGCATTTTAATACTAAGATAGATATTTTGTGCTTTTTAGTTCACATTTCTATAAAAGCGTGTTCTTTAATTTTTTTAAACTATAATATTATTAAATATATAATATTGTGCTTTTCTATGCATATTGGTACTTTTGTTTGTTATACCCATGTTAATGAACAAATTTAAAGTAAGAGTTCATTTTAGGCATCTTCTGCAGTATATTAATATACATTTGATTTTTTTTTTTTTTTTTTTCTTTTAAGAACTATTTTGCTTAGTGTCATCTCTCTCTTAAATGAACCAAATACATATTCTCCTGCCAATGTTGATGCATCAGTGATGTATAGGCGATGGAAAGATACCAAAGGCATGGATAAAGAATATGAAAATATCATTAGGTAATTTTCGCTATGTTAATGGATACTTTAAAAAATATTCTTTGTTATTAATTTCAATAGTTTGTTTTATTTATTTATTTTTTTTTTCTTTAGACTTAGAAAAGTATATTTGTGTTTAATATCTTGTAAACTTTATTTATTTAATAATATGTTAAATTTCTGTGTGTCTTCTTAATCCTTTATATCTCAAAATTTCAGGTTTCAGAAATATTTACCCATATATTTGAATATGTTATCTGTAGCATATAAAAGATAGTTTTAAATGCATTATACAAAAAATTAAACATTTATTAAGAAAATAAGTGTTTATTAAAGGTCTAAAACATTGTGCAAAATGACTTTTTTTTTTTTTTTTTTTTTAATATTCTAATTTTCAGTTTCGATAGAAATTAAAAAAAAAATCTCTAAATTTTGTTATAACAAAAGCTGACTCATAAATTGTTTTATTTCTCAGAAATTGCGTCTATGTAAACTATTTATGTTTAGGAAGTTCACATCTAAATTTTTTTTTTCTTCTTAGATTAATATTTGACATGAAAACTAAAACTATACATAATATCGCTATCTATTAGGAATTTTATAAATATTTTGTGTCAACTCTAATATTGCAAAACCAGCATCCATCAATAAAATCAGCTTTCAAAGTTTGCTGTTGAAATAACTTTGACTTTTTGGTATGTTGCATAAATGCAACACAGTGACACAAAGGGTTAACAGAAAGTATTTTGTAGTTTATTATTATTATTGAATATTTATGCAATAAATATAATAATTAGTATTGAATTATAATCATAGTGCTGACTCTAGAATTAAAAAGCCATCATGGGGGGGGGGGGATTAATAAAAAGGACAACCTGTTTAAAAAAAGGGTGGGGGGCATAATTTGCTGTCTTTTATGTTGTGATTTTTGTGCATGACAAAATTCTAATTTTACATGTATATATACAGGCTCTATACATTTATTCTTGCAGAAATGCTGTAAAACTATTCCTAGAAGGCCACATGTCAGGAAAAAAATATCGAAAGACTCTGGACATTTAAAATGTTAGAAAAACCTACCTTGTACTAAAATGTTTTTAAAAGGGCTTCTGAATGCTATAATGCGCTAAAAAAGTCTGCCGAGTGCAGGATCCTGCTAAAATAGCCTAGAATCAGCACTAAATCAGTATATTTGATAGCCAGAAAAAATAGGTTCTTTTGACCTGTATGACATACACTTAAAAAAATTATTTTAAAAATTGATTAAATTTTCAGTGTTTAAATTAAAATTATAACTAACAGTTGATAAGATTATATTAATATGAACTATAGCTTCAATTACCATAAAAAGATTAAATTATCTTATTATCTTTTATCTATCTTTAAATTTAATTAGAAATGTAAACTATATTTTTCAGGGAAGATGATTATTTCAATAAATTATCTAGTTTTAATTAAAATGAATAAGAAAAAAAGTTTTTCAGTAAAACTTATTTGAATTATTAATTTGCCATGTATAAAAGTGTTGCTTGACTCCATTCAAACATTTAGTAATCAATGGTTATTTAAATAAATTTAAATGAGAGATGTTGTCAAGGGTCGATCCAGGCAAAATTTGGGTCACAAAAGGGCTTCACCCCAGGCTTCACAAAATTCCACATAGTAAAAAGGGACCCTTCACAAAATTCAAATTTATAAAATGAGTCCCTTCACAAGATTTTGTTTTATAAAAATGATCCTTTTATTAAATGTTTTCATATTTTCAGTATTATTTTTAATTAATGCCTTAATTTGGCTCAACGAAACTCTATTAACTTGATATTAAACATTACATAAAGTGATTGTAAAAACAGAAGATTTTACACAATATTTTACTTTTTCACAAAAATATTTTGTTTTTCACAAAAACGGGACCCAAAAATTAAAACCTGGATCGACCCCTGGTTGTTAAATAAACAAAAGGGGAAAAATCATAAAAGGTGTATGAGAATTTTTCTCCAAGTTGTATGTTGTTTAATGAATCATAAGGTATACAGATTCTTTTTTATATATGCATCCCCTGTAAAAGAATTGTAAGTAATAAATTCACAATATCAAATATTTATCCTTCTTTTTTATGTCTTAAGAAATTTAACATTACTAAAGTGAACTTTAAACAGTTTGAGCTAATAAACCACAATGTATAAAAATTCTGCTTTGTATCCTAGTTTTATTGTTATTATTATAGTTATAGATCATCTTGGGTTGTTTTTTCATTAATTTTGATAAGTTTATGGTTTTAAGTTAAGATTTGTTGTTTTATTTTATTGATTCGTTTGTTTTGCAGACTGTTAATTAATAGATCTGGTTTCTTTACCTTAATGTATTTCATCCACTGATGATTTTTTTTTTTTTTTTATCTTATTGGTCATTGGTGTTTCAGTGATCTTGTATCTGTTGCTTGGCTTCTACTATGCTTAATAGATCATCTTTATTATATATATATATATTGTAAAACAACAAATCTTAACTTAAAACCATAAACTTATCAAAATTAATGAAAAAACAACCCAAGAAACACAAGATAGGAAGAAGGAGGCAGGCGGCAAGACTTGTGACTTGCCTGTGGGGTTACACTAGTTTTATGCCGGCAACACTCCCCCAGCCTGCCACAACCAGAAACAGGAACCATATGGATTTAAAAATGCAAATTTCAAAGCAGATGAACGACAATGAAACCATGAAGCCACAATGAAATTAACTGTTTAATCACATTGTGTTTAACAGTATAATTAGAACATTAAATATAGTTGACAACTCAATGAGGAAAAAACTGATTATTTAACTTCAAGTCATACACTGAAGTAAATTTCTACAGTTCTTGTAATGATAACTTGTAACTTGCCTAATTATTTATATTTTAATTGAATGTATAGTTTAGATACTAGTGCTCTTCAAATAATTTGAATATGTAGTCTGTAATGATAAAGGAATTTGTGTCCCTTTAAAAGAGCAATAAGTTTTACACTCATCAAGGTTTATACGAAACATGCAGTAATGATGTGTAGTATACATACCAACTTTTAGCTCAATTGAATAAGTCATTTATGTGCTATTATGCTTACACTTATTGTCCCTGTAAAAATATTTATAAAGTCGTACCCTCATCGAAATCTATAGAAATTGTGCAAAAGTATCTAATCTATCAACTTTCCACACACACACGCGCACACACAAAAAAAAAGTCATTAAATATTCTCTCTTTATGGGAACCATTTTCATTCCTTAAAAATAGAGAAGGAAAAAAAAATACTCAGATTCTCTCCACCCCACCCACCCTCCTCAGTACACACTCCTAATACATCCTTAATTTCCTATCAATGTCACTTTTAAATGTGTTATTTTGCTGTTTTATATTATTAATATATTTACTAGTTTGATTTAGTTTAAGATTATTAATATTTTTAAAAAATGTGAATAAAAAGTTAATGTTTAGCATTTTTAACTAAAGAAAGAAAAAAAAAAAGTGTCCACTAATGAAGCAGTTATTACTGGTCAATGGGTATCAATGGTATTTTCCAGTTTTACCCTTTGCTTTCAAAGACCTTCCTTCGTTGGTGAAATCTGTGGCATTGCCTATTAATAAAAACCTTTCTTTCACCACATTTGCATTCATTGTATTTTAACAAAGTGTCTAAGTATTTCTAAGGTTGTATTTTGACCCTTTAACATGTCATTTTGCACTTATGCAAAGCGATATATCCATGCTAAATCTTTCTTCTTCTGGCCTAAACAAAAGAAACTGACCGCATGCAAATATCTGAATTGCAAAGTAAACTTATGTCTCTAAATAAAGATAAAAATTGCTTCAAAGCTGTTCATGAGAGATAAAATGTAAAATTAGCCTTGTAATTTCTGAGTGTGTTTATCTAAATTCCATTATCTGTGTTATAATATCAAGTAAATGTGCAGCTTTGCAAATGTGCAATATTTTTTGTCTTTATAGTTACTTTAAAATATTAAAATTTCTAGAAAAATGTGTGCACTTAAGGGTTCCTAAATGAAATATAATTAAAAATGTTAATATTGATCTGGAGTGTTTATGTTTACGGATTAATCCTGATTTTAGGGATTTTGATCTAACTCATGTCCAAAAGTTAAAGATCAACCAGTTTTACTGTTTTCTTCTTTTGCACATAATTTATAATAATAAAAATAATGTTTATATTAGCATAAAACTTGGATGGCATGTTTTTTATCTATCAAATCATTAATCAAATTTTGTATAATTTAAGTAATGATTCTTAAACTGACATTACTTCAATTTTTCTTAAAAGTAAGCTTTGAAAAAAATTAAATAATTTTGGAAAAGAAAACTGAATGAGAAATGGTGTTAGAAAGCATTATTGATAGGTGAAGATACTCATGCCTCGAAATGTTCAATTAAAACTTTTTCTTACTTTATTAACTTTTTTTTTTCTTCCTTCCCCATAAGACTTGTAAACTTTGAGACACATGTATCTGCAGCTCAGCTATTTGTACTTGACACCATTTCTGATTTTTTTTTTTTCAAAATGTAAAAAAAAAAAAAAATATTTTTTCCAAAGGATTACTTTTGAGAAAATTTGAATTAATAATCAGTTTAAGAATTATCATTTATGTTAATTTTATATAAAATTCATATAATGACTTTATAATAAGCATGTTATTCAAATTTTATGTTCATATATTAACTTGTTTAAAAAATATATGCAAAAGAATAAAAACAAGAAAACAGGTTGGTTGTTCCTTAACTTTTGAAGATGAGTGTAGTTCATCCATATTTTCATATTCCCTACAAAGTTATTTTTTGTTTTCATTGGCTGTTCATTTATTATCTAAGTTGTATGGGAACAAATTATATTTTTCTATTGATTATCCGATACACGACACAAACATATTGAGAAGCTCCAGTCTAAATGATTTGAATATCATTTGGCATTCTGTTTTTTTTTTTTTTTTTTTTTTTTTTTTACATGCTAATTTTCAGAGTTTTTAACAAGTCACAAGTGATTGATTCACAGAGGTTGTTATTGGAAAGAGTCAATTTATAATTAGAGTCAGCAAAAAAAACTTTAATATAGTAAATAACATTAGATGATTTAGAAATGCAAAGTATCTTCAAAAATTGAATGACAATGTATTTTGTAAACTGAAATATACATAATATTTGAAGAAGGAATATTACACCTTTTTCTGTAGAAACTGAAAACATTCAGCATAACTTACAAATATGTATTTTTGAATTTTGAAGTTGAAATTCAGTTTAGTATGAGACTAAAATGAATGTAAATGTTATACTGGAATATTTGAATAATCTTCTTTGGAAAAAAAAAAAAAAACCCTGAAATTTGAATTGCATTTCCTTTTTTCTTTGATATTATATTTTGTGGTATTTTAATCAGATGTTTTTGCTTGTCTCTTCATTAACAGTTCTGTTTTCTTTTCCCTTTTCTTTCTGAATTACATTTTAACCTTATTCTTACTGGTTGATTTTTATTGTGTTAGGATGACCACTGGTCAGGAAATCAAAGAAAAGTCAGATAGCTCCTTTTCATTAAAAAGCTTCAAATTAAGGAATAAAGAAAAACTAATGTATCACATTTAGTCTCTAGAGGGTAACAGTTTTTTACAATGTGTGAATTCCAGTGCTTCTTAACCGCAAAATTCATTGTTTATGTTTGAGAGATTTTGCGTTATATAGAGATATGCATTATATAGAATTGTGTTATAAAGATTTTCTACTGTATAATTTGCATTAGATTTACAGGGCCACACAAAAATATTCAGTTACATTGAGGGCTTTTATTGGAAATTTTCTGGAATTGCATTTTCGTTTACATTTATAAAAAAATGTTATTTAAATTCTTTATCGAATGTTCCCTATTTTAAATGGCATTTATAGGTCCTGTGCAGCTGGTTTGCGTACAGGAACACCCCAAAAAATGATAGTGCATTACATTTTAGGACAGACATTTTTATGAATTACATTTAGAGAACTTTCCATTGTAAAAATCATAAAGAAATTGACATTTACTGTTAATATGCTAAAGTAATATTTTGCATTGAATATGATTTTGTTAACCTTCAGATTTACAGAACTACACTAAGATAAATTCAGATACATTTAGGGTTGCAATTAGAATATAAGGTTTTTAACACTTTCTAACAATTTTTAAGAATTATTAGAAATGCAATTAGTCTATCTGTATGCCTTTCAGAGCTACTGCTTGTTCGTTGTATAATTACGAAGACAAAGAGCATTGAAAGTTACATGATGCAACATACATTTGGAAAGTGTTAATAATCAATGCATACCACATAATTTTTCGTTCTTGTTGTATGCTATGTTTAAAATAACATACTTAAGATTTTGGGTTTTTGAGAGTTTAAACACATGTCATGTCAAAAACTCAACTCTGTGGAAAAGGTTAGAGAATATTCAAGTAATTTTGACAAATTTTGTGGAAATAAGCCATATTTGAAAGCTTGTTATTGTGAAATGCTAAATTGTTCACTAATGTTGTAAAATTTTTATGAGAAATAAATAGTGTAATTCAGGGAAAATGGTGAAAAAAATAGTCTGGGAATTCATAAATTTAATTTCTAATGTTAGCCATGCTGTGTATGTCCCTTATATTTATTTAGTACTCAGCGATGTCGTTTACGTGCTATAGCATGTAAATTACACAAATAATCGGAGGCAGGATTCGAAAGATTATTGTGGCGAGTCCCAGGGGACACATAATTTTCATTCTAAAAAAAATTTAAAAAATCAAACTAGAAGAAAGAAAAAATCAAGTTTTAAAATATTTCTTGTTTAAAACTGACATTTTCGTTATATTTTAAAAATATAATAATAAGCATTCTGCTCTGAAGAAGAAAAAAAAGAAAGAAAAACTTTAAAACTCCATTTTACCATAAAGGAAAAAGAACCTATCTGGTACGATAAATACAAACAAGTGGCCGTCGCAAAATCAAAAACAGAGTTCCAGCTCCAATACGAAAAAACGAAGTTTCAATGTGAAAAGATTATTAGTAAAAAGTGTACGACACACTGAATTGCATGACTGCGTCACGAATCACCAATGGGTGCCTACTATCAAAGCTTAGTCGAAATATGAAATTCAAAAAATGGTCGCAAAACCATTCTTTCAAAGAATCCAAAAACATTTCTATCCAATTCCAGTACGATATACAATAAACACACACGAGTAGCCGGCGCGAAAACAAACACAAAGTTCTGAAACGCAAAAACGAAGTCCAATCACGAAAAAGTTACCAGTTAAAATGTGCCGATACATTGAATTGCATCACACTGCTGCTTTCTAAGTTTGTTGGAACAAAACAAAACAAATGAGCTGGATGAACGAACGTGATTACAGGAACATGACATTATGTCTGTATTAAGATTCAAGAAACTTTATTATTAAGAAAACCTAAGTATTAAAAAAAAGAAATATGTTCGCTGTGTTAAGCAAAAAATAAAATATTTTTGCTAATGTTAGAATGTTGTTATTAATATAGTAATTTCTTTTATAAATAAGTAACTACACTTTTTTTATTTTTTTCTCTAATACATTATTTATATCAGTATAGTTTATTGGTAAGTTATTTTTGGGGGTTAAAGGAGGGCGGGAGACTTGGGATTTGAAGTGGAATGTGTAACTAAATTTGTAATCAATCTGCTTATCTGCTAACTCCTCATTTCTCAAAAAAAAAAAAAAATTTCCTGGTATCAGAGCACATTGAGCTAAACGTTTTCAGTTTCTTAACAGCAACCATCTCCTACATAATATTAGTTTTAAGACAATATAAAAAAAAAAAAGCTGGTTAAAAATTTCTAAAAAACTGTTTTTCATCTACACTAAGATAAAACTTTAATTTATATCTGTAATATATAAATTCATTTATGTGGGACCTATTTTTTTGAAATGAAACTCATAGGTCTCAGGGACCCATGATTTTGAAAGACTAGCGACTTCACTGGTACTCATTCTACATATCCATACACATAACATTTTATTTGAAAACATTTTAAAACAAGCCACACTTAAAAAAAAATCTTCATGAATTATGCCTTTAATTTTAAAGAATATTAATTTTAAAAAGAATCTGAATTGATAAGAAAAAATCCCCCCCCCTTCTTTACAAAAAATAAATAAAAATAAAAGATAATATATATATAAAGATTAAAAACCTTTGTCAGAGAAGTCATATTTAGATTGTATATTTCACTCACTCCTTTTTTAGGAAACAAGTATCATCTACCCATGCAGAAGCTGTAAAGGACAATGTGATAGTGCCTACTACTTTGGAGGATTATTGCATTAAACATACTGTCAAACCATCTGAACAAGACACAGATTTGACAGACTTCTATGATGATGATTATGGTGATGATATGGATGAAGATGAAGAAGATGAGGATGAGGAAATCTATGGTGATGATAATGAAGACTCTGGGAATGGAGAATCATGATAATGTATATACGTGTAGAATTTGAATATCTATTTGAACACTGTGGATGTGAAAGCCAACTTTTAGAGTCTTTTTTAAGTATTGCCATTATTGTGCAAAACTGTATCATGGTACAGATCATTATAAATGACTCTGTGTTTGAAATCAGGGACATCCTTATCAAAGAAAAATGAGTTTAATATAGCCTTCATCATGACTTATTTTGCTCATGTATTATGTGAATAATGAATACTCATGATTATACCTGAATGCGAGCAGAATCTAAATTATTCTTTTATTCATTATCCTAGAATTCTGTGTGCATAAGATTATGTTTCACGTTACAATGTAAAGGTATTCTTTTGAGTTTTCTTATCACATGTTAGGGTTTTCATAGCATTCGGCAAAGTTATGGAAAACTGCAATTAAGAATGCAATTTTATTACTTTTTTTTTGTGTGTGTGTTTCAAGAATACTTCATTTTTGTGGGTTAATAAAATATCATTCATAAATGATGGGGTTCACATTTTTACTGTTGATCATTGATTTATGAATTTTAGTGTGTGATTATTTTAACTACTTTGTGTTCTTTTGTGCAGTGTAATGTAATACAATGGAACTTACATAGTGCAGTACCTTCTGATGCTTTATCTCTTTTGGTAAGTTATATGATTTGCATACCATCTGTAAGTTCTTTGAAAAAAGAAATGTAAGCTAGGATGATTCAAATGTGAAGGGATAAGTAAAATTTTCAAGTCTTTTATAGGATATGGATATACAATTCTTAATTTATTACAATTGATTGTTTGAAAGTTATCTATCTATCTATATATATTTTAAGGGGGGGGGGCTATATGTATGAAATTATATTATTAAAAAAGTAAAAAGAAAAAAAAAAAAAAAAAAAACACAAGGGAATTTCATTCTTTTTTTTTTTTTTTTTTTTTTTTTTTTTATATTTAAGAATCTAGTTATGTGTTCAGGATTTAAGTGAAATATATTAAAGATGTTCTTTGCCCTTTCACTCAAAACACAAATCTGATGCATTTATATATGTATTATTCTCTTCTGGATACAAAAATCAGTATTTATTTTCTAGAAACATGACTAATTATCATCATTGTAAATTATTTCTTCAAAACGTTTTTTAACTGTTTTTTCCCCCCTAGAGTGAAAGAATAAGGTTTTACAGAAAAATGAAAAGCATGATTTGTTTTCTTAATATCCAATATCCAAACAAAAATATTTTGCAGGGTTCATAAAAATTGCTATGCACCCTAGAAAACAAATATATTCTTAAAAGTCAAGGAATTTTAAAACTAACAAAAAATCATTATAAATAGTTAGTATGCATTTTTTTTTTTCCCCCAAAACTGAAAAATCACAGAACTTGATAAAAATTTGTATGTGGATCACTGAAAAAAGATCATGGCAACATTACACTTCTGACTTCATTTTTTTTTTTTTTTTAACGGAAAGGAGATTAAAATTTTTAGCGTTATTATTTTAAATTTCTTCTGTATTTAGAAATGTTTTTCAGTGATATAGTAAAATGTAATGTGTCCAATATAAAGTTCATTTTGATACTGAATTATCTTGAAATATACCTAGGAAAAATTGGAAGTATGTTTTAGAATTTCTTTTACTGATTATTACTGAGTAAAAAATATTTATAGTTTTCTAATGGGGCAGAAAGTAATGAGTTTGAAGTTTTGAAAATCGTTAGGTCGATGGAATGTTTAAGAATTTATTATTTTTGTATGTTCTGTGATTTAATTTTTTCAAAAATCCCTGAATAGCATGCAAAATTTCATTTTCATATTGAAATGCAGTATTACTAGAAAAAAAGAAACTATAGTAGTTTATGAAATACAATTTACTACAACTATAATTGAGAGTTCAAATCATCGTTAAAAATAAAACAGCATATTGGTGTTTTTTAGGTGGGCGGGCGAATGGGATGCATGACAAATTATTTATCTTATATATATATATGTGTATAGTTACTTCAATTGTAAATTATAAACCAAAAAAGATGTAATTTACTTTCTTTTTTGGAGGAGGGGGGGGGGGGGGGGTGCAGAGTGTTGCATTAATTATTCAGGTTTGCAACCAAAAAACAATTATATATATATATATATATATATATATATATATATTTCATAAAACCAGAGGGAAAAAAATGTTGATTTAAAAAAGAGAAAATGATTATCTTACTTTAAAACAATATTTTTTAAGAATGAATTTTAAAAAATAATACAAAATGGAAAATAGGATCAGAATTGGAGGGGAGTGGGAGTAGGGGGCAGCGGAAAGGATAGAAACAAAAGTGTGTTCAAAGGTGCATCAAAAAGAAAGGTTTCACAAGTAAAAATTGACAACACATAATGTTAAATATATCACAAAAGAATTGTTTGTTTTAATTTTAGGAAAGAATAGTTCAGTGTAGTAAAAATAATAACTTTTTGTTGTGAACTCTTAAACGAAAAGAAAACTGCAGAAATGGAGGCTATTTTTGTATTCTGCATCTTGAAAAACGAAGTTTACCAAAAGAATTTCATGCAGCTGGATTTCTTTTTCCAGACTCTGTGTTATTGTTTAATTTGTACATTTTAATCTGCTTTTATTTATGCTTCATTCATATGTCTGAATACGTTTTTGAAGTATTCCTTAGGTTTTCAAAATGTACTTAAAATTTTTGTTTCGATTTCTCTTGTATAAGAGCTCTTAATGTTTTCTAAATGAAAAAGACTGTTCTCTCCTTTTAAATAAAAATGCCTTTCAATGAAATTTCAAGGCAAATAGATAAGTTACAATTACTAGTGATTAAAGATTAAATATGGATATTTTTTAAATTAATTAAAATTTGCATAACTCCATTAAAACAAAGAAAAGAAAAGTATGTCTGTAAAAAGTTATACTTTATGTAATTTATGTGGTACAAGTAATTCTTAATTATATGATGTTAATTTTTATATTTTATTGTGAAATATAGTTTTTAAAATGATTTATCACATTAAAAATATTTTTTGATATTGTAATATTCTTTTCTATAGTAATTATTTTTTACATTTATAATTTTCTAAATATCAAAGTTTATTTATTTTTCAGTTGGATATTACCTTACTAAAGAATTTTTAAATATAACCTTTAAAGTTACTATTATTAAGTTCATTTTATTTCTTTATTGTAGCATATTTTGAAGTACAATCCGGGGGGGGGACTTTAAATGTAAGGATCTCTTAAGAATATTTTAAATATTTTTATTTATGTTAAGTGCTTCTATAATAATTCTTTAGTTATTCACAGATAGTTTTAATGTTTTTGTTTTTCACATTTTAAAGCCAAGTGATTTTTAAGCTAGCATATTTATTCAAATAGTTTTGATATTAAACACGAAAATCAGTACATAGATTTTTTTTTTTTTTTTTACACAAAGGGTAAAGGCAAAAAATCTAATTCACCCTAAACAGAGGACATTTAAATAACTTTCATTACGTATCCGAATAGTCTACAATTTTGTTTTTTATCGTCATTTAACTTTTGTTTCTTTCAAAAAAGGATTCCCCAATATAATGCTCCTTTTTGAGAAATATATGTATTTTATTTAGGTGTATTTATCTGAAAATAAATAACATGCACATAACATTCATGTCAAAAACTTTCAATAAAAATAATATACAGTACATTTCACAATAGGAATGAATGGCTGTCTTTTGAAAAAAAAAAAAAAAATGCTGTAGTTAATATAATAATGTGCTGTTAACTAAAAAAAGCAGTATATTCGTAATGAAATGGTATAATAGAGTGATTATTTTTTGGATGCACATTTATCTAGAATACAACAGGGCATACCTGGAAATCTAGGATGTACCATCATGTCTTGCCACACCACTTAAGAACTACTCATGTTACTACTACTCCTTTACAAGTTGAATATTTATGTCTGAATTTTTTTATTTTTTTTTCTCAAGAAATTAAACCTTGATATGAAAACTTAACATAGTGTCTTCGTCTCTTCAAAATTTTACAAGCAATTTGTGTTTATTGCAATGTGTTGGATAGGAATAATTATTAAAATCCTCTTTTAAAGCTTGCTGTGAAAATGGCATTGCCTTTGTATGTTTGTTACACATTTCAACAAAGTGATATAAAATACTAAACAACAGATTTCTTAAAAATAGAAAATTAAATGATGAAAAGGTGTGCTACAAAGAAATTGTAGAATTTAAAAATGTACTTTCCAGAACAATGATTATGTTGAATCATGAATTATGTTTAATACAAGTGACACAGCATAAAATAGGCACAGGATATTATCCCACTAATCAACCATCTGAGAAAGCGCCCATTTGTAATTTGAAGGGCATAACCACTTCTCGTCTGCAAATATGTTTTTTTTTTTTTTTTTTTTTTTTTAATGTATTTGTGTACACTAGGACTGGGCAGTGTTGAAAGTCCTATACACGATACATATCCAGCTTTATATTGCAATTTAACAATATATCGATATTAGAACATTTATTAACATTTTGGGAAAGTTTTTAATTTAATGCATATAACATTATATAGTATGTTTAAATTAAAACATTTTAGAAAAATACTTTTTGAAAAATGTTTTACTTTGATTTCTTTTTTATACTCTATAAAATTATTAAAAACTACTTAAATAAATCTTTCTAGTAAAAAGTAAAAATCAAAATAAGTCGTCACTTGATAGATTCACTTCATACTTGAAATATCAATGATTATTTAAATAAATCTAGCCCCATACAGATTTTCCTAAAAATTCGTGAATATGAATTTTTATTAGCTAACTATTAAAATACTTGTTATATATGAAAGGGAAAACATGGGGTGTTAGAATAGATAATAGTATGCAGTTTAAGGAGTATCTGTCATTAAAAAAACTCACACAGCAGTTTATATTATTTGCAGAGCAGTGAAATTGTTAGTGACTTATGTGAACTATTAATGAATCAATTATGTCTAATATACCACATGTTTTTCATTTTAATCCTGTAAGTCTTCTTAGTTTAAATAATTTGTTTCCCTCCCATTCAAACAAAGTAGTTTTTGTTATGAAATATCTAACTGAGTTCAAATTTAATATCTTGTGTAGATCTCACTGTGTGTTTCAAAAATACCTAGCACCGTAGGGAAAAGGGATCCAGATACTCTCTATTAAATTACGTGGTTTTTGTCATGCCAACACCCAGTAAAGTCCAACTTTAAAATTATAAAGTTCAGATTATAACTTTCCGTGAGAAGTCACAATGGGGGATCAACCCCCCCCCCCCCTTCCAACGGTGCATTCTTTGTCATACTAACATCCAATCAACTCCAAATTTAAAATTTCGTAAAGTTAGGTCCATAACTTTCTATGATAAAGCACTGTGGGGAGGTCAGACCCTTTCCACTTCTAACGATGCAGCCTTTGTCATACTAACATCCAACCAACTCTAAATTTAAAATTTTGTAAAGTTAGAGCGTTAACTTTCCGAGATCATGCACCGTGTGGGGGGGGGGGGGTGTAAGACCACCCCCTTCTTCCATTGACACAGTCTTTGTCATACTAACACCCAAATAACACCCTCACCCCCTTTAAATGGTGCAGTCTTTGTTATACAAATACTCATTCAACTCCAAATTTAAAATTTCATAAAGCTCAGACCATACTTTTTTGAGATAAGACCCCATGGGTGAGTAAGACTCTCCCCCCTTCCAACAGTGCAGTCTTTGTCATACTAACACCCAACTAAGTCTTAATTGAAAATTTTGTTAGGATCGGATCATAACCTTGGGTCAGAACATCAGCAATCAAAATATCCATGCTTGTATAAGTCACAGTTGGTTTCGATATGATGCATGGCACTAGTGTTATATCCACAACCAATGATGTATACATCAAAAACTGGCTAACGCAAATCGATTTAGTGATATAGATGTAAAATTGATATTAGCCAGAATCGACTTAAGCTTAAATCAATTTAGCGATATAGGCATTAAATCAATATTTCTCGATGAATCCATACATCGCCCAGTCTTAGTGTACACACTGAGCAGAAATGATGTATCAAAGATATTTGATGGCAGAATAGATTAAGAACTCCGGATGTCTCTAAAATGCTTCTCAAAAGTATTTCACCACAGTAATGATATCATTTAAATGTACTAGACATATTTTTTAAGTTACCTCTTATAACACTGTCTTCATTTGGCATGCAAATGTTATATGTGCATTACATAGTGAAAATGGTGTAGGGGTATTCTTTCATATTTCTTGATAGTGAGGAGATTCATTCTCCACTGCATCATTTTCATTCTTTGAAATATTTTTAAAAATAGATTTTAATTTCTATTATTTTTTTTGCAGCACACTTGTTGAACCTTGATATTCTGCATGGCTAATTTTGGGGAACTGTATTTATATTTGAACAAGGCTGTAGCAGAAAATTTTTTGGAAAAGGATTCAACTTTTAGTACATACTATCATGTCAAGTGTTAAAAATGAAGTTTAACTAAAAAAATTTCATTAAATCTTCAAAATTTCAGGGGGGGGGGGGTATAAGCAGGGAATATTATGTAATAGGTGTAATACTCTAGACTGGAAAATTATTAATAGTAGCCAGTGGCTACCAGAGTCATAAAAAATGGTCGCCACATTTGCAGTTTTGGTAGCCACTTTTAGATGAAAGCATACATGCATAATAACTAATTAACTCATTCTCTGTTAGTAATATCAATAAGTTAAAAACCTCTACTTCCCTCCCCTCAATATATATATAGGCAGGGTGTGAAAAAATCATGATTTTTTTAAAAAAATAAAATAAATCAGATTTTTTTTTATTAAAATTGGATTTTTTTGGTTTAAAACAGATTTTTTTTTTGTTTTATTAACATTATTCGACTAAAAATAAATGTTAAGAAGTTAAGCATGAAAACACTTTTTTTAATTTAAATGTGAATACATATAAAAAGCAATAAATATAAATAAACTAAATAAAAAAATATATATATGATGATATTGAAAAATAAAAGTAAATAAATAAAAAAAAATGTAATATTACCCAACATATTCCCCCCCCCCCACCCAACAACAACAAAAAAATAAATAAATAAAATGAAGAATAAATAAAAATAAAATAAATAAATAAATGATTAAGTGTAAATAGCTTAAAAGCATATAAGATCAATATTTTTTTAATGTTTTTATTAATATTGTCATTAAAATGTGCATATTAAAACATCTTGAATATCACATAATGAAATTTTTTGAAGAGAAACTTTTTGGAGAATAATTGTTCAATTAAAGGAAATCCAATGTGTACATAATATATAATACACACATTAGTTTGTGCAGTGTATTACCTATAAAATACACAAATTCTAAAATTTTTTAAAAAGATTAAAGTTTTAATAAATTAAGAAAACTGAAATAACTAGCTAGGCCATTACCATTTCATTTCTAATTTTATAAAAGCCTAAGTAAAAAAGGAAAAATTGCTTAGAAATGCCTTGACCAGTTAAAAAACATAGTGATCAGAATTTAGAAATAGGAAAAGTTAAAAATGAAGGACAGACAAATCAAATGCTTCCGTTCAAATGATACAATATTTATTATCCTTAAAAAAAAAAAAAAAAAAGGCAGAGAATTTACGGTTTTGTATTAAAATAATAATAATAATAATAATAAATAAAAATAAACTGCAAATGAAAGTAGTTAGCTTCAAAATAAGAATAGAAGATGTATCATTTTTAAAATTAATAAACACAGATTTTTTATTTTATTTATTTATTTTATTTTATTTTTATTTTTATTTTTTGAGGGGGGGGGTCTTTTTTTCTAACTAGGAGGCTCTTCCCCCTGCTCGCTCCGCTCACCAACCCCCGAGGAAGGCTTCGCCTCCCCTGGACTCGCTTTGCTCATTAATCCCTGCGGGATTCTACCCGACTATTCGCAACTTTGCCTTACACTGAATTGGAATATTAATAATACATAACACAAGAGAGTTGAACAATATTATAGAAATCCACAATATTTGGTATCGCATTGAAATACACAATATTTAATATTATATCGTTTATAATATGTCAAAAATCTGTTATAACATTCGACAATTTAATAACAATTTGCCATTATTTTGAGAGAGAACATAAAATAAACAACCATAGCACTAATTATTTAGAACAGAGAGAAATTCTTGACGTCTAAATCACTTAGCGTTACAACTTTAGTATATGATCGACTTGTTAAATTTTTGCCACTGTTTGACGATGAATTTTTTGGGTGTTATTGCTTGATTAAAGAAATTATGAACTTTTTTTCCTAATGCCTATATTTTTTTTTTACTATTGAATTTTTTTAGTTAATTTAGGACAATATGTAATACTCTGCATTTATTTCCAGCATACAGGAAGGTTTAAAATGGTCCTTCCAACACTAAAGATGCAACTTTTTAAAGTGCATTTTTTCTAGAATATGATTTAGTCAGGTTGAAGATAAATATCTTATGCGATTATTGCAATTATTTTAAAAATTTCATTAGTAGTAGTAGTACGACAGGACAATTTCTTTCAGATAGCGATTTTGCATTGTCGACACTTATTGTACTACACCATGAATTTGACAAGATGCGTGTCAATATCTGATTTTACCATTTAATTTCTTAAACTGTATTAAATACTAAGGAACAACTTTAGTATATCCCCACAACGATATTTGGCGATTTTTTGTTGGCGATTATGGCTAAATCATAAATGATAAAATTGTAAATTATAAATTATAAAACATAAAATCATAAATCCAAAATAAATAACATATAGGCTGCCATATTATATCGCAAACAGTCCAGAACGACATCGTTATCGTTCAAAACGACGCCAAAGAAAAATCGCCAAATTCAGCTGTAGGGATATACTAAAGTTATATCAATACTAAGTTAAATCGGGGGGGATCACATTTTTCGATATCTACTGATAAGTGAAAAATTCACCTTTGATTGTATTGAAAAAATGAATTGCTGGTTTGAAGTATTCGAGATAGACCATCACCATTCATAAATTGGATGGCTTTTGAATATTTGTTGACAATATTTTCTGAATAAGTGTTGATCATGGCTCCTGAATACTTGTTGGCGATATCTGCTGAATAATTATTATTGTTGGCGATATCTGCTGGATATATATTGATCATGACATCTTAATAGTTGTTGGCGATGTCTCCTGAACTTATGTTGATTTTGGTCTGAATATTTGTTGGCTACATCTTCTGGATATAAACTGATTACACCTTGATTATTTTTACATATATATTATGTAATATTAAATTTAGAAAATAAAAAATGAACGTGGAGAATGAAATTTAATGATATTGGATAATTTAATTTAATTTATAAAGACATCAATGGTACAGGAAAAACTACTTCAGCCTTTTTCTTCCTAATAATGAACAGAACGAAAAACGGATATTTTACCTGGAGATGTTTTGTACATTTAGACCAAATAAAAAAATTTCTTTTTTTCCCTCGTGAATTAAGTTGAAAAATATTTAAAATAAAATTGAAAAAAAAATCGTTCTAAAGCAATGGTACAGTTTAACCTCTTGGCGAAATTTTAAATTTGGCACCGAAGTAGCTTAGACGTTTCTCGCAAAAATCGTGACATGCATAATTGTGATAGATAATTTAAGTCATCGTCAAAATAAATGAAAAATTTAAAATCAGCCAATGAGGTCCTGTATTAGCTGTAACTACAATATTTTAGCAATGCAGTTACTACATTCCTTTATACAGGAAAAAAAAAATGTCCTGTTGTATTGAATTCTGTTTTCTGCAAAGTTTTATATCAATGCTTAAAAAACAAAAATAGGTTGCGGATTTTATTATTATTATCATTATTATTGCACCATTTTATAATTTATCTCTATGCCTATAAGAAGGCATGGCTAAAGTTAAAATGGCTATTGTGGTTGCGTAAATGAATTCCTTGGCAAAAAACGTACGAGCTTCATTTCTAAATTTTAAAAATCGCTAAATTGGTCATAGTAAAGATCTATCCTTTTAAATATGTTTTGAGTTAACTAAATCTTTATATAAATTAATGTAAATTTTTATCTCATAAATTCAATTTTAAAAATGTCTGCGCTTAACCTCTAACTCTATACCAATAATTGTTTAACATAATCATGGTATTCATTACTAAATCTTTTTCGCCTGATGTTAAAATAAAGGAACAACTTCAGTATATCCCCACAACGATATTTTGCAATTTTTTGTTGGCGATTATGGTTAAATCATAAATCTAAAAATCATAAAATCATAATTTAAATCATAAAATCATAAATGATAAAATCATAATCTAAATCATAAAACATAAAATCATAAATCCAAAATAAACAACATATAGGCTGCCATATTATATCGCAAACAGCCCAGAACGACATCGTTATCATTCAAAACGGCGCCAAATTCAGCTGTGGGGATATACTGAAGTTATACCATAATATAAAATAAAATAAAAGTATAAACTTATTTTCAAATGTTTTGCTATTCTAAATATTTTTTTTCTTCTCTCGAGCACCTCAAAGATGCCAATTATTCAATTTTTCTTATTTACACCATTGATAACATTTTAATTTTCCTGAGGAAAGTGACGTCAGAGACACAGAAAAAAACATCATAAGAGAAACTTTTCCCTCCGGTGGCAAATAGAGTACCTTTATAAACCCGCGTTTTTACTTATTAACTTACTTAATTAAAATGATAGAAATTCCTAAGCAGCTGAAATGCCTTCCTTAAAGCATTCGGAATCACTGATATATCTCATGACACGGGGAACCCTGCCCTCCGCGAGAAGTTGCTGTCGCAGGCAAAAAAAATTGACGCCAGTGACAGTTACTTTTATTTAATATATAGAGAAACTACATATTGCCCCAAATTATAAAATTTTATTTTTGATTTAAATCAATGATTTTTTTTAAAAAATCGAAGTGATTTTAATCACGATTTTAATCAAGCTGATTTAAATCGGCGTACCCTGTATATAGGTCAACAAAACAATTTAGAAAATTTCAATAGAGATACTTTTTAAAAAGAAGATACTAATATCACATTAAAAGCACACTTTTATTTTAAATTGTATTAAATTTTTTAAATTAGAGTAAAAGACCCTGATTCCTCAAGCTTCCCTAAGTCTTTTATTGTTTGAAAATGTATAGACTTCAGAATTATACATGTATGCAAAATTTGAGCTTGATATTTCACCGTTAATCAATAAAATTTGTGCTTACTTTCAACTTTTACGCTGCTTGGGGTGGATAAGTGTGGGTAGTGATATGTGGTGGAAGTGAGATGACATTTTCAGTTTTAAAATGATAAATGTGCATCTTCATGAAATTCCTTTAAAATAGCAAATTATTTAAAAGTAAAAAAAAAAAAAAAAAAAAAAATCCGGTGAAAGAAGCCCTGTTTTGAGGTTTTCACATCTTTCCCCAGTTTTGTATCATCCCATGTAGGAATTACGGCGATTCCGTACTTGTTGAAAATTATGAAACATGGTCATCACTTTTGGTGACTGGGGTTTAATTTTTGGTAGCCATTCTGAATGTAATGGCTGCCTGCTGGCGACCGCTAATCTAAAGCATTAAACAGGCGGTACAATAATATTGTTCCCTGCCTGTTGAAACCCTTCCCCTTCTTTGGCTACAGCCTTGTATCCTAGAAAGATCAAGCTAACTCCTTAATTATTAGTTATACAAGACAGCTTTAGGAAAGAAATTTTCTGGAAGTAATTATTTCTGACCAAGGTTAATGAAAAAAATCATCTAAAATTTAAATAAATTCATTTCCAAAATTCTTTCTGTAGTGAAATATCAGTGGTTTAAACATAGGAAACTCTGTCTGTGAATATTGTAATTGTGTCATGCCAATAGTTTCTATAACCAATACAAAAAATTAAAGTATCTCTTTGTATTGAGAAAAAAGAAATTACAAATTTATAATTATATATATTGGGTGAGTGCAAAAGTTGTACCCGTTTTTATTACTCATAACGAAGAGCAAATAAATATAAAATGAACAGTACCTATTATTGTGCATAATCCCCATTGCTATCTCTGACCTCTTGCCATCTTTCTGGTAGGAGATGAATCCCACGGTGGTAAAATTCTGGTGGCTTTGAGTAAAAAAAAGTCTTGGATGGCAGTTTTCACAGCATCAAGATCATCAAAGATTTTCTGACTGAAAGAATTGTTAAATGCACGAAATAGATGATAGTGAGTTGGTGCCAAGTCAGGAGAATAGGGAGGATAGGGTAAAACCTCCCAATCAAAGCCCAGTAACTTTTGGCAAGTGATGACGGCAGCATGTGGCCTGGTGTTATAGTGATGAAGGATAACACTGCGACGATTGATGAGACCTGGCCGATTTGCTCCCAAATTTGAATACAGCCTGCTAACTGTAGACAGTAGAAGGCAGCATTGATGGTTTGGTTGAGTGGCAGAACCTTCCAGTGAATTATTCCCTGCACATCCCACCACACACTCAATAACACCTTCTTAGGATAAAGTTCAGCTTTTGAAGTCAATGCACGCAGATCAGAAGGGCAACACAGAGTCCTACTACGACGCTTTACGTTACAGTACATAACCCACTTCTCATCTCCTGTCACAATTCATGTCAAGAATGGGTCACTTTTGTACCGGGAAAGCAAGGAAAAACAGGTGGCGATTTCGTCATCCCCGTTGATTAGCTGTCAGGTTATGTGGAACTCAATGATCCAACTTTCCCGTAAAACCCAACTAGTGTTCACATAATTTTTTTAAAAGGGCAGGGCGGATTTATCGAAAAGGGCACTTTTTTGTGAGTAAAAGGGCACATACTGATAGATGAAAGGGCACTTTCAACAGACGAGAGCACTTTCTTCACCACTCACTAAATGGTTTATAAAATGTACAGTCCACAAAATAAAATATATAAAATATATAGAAAACACCCATCTATCTCATCACCTTATTAACGGAGAAACACAGCAAGTACCATCCTTCTTAGATTCATGTGTATTCTAATTTAATTATTTATCAAAATTGTAAGCTTAGCAGCCATTTACAGATGTAAACATGCAATGATGTTAAAATTTATATTTTCAATAAATATACAATTTTGACTTTATGGGCTCTAGAAAAAACTTTACCTCCGGATACTAAATGGTGACATGCCCTTAGCGACCGTGCTCTTAGTGGAATGGGGTGAAACAGGGATGTGTCCAGAGGGGGGGGGCTCTGGGGGCTCGAGCCCCCCCCCCCCCCCCCGAAATTGTCTGAGACAATTTTTTTCATGTTCTACTGACCAGAAAAAAAAATTGTAAAAAAAAATGAATTTTTTCTCCACAATAACTTTTTTTCTTTGTTAGTTTGTTTGCTTGTGAAACCTTATTTATTAGCAATTTTCTGTCTTGTAAAGTCCAAATTACCGAAATGCATATTAGCTATTTGTAAAAAATATTTGCTTTCCCCATACCTTTTAGACCACAAAAATATATTTTTTTTATTTAAAAAAAATTTACCCTTCGATATGTAGGCTATTTTTGTCGTTGCCAACAGCGAAAATTGGATATTTTGATGCTTTGCGTTATGAACTATAAGTTTTTTTCTATAAAAGCTATCAAGCTCAACTATAGCTCATTGGAAAGCTAAAAAAAGATCTTTTTCCATATGGTATCAATAAATTTGAGATTTAAAAACAAAGGTTATTTTTTCAAGGTCAAAGTTTGTGATGCAAAATTAATTTTTTGCCACTTTTGAAAATTAAAAAACCTATGAAGGGCTTGGAATAACAAGCCCTCTTTTTTTTTCTTATATACATATATATGGTTGCTTATTGTGTTAAAAAGTTTGGCTTGTTATTCAGCCCCCTTCACAAGATACGACCCCCCAAAGTTGCAAATTTTCTAAAAAATCCAATTTTCAATGCTAAAAAAATGCATGTGGGGGGCAAGGTAGATTTTTTTTTACTTGTGTGATTTTAAGTACTTCTTACCATCTTTCAAACAAAAAAAAAGTTACTTTGTTATTCAAAGGCGTTTGGCAGCTATAAGGGTCTAAATTTTCAAATAATTATACTGAAACAACGCAATTATTTTCATACTTCTTAATCTTAGGTGTTAGTGAAAAGTTATTTTTTACTTAATTGTTAGTTTTAAATGGTGAAAACAACTAAAAAGACTAAGAAGAGTTGTCAAAGAACACATTTAAACTTTGATAAGCTAATTTAAGGTTTCTAACATCTTGGTATATAGAATTTAACTTACCTCTCAAAACATGCAAAACTTTTTTGTTCAGTGGTTTATTGTCTCATAGAGAAGAGTTGACAAATGTTCACTCATCACAGGTGTGATATTATGACCTCTTCCCTGTGCTGACCATAGTTCTGACGCAGTCAGGATTTTCAAAATATCTTGAAACCGAACCCAAGTTTGGTTATCATGACTTGATTTTTTAAACGATGTTCCAGGTCCTTTAGGATGAAAAAAGTGGATCCTGTATTCTTCTTCGACATCAAATACCTTTATTTACACCACTTCTCCTAGCCACCAGTCACCATCATATACGCAACAAACATAATCGGACAACTTTGGTCGGGTTGTTGGTGTGGATAATCTAAGGTTGATAGGTTCGTCTTTGATGACATGAAAGGTTGTAAAATCTAAAGAAAATGATGTACGTCTGGCATGAATGATATTTCTGTTGAGTGGAATGTAGCTGTGGAAAGACAGAGTTTGGGGTAATGATAGTGCTGTTTTATATCTTTCCTCAAGAACTTTTCCTACTGCATTAACATCATCACAGGAAACATAGAAAAACGTTACACTATTAATATGTTCAGTGCAGTATTCAAAGACATCTAATGGATTCAAGATTTGATTACTGACCGGTCGTTGAAAACTAGCCTTTCGCACTAGCCTCTTCACTGTTCCTCCAATCCCATCGCAAGGGCCTTTCCCGTGGGATGTAGCAAAAAAATGCCACTCTGCTTTTATCCCAAAGTCTTGTTCATGATGGCTCAAGTTAATGAAGTTTTTCCTGTTTTTGTACTGTGCGGCAGATCCATCTGAAAAATAGAATAATTTTGAAATTAAAGCATGATCTGCCTTCAGTTTTTTAACAAGGATCATTTGAAAGGCGTAGAATGTAGTTGTGTTGTGGTCAAGGCAGTCGCTTACAAAGCAAAAACTTTGAGTTTGAATTTCTCCATCTTTTTCCCAGTAGACAACAAAAGGATGAAGCGTACATTGCACACCTGACCAGTGATAGGTCTGCACCTCGTCTTGAACAACACAAGAGAAATTCTCTGAAAAATCTCCAAGTATCAAAAATTCCCCCTTATCCAGATCTTCTTTCTTTGATTTTAGAAACGCTGCTTGTTTACTGGCAATGAAATGGTGGCTCTTTAGATGCTCAAGTTTTTCACAACAATTAACCAAGAATTCTTGTAAAGGTAGCACACATGATGTCAGTTCACATCTGTCTGTGGACATCCACTGCTTATATGAAACTTGCAAATCCTCAAATTCATCATTTTCCAAGTCAATTTGGGTGCTGTTACTTGGAGAAATCAGTGATAAAATGGCATCCACACCTGGACATGCAGTACATTCCGAAAACATACAATTCTCATTTTCAGTATCACAGACCATAATCTGCAGCAGATCTTTGTAGCTATGATCACTTTTAATCGCTGATAGCATAAGTTTTACATTTTGATGGTACAAACAAGCGCACACTGAATGTGTACCAGATGCTCCAGCTAACACACAAAATTTTGGTCTAAGATCGGCAAATTTAGATAACCCTACTTTCATATCAGGATAATTTTCTTTAAAATGTATGTAAAGTTCCTTCAAGTCACATAAAATGAGCCTTTTTTGAAGGTTTGACTTTTCCCCATTCATTCCTCTCACAGAAATACAGTCCTTTTTTCCAGGCATCATGCGACTACAGGCATCTCTCTGATAAAAATCCTCTATAGCTTTTATTGTACTAGAACCAAGAATATTGCTTGGCTTCTTAGGTTCCAGTTTTGGTAAAACTCCTTGTGTTTTAACTAAATCTTTAGTTTTTCGAATTAAATACTGGCTGACTCCAAATTCTGCTTGAATTTTTGCATAGCTCCAAGTTACAGGCAACAAACTTAAAATGTTTACTTTATCCTGCAGACACTCAGCAGTTTTCATTCTCTCTTTAAGGTCTTCTATTAATTTTTCATAATTATCACATATGTGCTTTTGGCAGGAACTATTGTTTTCTTCATGTGAAACAATTGAAAGGTCAAATGATTTATTTAGTTTATTTGTGACACATTCTGTTATAGCTGAAACTTTTCTTTTTAATGTAGATGATTTACGATCGCGCGATAATTTGGCAACTTTCACAGGTGATACTCCAAGGGCACTACATGCTACATTTACAGACTCGACTAAATCACATTCAAGTATGTACATTTCTTCATTATTATCTTTATAGGTTTCAACTCTCTGATTTTGAATTTTATTTAAACATTTAGAGCACAGAGATTTTCCAGGGATAAGATTCAAATTTGTGTTTTTCAAATACAAATCTTTGCTTATGATTCTCAGCGATTTTGTAATCACCTTATTATGTTCCGAAAATGGGTCACAGCAGGAAGTTCCATAAAGGTGAGAAAATTTATCTAAAAACTTTTTTGCATGGTAAGTACAAACAGTTTCAATTGTTTTACATCCAGTTCTCAATTGCAGTAAAGTTTTATCATCATCATTATACTTAGAAATACTCTCTACAGTTGACTGCCTACTATAACTTAAAATATTACAATTATCTTTCATAAAAATTCCTATGGAGCATTTAGAGTTATCCATAATTCATTTACTCTTTATATGCAGAAAAACAAACTTATATTTAAGAATTCTAAAAAATAATTTCTTTTTTTACCTTCAACAAGGACAGTTATTCACCAAAATATTCTGTAAATATGTATATTTCTTGACCTTGAAATGAAAAAACCTACATGAAAACAAAAATTTACAAGATTTTACAGCAAGAACACTTCCCAGCAACCTACTCCTTTCAGAGTTAAAGAAACAACTAAGTTATAAAGCAGTTCCATGTGACATCATTGGCAGGCAGATCATTTGTCTTACCCTATATTATTGGTCAAATTGTATCCAATAATATTCAAGCAGCCTTGTCATTGGCACAGTTCCTACCACAGGTAGGTACTGTTTCCCTAAAGGGAACTGTTCTATACATGTGGGAGCAAGGCTGGACAAGTTGAAATCTGTCTATTCTTGCTTTTAACTGGCAAATAGATTACTATAAATGAGGAAAAGTAGGAATATGATATATTCTTATTTGTGAGGTCAATCTAAATCCATCAAATAAAAAAAAATAATAATAAATGACATGTTTCCAAAAAAAAGTACATGAAAAAATTGGATGGTTTTAGTGTGATTATTTGAAAATTCAGACCCTTATAGCTGCCAAACGCCTTTGAATAACAAAGTAATTTTTTTTTTGTTTGAAAGATGGTATGAAGTACTTAAAATCACACAAGTAAAAAAAAATTTACCTTGCCCCCCACATGCATTTTTTTAGAATTGAAAATTGGATTTTTTAGAAAATTTGCAACTTCGGGGGGGTCGTATCTTGTGAAGGGGGCAGAGTAACAAGCCAAACTTTTTAATACAATAAGCAACCTTATATATGTATATAAGAAAAAAAAGAGGGCTTGTTATTCCAAGCCCTTCATAGGTTTTTTAATTTTCAAAAGTGGCAAAAAATTAATTTTGCATCGCAAACTTTGATCTTGAAAAAATAACCTTTGTTTTTAAATCTCAAATTTATTGATACCATATGGAAAAAGATCTTTTTTTTAGCTTTCCAATGAGCTATAGTAGAGTTTGATAGCTTTGATAGGAAAAAAGTTATAGTTCATAAAGCAAAGCATCAAAATATCTAATTTTTGCTGTTGGCAACGACAAAAATAGCCTTCATATCAAAGGGTAATTTTTTTTTAAATAAAAAAAATATATTTTTGTGGTCAAAAAGGTATGGGGAAAGCACATGCAAATTGTCATCAAAATCAAAAATTGTCGTCATGCAACAACTTTTTTGAAAATTTGTTGATTTAAAATGGAATTACCCTAAAAAGAGATCTTTATGGTACTTATTGTTGATCACTGTAATGTGTCTCCTTTCTTTTAAACACTTCTCTTGCCAGAAATAGCGCTTTAATTCCATGTGAGACAAAAGATTCGTCATTAACAAAGATCACAGTTGCATATGGAACTTCTAGTTTTGTTAGTTATGCACATAGTATACCTTCCATAGAGTATAAATTCTAACAAAAAGAAACACAGCCAATATAAAGCCTACTTTACAGAAAGGCATGTGATGAAAAATGGTACTATCTAATCCTACTTTAAGCAAAAATGCCAGTAATCACATCATAGACTATGGCATTCAGTATTCATATTTGCAGCGAGGCAGATTTTCAAACGAATGTCCAGATTCCCAAACCAGACTGAGCTTTGACTGGACCAGATGCTAATGTATACATGCAGTCCACAGGTTCTGTCAAAGAAATTCCGTATCAGTTGTCCTTGTTTTCCTAAAGGAAACCAAAGTGTTAAGCCCACTTGCGGAAAAAGCCACCATATGTGGCCATGCGTCATCTGCATCGTTCAAACTATTACACTACAACCGTCATTCGTCGCCATGCACCTATAACTAAATAACATTTGCATAAGGAATCAGAAGGATTATCACAACGAATCTCTCAGGGAGAAAAATCAATCGCATGTGATTGTATAGCCCCAAGCATTATAACAATTATTGGTCAACACAGTCAGAAAAGTATTTGTAGCTCCCTGCGCTCGAAAGAAGTAAGGTATTGTACCTACATTAGTATGAACCACAGCTCGCACCATAGGCCAAGTGAAAGGAAAGAGGGAAAACTTAATATATATATACACAATGTTGGAGCTAAGATTCCCTGAGTTCGACAAACCTCTGAAGAGATCTAAGACAGTCCTAAAACGAAAGTGGGTGTGAGCTGTGATGTAAGTAGAATAAGTGGCTCTACTGACCTGACAGGCCTTAAAAAATCAACACGTTATGTAAACATCTTTGTTACAATCGTCACAAAGCAGACATATCTGAGTCTGATGTAGAACACGATGATAGGCCATCGCTTCACTGTTCAATTTCCAAACGATAATCACTAATGACGTGTATCCACAGTTGAAGATACGCTGTGTCCCATGAGACATCTGGTTGATACACACCCTGGGTACATATAGAAACGAGTTCAATACATACGCCATGCCAGAAGATTTTCAGCAACTGCAATGCGTATAAGCATGGTTCCATGGTCTGTAGAAGATACGTCTACCCACGCTAAACAGTAAGCCATATGAGAAGACCTGTGTTCACTAAACCTAGACATGTAATATGGCTAGGTTTAGTGGACACCAGCACACAGGTCCTCATGTTTCCGGTAATACGATCTAAAGCAAGCATTATTATCTAATTAGAAAACCACATATATATATATTATTTTCTTCTACACACATAACAAGAGAAAAATGTATTGGATTCGGAAACTTTTAGACTTCCAGTTTTCAATGTATTTACATGTTTTTAGATGCATTGAACACCATTAGACTATTTTTGGAAACTTAGATATAAATTTTTTGTTGATTAGATTTTTCGGTATATGGCCCAGCAGGTAGCGTAGCTGCACTAGATTTCCCTTTTTATGGAAAAGATATATCTCGGCTGTATAAAAAAAGAAGCTATATCTCCAAAAACGAAAAGTATTTGAAATATGGTTGTATCGAACATAAATCATGCGCCATACCATTGAATTGGGATGTCAGTCAGTTTTTGGAATGTTGAATTTGAATGGACTTAACATTACACTAAAGCTAGACAGACAGCATATCGACGGTCTAGAATTCATTTCTAGGGTAATCGTACCATCACAATTTAAAACCTCTACGGAGGAGATGTTTCCCCAACTTCAGTATACCTGAGCTTTTACATTTACAAAACATGGAGGACACAATGGATGTTACGTGCACCAGATACCATTAATCTACATGACAGTCTTTGGATGGCTCCAGCATCGATCGCTCAATCCTTCAATTACAAGCTCGACTCCTTATTAACCGGACTACCGTGAGTCCAGTTTTTGGGGATTTTCTCCGTTTGTCAGCGGTTTATAACATCACGGATTAAAGAACTCTCTAACTTGTTCATTTTAAAGGACTAGTTCCATCAGTTTTTGGACCAAGGCACTTTTTAGAATTATTATTATTATTAAATCTTTTTTTTCCATTTCAGATTTTAGGAATATTAATTCCATTGTTTGCCGCCATGCAGCGTTGAAACCGATCTTACTTATAGTGCATAACCATTTTACTATGCCTAGATACAAATTTTAAGGCAATAACTTATATTTGTTTTAAAGTTAAGGTGATTGAGGGGGGGGGGGGGGAGAGAAACTTTAATGCACACTCTCTTGGTGCATATATGTGCGGATGCACGACCAACATCTAAGTGAAAGTTGGGCCCCCTCCGAAATTTTTTTCTGGATACGGCCTTGGGGTGAAAGGGAAGAATGAGGAATAGAAGAAGCCGTGCCCTTAGCGGAAATAAGGTGTGCATGTGGTAGATTGAAATATGTTAGTCAAATGCACAAAAGAATGCTTTCTATAGAATGTAGTATGATTAGCATTAGATTTACAGAATCACACAAAAAGGTTCAGTTACACTGAAGATTATTATTTGAAATTTGCTGAATCGTATTTTCATTTACATTAAGTGTTTATTCTACCATTTTTTAAAATGTGAATATGATTTGAACTAGTGTATTTGTCTATACTACTGTCCGTTTGTCCGCCTCCAGCATCCATAAATACTTTAAGAATTTTTTATTTTTACTTTCTTCTATATTCAATAGAAGAAAGTATTGGATTCGTAAAAATTTTCGACAGATTTACATGTTTTGACAGGTCAAGAACACGACTTGACTATTTTTAGAAAATGTCTGTCTGTCTCTCTCTGTGTGTGTGTGTGTGTGTGTTACAAAAATTTTGTGGCGACTGTATCTCCGGAACTACTGCTCAGAATTGCATATGAATTTACATCATGTAGATGCACTTTGAGCAAAATTAGTGCCTATCAACTTTTGGTGTCAACCGCTCAACAGGTGGCGCTTCTATACAGCGATTTCCACAATTTAAGGGGAAGCTATATCTCACTCAGGTTCTACTGTGTATAATCAAACAAAACATGATATATGTGAAGGCCATTATGAGATATTATGCTGATTCAATTTGAATGTTTATAGCATGACAGGTGCTGTTGCTATACAGTGATTTATGCAATTTAAGGGAAAGCTATATCTCAAGAACTACTGAACAGAATTGCAAATAAATTTATATGTTGATGCACCTTAACCTAAATGAGTATCTGTCAACTTTTGGTGTCAACTGCTCCACAGGTGGTGCTGCTATACAACGATTTCCGCAATTTAAGGGGAGGCTAATATCTCAGGTTCTATTGAGTATGATCAAACAAAACATGATATATGTGAAGGCCATTATGAGATATTATCCTGATTCAATTTGGATGGTTATCGGCCAATAGGTGGTGCTGGTGTACTGCAAAATTCCTTGATAACGGGAAATCTATATCTCAACTTCTATGGCATATAACTGTACGAAACGTGATATGTGAGATAACATTTTTATAAATCACATTTAAATAACTTCATCAAAAAATCTTAAAGAAATTTGCATTTATTGTTTATATGCTAAGAAAAGTTTTGTATAAACTATAATATGCTTAACCTTTGGATTTACAGGGCTACGCAAAAATGTTTCGATACATTAAGGGGTGCAAATAGGAAATTAACAGCAGCATTTCTGTTTGTATTAAGTTTACAACTAACTCTGTACAAAATTAAAATAGGGCTTCTATATTTCTTAGACCTGAAGCTACTTTAGGCTAAATTTGTTTGCTAAAGTAGCCAAAATCGAGTTTTGCAGAACATTTTTTTTTTTACCTTTACAAGCTACATCTGATCTAAAAATAAATAAAAAAATTGTTGCATAATTTTCATCTGACAGGAGTTTAAGCTTGAATTTTCTTTTTCGGATATCCAGTTTGAAATTGTCGAATATCTGTATCCAGATTGCTGATATCCGGTACCCCGTCGGACATTTAAAACTCAGCCAGATACTGGATAGTTAACAGATATCCGTTTCATCCCTAATATTTACTCTATTCAAATGAACTTATGACAAGAGTTGCCCAATATATTTAGCTTTCAACCTATGCAAAAAGAATTTTTTTATCTTTTGTGCATGCTCAGTAAAATAATATTTACTAATAATGCTCATATCTCAATGAATATTATACGTGTGAATTTTATGTTTCAGAATAACATTTCTCTAGTTAGTTGTTCAGAATAACATTTCTCGGAGTTACTAAACGGAAAATTTACGAAAGAGAAAAGGAACACAAAGCCGATTTAAAACATAACCGCCATTCTACAGCCCTTGCCTCTACCCACTCCTCCAACCCAATTAATATTAACACCATAACAACTAAAAAATTGCTCACTATAACAATTACAGTTACGCACTAAAAAGAGAAGCTATTGAAATTATTACTAACCCTACAGCAATTAATGAGCGCGAACACGCAACTATCCCCAAGAATTGGAACCATTTGATCTTTAAAAACCAGAACAAACGAAGTGAAATGAAGGGAGGAAGCCAAGATGAAAACAACAAAAACACCGGCAGCGATGGAAGTCACAACTCATCTGAGGAAGGATGCGAATGCATCCGAAATGCATATGAAAATTAAAAGGGCAATTATAAGGTATAATTAAATTTAATAATTAAGTTATCGTCCTAAAATAAAACTCAAACGAATTTCTCTAATGTTTTGTCAATTTTTCAGCAAGTTTTGGAAAATTTTATGAAAATCCGTTCTAGTTATAAGGAAAAACTTGTCAAAAAATTTAGTAATTTTTGAAAAAAAGAAATTATATCTGCCTAAATAATTATGCAATTTCCGCATCAAATCATACAAATATTATACATAGTATGTGCAACAACGTATTAAAGTTACAAGTCATTTGTAACATTTTAGTTCCCTGTCATACAGGGTGTTTATAAAGTCCCGAACCCAATTTGATGTTTAATAACTCATAAAATAATAAAGATAGATTAAAATTAATAACATAAATGGTTAGATAGACTCAAAAAGTTTCATGACCCTTGTCAATGAACTTCCACGTGTGCTCCCTTCGTTGCACAGAGAATATCAAGTCGATAGTCAATTTCACGCCAGGTAGCGGCAAGCATGTCGGCATCCACAGAGGCTATTGCGGTTGTAATTCTGACTTTTAGGTCATCAATGTTCAACACTCTCCTCCTGTAAACATTGTCCTTTACAAATCCTCAAAGGAAAAAGTCCAGCGGCGTTATATCAGGTGATCTGGGTGGCCAAGGAATTAGACCTCCTCGCCCAATCCATCTTCCTGGAAAATGGTCATTCAAAGAACTACGAACGATGGTACCCCAATGAGGTGGTGCACCATCTTGTCCCAAAAAGACATGTGGCTGAAGCTCTTCTAGTTGTGGAAATACGAAGTTTTGCAACATGTCTAAGTATACGACTGATGATACTGTCTTTTCTGTAAAAAAGAAAGGCCCAATGACTCGGTCGTGCATTAGTCCACACCACACATTAACCTTTGGGGAATCCCTTTGTGCCTCACGGTATAAGTAAACATAACATTGCAATTGTTGCCAAAAGCAAAAGAGAGAAAAATGCAATTAATAAGCAGACGATATTTAGAAAAGTACAGATATTTAGACTGGAAAATGAAATTATCTGAAATTAACCACACATGCAGACGATATTTACAAAAGTAAAGATATTCAAACCTGAAAAGAAAATATGAGTTATTCCATCAATAAATGCCATAAGTTTGTTTATATCTTCATTATTTTATGAGTTATTAAACATCAAAATCGGTCCGGGACTTTATAAATACCCTGTACTATAGGTATGGGGAACTTAGGTATCGTGAAATTTTTCAACCTAAGTTTTTTACTTTTTTACACGTTTTCAGGTGTGAGGAATCCAAAAATATCTAAATGAGTATAGTGTGTGTCTGTAAGGTGTCTGTTAGTCTGTGTACACCAGTGGCGTATTCTCTGGGTATGCTAGGCATGTGCCGCATACCTGCTAATAACTGTCTAAACTTAAACATATTTTGATTAAAAAAAAAACAGAAAGAATAATAATTTAACAGCTGATTTTATTAATCACTCGCTACCACCCATCCATTAGCCGTTATTTAATTTTCGAAAACTATTCTGAAAGAAAATGTCTTCTGTTACATAAGATAATGCTTGGAAAACATCGTTTCCTGACCGGTTACTCCGTAAGGCATGCTACTTTTCTAAAGCATACCCTCGGATAGGGAATTTTTGTTGTGTGAGGAAATATTCATTGACTAATTTTCCCACACTAGGGGATTTCCGCTCTTTAAAGGTTCGAAGTCATGCTATTCACCGAGAGCATGTCCTGTAGTTTTCCCGTACTGCTAAAGTATTAGGGATTTTCATTTTCTTATCTTCCGTAAAAGTGTTCGCGTAGTCAGTGAGAACTAGTTTTTCCATTTTGCCCATATCTCAAAGATAAGAATGACTGAATAGATTGACGATGTTGTCAGTTCAAAAATATTATTCAGGGTTCCCACGGTCCTTGAAAGTCCTTAAGAAGTACTTGAATTTCATTTTCTTTTTCAAGGGCCCTTGAAAGTACTTGAATTTTGTGCAAGGTCCTTGAAAATCCTTGAATGTTCCACTCCAATAGATGGGCTTATCGCGAATTCTGTCAAGGCTAACCTATCTCCATCTCCACATGTGCACGCCATTGTCTAATATAATGATTTTGTCATAAGATTCTTATTTCATTGTCTTACTTTTGCATATAGTTTCAACTTTTTTTTTTTTTTGCCATTCTCATACCTGTTTGATGGACTGGTCATTAATTTTGAGCAGAAAGTGACTAGACCAGGACTCACACCTAAAAACTTTGGAATAATCGTAATGATTCCAAATCTTGAACTAATTGTTTTTTGACTCTTGTAAAAGTTAATTTGGTCAATCCATCAAAAATGTATTGTGAAAACAGGCAAAGTTATTCTAATTGTAAAAAGAATATTACTAATGAAAGTAGTTGCTAAAGTTTTGTGTGTATGCCTAGCGTTCTGCGATTTTCCCCTAGTCCTCGAAAAATTTCAAATAGGCCTTGAAAAGTCCTTGAATTTGTTTCTTTTTTAAGAGTGGGAACCCTGTTATTGATAAAGTAAAATTTAATGCTTTATTTTACAATGATGTAATAAAAAAAACTTTTAACAAAGAAAAAAAACTGAATTTATTTATAAATGATCACTCAACTACCAAAGGAAATTTGCATGAATTTCTGAAAAATATCTCTGTTATTTTATGTGACAGGAAAATTACTGCTTTGTTTTTTTTTTAACCTAAATAACTCATGACAAACGAAAACGTCCGAAAGAAATAAAATTATGATCAAAATTTTACTTATGTTGTCTCTCTACATGAGTAAAGATAATTGTCTGTCTCTCCTTGTGTGTCTGCGTACACTCTGGACTGTTTCACAAATAAAAATTTAGATACCATTATTTTAATATAGTATTTTTTTTTTAACAGATAAAATGAATATCAACGATTCATCAAGTGAAAAATTGCAATATAAAAATAGTGGTATCAAAATTTCCTTTTGTAAGAACTTGGCTCTGAAGATAAGGCCTTTGATTACAGAACTACAAAATGTGACAGAGGTATAGCTTGGATATTGCAAATGCGCACCTCATCAAGATTTTTTTTTTTTTTTTTGGATCAGAATATCTGAATTCTCCCCCCACCCCCACATCCCCTCAAAATGTTCCTTTTCCTAAATTTAAATTGCCTGGTTTTTATTTTTAATCGTTTCCATTCCTTAGCAGTGGTTACTAGCTTATTACAGTTACTACATAGAAACTCTTTCGCTATCTGGTGATGCCTTTTAAAAAGCGATGTTATCGACAGATTTTTATTTTAATTGAACAAAATAAGATATTTTATTCCAATAGTTGCCTCTTCAAAACAATTTTTTATTTGAAAATAAAAAATTTCTTTGAAAGGGAAAAATGTTTATCATTTTTTAATTTTTTTTTCTTTTCTTTTGGTATCAAATGTCAATATAATTAAAATAATTAAACTTATTACATCTTTAACTTTATTAAAATATTCAACAATTAAGTTCATGTATAAAAACTATTTGTGGCCCGAGTTAACCCATATTGGACCGCCGTCCTATTTATAGGACAGTTGAATTAAATGTCAATAATGTAAAAGAAACATTTAAAATCTGCAAAAAACTTGACATAAATTTTTAGAAATAGACTAAATTAATTAAATTACTGTGAAAAATGGAATTTGAAAAAAATATTAATGCTGCAGAATAATAAAGAACTTCTTCTGCTAAATAGTGAGCATGTGCTAGTGAAAAATCCAAATGGTCGTCAAAGACGATGTCAACTGAAATCATGCAATAAAAAACCTGTTACAATTTGCAACATGTGCAATGTTGGATGTAGAGATTGTTTTTTGGATTTCCATTCGTAAAAATCTTTACAATTTGCAAAATGCTCACTTTTGGACTGTGTAGAGACTGTTTTTTGGACTAACAAACAAAATAAAAAAATTTGTAAAATTATTATAATTTTTTCTTTTTTATATGTGTTAGTATCTTATACTGACCATGTTTTTAAAAAATTACATTTTTCTAATGATTCGTTTAATGAGTGGTCCAATATGGGTTAAAGCGCTATCACAAGCAGTGGGGACCCGAATCCGACATTGACAGGAAGTCGCTGCCATATTTTGCGTGACTTTAATGAATTTATATTTATATGTATAAAGTGATGTATAAAAAATTAGTGATTCAATTTCTTTGAAAATTCATTTTTATGTAGTAACCAGTGAAGCATGCAAAGCCTACTAGTTCTTCAATAAATTATAATAAGTGGCATTTAAATAAATGCTGTCAAGATAAATTCGATAAAATACGTGTGTAAAATTATATTTATGGTTTGAAGAAATTGGAAATTTACGTACTTAAACTATAAGGAATGATAACGAATTTAGAAGTAGTGCTCTCTCCATAATTGGCTTCAGAGCATGCCCAGTTTCAAATATCACGCTACGCCACTGGTGTACACGATATCTCACGAACAAATAATCGCAGAGAGGTCAAACCAGTTTTAAAATATTATTTATGACAATTGGCAAGAACCCAAACGTTTGCAACATTCTAATTAAAAAACTTCAGAAGTTATTTGAAATTTACAATTTTCTTAACATGGGAGAAAAGGGCAAAATTTCACTTAAACATGCGTGAAAAGAAATATTTTTATCGTAAAGATGTAAGAGCAGCTTTTAAATAAGTTTTTTTTTGCCAGGATGAACATCATTAACTATAAACATGCTACTTTGAAAGTTCACAAATTATTCGAAATTTATGAATTTCTTAATATGGCAAAATTTCGCATAAATGTTTGAGGGATATTTTCATCGCAAAGTTGTTAAAATATTATGTAAATATCTACTGTTAAAATATTATGTAAGATACTGGTATAAACATCCTTGACTATGAATTTTCCAGTTTAAAAATTTCGTAAGTCATTGGAAATTTACGATTTACTTAATATGGCAGAATAGGGCAAAAATTTGCATAAATGTCAATTTTGAGGGATATTTTCCTCATAAAGATGTCGGAACACTTTTAAAATATCATTTAGGATACTGGCATGAACATCCCTGAATATGAATTTTTTAATGTAAAAATTTCATAAGTTATTTGGAATTTACGGTTTACTTAACATGGCAAAATTGAGCATAAACGTCCATTTTGAGGATCATAAATGTATCAGAGAACTTCAAAATAGGACTTATGATACTTGTTTTAACATGATTGACTACAAATATTCTAATAGGAAAATTTTGTAAGTTATTCGTATTTTACAATTTTATCAACACAGCAAAATTAGGCAATATTTCATATAAATATTCATTTTGAGGATCATTGCATTGGAAATAGTAGCATGAAAACTAAGCTGTGTAACTAACCCTAATCCCTAATAAAATAAATTAATAGATTAGAATAAGATAAAATATCAAATTGAACAGTGGATAGCCTATTGGGCAGGTATTTCATTCTGTCACTGTGTCAAGTGTTTACTCAAATTCATTTCTCTTAACATTATTATAATATGTCCTGCACTAGAAATTTATGAGAACATATATATGATGGGGAACTGAGCAGAGTTCACCTATGCCAACTAATTGTGATACAGGGTGATCCAAAGTATTTTCACTTTTCTGCAATTGGTTGGTTTCCTAATTGCACCCTGGACTGAATTGATAATGGAAAATATGAGTTTTTAAATGTCCTTTGGATGTACAAAGTTTCAGGCTGTTTCATCTGGTATTTTTTTAGATAATCGAAAAAATGTTAAAAAAAAAAAAAAAAAAAAAAAAAAAAAAACTAATAATTTGAACACTTACTATATATATATATATATATATATATATATATATATATATATATTATGAATACCTTCTCATACATTGAATAAAATGAAATGACATCACCTGGAGAGCATGAATAATTTTAAAAAGAAAATGAATTTTTATTATTTATTTATTTATTTTATGAAGGCATACAACAGTACAATACTTCATCAGAGGCCTAGACTGTATGTTGTATGCAAAAGGTGTATATTTCGGTGTACTTGTAAGCAAATGCTAAGAATTTACAAGTACTTAGGCTTTATATACGCCAATTGAGATGTAACAATGGAATGAAAATATAGATTAAAATCTATAAAAGGGAAAACAACTTCAAATATCAGAAATTTAAAATAACATTCAGTATATAATGCTAACATTAACCTATACTTAGTTTAAAAAAAAAAAAAAAATTACTACTTTTCAGCCACAATAATATATTACCTAAATTTTTCTATCTATGTGTATATATTTTATTATTTCATTAAGTAAACTTAGTTCTCATTTTCAATCTTAAAAATAAATATTATTAAATATTTGAATTAAAAAAAAAAAAAAAAAAAAAAAAAGCACACCAAGACAATAAATGGTATGTTCAAAGAGTAAAATTCTGAAAACTTCTTTTCTGAGATATTTTTATAATACAAAACAACAAAAATCCCATAAGATTATATGAGAAGAAAGAAAGAGGTACTATGAGTGACTTAAGCTTTGGATAAGCTTAAACATCTTAATGACTCAAGCGTTTACTATATATTTTATTTCATTAAGTAAACTTTATGTTCTAATTTCCAATCTTCAACAATAAATATTTCAATTCATTAAAAAAAAAAAAAAAAAAAAAAAAAAATGCTTACAAAGACCAAAAGTAATATGTTCAAAAAATGAAATGATAAAAGTTTTCTTTTTATTTAAATATCTATGTAGTACAATGCAATAAAAATCCCTTAAGATTATATGAGAAGAAAGAAAGAACGACTCTGACTGATGTGGCTTAAACTTTGGATAAGGTTATTTATCTTAATGGCTCAAGCTTTTACTCTTGTCTGTAGAAAGTAGGACACTGAAAAGTTTAAAATGCCAACTGTAGTTCAAGATTAAAAAATTCCAAAGTCTCTGTTTGCTTTATTGTTGTGCAGAATCTTTTTTTCTTTTCTTTTCTTTTCTTTTTTTTTTTTTTTTTTTTTTTGTATAAGTGGTCAATAAAAGATGATTATTTTCTGGTCAGTAGGTGTAAGATGAATTGAGAAAATGCTTTATATGGAAAATAATGTTCTGTTTAAGAATGAAAGCAATGCTTGTTACTGGCCTTTATACATGATTTAGAATTAAGTTTCTAATTAATTTTGTGTTGAATATGTGTATGCTTTTTAATTACTATAACTGTAATTATGGGACTCCGTGTGCTAAATCTTTTAAACAGTAAGCATTCTGCATGCCATTCAAATTCCCTTATTTGTCTGTCTAAGGAAAAATTCCATTTCTTTCATGTATATGCAATAAAATATTCTCATGTATTTGCTAAAAAAAAAAAAATTAAGAAATAGGCATTATAACATTTTATTTATCTTAAATATTGCTAAAAGAATCAGTGTACAGAAAAAGTTTCAAAACTGAATGCAAAAATTTTGCAACAAATAGATTTTTTTTTTTTTTTTTTTTTTAATGTAACTAAAATATATAAAAAATAAAATTATTATAAATTGAATTTTGTTTAATGCATGGTATTTTTGAGAAAATGAAGCAGCACCAATTTGTACAGAAAAGAGAAGCCATGCTATTAGTTCCCCATCATAGGAATGAGGAAGCTGAAAATCATAAAAAAAAAAAATAATAATAATAATAATAATAGGATGTATGTACGTAGAGTAGTTAGTTTGTTTCTGTGTTAGTCTGTGCAAGACCATACCTAGGAAAAAATTTCGGAAAGGGTTGAAACTTTAGTGCATAATATTGAGTGATAAAATGGAAAAATAATTCAAAACAAATTTCAAAATTTCAGAGGGGATTTGAAACTCCCCTCCTTTTCCCCTACAGTTTTTCCTTGCCTGCGATCTTGAGTCTGTGTACACATTATCTTAAGTAAAGGCCCGACAAATTTTAAAATATCACTTGTGATATTAGCAAGAAACCTACTGATTTGCAATATTCTAATTTAAAAATTTCGTAAGTTATTCAAAAATTAAAAATTTCTTGACATGGGAGTATAGGGCAAAATTCTGCATAAACATGCATTAAAATGAATATTTTTATTATCGTATTTTTATGTGAGACCAGTTTTAAAATATTGTTTGTTTTCGTTAGCTGTGACCCTGCTCACCTATGCGCATGCGTGAGGTCTGCATTGATTTTGTTAAAATAGGGTAGAAGCGTAGAAGATGAGAGAATGTTTACATTTTACGAGTGAGAGATAAGTTGCGGTTTCTTTTTTCTTCTTTTTTCTTTTCAGGACATTATTGAATTTTGAGGCGATACTTCTTCGTTATATTCGTATAAAGGCAAAATGCTGATTTTTCCCCCTTGTAATTTTTAAATAAGTGTAGAAGATCAGTTTTATTCTTCGATGCAAAATAAAATCCGTAAACTTAAAAGTAAATGCCTGTTTTCTTTCTTCTTCTTCTTTTTCAGTTAAAATTATTTTTATTTGCTTACTTGATCTCTAAATTCGTACTATATCTGTCATACCTGAACACTTGTTTCATGCACTGATTATAGTAGTAAATTAATTAAAAATGACTTAAATTAGGTAAAATTTACATAATTCATTAATAAAAGAAGAGAAAAAGAACAACGTTTACAGTAGACTTTACCTGTAGTAAAAGTAATATATTTTTTTCTTTTAAATTGTACTGCTAAAATAAAAATACCATATTTTTGGATCTCTATTTTACAGAAATTTACAGAAAATCGTATTTAAATCAAATCATTAGATTTTTTTATCATGATTATTTTACACCTTTTATTTTTCGCGCATATTGTCATATAAATTACATTAAATAAAATATTGTTAATTAAAATTAAAAATTAAACTTTAAATTCGCGTAAAAAGGTAAAATAAATATTGAAGACTCATAAAAAGAAAACGAACACGTGTAGAACGAAAAGCGCATTTGGCTAAGTGCCCATCTCATTCAACGCATCACCCCTTTTCCGAGTAGGATCGTTCCGCGAGAGGTAGACATGGTTTACGAAAACGGACAGTATATATTATGATGGTTGCATAAACATCAGTAACTATTCTACTTTGGAAATTTCATTATTTATTCAAAATGTACAACAGTGGCGGATCCAGAACTTGACTTTTGGGGGGGGGGCTAAGATTTTTCAAAGTGTTATTCTAAACCAATAAAAAATTTACAATTGCAATATTCAATTGTGAATGTCAGTGTTTTTTTTTTTTTTTTGGGGGGGGGGCTTCAGCCCCCTAGCTCCCCCCCCCTTAAATCCGCCACTGATGTACAAATGTCTTTACATGGCAGAATGGAACAAAATTTTCCACAGTCAGTCATCATGACGGATATTTTCATTGTAATATGTCAAGCGACTTTTAAAATCATTCAGGATGTTGGTATGAGCATCATGAACATTCCACTTTGAAAATTTCGTTAGTTATTCCAAATTTACGATTTTCTTAACATGGGAGAATAGGGCAAAATTTTACAGACATTCATCTTGATAGATATTATCATCATAAAGAGTTGCTGTCAGACCACTTTTAAAACTTTTAAAATATTATTTTTGATACTGGTTTGAGCGCCATTAATTATGAATAGGAAAACTTCTTTATTCAGAATTTAGATATTTAGAATTTCTTAACATAGCAGAAAAGAGCAATATTTCACATAGACTTACATTATGGGGACAGTTTTATTGGAAATAGTTATGGAATTGCATAAAAACTATAATAAAAATAAAAAACAAACCCTAATAAAATTAATCAGCAAATTAAGATGAGTTAAATGGATCGAGTTGAACAGTTGGTAGTCTACTAACTAGGTTATTTCGGTCTGCAACTGTGTTGACCGAACGGCCATCATGTTTGCATACAAAATTTCATCAACATCATTCAACACCAGTATTTCAGTGACCATTTATTAAGTAGAAAATAGTTCAGAACTTTTCAATAATTTTAAAATAGGCACAGAAGTTGAAGGAATTTTTTTTTGAAATAATTAACAAATGGCATTTTTGTTAATTATTTATTAAATTTTTAAATCTTAAATTTTAATCTTGTATTATAAAATAAGCAAATGCGAATGTAAGAGTACAAAGTCATTTAAAAGCTTTGGCAGTTTTATTCAAAATGTTCACAGATGAATGGATTCAAAACATTTTTAGAACTTATGCTTTTATAGTTGCTGTCATGAGTTGGCGTCACATTGGGTCAGGTGCCATTGCAGCACCACACCACTGTTGTTGCACACATCCAGGGTAGTCGCTTTTTCGATGGCCTCTCTATAGATTGCATAATTGTAATTATTATAGTTCGCTAGTTTTTTCAAAGTTTATTTTAATTTCTTCCTTATTAAAAGTTTTGGCTAAAGCTGTATCTGGCACGCTGGATGTGGCAAGCACATAGCTTTGATTTAAATCTAATTCAGAATCTTCGGGGCATTCTTGTTCACAGCGTATATGCTTCTGGAAGATAGTTTTCAATTGTCCTGGAAAAAAAGAAATTGAACGATGTTGGTTTCATATAAAGCTAGAATATAGTGAGACCATGTTTCCTACGACTAGCAGTAAGGCCGAGCCCAAAAGTTTGGAGGGATGCAAAATTGGCCAAGAGATAGTTATTTGGCAAACATCCAGTTATTCGGTGTTCCCTTTTGCTTGTTTTCTCACAGTTACCCCTATTTTAACACTGGACTCGTTCAATCCGCACTTGCGCAGAGGCTTCCATGGTCGCAAGAAATGTGGTTAAAGAGTACTCATACAACTTAATAAACAACATCAGGAGCCGATTTACATAACTGGGGGACACTTACAACAATGGGCCCCTTACCATCAATTTAATTTTTTTTTACTAAAATCAAAGAATAATAAATGTCATTTAAAATAACCTACATTTACCTCCCTCTCCATACACCCTCTCTCAAATTCCAACTAGTAACAGAGTTTCTAATTCAAAATGCTTTGGTAAAATTCACATTTTAAAATCTTGAAATATCACTTAAAAGATAATCCCAAACAAAACTCCAATCTAAAAATTTCACAGATTTTCCAAAAATTTTAATGGTGGCTGGTGCACGTAAAATCTGTCGAGGCCGCAATTTCCTCCATGTTCCCATCAAAAATTATACCTCTTGGGGTCACAGAAGCGGGAGAGCCATCCCTTCCGTGGAGGATCAAAATTGCGATGGCATGTCTCCGGACCATCTCTAGGGGTGAGTCCCAGACCGTCGCCAATTGCCCATCTGCGCAGCACTAGTGCGACGTAAAACCCAACCAACCGACCAAAAAAAAAACAATTTTTTTTCCCCAATAACATTGTTAAAGAAGCAATACTAAAATTATACGCATATTTAATTTAGTATTTCAAAGTAATGCAGAGTTTAAGAAATACAAAGGCAGATCAAAAAGTAAGTTGCACTTCCAAGTTATGGCCATTTATTAAATAGTCTATACAAAAGCAACACGGCTATGACAACATGCAATGTAAGTTCACTTTTCCACATAGTTCCTAAGAGACGTGTCCATTTCTCCGAATGGACAACCAACTTTTTAATTTCCGGATGCATAGAAATCTCCTCCAGCGTTATGTAACCACACAGAGACAGCTGCTTTCACCTCTTCAAAAACTACTTGTAAGTTGTACTAACTCGCTGCAAGAGTGCGCTGTGTGTCATAATCTTGGACAATGCAGAGAAAAGGACATTAACTGCTCAGTTTGGTGCTGTTTCCTGTCTTGTGTGTGGATAGTGGGCTGAAATAAATGGCGTGTCAACTGGATGTTCACTCCAAATTGGAGGTGCGTACAACAGTCAGATTTCTATGGGCCAAATGGGATGAATTGCACGGACATTCATCGTGAAATCACTGTTGTATATGGTGAGCGCACTTGTAAAGTGGTGCCAACAATTTGAAGTTGGATGCACAGATATCATGGACGAATATCGTGAACTCAGGCCCGCAACGTCCAGTACCGTTGCAAATGTTGGCTGTGTGGATGCGATCATTAGAGAGAATCGGCGCTTAAAAATACTGCGGGAAATTACCATCATGCTGAACATTTCCTATGGCAGTGTGTTCTCCATTGTTTACGAGGACCTTGGATTTCATAAACTGTGTCAAAGATGCATCCCACACATCTTCTCACCGATAATCACAAGGGACAACGTTTCAAATCCTCACTGGCATTTTTGCAACGGTATTCTGTAGAGGGCAACGAGTTTGTGCAGTGAATCATCACAGGGGATGAAATGTGGGTCCACCCCTTTACCCACAAAACGAAGAGAACATCGATGGAATGGGTGCACACCTCATTACCACAACGAAAGAAGGCCAAGGTCCAACCTTCAGCAGGAAAGGTTATGGTGACAGTGTTCTTTGACATGGAGGGTTTGGTGCACAGGGAATTTATGCCAAAAGGAACGACAGACAACTCTGCTTTGTATTGTCAAAAGTTGAACCGGTTGCGTAAAGCAATTAAAAAGAAGCGCCGGGGAAAATTGAGAGACAGTGTGATTTTGTTGCACGATAACGCAACACCTCATAAGGCCCGTCAAACGCGCGAACTGCTGCAGCAATTCAAGTGGGAGGTATGGCATTATCCTCCATACAGTCCCGATTTAGCGCCATGTGACTTTCATGTTTTCGGTAAGCTTAAAAAGGATCTCGGTGGACAACGATTCCGAAATGATGAGGAGGTGAAAGCAGTTGTCTTCGTGTGATTACATAGCGCTGGAGGCGATTTCTATGCATCCGGAACTGAAAAGTTTGTTGTCTGTTCGGAGAAATGTTTAGTCTCTTGGGAACTATGTGGAAAAGTGAACTTACATTGTATGCTGTCATAGCCGCGTTGCTTTTGTATAGACTATTTAATATATGGCCATAACTTGGAAATGCAACTTACTTTTTGATCTGCCTTCGTATAATTTCACCTCCTAAACAAATCTGTTCCCAGACAATCAGGTCCAGATTATGGCACGGGGCACTGGCCCAGAGCCTCCAAATTTAGGGGGCCTCATTTCCAAAAATTGAGAAGTAGTAGTACAATTTTTTTTTCATTATATGTCTATTAAAACAAAAATTTATTAAATTTTTCTTTCTATGTTTTATTAGAGAGCTTAAACAATTATTAAATTTTGTGACTCATTTCCTAAACATTGGCTGATCAATGTGCTTCAGTTTTTCGTTTGTCTTGAACATAAAACTAATGATTTTGTTATAGGTTGCTAAAAAAATGAGGAAATAGAAAGTATAATTGAAGGGAAAAATAAAAAATATGCACTATTTTTATTTATTTTGTTTTTGAGAATACGTCCTTTTGGCGAGCTCTTTAGAGCAATATAAGGGGGGTCTCCAAATAGCCTCAGTGCTCCGGGTCTTCCAAAAGCATAGTCGGGCCCTGCTGACAATGAAAAATATTATAGCAATTCCTCTCGCAGGAATACAAACACGAAATAATAATAATACAGTCCACAGCAAAATTTATTAAAGCACACATTCACATATTTCTTTTCTTGTTTTTTTTTTTTTTTGAGTTTGATCGCTAATTTTTATCAACTTGCTTTTTTATAAACAGCATAAGACTAAGATCATGACTCAACAAATATTTACTTAACAAAACAGTATTAGGTCCACACCTTTTAAATAGGAATTATTGCTAGCATTTTAATAATTTTACTGCCGACTGTTAATAAATAAAGTAATTGATGACTAAAAATAGCAATTAGAGCTATACCGACTAATGAGTTTGGCCGAATACTTAAATTTCAAAAGAAATGTATATATATATTTTTTTTTACTTTCTTCTATATTCAATAGAAGAAAGTATTGGATTCGTAAAAATTTTCGACCTCTGGTTTTTGATGGATTTACACGTTTTGAGAGCTGTAGAGCCATTTTTAGAAAATGTCTGTGTGTGTGTGTGTGTGAGACAAAATTTTCTGGCAAATGTATCTCAGGAACTACTGCACAGAATTTCATACAAATTGGCATGTAGTTGCACCTTGACATATAAATTAGTGCCTATCAACTTTTGGTAAAAATTGTCTTACAGGTTGCATCGCCATCCCGCTTTTTCTAAATTTTTAGCATGGTGATATAGGACAAAATTTTGTATAAATGTGCATAAAGAGAATTATTTTTTAGTAATCATTATGAATTTTTACAAGAATTATTTATAATAGAGATAGTCAACTGGGAAATTTTTTTTGTATGTGTAGGAGCCTCGCCCCCTCCCCCCCCTGGGGGGGAGTCCCCCCTCGAGGGGAGTAAATTTTCATGATGGGTATCCTTCAAAAGAGCTCACCAATACCTTTAAAACGAATGGTTGAGCCATCGATCTTCGATAATTTAAAATAAAGTTTTCGATTTTTTTCATTTTTTTCATTTTTAACATTTTTTTTTTTTTTTTAAATGTAATATTGACTTTTATATATATATATTTAGTGTTATACTACTTCTCTAATATGGAAATCATCTGCATTATCATGGAAGATAACTTTTTAAATAATAATTTTAATAAATTATTTTTACTGAGTGAATTTTTATAGGAAAATATAGATGAAAGTCATGTGTCACAACATACTAGTTTTCCATATGGAGAAAAAAAATTAAATGTTAAGGATAATTTGGGCCTGTTTTAAGCAGGGGCTTTAAGCAATTGCTGAATATCTCGCCGTAAATCCACAAGTCTCTGAAAAACATGCCAGCTAGAATATTTGCTGTTAGTACTAAAAATAATTATAAGATTTAAAAAAAAAAAAAAACTTTTTATATACCATGTTTTAAATTTTCTGATGAATCAGAGCTCTTATCAATGTGGATAAATTTTTCTAAAGTGATAATGACGTCAGTTTTTGTGAAATGCATAATTTAACTTTTTATAATTTTTTAATGTTCACGTTTAATTAAATGTATTTATTTTTATGTCGAAAGAAAATGAACTCGTATTTTTTTTTTTGGTAACAATTAAACCCTAGCTAATATTTTAATAGCTACTGTAAAGGTTTCAAATGTCTAGCTAGTAGGGAAATTTAATTAAAATTCGACTACAAGATTTGTACCGCACAAACAAACAAGAATAGAAGTTAATAATAAAAACATGGTAATTAGAGAGGCATTAACAGCGAGTCAACTTATGATTGGTTTGAAAACTTTTTTTTTAAGCTATTGTATAGCTTTTATCGCGGGCTTTGAGCGCGGCAACCGAATCAAAAAATTCCGTAACGAAAAAAAAACCTAACACAGTTCGGCAGACTTCGGCTGTACGAAGCTCGCACGGATCGAGACGAGCTGCTCCGAAATCGGACGAATACGTAAGCAGCTGTTTGTGAGAAAGTATATAGGTGTATAGGTATCTATCATCTATGTACAACAGTGAATAGCTGTACGCGTAAAATTTGTGTATAAAGTAGATCAGATAAAACTTGAATATCCCCATTCGACTTGCAGGCCTTTAAAACCTATTAAATACCTTTTCTCTATTAAAATTTGTTTTCTTATCGGTCACCACGCTCAAAAAGTGTAACTTAAATTAATATCAAAGAAAAAACTTGAATATCCCCATTCGACTTGCAGGCCTTTAAAACCTATTAAATACCTTTTCTCTATTAAAATTTGTTTTCTTATCGGTCACCACGCTCAAAAAGTGTAACTTGAATTAATATCAAAGAAAAAACTTGAATATCCCCATTTGACTTGCAGGCCTTTAAAACCTATTAAAATACCTTTTCTCTATTAAAATTTGTTTTCTTATCGGTCACCACGCTCAAAAAAGGTAACTTGAATTAATATCAAAGAAAAACCTTGAATATCCCCATTCCACTTGCTGGCCTTTAAAACCCATTAAATACCTTTTCTCTATTAAAATTTGTTTTATATCGGTCACCACGCTCAAAAAGTGTAACTTGAATTAATATCAAAGAAAAAACTTGAATATCCCCATTCAACTTACAGGCCTTTAAAACCTATTAAAATGCCTTTTCTCTATTAAAATTTGTTTTCTTATCATTATTGTTATCTTATCATTATTGTTATCTTATTCATTAATATCAAAGAAAAAACTTGAATATCCCCATTCGACTTGCAGGCCTTTAAAACCTATTAAATACCTTTTCTCTATTAAAATTTGTTTTCTTATCGGTCACCACGCTCAAAAAGTGTAACTTGAATTAATATCAAAGAAAAAACTTGAATATCCCCATTCGACTTGCAGGCCTTTAAAACCTATTAAATACCTTTTCTTTATTAAAATTCGTTTTCTTATCGGTCACCACGCTCAAAAAGTGTAACTTGAATTAATATCAAAGAAAAAACTTGAATATCCCCATTCGACTTGCAGGCCTTTAAAACCTATTAAATACCTTTTCTCTATTAAAATTTGTTTTCTTATCGGTCACCACGCTCAAAAAGTGTAACTTGAATTAATATCAAAGAAAAACCTTGAATATCCCCATTCGACTTGCAGGCCTTTAAAACCTATTAAATACCTTTTCTCTATTAAAATTTGTTTTCTTATCGGTCACCACGCTCAAAAAGTGTAGCTTGAATTAATATCAAAGAAAAAACTTGAATATCCCCATTCGACTTGCAGGCCTTTAAAACCTATTAAATAATTTTTCTCTATTAAAATTTGTTTTCTTATCGGTCACCACGCTCAAAAAGTGTAACTTGAATTAATATCAAAGAAAAAACTTGAATATCCCCATTCGACTTGCAGGCCTTTAAAAACCTATTAAAATACCTTTTCTCAAAAAATAGAGTTAGATCATTCAAATTTGGTACATCGAGGTTTTCGATACCTACAAATCGATTGCGGATATTTTTGATATATTCTCATTGCGGATATATTCTCATTTATTCAATAAAAGAAAAAAGATTGTTTTCTTATCGGTCACCACGCTCAAAAAGTGTAACTTGAATTAATATCAAAGAAAAAACTTGAATTAATATAAAAAAAAAAAAAAATACCGCATAAATAAAATAAATAAATAATTATAATTGCATAAGTTGATAAAAAATGTTATGCAATAGCTTTACCGTGGCAGTCCTCGAGTGCCACACGTATTTTTTTTTTTTTTTTTTTTTCCTTTCGTCCCCATTTATTGTTTATAAATCGGAGACTCCGTGCTAATTTCTCCCCACTTTTCCATTTTTTAAAACTCTCTTTTCTATTACACAGCGCCATCCACGTATTCCCCATATGATTTTTTTTTTTTTTTTTTTTTTTTTTTTAAACTGTAATCCACATATTTAAAAGTGTTTTAAATGATTTTAAAGCATTGTGCTCAAAACTATGGCTGAAATAAAGGATAATTATATATATAAAAAAAAAGAACCATATTTGTAAAATTTTTGTTGATATTCAACTGAGAAGTGTTAGTTTTTCTACCAAAACCCAGTATGGAAATCATAGGAAATCATTTTCTTGCATCCACGGACGGTCAGTGACGACAGACTTCGCTTGCGTATAGAGGCCTCTAATAAAATTGGATCTATTATTGGACGATGACTCAAGAGATTTAAAGTAAAAAAAAAAAAAAAAAAAAAAATGATTATATTTTTTACTGTTTTTTTTTTTTTTTTTTTGAGGTGTGTGTGGGTGTATATAAAAATATACACGCTCTTGTTATATGCATAATCATATTTTTAAATACTGAATTAAAATATTTTGAAAAGTGTCTTTATATATACGAAACGCACTGAAATGTTTTTATTTATTTATTGTTTCTGTTAGAATATCATACTTGCTGGTAATATTAAGAAATTCGCTTCCAAATTAATATGAAAATGTCAGTATAATTGCTTGTAATGTTGTACCCATTACAATATTCTAAAAAACAGCTCACTTATTAACATGCACTAAAATTTAGACCTCACAAACATTTTAGTTATGTTGTTTTGGTGCAATTTTAACCAATACATATGGAATTGTACTGTAACCTGGGAAATCGCAGAAGGTGAGCAACAGCAGCTCCACTTGTTAACCGATATACACCCAAATTAACACAGCATTCTTTTACATGATGATGATAACCATCTCACTTAACAAGCTTATGGCATTTATGTAAAAGGTGAAATACCCAGGTAACACAAATACAACCTCTGACAATAAAGTTCGGTGAATGAAGTCAGAACGGCCAGTCTGACAGCACTAGCAAAACAAAACGCTGCACCTACGTAGCGGCAGGTGTTGACCATCTACCCCCACCGTTGTTTAGTTGAGCGTCGTTTGTGTTCCGTGTAAGACTTGTTTTACAAAGTGCTTGTTTAGTGCGTTGGTTCTTAACTGAGAACAGGAAAATGAAAAGATCAATTTAAAGTTTTGTTTTAAGCTTGGCAAGACACCGAAAGAAACTCATGCGATGCTGGTACATGTTTATGAAGATCAAGCACTGTGTGTGTACGAGTGGTTTGCCCGTCTTTGAGAAGTTCGGGAAAGTGTTTCTGACAACCTCATAACGAAAGACCGGCGACCTCCGTCAGTGACAAAAACATGGAGAAAGTGAGGAAATTAATCACGAAAGATCGTCCATATAGCTATGCTCATGATAGCTGATGAACTGCAGATTAACCGTGAATCTGTGCGACAAATCGTTACCCAGAATTTAGGGATGAGAAAAACGTGTCGTCGTCTTGTGCCACATCACTTGCACTGCCGATCAGAAGCAGGCACGTTTAGAGGGTGGTGCAAATTGAACATCCACCATACTCGCCAGATCTTAATCCTCCAGACATATTTCTATTCCCTCGACTCAAGCTCGCTTTGAAAGGAAAGAGATTTGACAATATTTCTGACATCCAACGAAACGTGGCGAGGCTTTTGAACACCATCCCAAAAGAAGACTTCTTGCAAAGTTTCCAGGACATGTATAGCAAATCTCAGCGGTGCATAGTTATGGGAGGTGACTATTTCGAAGGACAGTAACGCAACTTTCGTTAATTTTTCATCTACGTTAATGTTACAGGACTATTCACCGAACTTTGTTGTCAGAGGTTGTATATTGGCCAATATAAAAATATGACATTGGAGAATATAAAATGACCTCCTCTGAAAAATATTCAGATATTTTTTTCTGATATCTGGTAATTTTGCCAATATTTCCTGACGTCAATAAATATTACTTTTTGACATCTCAGCATGCTCAAAAATTATATTTATTCTTTTCATAATGTCGGTAGATGACTCCCAATATCCAAAATATATGTTGCTTGTTGAATGTTGACAGATATCGCAGAATGTTGTTAAAATAATATTTTTACAGCATTGGCTAATATTAACAAATGTTAAAAATAAAGCATTAGAATATTATATTTCTTAAAAAAATATTTTATAACAATTTATTGAATAAAATATATTGAATAAACATAGTTTTTCATATTGACCTTCTCATATATTAAGTTTTGCGCAATCACACCAACAGAAGCTCAGGTATAGTGTTCCCGTGAACAGAATAAATCGCAGAATACCCGTGCCGACTGTCAGCTGATGATGTTAACCTTATTTGAATCAACATAGTTTTACATAATGACCAAGGCCGTAGCCAGGATTTTTTTTCGAGGATAGCCCATCGCATTACATATGCATACAAAAAGAAAAGCACATACAAACTAGGGCCTGATTAACACAAGGGCACGTGCCTGAATAGCAAATGGCTCTAAAACTAGTCCTGAAAATGCCATTTCTGCCTCTAAAAATGACAGAAATGATACCATAAATTGCAAAATTGTGTCATTTTAGTCTCATATACAGGCATATATGTACCTTTGCTGATTGATGCACAGTACGAATGGTGGGGGGTGGAGCCCACAAAAGTATGTTTGTCTTACACGAAGTTAATCGGGCCCGGCGCACACATTGTTTAGTCAGCCCGCCTCCCTCTCGCACTGTGCACCAATGAGCACAGGTAATGCCATAAACATGTTAATTCCATAAACATATACCTGTTTATGGAATAATACGGCAGAATTTGCATTTATGAAACCATTTTCAGAACCAGTTTTATAGCCCCCTGTTACCTGCTACTCAGGTCACATGCCTTGCATGCCCGTTAATCAGGCCTTGCAAACAAACCTTTCTTCTATATTTTCCTAAACAAATTCACTCAGTACAAATAATTTTATTAACACTTTTACTTGTTAAAATTAATTTCCATGATGATTGCAGATGGTTTCTTTCTGATAAAAATATAACACTTAATGTCCAAAGAAAGTAAATTTTATGTTCTCTCTGTAATGATATCTTAAAAAATGTACCCCCCCCCCCTTCATTTTTGTTTTGTTAAAAATGAAAAAAAAATGGATAACTTTATTCAAATTATCCCAGATCAGTAGTTCAACTACTCCCTTTAAAGATATTGAAGAGTTCTTTTAAAAGATACCCATATTGAATATGTGCCTTCTTCGGGGGGGGGGGGGGGGCGACTTCATTTAATTTGATAGTGATTCATTAAACATAATTCTCATTGTGTACATTTATAAGAAATTTTTTTTATACCACCCGTTTAAAACTTAGAAAAAACCGGTTGGCAATGCCACCTGTTGGACGATTTTCTGCAAAAAGTAATAGGCACTAATTTATGTCATGGTACAGCAGCATATAAATTTATATATAATTCTGTGCAGTGCAACAATTCCTGAGATACAGTTGGAACAAAATTTTTGTCATACACAGATAGACATTTTCTAGAGATGATCAAATCGTGTACTGGATCTCTCAAAACATGTAAATCCATCTAAAAATTAGAAGTCGAAAATTTTTTTGAATCCAATACTTTCTTCTGTTGAATACAGAAGAAAGTAGAAAGAAGGAATTCATGACGTAGGATAATCTATATAGCAAGAAGGTGGACGAAATTAAGCGAATAAATATAAATTAAGGTTGAATGGGTTTTACAATGCTAATATAGAGAAGGAAGAAAGTAATGGGAAGCCCAATTGTATTAATAGGCTTTATTAAGTTATTTGTATGTGGATTAGTATTTTTTAAAACTTTTTTTTTTTTTTCAGGCAGCAATGTTTGCCTTATTCATGAGACTACACGAAAACAATATTTCTTCATCTATTTCATCGATTCCTCCTTGCCTACAGCCTTACTATCGTAAATAAATTTTTGTGCAATTACACGTAATAGAAGCTGAGATATTGCCTTTCCGTAAATGAGATAAATCGCAGACAAGCTGCACCACCTATGGGCAGTATTCGCCAAAAATTGTTAAACACCAATTTATATATAGATACAACTATATATATATATATATATATATATATATATATATATATATATATTATGAAATTTTGAGCTAAAATTCTTGATCTAGAGCTGCCAGAATACTTTTGTCATTCACACAGACAGACATTTTCTAAAATAGCCTAATCGTGTTCAGAATATTGCAAAATATGTATATTCATCAAACTAAAGGTCGAAAATACTGTATTCTAATGAGTATAGCAGAAAGTAAAAAAGAAAGAAAGAAAACTCATAAATGTTTTATATGCATTTGAAAAATATTTACGCATATTTTTAGTTTTTTAAACACTAAAATGATGCCAGTGTTGCATAAATAAACAAAATGTAAATTTAACGTGGTTCAGTGAAAATAAATGAAGGGAATCTGTTGCTAGATTTCGTCATGATGTACGAATGAAATATTTAAAAGAATAATTGTTAAATAAATAAATAAAACAACGTGTTTTTTAAATATCTTTTAACTTATTTCGTTTATGCGTTTTGAAGTGTTATTATTGTATACAAAAACTTTTTCTCAACAAAATAAATAAATTATTCTATTACCTTTTTTTTCCCCTTCAAGAAATCTTTAAACGTTCTTTAAATTTCTGATAATACTTCGATTGGCTCCTCCTCTTGATAAACAATACAGCTGTAGATAAATTTGACTTCAGTAAAATGTTGAGATTCTCAACAGATGTAATATCTGATTTCTCTTTAAATGTACTGCGTTTTATTTGGTTTGAAATAGTCCTATTTATAAATATTAACATTATTACGAATACTTAGTTTATTTAAACTTGTTATTTTTTTTCATCTATAATCAGTAAAAGTAAGTGTTGGTTTCGTAAACATTTTCGATTTCAGATTTTCGGTAGATTAAAACGTTTTCGAGAGATCATGAACACGATTTGGCCATTTTTAGAAAATGTCTGAAGACATAACATTTATGTGTGACAAAAAATTTGTAGCAGCTGAAGCTCAAGAGCTAATGCCCAGAATTTTATACAAATTTAAAAAATACACAGTTGCACCTTAGCATAAATTAATTCCTATCAACATTTTGTGAAAATCGTTCTACAGGTGGCGCTTCCATCCTGATTTTTCGAAATCTTTATGAAAGCATTATAGGACAAAATTTCTTATAGCTGTGCACAACGAGAATTATTATCTTTAATGAATTATGAAATTAAAAATAATTATTTATAATAGTAATAGTCAACTAAAAAAAAATCTGCATATACAGGAACGTTGCTTTACCCCTCTCTGGGTATGTAAATTTTATTACTGAGTTAGGCTGATAACAGATACACACATAGACTAACCGTCAAATATCTAATTTTCGGTTTCAGTGGACCTCAAAACGTGTTTATATATCACAAAATCGATTTCGAAAATTTGACCTTCCCAAAAAACAGTATTTTCTCTATCATTATATGGGTGAGAGAAAGTAAAAATGTACAACCAATTATTAATATTAGCTGCCAGGAAACTTGAACGGGAATGTATATAACTAATTTTTCAACTCAGAAATGGTTCTAAGCTAATAATTTAACCAGTTATTTTCCAAAACTTCTATATCTAATTTTCTCTTAATTATTGAAATTTATAAGTTTTAGTTAAGAATATTAATGGATTATCTATATAAATAAAGAGAAGTGTCTGTGTGTGTGTGTGTGTCTGTGTATCTGCGCTCTGGTGCTCACACTACTGATCGCAGAGCCTCCAAATTTGGTACCTGGAACCCTGCAGGTGTGCCCCTCATCGAGATTTTTTCGAATTTGAATTTTTTTAATTAATGTTTTTTCGAATTTAAATATTAACTTCAATGTTTCATTTTTCAGAAATTTCTTTCGTTTCAAAAGTCTGCGTATCTTAGCAACGGCTATTAAACTATTTTTACTTTCCGAACACTATAGTGAGGAAAATATTGTAATCATGTCAAAAATCCGAATTCGAGATTTTGATGTTTCTATACGTTTTGAGGTCCCCTGAGTCCGTTTTCACTATTTTTACGATGATGTATGTATGTGTGTGTGTATGTGTGTATGTCTGTGAACACGCTAGCGTCTAAAGGCTTTGTTCGATTAACCTGAAAGTTGGTACGTATATTGTAAGTCACCATAGTACGAACCCTATAGATTTTGGTGAATCTAGCACTTATAGTTTTTTTACAGGGACACAAAGAAAAATTCTTTATCATTATGGCCTATGGGACCAAAATCTTAAAAGTGCGATAGCATCTAAACGCCTTATTCAATTGAGCAAAAATTTTATACCCATATTATAGGTCACAGATACTCAATCTGTATAGATTTTGGAGAATCTAGCACTTATAGTTTTTTTACAGGGACACAAAGAAAAATTCTTTATCATTAAGGCCAATGGGGCCAAATTTTTAAAAGTGTGATAGCGTCTAAACGCCTTATTAATCTGAGCAAAAAAATTGTACACATGTTATAGGTCGCATTTGCACCAACTGTATAGATTTTGGTGAATCTAGCACTACAGTTTTTTTACAGGGACACAAAGAAAAATTCTTTATCATTATGGCCTATGAGACCAAATTTTTAAAAGTGCGATAGCATCTAAACGCCTTATTCAATTGAGCTGAAAATTTGTATGAATATTATAAATCACTGTTGCACTAACTATAAGCATTTTGGTGAATCTAGCATCTATAGATTTTTACAGGGACAAAACGAAAAATTCTTTATCATTATGATCTAAGGGCTCAAAGTTCAGTAGCGTTAAATAAAACCTCGTGTGATATATGGAGAAAAAAACACTCTATTATGGTTTTCTCTCTTTTGTTTGTTTAGCAATTCCTCTTTCTTTATTTTATCTACAAAACTGTTAGTTACTCAATGTTCGGAAAGTCGAGTGGAGTCACTCCAGATTTTTTTTATTTAAATTCATTTGAGGAAGAAATCTTTTTTATTATATTTATTGAAATCAAATAGTTATACACATACAGTAGAAAAATTAAACATATTAAATATTTAGATTTTAGGATATAGGTACCTGGGACCCTGCAGGTTTGCACCTCATCAAGATTTTTTCGAATTTGAATTTTTTAAATTAATGTTTTTCCGATTTTAAATATTGGCTTCTTTGTTTCATTTTTCATAGATTTATTATTTTGCTTCGATCGTCTGCGTATCATAGCAACGGCTATTACTCAACTTATTTTTATTTAATACATTCATTTGAAGGCGATTTTTTTTTTTTTTTAATTTGATGTATTTATTGAAAATAAAATCGTAATGCAGTAGAAAAAATTAAGTATAATTAGTTTTAAATTTTAAAACGTATTTATAACAGTTATGTTTAATTTTTTATAGTAGAACAACTTCTTATTTTTCATTTTTTAATTAATTCCTTTAAAAGAAAAAAAACTTTTATTCATCAATTTTTTTTATTATTATTTACAGTATTTGTCGGGAAAAATGGTAGTATATGCATAGTAAAAAGGATTAAAATGATTAACATTTATTTCTATCTATCTATCTCTCTCTCTCTCTCTCTATATATATATATATATATATATATATTAAATCTACATTTTATTTTATTTTATTACATTGATCGGAATTAAATCGTAATATAGTGTAAATAGCATGGGCTATAAAATACATGTTTCAAAACTGAAATATTTAATAGATGCTGAGATACAGTCATCTTTAAAATCGTAGTTCTTAAATAGTAGCAGATCCCCCCTGTCATCGAAAAATATCCAGATTGAAGAGTTTCGGGAAAGATCTTTCTGCAGGCATGGGAAACCTAGATCTGATGCAGTGCGGGTGGGAAAAGAGCTGCCTTTGACAGCGGGTACCCGAAGCGAGTTTTGGGTCAATTTCAGTTTCTTTTCTTTCTTTTTTTTTTTTTAAGCTTTTGTCTATAATGTGATGTAAAAAATAAATATTAATTCAATTCTTTCAAAAATTCATTTAAATATAGTGACCAGCGAAGCGGGCGTAGCCTGCTAGTATTACATATTTTAAGCAATTATGTATACTATTACAAATCGTTCCATGGGACAGTGGCAAAAAGCACTATGCAGTGTAAAATATTGTCTAAAAGAATAAAAAATGCAACGTACCAAAAATAGGACAATTGTGAATAATCGGTTAATTTGGAATATAAAAAAATTCTTCGGAAAAAATATCAAAAAGCTTTTAAAATTAATACAAACTAATATTAATTATTATTAAAACACTATATAAACAAGTAATGTAAATTTTAATAATTATAACTATTTAATTTATAGAATTTTTTCCTTAGTTAATAATTTTTAAACCTCTATTAAAATACCACCTCTTTATAGGGCCAATTTTTATGACAAGGTCGATGGCTGTTTTAGGGATGTTTCACCGTAATTTAATGTGATTTTGATGGGGGAAAACGAAAATTGAAATAAAATATTTCTGTTGCTGTATTGTATACTCACTCCGATATCATCCATAGAAAAGTAAAAAATAAAATCATTATGGTATTGACCCAAAGTGAGTAACCTAATGTCATCTACCTATAGAATACGGAGGTTCATAACCTTAGTTCAGTTAAGCAATACGCATACACAAAGCCTCCTCTTTTCGTGATAGCAGTCAAGATTCTGACATAGTGTGCGGCGATTGTCACACCTTCCAATGTAATTCTATGGGTACCTCTATTTGTAAGCGCATCGCATGTCAAGCTAATGAGGAAAAATTCAACTGTTGTGTATAGGATATTTTGACAGGTTGGAAGACACTTTAATTTGACCTCAAAATACGGTCGTTCACTCAAACTAATACTGACAAAAAGCATCGAACGTCCTTGACTTGCGATGCGTTACTGTGAAAAGAGCAGCTATTTTTATATCGAATATTTAGTGAATTACGTAGGGGATGATAGATAGCGGCGGTAAATGAGATGATTAAGGGATTATCGAAAAGTATGTCGTGTAGCTAACGAATTACCAATCTGAAAAACATGCAAACAAGACATGATTTTCTATATAATTTATTATAGGAGTATTTAGAATTGCTTGAAATACTACATTGTACAGCGGAGCTTCACTTTATGAGAAACATTTTAACAATTTTATGTTATATAACTTAAAAAAAAAAAAAAAAAAATCATCCATTAATATTTGAATATGGATTTAATTAGAGATTTTTAAAATTCTTTTAATAGGGAATGGAATGGAAATTGGTTAAGCTCGGGTGTTGGTGTTAGGATTAAGGCCAATTGACTGTACTAGGGTCCTAAGTCTGAGGGGAAATCTCTGTGGGGTCTTTCTAAGGGGTCCTAGCCCGTATTTACGCAAGTCTCGAAAAAACTCCGAACACAACCAGGGGGTCTATTCTCCGATCCGTCTATATCTCAATTCCGACTGTCAAAGTCGTTATTTTGATCACGTGACGTGACATTCCGACCTTTTGCTATTCTCCCCTCTCAGTCATAGAAATTTGCGGTGAAGATCCCGTTTGTTTCAGTCCTTATGATAACGACTCCCTCATGCAGTCGTTATAATGCTGACTCGTCCCTATTTTCTTCAATTCTCGTGAATGATTTTTTGGGAAAGATAAGTTTATCAATATATAAATTGCTATTGTGAGATTAGTTTATCATCCCTCTCCCCAATACTATTTTTAAAAAAGCAGACCTATATAATTAAAGAAATTTTTAATAATAATATAAAAGAATAAGCTTTTAAAAATTAAAAAGTAATAGAACAGAATGCTACATTTTAATCCTAACTGAAGTGATAACATGAAAATATGATTTTCCAACTGTGCAATGTGGATATATGCTTACATATAATTATAACAGTTTTAACTAATAGTTTAATAGTTTTTCAAAAAAAAAAAAAAAATTTTTTTTTCGGCATTTATAGCACAAATTGAGCATTATCGGAAAATCAGAAATTTTTTTCCTTTTTAAATGATTATTGTTTAAAAAATGTGTACTTTATTCATTCAATTTCTTTTCTTTTTTTTTTTTTTTTTCCTTTGTTTTAATTGCTTTTAAACTGAATTTACATTATTTTTTAAAAGTATTTTTGCTGAAAAGTTCTTGAATTTTACTGTTTTTCGGAATGTTATTTTCAAAAAATGCAAAAGTTTTATGCAATTTCTCTTAATGATTGTTATTACTTATTAAGGATAAATATTTTTCAATTGCAATAATTATATACCAGTATTCTGTATTTTGTTGGTTGAAAAAGAGTTATTTCCCGGTGTATTCAACATAATAATAATAATTAAAAAAAAAAAAAAAGGTATAAAATCTTTTAAGCAAATACGCATTATATTCAGTTAGAATTTATTTTTTAATCATAGATAGAGGTTCAAATTAACAACCTTTCAGATTTTTAACAAAGTTGATTTTGGCGTAGGATGATATTTCCAATATGGGAAAAGTTAAAGCAAATAATAATTCTGAAAGTGTTTTTATGCTATTAATAAAATAAAACTTGATATAAAGTTTAAAAAAAAAAAATTGGATTGCCATTTTGTTTAATTTTTCCTCTCTCCCTGAATATACATATATTAAGTAGTAAAAGCCGAGAAACAAACGATTTTAGACACACATTAAACATTTTCGGAAAATCAGAAAAATTCTTCCTTTTAAAATGATCATTGTTTAAATAATATGTAATTTATTCATTCGATTTTTTTTTTTTTCAAAGTAACTGTTAAACTGAAGTTACTAATATAGTTTATTTACTCACTCTTTATATATATATTAAATATTTCTAATGAAAAGTTTTTGAACTTTACTGGTTTTCAGAATGTTATTAAAAAAACAAAAAAATAAAAAAAATAAATAAAAATAAAAAACGAAATTGCTTAATGCAATTTTTAAATGCTTTTTTGTTATTAAAAAAAAAAAAAAAAAAAAAAAAAAAAAAACGAAAAATGCTTAATGCAATTTTTAAATGCTTTTTTGTTATTTAAAAATAATAATAATAATAATAATAATAATAATAATAATAATAATTAAAAAAAAAAAAAAAAAAAAAAACGAAAAATGCTTAATGCAATTTTTAGATGCTTTTTATTACTTATTATTTAAGGCTAAATATTTTTCGAACTATAATAATTACCTATATTAGTCCGTATTTTTTTATGTAAAAATTATTTTCCTTGTGTATTCAATATAATTGGAAAATCTTTGTATTATTAATCCTATGAAAAACATATTACTTTTTAAATAAAAATGTATAAAATCTTCTAAGTAAAACCGCAGTATCCATTTATAATATATTTATTAAGCACGGATAGAGAGAGGTTCGAATTAACAAATTTTCAGATTTTTTTAAAAAGTCACTTTTGGAGTAATGAAGCTCCCAATAGGAGATGTTTAAAAAATAATAATATTAAATCTAAAAGTGCATTTATGCTACGCATAAAATGAAATTTCATATAAAGTTAAAATAAAAAATGTCAGATTTCTATCATGTTTAGTTTCAATATATAATATAAATAAATAAATAATAATAATAAACTAAATTTAAATTCAGTTTACCAGCTATTTGTGAATAAAATAAAATGATTAAATCAGTTAAATAGTTTTATAATAGTGTTGATTTGAATATAAGGAGTTTGAAAAATTAATTTAATTTTGCTACAAAATAATCTACTTTTATTTTACTCGTATTGTGGGCAAAACATTTCATTTCTACATCTTATTTCCATGTTGAATTTTATTTATTATTTAACAGACACCTTAATATATTGTAGATTTTATTAATAAATTAAGCGAAAATTTATATCATGAAACAAGTAGCTTAACACAAATAATACAAATAATTGCATTATTTATAGATTTGAGTTGAATTACATTTTCTAATAAGTAATCTTACTTCTGCAGATGAAAACATTTTTTAAATAAACAAACTTATCAAAATAATTTAAGCCGCCAAAAGAAAAAAATAAATAAAAATAAGAGAGAGAGAGATAAGAAATAGAAAGAAAAGAAAGAAAGAAAAAGCCATATTAAAAAAAGAACTTCTTGGCACTTTAGTTTATTTTTCTCCTATTAAATTTGTACACTCTAACAGCTTTATCCCCTCATATTAGTAAAGATAAAATTTTAACATATAATAATTCTTGAAATGAAATTTTTTGCACAGTATTGATAATAAAGGAACGCAAACTCTGAACAATGAATTTTTTTAGAACGCGCATTTCTGGATGTGCTATCCTCATATTGCCTTGCAATGTTGTTTTTCTTACACGACGTTTATTCACAGGTGTAACGTCTACTTCAACACGCCATTGGCTGAAATCACTGACATCCTTAGCCTCGGAAGAAGACTGCTTCGATTACTACCTTAGATAACAACCTTGGGGGGAGAATCGCTCTTTAGCAGTGGGAGGAAAGAAAGTCGGTAAAAGTGGAATTTAACGACTGTCGTTGTTTAAGGACGGTCGCTATGGCGGTCGGATCGGAGAATAGATCCCCAGGGATCGAACACGGCACCTCGTACCTACCAGCTTCGAGGACAGAACCCCTCGGACACTGGTGGGCCCGGTTGAGCTGAAAGAAGAAAAAAAAAAAAATATATATATATATATATATAATATTAATTATTTTACTCTATATTTAACGTAGCTTAGATTTTTCTTGAAGTCAATAATTTTTATAAGAGATTTGTATTATTATTTTTAAAAGCGATATGTATAAATATATACATAATAAAATAAACTTATTAATTTTCGATTTTCGTTTATATTTGAGATCTGATGGAGATGCATTAAAAGGTTAATAATAATAAATTACTCATAACCATATTGTTGAAAAATACATAAATATTCAAACTTAAATTAGTTACTGTAGAATCAATCATTAAGAATATATTGAAACTGTTTATAATTGGAAAATTAGAGGAAAGAAATAATATTCGTTATATTTATTTTTCATTTGGATTGGATGAATCAATTCTGATTATTATTATTTCAATGGAGACTTTGTATTTTGCAGAATAACTTGGCATTTATGTAATAAGTATTGTCCATGTCCATATTTGGTCTTCCTTAACTGACTGTTTTACTGATAAAAATTATACTTGTAGTTAGTAGATAATTTCGCAGAATTTTAACGAAAAATTTTTGTGTTATATTTCAAGCTTTCCCCCCCCCCACACACACACACTAAAAAAATAATAAATAATGTAGAAGTACCTGTTTTTGACAATGACAGTCGTTTTTAAAGCGTTTTTTTTTTTTTTTCTTTTTCTTTTCTCTCCCCCTCTCTCTCTGCTCATTTTAAATTTACACAACATTTCGTTTACAAAATAACGAAACCCACTTTATTTTCAATATTCAAACTAAATAAATTTCACGCTGTTTTCTTTCTGACAACTGACGTTCCAAATATTTTTTAAAAGTAAAAAGAAAGAAAATTTCATCTTACTGCGGATGCTTTGTCATAAATAAAATGTCAACAACACGTAGTGCATTATAGTCATCGAATTATATAAGTTAACCTCCAACTTTTTTAGTCTAGTATTCCTTGCATAAGTTCCAAAAACATAGTTAAGTGTTTACTTGTTTTGTTTCCGTGCAAACCACCTCAACTGCGACATCAAATGATGCAATAGAAAAGTGACTCTGAGAAATATAACCGCAGCACTCAAATTATTTTTCTCCTCTGCAGAAAGGTCTATGTGTGAGGTTTGAACTTTTTATTTCTTCTATGAAATGTTAACGTACTGCATGGGTTCATGCCAGGATATCTTGATTTCACCCCGCTTTTTCCCAAACTTTCTAATTCTTAGTACTACTACCAAATGAATGATTATATCCCACACAACACCGTGGGGGAAAATGATCATCAATCACTATCTTCATCTCCCCTTGGTACGGAGTAGGGTTACCTTTTTTGCATTTGAGTAATTTTGTTAAAGATGGTCCCTCAAAGAGGAGAGCCATGGGATTTTCTAGAACAGGGAAAAAAGATTGATAAAGAAGCTGATAATTTGCTGTTTTTTATTGAATACAGTGAATGAATTGGTAAATAATTGCACGGAAAAAAATCTTTTAAAATTACTTAAACTACGGAATTAAATATTACATATATCTCACTTTATTTGAGCAGTATTACGCAGAACAACTGTCTAGTAAAAGAAAAAAAAAATAATTTTACAATTTAGGTAAAAAAAAAAAAAAAAAATAATAATAATAATAATAATAAATCCCCCCGCCCCACACACACACACAAATATATATAATTTTTAATGACAATAATGAAAAGAATGAGAACGGAAACCAAACAGTTGAAAATAATTCACCACAGAAACCCACAGAAGCCGATTAGATAAGTAGCTAACTTAAATAAGTTAGTTTGGTGTTTTAAATTTATTTGAACAGTTATATATTAACTTAAATGTATTAAAAAGTTAATAAAATTATTTTTCTAATTTTAATATTTTTTTGGTTACAAAAAACGTAAACTTATAAAAGAAGGAATTTTAAAGGGAATTTAATATAAATATATTTTATTTATATAAAACCAATGTTTGTGCGTGTCGGTGTGTCTGTGGACAACGAAGCGTAAGGTTGGTACTCGTACAGTCAAGAGATTCAACAAGAATTCGCTTGAGGTGTCTTAGTGCATCTCGAAGCCCCATTTTTGAAATGTTCATTATTATTATTATTTTTATTTAATTAAAATAAGAAAATAATATTATAATAGTTTTAAAAGTTAGTCATTTAAATATTAGTTTACATTTAGCGCCAAAAACAATTTACCAATCTTTTCTTTTTAAACATGAAATATTTTTTTATATGAATAATGAAAGAAAACATAAAAAAAAATATTTCTGAGAATAGTATACTTAGCACGAAAGCTAATTGAGCATCAAGAGCTCATAGTAATCTTGGGTAATTAACCCGTTAACGCCCAAATTAATTTTGTAAAATATTATTAGCTGATTATTTCACTTCTAAATTAATATACACAACTGACAGAAAAATATATTAACTTAAACAATTCTTCTGATAGTTTTAAATTTCAAGGCTATCCTCATTTATTGACGTTTAGTGTTCTAGCGAGAAAACTTCGAGATAGAAAAACTTTGAGATAACAGATTAATATCCTGTTATATGTTGACGAAGATTTCAAAAGTAAAGTATTATAATATATATTATTATTCAACTTGATTTAAGTTAGTATACCTGCGCAAAAAGCAAATGTATGTGCGACGAATGAAAAATCTTAAAATGACTATCCACATTATGAAATAATAATTAATAGTAGGCACATAAAACTTTCAGGGATCATTTAGAGTGACGCTATAAACTGTCACTAAAAAGCAGAAATCATTCCAAGAAACCACAAAAAATATACGTGTCATTTTATTAGCTGTCCTCAAATGAGGATACTGGGCGCTAATGCGTTAAAAAAAGAACAACCACACGACTCCTATTACACATTATACAAGTATTATGTGCACTTTTTGAAGAGAATTGCACTCAGAAGACATATAATTGACCTAATGAATGATGATTCGACTCCACTCTACTCGCTTTACTTATGAACCACTGCAAAGCTCTGCCCGCCTATTCGCTGCTTTGCTTTTTATTGAAAACCGATATTAACATGTTGAGCGCCATGTCAGTCATTCTAGATACTAGACATTTTGTCATATATCTTTAAGTACTGAAGGAATCATCTTGAAACTTTAGGAGTGTGCAGAACCTGTTATACTTCAAACATTTCAGTGAAAGTTTTACCGCTAAAGTAAAAGCAGTAAAAATTAAAAATTAAAACATTGAGCGCCCTGTCAGCCATCGGTGGCAGACAGTGTCAAATATGATATAAAGCCGCGTCAACCATCGGTGCGCATATAAAATAGGATATAAGACTAAAAATATAACATTTAATGATTGAAAAATTATTAAAATTTGCTTAATGTTCATGTATTACAGGAGGTATCATTATGGAATTTTAATGGATTTTAAGAATTTGCGTGGCGCTCAACGTGTTAATAGTCTATAACAAAAGATTAAAAAAAAAAAAAAAAAAAAAAAAAAAGTTACAGAAATTCCCATATTCAATGTTAAATTGAAATTCATAACAATTAGTACCCCATTTCTTAAAATGAAATATTATGCTAAAAATCAGTATAATTTCTTTTCCATAATAGAAAGAAATTTGTAATATCCAGACCATTTGCTCTACTGCTTTAATATACGACCACTTAGAAACTATTAATTTTTTGTCATTATTTGTCGATTTTTTTTTTTTTTTTTTTGGTTATACATAGTTACTTGTAAAAAAGAAAGAAGGAAAATTACTTTTTTTTTTTTTTTTTTTTTTGTCTATACTTTTTATTATGGAATTTTTCAGTTAATTATAGCATTGTATAATACTCTCTATATATTTTTAAGATAAAGCGAGGTAATAATTTTACACACTCGAAAATATCTGGGGGAAAAAAGTAATAGTCTATTAATGTTTTATTGTGGACAAATCTCCTACAGCTTCAGTTTTAAATTCTTTCCTACATACTTTTTAAGGCGCCTGCCTACCTTTAAAATGCAATTTTCAGTCAAAACTAAGATTTTTTATTTTTGGTTTAGTATTAAAGCCTGACATTTAAACTTTCTAAATCAGTTTGAATTTTGTTTCTATCTTGCTTAGAATTTGAGTTACAGGCATCTAAATATTAGTCACTCGCAACTTTTTGAAACCAGAAGTGACCGGAAATGTTTGTTTTCATAAAAGTTTTACTCAGTATAAGCATCAAAATTTGTTACTGAATATAAAATGAATTTAAAAATAATAAGAAGAAATAAAAAACTTTGAAATAAATCAGGAAAGTTATTAAAATTATTTTTTATTTAATAGGTAAAATCTGGTTTTTAATTACGTTTTTTGCTTTTTCTGAGAATGAGATTTTTAACATTTTGCTTTTTCACAAAACATCATAACTCCAAAAGTTATTATATAAATCTTATGAAACTTTGACAAAATACGCTAGAGGAGTTGTTTTATGGACTGAACTACTACAATGAATCTAGCTTTTTTTTTTTTTTTTTTTTTTTTTTTTTGTCGATAGAAGTTATGAAACATTTTATAACTTCACAAATGATTGATTCACTAATGATTTTTTCAGCATGTAAAATGTTATATTCTCTAAAATATTAAATAATATGGTTATAGTTTTGAAAATAGCTCACTCCCATAAAGACTCTTTATATCACCATGTTAGAGATTTTAATGATATATTCTATAACTACCACTTAATTTTCATGAATATTACAATGAGTGTATTATATACCTGGGGGGGGGAAGGGGGACCAATGGAAATAAAATGTATTCTTCTTTAAACTACACTATCATCGATCTGAACAAAAACTTTGCATAATAACGTACAATTTGTGAAAAAAATCACAGTAAGGTTAGACATACTTATGGATAGGGGGGGGGGGGTTAAAGACGAAGGGGGGGGAGGACAGAGGAAAATAAAATATTTTTTATATCTCCATTTTACCGATTTTAAAGACATATTCTATAGCTACCACTTGCTTTTTATGAAGATCTCAAAATGAGTGCATTATATATTTGTGGGGGGGGGGGGGGCAAGGGGGACGCAGATAGAAGTAAAATATATTATTCCTTAAACAACCGCATTGTCGATTAAAAAAAAAACTTTGTATCTATGCAACTTTCTGCTTATGAAAAATTGCAATCGCAGTGAGTGTACACATATCTGGACGATTTGCTAAGGAGGGGGGGGGGGACAGAGTGAAGAAAATGTTTGTTTTTATATCACCATGCTACCTATTTATATGAAACTTTGTACGACTATCACTTTCATTTTATTAAAATTATAGTGAAAGTTAACTAAAGTTGATAAGGGGGGGGGGGGGTAGGGGGACAGATGGAAAATAAAATAATCTTTTTAAACAACACTTATTATCGTTTGTTTTATTGTTTATTTATATTTTGTGTGTATCGATTACTATTAATGAATAATTATAGTGAGTTATGCAAAAATTCGATATATGATTTAAATCTGTAAAAAAGTTAATCAAAAATGAATTTTCTTCTTTTAATCTGTCTCTTTTGTCCTCCCCCGCCCTATGTAGAAATAGAACACTTCCACTCTCGTTGATGTTAAGCATCAATTTTACAAGGAGAAATTAGGTAAAATCGGTAAAATGGTGATATTAAAAAATATTTTATTTTCCTCTGTCTCCCCCCTCTCTTTAACTCCACCCCCACCCCCAAGTATGTCTGATACTTATTGTGATTTTTTTCACAAATTGTATGTTATTATACAAAGTTTTTGCTTAAATCTATAATAGGGTGTTTTAAATGAAAATATTTTTTATTTCCATCTACCCCCCCCCCCCTCCCCTGTGCCCCTCCAGGTATATAATACACTCATTGTAATCTTCATAAAAATTAAGTGGTAATATATTATTAAAATTGCTAAAATGGTAATTTAAAAATTTAATATATTTTCCTCTGTCCCCCCCCCCCTCCTCCAAGTATGTTTGACACTTACTGTAATTTTTTCACAAATTGTACATGATTATACAAAGTTTCATTAAAATCGGTAAGAGGTTTGTTCTATTTTTTACTATAAAATTTTCCTTCGATCCTTTTATTTTTTAAAGTTCTATAATGAATTAATGACAGTTTATCATATTTTCTTAAACAACATAATTTAGTTGCATTAACTGATGTATTATTTTTAAATTTATTTAAAAAATTGTAATATCTGTTCATATTTAAAGATAATAAATCAATAAACATTTTTTCCACATTTGAATTCAATGTTCTAATTATTTATTTAATTAATTAGTTTATTTACTTAATTAACTTATTTACCTAACATTAAACTATATTAATTAAAAAACGAAGTGAAATTACTAAATTAATACATTAAAAACCTTTACTAACTTCGTTGTTTGCCGTTAAACTTTTCCATCGGGATCCCGATTCTCATCAGACTTTTTATAAACTTATAAAAGTTAATTCTGGAGAAAACAATATTTACAATTTTAAATGCGTTAGAAATTCTGCTCTTTTTCTACAAATAATTGCCATTTTATCTTGATTTTCTTTATGCAGATTGCAGAAATATTTGATTAGGGGTGTTTAGACGCTATCACACTTTTTAAAATTTGGCCCCATAGGCCATAATGATAAAGAATTTTTCTTTGTGACCCTGTAAAAAAATTGTAAGTGCTAAATTCACCAAAATCTAAACAAATCGTGCAACTATGACCTATAACATGTGTACAAATTTTTTGCTCAGATTAATAAGACGTTTAGACGCTATCGCACTTTTAAAAATTTGGCCCAATAGGCCTTAATGATAAAGAATTTTTCCTGGTGTCCCTGTAAAAAAAACTATAAGTGCTAGATTCACCAAAATCAATAGGGTTCGTACTTTGGTGACTTGCAATATATGTACCAACTTTCAGCAACAAAGTGTTTAGATGCTAGCGTGTTCACTCACAGACACACATACATACACACACACATATATATACACACATACATACACACATATATACACACATACATACATCATCGTAAAAATAGTGAAAACGGACTCAGAGGACCTCGAAACGTATAGAAACATCAAAATCTGAATTTCGGATTTTTGACATGATTACAATACTTTCCTCACTATAGTGTTCGGAAAGTAAAAAGATGATGATATTTACTTATATTTATTAATTTTAATTTTATTTGTTTATTCATTCATTTCATTTTTTATTTATTTTGATGGATAGTGTAATTTCTAAGAACATTTTTTATACTTAAATTTTGAATTTTTATATTTTTTATTTCAATGCTTACTTTAAAAAAGTAATAAAGATTCAACCACCGGGCGATTCTAATATTTATGAATTTATTTATGAATTATTTAATTAATTAGTTTATTTGTTTAATTTTTATAAACTTGTAAAAGATAATTATGGAGAAAACAAAATTTACAATTTTAAAATTTCGGATTTTTGACATGATTACAATACTTTCCTCACTATAGTGTTTGGAAAGTAAAAAGATGATGATATTTACTTATATTTATTAATTTTAATTTTATTTGTTTATTCATTCATTTCATTTTTTATTTATTTTGATGGATAGTGTAATTTCTAAGAACATTTTTTATACTTAAATTTTGAATTTTTATATTTTTTATTTCAATGCTTACTTTAAAAAAGTAATAAAGATTCAACCACCGGGCGATTCTAATATTTATGAATTTATTTATGAATTATTTAATTAATTAGTTTATTTATTTAATTTTTATAAACTTGTAAAAGATAATTATGGAGAAAACAAAATTTACAATTTTAAATGCGTTAGAAATTCTGCTCTTTTTCTATCTTTCAATAAATCTTATATAAGGATTGTAAAAATATTATCTTCTTCACTTTCACCCTCTATAATTCTCCGATAGCAGTTTATCTTGAACCTTGAACGAAAGAGGGAACATGCTGGACAGGCGGGCAGGGGCTGTCCAAAGGTTTCAATGAGTTTCAATGAGGAGTGCAGACTGCCATAGCTAGACTTTATCGCTCTTTTCCCTGACAGCTTCAACAAAAGCAATCACAACCCTTGAGAGGGGTCGGGGTGGTCTCTGGGAATCTACCCAAATGAATGGCAGCTGATAAACAGATAATTGTGTGGAAAATTCTTTTGTTACACGTTTAATGTATTATAATATTTATTTCGACTACAGTGAGAAGTGGATAGGGTAAATTATCTCTTGTATTTACAAATCATTAAAAGATTTTCTTCCACCCAGTTACTTTTATTTGATATTATTACTGTAATAATTTAAGAAATAATGTTTAAATAAAAAATGCTTTCTTTATTTTTACTTTATTTATAGGAAAAAGGTACAATATACTACCGATTACCCTCGGAATTGAATGGCACGGGTTCCGAGGATAATGGAAATCCGGGATGAACCGTAAAAACAAAAAGGCTGACAATGAGGGGTAAATGAGATTTACGAGAGAGAGAAAGAGTGAGGGAAAAAAAAAAAAAATCTAGCTCCAAAACACAATAACAACAATGAAAACACGTAAATGAAACAATATACAATCAGTGAAAATATTCACAATCCCGTAAAAATATCTGTATTTTGTACGCTAGCTAAATGATACATAAAACAATAAACAAAGAAGTGTACTCACGAGGGAGCCAAGATACAATCAGTAAGTTCATTTATTCACTTAAACAGTACCACTGACATGTCAAAATTTTGATTCTTCTTTTTTTTTTTTTTTTTTTTCACACTACTTTATTTGTAGTGAAATTTTCTTCAATATGTAATTACGATAAAATAAGGAGAAAAATACCCTTCAAGAAAAGTGGTGTGGAAAAAAAAAAAAAAAAAAAAAAAGGCTCAGGAATAAAATATTGGTATGCCTGGTAACGTATTGTACTATTACAAAAAAATAAATAAATAAATAAAAATAAAACAGAAGCAACATTGTTCTTTATATTTAAACTTAAAATCTTCTTCACACACAATAAAATAAAGGATTTGATTTTGTCTCCAAGGTAATACCACGTGTTTTTTGCACCCGAAGAAGAAAAGTTACGCCTTTTCGAAACCGGTAATGCTTTCCTTTTATGGTGTGTCATGTGAAGAAGTTTTTAAGTTTAAATATTCATTATGCACCAGTTCTTTAATTTATAATGGTTGTTTATATTTAAATTTTTTTTCTTTATATTTTTACAAAAGGCAATCAATTTTATTTTCTTGTTAAGAAAAGCCTTTCTGTTGATCCCGACCTTTTCCTACGTCCCCGGATAGGTCACAGTGCGCATAATCTGCCGGCAGATATAATAGAGAGTTTACTGTATTATACTTGAAAAAGTTTAACCGCAAGTAAAAGTAATGTACATTATGTCTATGTGAATGCAGTAACTGAAGAACTAAAGCACAATATCCATACAATTTTGTGCTTGGTTGGAGTTTCACACAATTTATACGTTTGGAGATATCTTGAGTAATATACAGAAAATGTCTATCAGTCTGCTTTAATTTGCACGTGCACGGCACAAACTGTGGTCATTGTAACTCAAGAACTAATGCACGAAATTTTTTATACTTTCACTGCTTGGGATATTTTAATTATCATTTAATTTTTTAGAAAAAGTTAGCTAGGGTTAGAGCAATTTATATGAGCGCTGTCTGTAAGTCAAAAACCCTACTGGTAATCAACTCGGTCCCTATCGCCTACAGTGGGCATTCCAGTTTTTTGTGGTGGGTGGTAGGGTTTTATCTGTTACAAAGACGCTTTCTTTTCTCTCTCTCTCTTTTTACTTCCCGAACACTATAGTGAGGAAAGTATTGTAATGTCAAAAATCCGAATTCGAGATTTTGGTGTTTCTATACGTTTTGAGGTCCCCTGAGTCCGTATTCACTATTTTTACGATGATATATGTATGTGTGTGTGTGAACACGCTAGCGTCCAAACGCTTTGTACGAATGAGCTGTAAGTTGGTACGCATGTTGCAAGTCACCATAGCACGAACCCTATTGATTTTGGTGAATCTGGCACTTATAGTTTTTTTACAGGGACACAAAGAAAAATTCTTCATTATTATGATCTACGGGAACAAAATTTTAAAAGTGTGATAGCATCTAAATGCCTTATTCAATTGAGCAAAAAAATTATACACATATAGGTCACAGTTACTCAATCTGTATAGATTTTGGAGAATCTGGCACTTATAGTTTTTTTACAGGGACACAAAAAAAAATTCTTTATCATTATGGCCTATGGGACCAAATTTTAAAAAGTGCGATAGCGTCAAAACACCTTATTAAACTGAAAAAATAATTTATACACATATTATAGGTAATGGTTGCCTGAACTGCATAGAGTTTGGTGAATCTAGCACTAATAGTTTCTGTACAGGGACACAAAGAAAAATTCTTTATCATTACGGTCTATGGGACCAAATTTTAAACAAGTCCTTCCGGCTTATTCGGAAGGGTAGGTTGATTTCTTTTTACTTTCTTCTATATGTAATATAGAGAAAGTATTGGATTCGCGAAAATTTTCGAACTCCGTTTTTTGACGGATCTACACGTTTTGGGATGTCCTGAACACGAATTGATAGTTTTTAAAAAATGTCTGTCTGTGTGTCTGTCTGTCTGTCTGTCTGTGGTTTAGTGTTTTCACCGTATCTCACGAACCAATGAATGAAATTCAACCAAACTTGGTATATGGTTGGACCCTGGCGGGGCATTGTGCTGATTAGATTTGGGGATCAATAGCCCTTCAGGTGGCGCTGTGGTCGCATATTATGTAAATTTTTAACATGGCAGTATAGGGCAAATTTTCGTATTTTTCACCGTATCTCACGAACCAATGAATGAAATTCAACCAAACTTGGTATATAGTTGGAACCTGACGGGGCATGGTGCTGATTAGATTTGGGGATCAATCGTCCAGCAGGTGGCGCTGTGATCGCAAAATTTCGTATGTTACACCGTATCTCACGAACCGATGAATGAAATAGAACCAAACTTGGTGTATAGTTGGACCCTGACATGGAAAGAGTCTGATTAGATTTTGGGATCAATCGCCCAGCAGATGGCGCTGTGATCACATTTTATGTAAACTTTTAACATGGCAGCATAGGACAAAATTTCGTATAAATGTACATAATGAGCGTTATTTTAAACTTGTGATTGTAAAATTAATATGAATTATTGATAATAGTAGTAGTTAACTACGAAAAAAATTTTGTGCATGTGGGGACACCGGTTCCCCCCCTGGGGGGAAGCACCCCCCCCGGGGGGGGGGGGGTAAATTTTCAAGATGGGTATCTTTCGAAAGATCTTGTCAATACCTTTAAAACGAATGGTTGAACTATAAATCTGTGACAATTTGAAACAAAGTTATCGATTTTTTTACTTTTAACAAAAAAAAACTTAGAATTTTTTTTTTTTTTTTTAAACGAAACTTAACCAAACTTGGTATTTAGTTGGTCCCCGACATAAACTGGTGCTGATTACATTTAGGGATCAGTAGCTCAACAGGTGGCGCTGTGATCGCATTTTTTCTAAATTTTTAACATGGCAATATAGGACAAAATTTCGTATAAATGTACATAATGAGCGTTATTTTAAACTTGTGATTGTAAAATTAATATGAATTATTGATAATAGCAGTAGTTAACTACGAAAACAATTTTGTGCATGTGGGGGCACCGGTTCCCCCCCTGGGGGGAAAGTACCCCCCCCCCCCCCGCGGGGGGTAAATTTTCAAGATGGGTATCTTTCGAAAGATCTCGTCAATACCCTTTAAACGAATGGTTGAACTATAAATCTGTGATAATTTAAAACAAAGTTATCGAATTATTTTACTTTTAACAATAAAAAACTTATAAAAAAAAATCGTATTTTTTTTTTTTTTTTTTTTTTTTATTTAATATTGTTACTGTTTGAATATGTATTACTTTTACCAAAAAAAGAAAAAAATCGTAATTTTTTTTTTTTTTTTTTTTTTTTTTTTTTTTTTTAAATATTATTACTGATTGAATATGTATATAGGAAAATATAGAAGAAAGTCTTGTGGTGGCCACAACATACTAGTTCCTTATCAAGTAGCCGTCATTTTGTTTCAAAATGGCGGCTACAAATTATTAATGCACTTGATAGAAATATTGATGTAGGCTATGCCGATATGGAGTTTTAAGCAAATCGGTTCATAAATACCTTTTTATGTGAATTTAAAATTTTCAAGTGACCGGCGCTTGGAAACAAAATGGTGAGTTAAGTTGACAAATATATGAAATGTATTTGTGAGATAAGTCTAATCGTCTACTGTACACATATAGTTCGAATTAATTCAAAATCTCAAAAGTCATCGTGTTGAAAAATTAAGTGGTTGGCACTTCGATCAAAATGGCAGAGAAAGTTGCTCATCTAAGATATCGTTGCAAATTTCAAAACATTTTTTTTTTTAGAAAGTCTTTCAAAGAGGCTTAGTAAGTTGATGAAATGTTAGTTTTCTGCATTTCTAGTTTGTTTTAGCATTAAAATAGCCTAATTTTTCCTTAAAAACGCATTAAAAAGATCCAGTAACGCAGGTAATTGATTTGGCGCCAAATTTGGCGACTTTTCCCCTATGGCGAATTTTTTGGCGACTTTTGGCGAGAAAATACTTATTATCGATATACCAAAGTTGGACGCAATAACGTGATTGGTTCACGAGTTACGTGATATTTCTAGATTTTTGTTGTTTGAATGATAAATCCATTTTTCAACTTTGATTTGTATAGATAAAGTATTTCTAAAGTTACCGTGATAACAAATTTTCAAGTGGCCGCAGTTGGAAACAATACAGCGGAACAAGTTGCTCAGCAAACATATCCAAGATATTTGAAGCAATAGATTCACTGTCCAATTGTGGTTTAAATGAGTGCCGTGTTTCAAAAATTATTTTTATGGCAAATTTTCAAGTGGCAGTCAAAGTGGTTTCAACTTGGAAACAAAATGGCAAAACAACTTGCCCAGCGAAATCATCCAGTATACTTCTATAAGTTCCTTATCCAGATCTAGTTCAAATTAAATCAGTGTTTCTAAAATTATCGTCATAAGAAATTTTCAGGTGGCACCACTTAGAAAAAAAAGCGGAGTGAGATGCCAGCGAACTTCTCTGAGATATTTGAAGGATAAATCCACTACCCAAATTTGATGCAAATTGATTCTGTATTACTAAAGTTACCATAATGACGAATTTTCAAGTGGCCGCCACTTGGAAATAAAATTGCGGATGAAGTCACCAAGTGAACTTATCTTAGATATTTGAACCATAAGTTCACTATCCAACTTTTATTTGAATCAGTTTAGTATTTTAAAAAGTATCGTGATGGCATATTTTCAAGTGGCAGCGTGATTTCAAGTGGCTGGAACTTAGAAACAAGATGTCGGGACAAGTTGCCCAGTGAAAACATTCTAGATAATTATATGATAATATCACTGTCCAAATTTGGTTCGATTTGGAGTATTATTTCAGAAGTTATCGTGATTTTAAATTTTCAAGTGGGATCCTGATTTCAAGTGGTCCAGCTTAACTTAAGATATCTGCCACTTTATTAAAAATGGCGGATATATACTAATAAACTTCACTGAGATCCAAATATGGTCTGTATTTACATCAAAATTCAAACAATTTCGGAATACGTTTTTTACAATTTAAATTTGAAATTTTCAAGTGGTCTCCACTTGAAAACAAAATGGCGGAGCAACTTACTTAACAAATTCATCTAAGTTATTTATAAGTTAAGTTAAGACACTGTCCAAATTTGGTTCCATTTGGAGTATTATTTCGGAAGTTATCATGGTTTTAAATTTTCAAGTGGTAGCGTGATTTCAAGTGGCCCCGCTTAACTTAAGATATCTACCACTTTATTAAAAATGACGGATAAATTTCAGTAATAAACTACATTGAGACCCTTATGTGGTCTATATTTACATCAAATTTCAAACAAATTAAGAATACGCTTTTTGCAATTTGAATTTGAAATTTTCAAGTGGTCTCCACTTGAACACAAAATGGCCGAGCAACTTGGTTAATAAACTCATCTAAGATATTTATAAGATCTACAAAAAAGACACTTAAAATGTACAAAAAAGCCAAGCTCAAAGAAAGTGAATTGATTAAAGTTGTGTCTAAAAAGGGTGTGATATCAAATTCCCAAGCTTACATTCAAATACTTATTTAATATTCCCTTTTAACTAAATTTTCACACGTGAATCAAGTGCCTTATGATATGTTGATAGAAATCCTTCTTTCCTGTACTAAATACATCATAGCGTGTTTCTGAAAAATATTATTATTTTTATTTATGTATGATGGGCTTGGCGGCCATCTTTCAAAGTTTTACGTTAGTTTGAATTCTATAAATCTCATCAATTATAGGATGAGTTGGTTGATTGGTTGGTTAATTGAGTTTTACATCGCACTAGTGCTGCGCAATGGGAAATAATTATAGGATGGGAGGATGGGAGTGCGCCAAACTTAACACTGTTAAAACTTAAATTGATTCATCTTGTGTGCTTAACGGGGCTTTTGCGATGTTTTTAATGCATTTTTTTTTTCTTTTTTAATCTGAATATTTCAACCCTTGCTGAATGGAATAACCATATTATTTTTACGAGATATTTATTCCAAGAAGCTAAATTCAAATTGGGTAAATATAACGGGGGGTGGAAGCTTCTATGCTCCCCCCCCCTCTCCTTCATGTTTTTACGTTAATTTAAATTTTTATATTCATTATTCCCGGCATTTATAGGATGGAAGTGCACTTAATACTAAATAATTATAAGAAATCATGTTATCGAAATATTTCCGTCTCTGCTGAATGGAATAGCAAAATTAATTTTATATGAGATATATTTTAAGAAACTTCTTTCAAATTGTGTGAATGTTTATTCATTACTTGAAAGATGGCCGCCAAGCCCATCATATATAAATAAAAATAATAATATTTTTCAGAAACACGCTATGATGTATTTAGTACAGGAAAGAAGAATTTCTATCATCATATCATAAGACACTTGATTCACATGAGAAAATTTAGTTAAAAGGGAATATTAAATAAGTATTTGAATGTAAGCTTGGGAATTTGATATCACACCCTTTTTAGACACAACTTTAATCAATTCACTTTCTTTGAGCTTGGCTTTTTTGTACATTTTAAGTGTCTTTTTTGTAGATATCATTTTTTTTTTTTAAATAGTTTTTATATTTACTGGAATTAACCTGATACTTTACATCAGATATGTCCTGGATTTCAACTCAGCTTTCGTGCAATGTTGTTCTTTGCGTTAAACTGTATTATAAAGTTTTCTTTGCGTTAAACTTTCCATAATTCTGGTTGCTAGACATTATCCATGGGTTTTCTATGCAGACTAGTATGTCGTGTCCATCACAAAACTTTCTTCTACATTTTCCTATACATATTAACGCAGCACAAATTATTTATTATTTTTTTCATTATGAATGCTGAATATTATCAACTCAGAGAGGTATTGTTGCACAAAATGTCCAACGGAAGTAAATTTTCACCATGCAGACGGCATCCTTTCAGTTCTAAAAAAAAAAAATGGTAGTATATGAGCTCCACTTATCGGCCGATAGGCATCGAGATTGAATCAGCATAATGTCTCATAATGGCCTTTTCACATATTAAGTTTTGTTTCATTATATGCAACAGAACCTTTCCTTAAGTTGCGAAAATCGCTGTATAGCAGCGCCACATGTTGAGATATTGGTACAAAAGTTGATAAGCACTATAATTTGTAACAATGTAAATTTATTTGTAAATTTATGCAATTCCATGTATTAGTTACTCAGATATAGCCTTCTCTGAAATTGCGGCAATCACTGTATAGCAGCACCATGTTGAGCAATTGACACCAAATATTGATAAACGCTATTATACATCAAGGTTCAATTGCATATAAATTTATATGTAATTCTGATCAGTAGCTCCTGATATCTAGTTGGAACAAAACTTTCACCACACACATAGAACACACACACGCAAATAGAAATTTTCTAAAAATAGTCAAATTGTTTTCAGGAGCTCTTACAACGTGTAAATCCATTAAAAACCGAAAGTCTAAATTCATTTCAATAAAATGACAAGCGAAGCGGGCAAAGCCTGCTAGTATACTATATAGAAGGAAGTAGAAATCTTTATGCATCATAATTATCATTGCCAGATTGAATTGAAGGATATTAAAATTGGATACTGTATCGTGTACTGACTTTCTTATTCTAAGGTATGAAAAATATTAAAAAATCAGCAATTCAAGCTATAGATTTGAAACAAATGTTATTAAAAAATGTATTCATTTCTGTTTTCAGGGATATAAAATTTAAAATTGTACAAAATAATAAAAGCAAAGATTCTTTGGTTAAAAAAATAACTTATAAAAAGAAAAAGCAGCTCAATCTGAAATTAATATTTTTCGGGTAAACTGAGATGAAGCAATTTCATATTTGGCGATTTATGTCTTTTTGGCGATATTTAACAGTTTTTCAGCAATTAAGATAGGAAATTTTGATTTTTAAAAGCTAAATTTTATAAAAGTTCCTAGATTAAGTAATTATCTATCTGAAAAACGAGTTTTCAAAGAATTCTGCACATTTATGAATTCTCTAGCTTGTTTTAAAAAAAAATTTCTTGAAGAAGAAATTTTTTCAAAAAGTTGTCAAAACATCTAATTTTACGCTAAATTGAAAATGCTCCCATTTTTTTACTTATTAACTTAGAAAGTTCGTTTTTATCTCAAATTAAAGATCTCGTTGATACGAATATTTTACTTTTTGTTTCATTTTACTGCGATATTTGGTTCGTCCAATATTTAAAACTTTACGGAAAAAAAATTTGCCGATTTAACATGGGAAAGTTGGTTTCTGTATAATAAGCATTTAACGATCTTGGGTTATTTCTGCCGATTTTATTATTGGCGCGTTCTGCTTTGTGTTAGTGGTAGTTTGTTTGTTTTGCTTTTCTCTGAGCTTGGCTTGGCAAAACGACCGTTTCTGCTTGATATGTTAAGACACTGTCTAAATTTGGTTCGATTTGGAGTATTATTTCGGAAGTTGTAGTGATTTTAAATTTTAAAGTAGTACCCTGATTTCAAGTGGTCCCGCTCAACTTAAAATATCTGCCAGTTTATTAAAAATGGCGGATAAACTTCATTAATAAACTTCATTGAGACCCTTATGTGGCCTGTATTTACAACAAAATTCAAGCAAATCTTGCTTTAAATATGCTTTTTACAATGTTGGTTTGAAATTTTCAAGTGGCTGCCACTTGAAAACAAAAAGTCGGAGCAACTTGGTTAACGAACTCATCCAAGATATTTATAAGATCAGTTCACTGTCCAAATTTGGTTCGATTTGGAGTATTATTTCGGGAGTTAGCGTGATGACAAAATTTTCATTATATATATATATGTTACTGTTTTAGTTCTATTAATAGCTAAATTTTAAGATCTGTCTGTCCGTCTGTCTGTCTGTCTGTCCGTCTGTCTGTCTGTCCGCACTCTAACTCCCGTAAATATTTATTGAATTTCTTGAAACTGATATATGTTATTCAAGTTCACTATCGGTCGGTCCCTATTGAAAATGGAGTTTATACCTCTACTGGTTTGTGTACAGGGACACCCGAAAATATTTCAAAGCATTGTGTTCTATGAGAGGTATTTCTATAAACCATATTTTCATACCTTTACTCTAGACATATCTTAATGAAATTGAAATATGTTATTCAAGTTCACTATCGCACGTTCCCTATTGAAAATGGAGTTTGTACCTCTACTGGTTTGTGTACAGGGATACCCGAAAGTATTTCAAAGCATTGTGTTCTATGAGAGGTATTTCTATAAATCATATTTTAATACCTTCACTGTAGACATATCTTAATGAAATTGAAATATGTTATTCAAGTTCACTATTGGATGTTTCCTGTATAAAATGGAGGGAATACCACCATCGGGTTATACACAGGAACACTCAAAAGTATTCCAAAGCATTGCGTTCTATGAGAGATATTTCTATAAATGAAATTTTAATAACTTTAATTTCCACAAATTTTAAGTAATTGAAATATGTTATTTATATGCACAAAAGAATGCTTTGCATACAATATATCATGTTTAGCATTATATTTACAGGGTGGCACAAAAATATCCAGATAAATTAAGAGCTATTAATAAAAAAATTGCTAGATATGTACTTTCGTTTACGTTAAGCGTTTTTAACACTTTCTAATATTTTTAACACTTTCCAACAAGGTTGAAAAGTATTTATGACTTCGGTTTGTCTGTGTGTCTGTCCGTCTGCCTGTCCGCGCTCTAACTCCCGTAAATATTTATGGAATTTCTTGAAACTGATATATGTTATTCAAGTTCACTATCGGACGTTCCCTATTGAAAATGGAGTTTATGCCTCTACTAGTTTGTGTACAGGGACAACCGAAAGTATTTCAAAGCATTGTGTTCTATGAGAGGTATTTCTATAAACCATATTTTCATACCTTTAGTGTAGACATATCTGAATGAAATTGAAATATGTTATTCAAGTTCACTATTGGATGTTTCCTGTTTAAAATGGAGGAATTACCACCATCGGTTTATGTACAGGGATACTCAAAATTATTCCAAAGCATTGCGTTCTATGAGAGATATTTCTATAAATCAAATTTTAATAACTTTACTTTCCACGAAGTTTTTGGAAATTGAAGTATGTTATTTATATGCACAAAAGAATGCATTGCACAAAATATAGCATGATTAGCATTAGATTTACAGGGTGGCACAAAAATATCCAGTTACATTAAGAGCTATTAATAAACAATTGCTAGAATTGTACTTTCGTTTACGTTAAGCGTTTTTAACACTTTCTAACATTTTTTAAGTGTGAATATGATTTCAGTTTTGTGTATCTGCCTCTCCATCTGTCTGTCTGCCTGTCCGAGCTCTATCTCCCGTAATTATTTATGGAATTTCTTGAAACTGATATATGTTATTGAAGTTTACGATATGATGTTCCGTATTGAAAATGGTGTTTGTACCTCTACTGGTTTGTGTACAGGTACACCCGAAAGTATTTCAAAGCATTGTGTTCTATGAGAGGTATTTCGATAAACCATATTTTCTTAACTTTAGTGTAGACATATCTCAATTAAATTGAAATATTTCATTCAGATTCCCTATTGGATGTTTTCTGTATAAAATGGAGGAAATACCACTACTGATTTATGTACAGGGACACTTAAAAGTATTCCAAAGCATTGCGTTCTATGAGAGTTATTTCTATAAATCAAATTTTAATATCTTTACTTTCTATGAAGTTTTAGGAAATTGAAATATGTCATTTATATTCACAAAAGAATGCTTTGCATAGAATATAGCATGGTTATCATTAGATTTACAGGGTGACACAAAAATATTCAGATATATTAAGACCTATTAATAAAAAATTGCTAGAATTATACTCTCGTTTACTTTACGCGTTTTTTAAACTTTCTATCATTTTTTTAGTGTGAATATAATTTCAATCTCTGTATCTGTCTGACTGTTCTTCTTTCCGTCTGTCTGTCTCTCTTCTGTTTTACTGCGCTCTAATTTCCGTAAATATTCATGGAATTTCTTTAAACCGATATATTTTATTCAAGTTGACTATCGGATGTTCCCCATTGAAAATGGAGTGAATACCTATTCTGGTTTGTGTACAGGGACACCCAAAAGTATTCGAAAACATTGTGTTCTATGGGAGGAGTTTCTATAAACCGTATTTTAATACCCTTAATGTATAGAAAATTCAATGAAATTTTAACATGTTATTCAATTCCATATCGGGTGTTTATTATGTAAAGTAGAGTACATTTCTAACTGGTTTGTGTACAGGGGCACTTGAAAATATTCCAAAGCATTGTGTTGTATGAGAGTTATTTTTATAAACCAAATTTTAATAATTTTATTCTCCACAAAGCTTAATGCAATTGAAATATATTATTCGTATGCACAAAAGAGTGCCTTCTATGTAATATAGTATGGTTAGCATTAGATTTACAGGGCCACACAAAAATAATCATTTACATAAAGAGCTATAAATAAAAATTTGCTGGAATTGCACTTTTGTTTACATGAGCGTTTTAAAACTTTCTTATAATTTTAGTGGGAATATGATTTCAATTTGTGCATCTGTCTGTCCGATTGTCTACCTTTCTATCTGTTTGTCTCCGGTTCCTATCATCCGTGAATATTTTGAGAATTTTTAAAAAATGATACACTCAAGTTCCCTATGGAATGTTCCCTATTTAAAATGCCATTAATTGGTCCTGTACAACTAGTTTGTTTACAGGGACAACAACAACAACAATAAAGAAAAAAACAATGTATTACGTTTTAGGACAGAATTTTTTAAAAGTTATATTTAAAAATCTTTCTGCTATAAAAATCATAGAAACATTGACATGCATTATTAATATTCTAAAATGATGTTGTGTATAGAACATGATATGAGTAACTTTCAGATTTACAGGGCTACACTAAAATATTCAGAGAGATTAAAAGCTGTAATTATAATCTGACGGCTGCGTTTTCTTTTGAGTTAAGCCTTTTTAACACTTTCCAAAATGCCTAAGAGTAATTTTAAAATCAATTAGTGTATCTGCATGTTTTTCAGTTGTTCTGTCTGTTGTGTGATAAAGTAGGCAAAGAATATTAAAAGTTATTCGATACAATTGCGTACAGTTGGAAAGTGTTACTAATCAATGCGTACTGCATGATTTTTCTTTCTTGTTTATATATACATAGATATATATATAGATAGATAGATAAACGAAGTGATTGCAATAGTGCAATAGCGTCTAAACGCCTTATTCAATTGAACAAAAAAATTATACACATATTATAGGTCACAGTTTCACGATATATATAGGTTTTGGTGAATCTTGCACTTTTAGTTTTTTTAGAGGGACACAACAAATAATTCTGTACCATTATGGTCTATGGGGTGAAATTATTTAAAGCGCAATAGCATCTAAATGCCTTATTCAATATAGCTGAAAATTTATATGAATATTATAAGTCACTGTTGCACAAACTTTTAGCATTTTAATTAATCTAGTATTTATAGGTTTTTACAGAGACACAACGAAAAATTCTTTATCATTATAATGATCTATGGGCTCAAAGTTCAGTATCGTTAAATTAAACATCGTGTACTGTATGGAGAAAAATATTCAAACACCCTATTATAATTTCCTCTCTTTTGTTTATTTAACAGCTCCTCTTCTACAAAACAGTTAATTATTCAATGTTCGGAAAGTCGAGTGGAGTCACTCCAGATTTTTTTTTCTTTTTAATTCGCTTTATAAAAACATTCAAATAGAAAAATACTTTATTATTAATGCTTTAACTTTCTGTAACTCTGTTATACATTTTATAAAATTACTTCCATACTGTATAAATTGCTGTTTTTGTAGAACTGGTGGGCGGTGAGAAAATTCCACTTCTAACAGACATATAAAAGTGGGCGATAGGTGTAAAAGGGATGACTACCCCCTGAACTAATGCACGAAATTTCATGAACCTTTGTTTAGGCAGATGACATAATTTGGTATTAAATTATGATATTTTTCACATAACATATATCGCTACTAAACCATATATTTTTTTAATTCATGAATAGCTAAATCTCAATTGCTATGGCAATTGAGTCGCATCAAACTTGAAATATTATATATTTTCGTGAGAAACGTCTCTATTTTCACGAATGTCGTCTATACTCATGGCTCTTTAATTCGAACATTTTACATGTACTTGACCAGCTATATATCTATCAATATAGCATAGAGCTGCGCAAAATTTAAAATGTACGATGCTTATTATGTTAATTAATTTTCGTGCACATCGTCTAATAGATGGCGTTACTATTCTGCACCTTTTCCGTGCGTATGTTACTGCACGAAACGATATGTGAAGTGATTATTGTGAAAACTATTCTAATCAATTTTAATTCGAATTTCTTAATAGGAAGCGCAGCTGTTCTGCATATTTTGTTATAAACTTTATAAATGTTTTGTAATCTTTGCAAATATTTGAATATTAGAAAGCAAAGTATCAGTAGCAAACTTTCCAAATAATTATAATTCGGTTTTTGTATTAGACTATCTTTTGTATTTATCACAGACAGTAACATAATTAAATTCTTTTGTACTGTTTTTCATGTAATTATATCTATGGTGCTGACCTCCGTAATGTAAAATGGGAAGTTTTAAACAAGGATTAATGTATTACAAAATTGGGTCTCAAGCGTTTTGTACTACATAGAACAGGTACACATTGGCGATATAAAATAGACTATATCTAAATAAATCTTGCAAGCCCCATAGGTTTGTAACCTGGGTCTAAAACTAGACTATCCAGGGTATAATTAAAACTCTCTCTCATAGTTATTGACTCATGGCTTATAGAGTAATTTACCATCAAATTTGACCTTTTTTTGAAAATTTTCAACTTTGAGACCGTTTTTCTACTAAAGCCAACAGTGACCCATGCAATTTTAAATATTTTTAAGTTCTGTACTAAGGTGTGTAATTAACCCCATAATTATTTCTATGGGGCACTCTTGGCCTTAGCAGATATTCAGACTGAAAACATGGAAAAAATCAACGAAAACTGCACTTTTGAATGACCCTGGCCTTTAAACCCATGAATGACCCACCAAACTGTTTATGCTAAAATGTACTTAGTATCAAGTAGTATACGTATTTAAAAAAAATTGACATGGGTCACTCATGGCTTTAGGAGTAAAATGATATTAAAATGGCACCCTTTATTTACGGCCTCAGACTTTGACCCCCCTCTCTAGGTCAAACAAATGAAATTCAGAAAAAAATAAATTTCACTTTTTCTTATCACAGTACTACTGACATATCCTGAAAGTTTCGGGAAAATTGAAAATGTCAACTATCACACCTCCATAGACTTTGTCCAGCTTTAAAAAAAAAGGCTCTTAAGCAGCTTTAAAAAAAAAAAAAAGTCATTTCATTCTTTTGTACTAAAAAAAACTTACATTTCAAACAAGCAGCGTTGAATTCGAGGAAATAGAGACTAGAGACATCCCCCGAAAAGATATCTTACAGTCTATTTATTAATGGATTGGAAAGTAATATCTGCTCCCCCCCCCCCCTCCTTAGTGAAAATAATTCCTCTTCAGGAGAACTGTTCACTCACCTTACACCCCCCCCCCCCCAAAAAAAAAAAAAAAGAGAAAAAAAAAGTGGACGTAAAATTATTTTGTAATGAATACACACAAAATGCCCCCCCCTCCCCCCCACTTTTTGTAAAGAGAAAATATTTTAAACCATAGCTATTCATTATGTTAAATAAAATTTTGAGTAAATTTAGAAACATGCTGCCTTTCGCAACGCAAAACTGATTTTCAACAATGCAAAAATAATCTTTCTTCTTTTCTGGTAACTGTGACTCAATAATCTACTTTGGCATTCATATCTCGGATATCCTCCCCCCTTCATTTCGTCACACACCCATTTCCGTTCACATCTCAAGTGATTTGATCGATATTAAATAAATATATATATTAATATAAGTCCTGTAAATTGGCGATATTTTCCTGTATTTGTGTGAAAGTTCACAGACACTATTGAAGATTTTCTTTGCGAGAAAGAAAGGAAATTACTCATTTCGCATGTAACTTCCCGCTGTTTGTTATTTTCAATTAAAAAAAGAAATAGAAATCGGTTTTTGTTTATTAGCCATAGTGTGATGCTAATTTTAGGCTGCGACCAAAGCGTTTTTATGAAAAAACGTAGATGATTATCTGTCATGTTATCAGTTTTAAGTTTGCAAGTATCTAAAGGATATTTTAAAACAGAATTTATAACTTTCTTCCAGATACACACACATAAGAAAAAAGTATTGTATTTGTAAAAAAAATTCGACTTGCAGGACATTTTCTATAAATGGTCAAATCGTGGTCAAATCTCCACGTGGTCAAATCTCTCGGGCACGGAAAGTGCCCGATTCGAATCAAGGTTGCGCCTGTCAGTCTAAACGTTGATTTTTTCATCGTTTTCTCTGAAACTCTCTCAAATACGAGCTAGTACACCTTAAAAAGACCCTTCATGGCAGACATTCCACCCATACCTAGGATCCTCGGGTAGTCAATCGATTTAAACCTCTACACCCCCACCACCACACCCTTCAACATAAAAATCCAAGCCTCATACAAATAATATAGATATTAATTAATTACAAATTCATAGATTATTCTTATCTCTTTGAGTGTCATTCTCTACAACAAATATATGTCTATCAATCCAAGGTGATAGCCGGAAGCATTCTATGAATAAACACGTATACGGTTCATATATTGCGCCTTATGATCGAGTTTAGCCTTGATACAATTAAAGAAAGCAGTTATATCGTCCAAAGAAAGGGGGAAATCAATGACTTTTTATTACTGCTAGTCAATGCTGATGTTTAAATAATAAAACTGATGAAGTAAACAATGCGTTATTTATCACATTTCATTGCATTGTATTTAGGTAATGTGTGTACTGAATTTTTACTTTCAATATTGATTCGCGTTTTATAAATTTGACTATTAATTTTCGAGCAAATTGTTAAATTTGTCTATACATTGTAAAATCTAAAATTGTAAGTTATTTTAATGTGGCTGAAAATACATGAAAATTATCCCTTATTAATCTGAGCAAAAAATTTGTACACATGTTATACAGTGGCACAAACAATTGAGGATACACCTTACTTTTACTTGATAAATCCAACTTTCAATTGAAATAACACATTAACTAGAAGTGCAAACGTGTTTTTATTTTCACACGTAACAAAAGGGTTAATTTACAGTAAAAATAACGAAAATCAACAAAAAAATATCTAAAATTAAAAATTTCACAAGTATTTGAAATAAACATAGGCAGATCTTTACCTCAAAAAATTAAGGATACACCAATGAAATTTGTGTGACATATCACATACAAAGACAGTGTCAATATTTGGTTGCATGTCCTTTGGCTTATATAATGTCCTCCAAACGTCTTAGTACCGATTCGACCAAGTTTTTGGTGGTATCTGGCGATATTTTATCCCATTCTTCTTGTAACACTTGCTTTAAATAGACTCTGTTCCTAATTTGGTGTTTTTGGACCGCTGTTTCGAGTGTGGCCCACAAATTTTCTATGACATTGATGTCAGGGGACTGTGGTGGTGTGTGCAATTGCTGTTTACAATGAAAAAGACACCACATTTTGACATTACGTGCCGTATGTTTGGGGTCGTTGTCGTGCTGGAATATAAAATTTCCATCTAAACCCAATTTTTTTGCACTTTCTTTAAGATTGTTGTGGAGTATATCTATATAAAGCTTATGATCCATTATGCCGTCTGTAAAAACTAAATTTCCTACCCCATTTGAAGCCATACAACCCCAAACCATGACGGAGCCACCACCATGTTTAACTGTAGGACGTAAATTTTTTGGATCCAAAACGGTGTTCGGCTTTCTCCAAACGGTGCGACGGCCATCACTACCAAAAATGTTGAATTTTTTTTCATCACTAAATATAACTTTCTTCCAAAAGTTGTCTGTCTTCAATTGATGAGTTTTTGCAAACTCCAAACGCTTTTTCTGATTTTGTAAGCTTCTTTCTAGCTACTCGACTGCTATATCCAGCATGTCTAATCACATTTCTCACAGTTTCAGCACTTACACTTCTGCCTATTATTCGAGAAGTTTCTGCAGCTAGTTTGACTGCACTTAGTTTAGGATCAATCTTGATATCTTTCAAAATTTTCCTTTTGGCTACATCACTCAGAATACTTTTCCTTCCTCTTCCACTTTTATTTTCAATTAATCCATCGCTTTTAAATATTCCAATGATTTTCTGGACACACGAGTGGCTTCTACCGACAATTTCAGCTATTTCACGATAAGATTTTCCTTTCTTAAATAACCTTAATATAAATTTTCTTACATCAATACTGATCTCTCTCCGAGGAGCCATTTTCCATTTAAAATTGCGACTTTAAATTCACATAACCAACTTCAAAAGACAAAAGTAGCAGTCGAAAAAGTTTAAGATAAAATTTCCCAAACTTAGGTTATTATAGTAGCAAGCAGAAATAAATCTAGTGGTAGTTAAACAAAAATTTTATTGGTGTATCCTCAATTTTTTGAGGTAAAAATCTGCTTATGTTTATTTCAAATACTTGTGAAATTTTTAATTTTAGATATTTTTCTGTTGATTTTCGTTACTTTTACTGTAAATTAACCCTTTTGTTACGTGTGAAAATAAAAACACGTTTGCATTTCTAGTTAATGTGTTATTTCGATTGAAAGTTGGATTTATCAAGTAAAGGTAAGGTGTATCCTCAATTGTTTGTGCCACTGTAGGTCACAATTGCACCAACTGTATAGATTTTGGTGAATTTAGCACTTGCAGTTTTTTTACAGGGACACAAAGAAAAATTCTTTATCATTATGACCTATGGGACCAAATTTTTAAAAGTGCGATAGCATCTAAACGCCTTATTCAATTGAGCTGAAAATTTATATGAATATTATAAATCACTGTTGCACTAACTATAAGCATTTTGGTGAATCTAGCATTTATAGGCTTTATCTACAAAACTGTTAATTACTCAATGTTCGGAAAGTCGAGTGGAGTCACTCCAGATGTTTTAATTTTATATTTATTTTATGTATTTTGATGCTGACCTCCGTAATGTAAAATGGGAAGTTTTAAACAAGGATTAATGTATTACAAAATTGGGTCTCAAGCGTTTTGTACTACATAGAACAGGTACACATTGGCGATATAAAATAGACTATATCTAAATAAATCTTGCAAGCCCCATAGGTTTGTAACCTGGGTCTAAAACTAGACTATCCAGGGTATAATTAAAACTCTCTCTCATAGTTATTGACTCATGGCTTATAGAGTAATTTACCATCAAATTTGACCTTTTTTTGAAAATTTTCAACTTTGAGACCGTTTTTCTACTAAAGCCAACAGTGACCCATGAAATTTTAAATATTTTTAAGTTCTGTACTAAGGTGTGTAATTAACCCCATAATTATTTCTATGGGGCACTCTTGGCCTTAGCAGATATTCAGAATGAAAACATGGAAAAAATCAACGAAAACTGCACTTTTGAATGACCCTTGCCTTTAAACCCATGAATGACCCACCAAACTGTTTATGCTAAAATGTACTTAGTATCAAGTAGTATACGTATTTAAAAAAAATTGACATGGGTCACTCATGGCTTTAGGAGTAAAATGATATTAAAATGGCACCCTTTATTTACGGCCTCAGACTTTGACCCCCCTCTCTAGGTCAAACAAATGAAATTCAGAAAAAAAATAAATTTCACTTTTTATCACAGTACTACTAACACATCCTGAAAGTTTCGGAAAAATTGAAGATGTCAACTATCAAAAGTGTCCAACTTAAAAAAAAAAAATCTGGAGTGACTCCACTCGACTTTCCGAACATTGAGTAACTAACAGTTTTGTAGATAAAATAAAGAAAGAGGAGTTGCTAAACAAACAGAAAAGAGAAAACCATAACAGAGTGTTTGAGTATTTTTCTCCATATATCACACGAGGTTTTATTTAACGCTACTGAACTTCGAGCCCTTAGATCATAATGATAAAGAATTTTTCGTTGTGTCCCTGTAAAAATCTATAAATGCTAGATTCACCAAAATGCTTATAGTTAGTGCAACAGTGATTTATAATATTCATACAAATTTTCAGCTCAATTGAATAAGGCGTTTAGATGCTATCGCTGGTCTCATAGGCCATAAAGATAAAGAATTTTTCTTTGTGTCCCTGTATAAAAACTGTAAGTGCTAGATTCACCAAAATCTATACAGTTGGTTCAAATGTGACCTATAACATGTGTACAAATTCTTTGCTGAGATTAATAAGGCGTTTAGACGCTATCACACTTTTAAAAATTTGGCAAAGAATTTTTCCTTGTGTCCCTGTAAAAAAACTATAAGTGCTAGATTCTCCAAAATCTATACAGATTGAGTATCTATGACCTTTTAATATGTGTATAAAGTTTTTGCTCAATTGAATAAGGCGTTTAGATGCTATCGCACTTTTAAGATTTTGGTCCCTTGGCCATAATGATAAAGAATTTTTCTTTGTGTCCCTGTAAAAAAACTATAAGTGCTAGATTTACCAAAATCTATAGGGTTCGTACTATGGTGACTTACAATATACGTACCAACTTTCAGCTTATTCGAACAAGGCGTTTAGACGCTAGCGTGTTCACTCACAGACATACACACATACATACATACATCATCGTAAAAATAGTTAAAACGGACTCGTTGGACCTCGAAACGTACAGAAACATCAAAATCTCGAATTCGGATTTTTGACATGATTACAATACTTTCCTCACTATAGTGTTCGGAAAGTAAAAATGACTCTTAAACTCATTTAAGATCTTAATACAGCGGAAAGCGAGTTAATTAATATCCAGTAGTTTATAAAATCCAAAATATTTTTTATACAATAAACCATTGGTATTAACTTTTTTAAAATAAATATTTATATGCCAGTTAATAATGTATTACGGATGAGATTAAGGGAAAAAAAGAAATAGAATAAGAAAGAAACATGGACACTTTTTAGTTTCCAATTTCATATTCTCAAATGTCTTCACAAGAAATTTTATTGTAATTTTTAACGATTGTTATAGGAAGTATACTTTTAATCAGTTAATTAAAGTTATATTTTTAAAGTCAACATTTTCAAATTATTATGTTGTATTTAAATTCTATAAATACAACAATTATCAGTTATATAAGGATATAAAATTTAGTCATCGAAAATATAGAAATGATAGGAGAAAATTTTTTATAATCGAATTCGGGAATAAGATCCAAGGAGAACTGACATTCTAGGATTAGGGAAATTTTTTTCTTAATTAATAATAATTTTCTTATAAGTAGTAAGATAATGGGGGTTCACCGACAGAGGATGTGGAGGATGTGTGATGTGCTGATGTGTTGATGTGCTAACGCGCACATCGATCGCACCACCCCCACTTACTACTACCATTTCGACAGATATAAGCTTGAAATTTACCTTCTATAGTATTAGACATTGGGTTTTAGGTATTGTATTATCTTATTAAAAGTTTTTGAATAATACAAAAATAATCATGATTCCTTAAAACCTACATTTAAGGTTAGTTAGAAAAGTTTGTAATATTAAAATTAAGTCGTCAAATTACTTTTCATACTTAGAATATGTAATCTTAGAAAAATTGTAAAACAATTTTCCCTTTAATACATTCCTGTGTTTTTTAATAGCATAAATTTATAAAAATGTTAATTTTTTCTTTTTAATAATTTAATTTTTGTAATAATCATGCTTTTCTTAAAATGTGTATTTAGAATTAGTGTTAAAGTTAGTAGTGTTTAAATTAAGTCATCAAATTACTTTATATTATATTTCCTTTTAATAAAACAATTTTCATTGTCATTTCTTCTTAACCTTTTTTCTTTTAACCTATTAATAAAATTCACAAACATTCTAAACAATAACAATTCTGAAATAAAACAGACACGGTTTACAGTTAATTAAAAACTTTATTACAACATTATTTCCACATAGTGTTTCCAAAATTCTTTAAACTTGTATCACAAAATTAGTACACACATATAATTTATCAAATACAACAAAGTTTGCAACATCCATTTTTTTACAAGTATTCATCTAGTAAGTTGTCCTTACAATAATTAATATATACAATTTCGTCAACAATAACGAAGGTTACAATATAAAATCTTGAACAATTTATACACTATTTACAAATATTTTCAAAGTTTCTATGTATTAAGTTAACATCATAATTATTATATACATATAATTACAACACTTATAACGAAGTTTACAGTAGAGTTAATTACAGTATAGTTTACACTATCTTGATCAATTTTTACAAAATTTAAGCTTAAAGTTCTACATTTTGATCAATTTCGCAATGTCCATAAGCTAAACTTGTTATACCATCATCTAAGATGAATCTTTTATCATCGAAGGGACTTAAACTTATTTTATTTTGGTGGATTGTGTACAGTTTATGATTTTCTTGGCCTATTTTTATTTGTTTTTCAATACTTGTTTTTTGTTGTTGTAAACATTGTAAATAGTCTTCATGACTAATTTTATGTCGCACAACCTGAGTGGATACGCCTTTCGCTCTCTTTTTTTCATCTTTACATGCTTTTATAGAATACATTTTTGCCTTCAATCCGACAAACTCTAGAGCTATTTCACCACTCAATTCGTCTTTAAATTTCCCAATGACTTTTTTGTTTTCATTCGAATAAAGAGGATGATCTATAGGATAATCAGAAAAATCAAAGATAGATGAATTATTTTTCATATCTTGATAGATGTCAGATGTTGTAATATGATACGTTAGTGAATCAGTATCAGTAAATAAGAGCGTCGCTTGGTTGTTATATAATGGCTTTATGTAATTATAGTGAAAATTATACATTAATAATTTAGAAAGTTCAAGAATGCAAAACCCAACATAAATAGGACGATTCATTAAAAAACTTGTTTTAAGTCTTTCGACAGCAGTTAGATCTTCGTCATAAGTTTTAAATGATTTAAAGGTGGGAGATGCTACTAATTTTACTGCTCTTTTAGAGGTGTTACTACAAAGTTCAATATTACGTCTTTTTCGTAAGTTTTCCATGGTTTTTCCGTAAACGCTGTTATTTAAAAGCTTAAAAAAGTCCTTTTCAAAGGAAGAAGTTGCATTTTTTCGTTTTTCAGTATTGAACATTATATATTTTTCCAACCAAGGAGCTTGGTTAAATTGAAGAGCTTTATGCACTGCTGTAACTTTCAATCCTAATTGAAGATAGAGTTTTAAATTTCTATAATGCACCACATAATTTTTCTTGTTTTGAAGGTTAGGTATTAATTTTGGTGTTCCAACATATTTTCTATTGTGAAGTAAACTTTTAGCATAAGGTGACAGCATTTCTTCGGTTAAGGTTAATCTTTCAGGTGCAAGTGGATAATCGTTATGGGTATGATGGAGGTGCTGAGGGTAATCAAGATCAACTTCAAAAATATAGCCGATATCAGAATCATCTCGAAGAGATAGAATCCAATCTTCAGTTATACCATTTATATCGATCCATTTAAAGTTTCCGTAGGGTAAGTACTGGGACATAGCCCAACCGTAAAGGTTATTGGCATCCCAGTACATTATATAACTATTGGGTTCATCTGGATTATAATCACTCATATAAGGGTTGTTTGCTCTGGTCAATCTTCTGCTAATCATGCTAACACCGCCTCGTATACCTTTTTCTATTAACAACAACATATTAATGTCTGTTAAGAGCTCTAGAGGTGTTTCAGTCATTTTTAGGCATGCTTGCCATGCAAGTCCAGGAGTGGTAAAAAGGTGAGCACAATCAATTTCATAATAACGCATACAAAGTTCTCTGAAATTCTGAAATACATCGGCGAGTAATAAAACATCAGTTTTTACATATAAATCATGATAATCACCAAGATTTTTCATGTTGAATGTATTCCAAATTTTTTGAACATTTTCATAATCATCCTCAGAAATAGACTCTTCTGTCAAAGAATTATAAAATGCAGATGGAGGAGGGAGTGATAGTTCTTCGAATTTATTAAAGCAGTTAAAATAGTCGTATGGGTAAACACCTTTCCTCGTTAGCATATTCAGAGGTGTATTAGCAGGGAAATTCTCTTTCAAAATCTTAAACTGAGAAGAGTTGAGGTTTTTCACAAGTTTTTCGAGTGATGTAGGTAGGAATTGAAAGCTGTCTAAAAAGACTAATTGTACAGGGTCCTTAGGTTTCTTCAATCTGAATGTAAGATAATTTTCTAGGGTTGTGGCAATAACTTCTATTTGATGATCTTTATATTTTCCAAGTTTTGTCATAATATGATGACCATCATAATTTTTCAAATTGTGAAATATAACAGGAATATTTTTTAATTGTTTAAAGTTAAGATTACACGAAGCATGTAATGCTCCTCTATAAGCTCCCGAAATATGACAATGATCTCTGACACGATCATTATGTAAAGGTTTTTTACACAAAGTGCAAAATTTAGCTTCTTGAAAAGCTTTTTCCTCCTCTACAGTTAATTTCATTGGTTTTATTTTCATCAATTTTTGACCAAGCATCTCTTTTTCTTGCATAATTTGGTCTAAAAAGTGCTCAACAGCATTTTCACCACGATAAATTACAATAGGTTTAATAGAATGTCCATCATGACCGATAATAACATATGCATAACCACAAGGCTCATGGTATGCAATTTTTTCATTGTGTGAAATATCTGAAGAAGGTGAAACTGAGGTAATAGGTACAAGAAGACTTTCAAAATCGGCATATATTGTATAAGCAACAGGATGTTGTAAGTGTGTACCAGAAAATTTTAAAATATTATTTTCCACAGAAGGCATTTTAATAACTTGCACTTCATGTTCTTGACAGTACTGGATATGTGATTTCAATAAGTCCTCTCTTGAAAATCGGTGCAAACACCTAAAACAGTAATATGCAGCAGTCTTATGTTTGGTTAAATCACCAAGAAGGCGTGAAAAGTTTCGGATGAGACAATAATGTTGCCTTTCATCATCAGAAATTAGTAACAAGTTGATTGTATCAGTGTCTTCTCGGGGAGAAATGTACAGGGGACACACTTCATCGTCTTCATACCCGAAGACATTAATCCGTAAATCATTCATCTTTTCAATGATAGATATCTTTGTTATAGGTACAGGACATGTTACATTACCTAGTTTAATGGTATTTTCATAGGGTGTGTAATGAGATACACGTTCTGGTTTCTCACTAAAATGCAAATTCAGTTTATAAGCAATTAAGCACCAAATGAGACATTTATTATCTTCATTTTGAATGTTTAGCACAGCTTTTTTTGCATCGAGTTTTGAAGGTAGCTTAATATAGCTGCTAGCAGCTAGAGGGTGATATTTAGCTATTTTCAGTTCTAGATAATGAATTTTTTTAAAAATCCATCCAGATCCTCGCTGGATGAATTCTTCAAGTGACTTATTAATTTTTACATATCCTTCGCTAATATGCTGTTCAATGGTATCATCTAAAAGTTCGATAATACAGGAACTTCTAAAATATGTATATGTCTCTTCCATGTCATCATCAGGTTTTTTGCGTTCTAGTGAAACTTTCATCACCATATACCACTTCAGGGCATGCTTTTCCTTTAACCCACTTTGGAGTTTTTCATGTACTTGGGGATGTATATATGATTGAAATACTTCTAAATCACACTCATTATTCTCATTGGGATAAAACATCAGTGTTTTAAACACGCTAGAAGTGTTAATCTCTTTTTTAACCCTTTTTGAGATTGTAACAGGCGCAGTTATCTTCCTTTTTCTAGTAACAAGTTCATGCTCTTGACGCTTGTGAGAAATCAGTTCAGATTTAAGATCAAACACTTTATCACAATCACTGCAGGTGTATCGGGAACTTTGATGATATTTTAAATGTCTTTGAAAGTTATCAAAGCGGGAAAAAACTAGATCACACTGTTGACACTTTATCAAAGATACTTCATCTTTACTTTTGTGAAGTAGCATATGACGAATCAAGTTTGACTTCACGCTGAACATCTTTTCACATCCATCGCACTTAAACAACTTTTCTTTCAGATGACTTTTCTCATGCCGATTCAACAACCATCTCTGAGAAAATTCTTTTTCACAAAAAGAACAATTTAAACTTGGCAACGCTTTCAAAACATTCTTCTCAGCAGGTAGAGATTGGTTTTTATGTATCAACGTATGACGAATCAAGTTTGATTTTAGGCTGAATCCTTTTCCACAGTCATCACACTTGAATAACTTTTCATCTGAATGGCTCATCAAATGTCGATTAAGTAACCATGTTCGTGAAAATGTCTTCTTACATATTGGACAACTCTGAAAAAAATTAAAAAAAAAGGTTTGTTTTAGAATTTTATATACTCATAAATACAAAAAATAAAAAGTTTTCTTAACATAGTTTTCTTAAACATGATTCTATTTTTACTAATGCAATGTAAAAAATACAATTACATAAAAATATTTACTATCTTAAGCAATTTCCCTAACATAGTTTTACAAATTTTTACTAATGTAATGTAAAAAATACATTTGCATAAAAATACTTGTTACCTTAAACAATTTTCTTATCATAGTTTTACAAATTTTTACTCATGTAATGTTTAATTCTATTTTTAAAAAAGTTTCTTTACAAAGGTAAAAAAATTTTAATTTTATTAAACTTGATTCTATTATTTTTACTAATGCAATGTAAAAAATACATTTGCATAAAAATATTTACTATCTTAAGCAATTTTCCTAGCATAGTTTTACAAATTTTTACTAATGTAATGTAAAAAAAATACATTTGCATAAAAATACTTGTTACCTTAAACAATTATTCTTAACATAATGTTGTAAATTTTTTACTCACGCATTGTTTAATTCTATTTTTAGAAAAGTTTCTTTACAAACGTGAAAAATTTTCCTATCATGAATATGTACTAACATAAAATATATTGCATTTCTATGAAAAATACTTAACTCACCTTATTTTTATCACTCAATGAACTTAAGAGCAGCGGATTATCAACTGTAGGAGGCTTGTCACTAATCATCTGAAAGGAATAAAAAACTTAGATTAGAATAAAAATCTCTAAAACATCTTTAAAATATAATTAAAAAAAAATCTTTTAAAATGGAAAAATGTAAAAGAATTAAGATTGAATTAATACAAGTTTAAAAAAAGATATTGTTTCGTTCAAGAAAAAAACTTACAAAGGATGGTTGAGGTTCTTCATGTACATTCTTTGCACACGATTCTTCAATCTTCAACATTTCTTCTCTTGGCAAACCATAGTTGATGAAAAACTAAAAAAGTAAATGGTTTTCATTTAAAATATATTAAAAATTCACTGTTGCAAAATAATTTTTAAGTTATTAGAGTCCTTTTAAAGAAAATTAATTCTTTGAATCAATCAAATGCTAACTATTCATCCTACCAAAATACTATTTCTAAAAAATTCTTCATTACAATGTGTAAACATCAACAAAATGTAAAACCATGTTGAAAGATCTTTATAAAGTTAAAGTGAAATGCATACAAACAAACTCGTTAACCATAGATAATGTATAACATAAAAATTAAAGCATAAGCTTATTAAAAAATTTCTGAAAAATACATTGCTAATTTTAAAACATTCATAAAGAAAAAATATATTTCTGATTTCAAAAATGCATATATATTATGGAAAAATTCTTTTATATGATTAAACAAACATTTTATCAAGATTTTTAATATAACACTGATTAATAATTTTCATATGAATTAAAATGAAACTAGAACAATTTCAAAGAAAATGATCAACTTACTTTGTCATCAACAGGCAACAATGATGAGTTCTGGTTAATTCAGGGGCGCGCGGACCCGGTGTGCGAAGTGTGCGGCGCACACAGGCGCCAGGTAAAGAAAGGCGCCAGCCGAGTATAAATTCTTTGAAAAAATAAATAAAGAAAGAAAAAAAAAAAAAAAAATATATATATATATATATACGTATAAAAAAAAATATTGCTTTATTAAATCTTATTTCATAATGCCGGCGGTCTAAAGCCATGCGACTAGTGTTGCTAAATGAGGAGTCTTGAAAAATATACTGGCAAAACTTGTGTTCTTCAAATAGTTAGGAGTTTTTTTGTGAAAGGGCGCACGTTAAAAATGGAATAACTTTGTAAAGATTCGCCTTTCTTCAGCAAAATTTTCTTAGACTTTAACATATCAAAGCATTCTATTGAAATTTAAAAGGCACCTTAATTTATCCCCCCCCCCTCCTTCATCTACCGGAAAAACGCCATTTAGATTAGTAAAAAGACAACATAAATCGATTACAACAATAAAAATTTAATAGAACCGGAGATTTTATTTAGAGTAGTTTTTTCCGCTTTGCATTATCGATGTAAAATCAGACTTTTGTCTATAAATTTCTCAAATTCGAAAAAAATTTCGATATCTTTACGTTTCACACATCGTGAAAACCAAATCTGACTTCAGAAAAATTTCTGTCCATGTGTGGCGCGTGTGCGGTCATTGTGTCTGCATATATATAACATTTTTGCGTGGGTATACGTGAGAACAGCTGGACAGAATTCAACGGCACTTGGAAGGAATTACCAAACTTAAAATTATATCTATCAACCTTTGAAAATCTCTTTTGGGGAAATCTGTTTTGGGAGGAAATTTCGCAAATTCTGAATTCTACTAAAAGAATTCTACTAAAAATGGTACAAAGGTGTTAAAAACAGGTATGCGTCTTCTTTAGGATATTTCCAAAAACGCATTTTTTTTTTCTTTTTTTCTTTTGTAATTTTCGATTTGAGGAGGGGGGCGTAAAGAGGGGTAAATTCTAGAGAATTCCTCCCCCCTCCACCTTTTAGGAGTAAATTTGTCGTGTAAAATCTATGGGAATTGCGGTCACGTATTTTGGTGTGTAAATTGTTTCTATATATCCGACACCTAGTTGTAACGGGATTTTATGAAATCCCGCCTTTCCTTTCTTGAGGCCACAAACGCTTTTCCAAACGTCACCTTACTCCAAATTATCTCAGCAAGAATAAATTTTATATGTGGATTAATTGTTTTCGAGATTATTCTGTCATAATTACTAGTAGCATCAGTGGAACAATCTTTTTCTAAATTTAAAATGATAAAAAAATACTTACGCTCCACAACGGTATCGGACAGATTTTTAAATTTTGCAATTACACCGATAGCATAAGATATTTTGAATCAAATGGATATATATTATACCAGAATTCACAAAAACTCACGCAAATGAATTACATATCACTAAATAATAGTATCTGTCACATAATCTTTATTAACTCTTAATAATTTTTATTGTATATTCTTATTTTATCTACTTATAAATCAGTGGCGGCTCGTGCAAATTTTCACAGGTGGGGCCCGAACCATAGCATGATATGTTATTAAACATTAATACTATTCATATTCAAACATTAAAACAAACATTATTAAAGTGGGATGTAAAACGAAATTTTGGAGAAAAAAAATTTTTGATGACGAAACTTAAATTCAACATTATGGAAAAAAAATTGCATAAAAGTATCCCAAATATTAAAGTTTTATAACTACAATTGCAAAATTCTGCAATGTTCTGATCAATTGAACATTAGAATATCTGGAAACTGGTAGACGGGAATTGAGAAGTTTGATACCAGGTCGCTTTCGTCGACATATATATTTGGAGTTTTCCATGGTTTTCTCTGAAACTCGCATAAATAAGGGCTATGTAACACTTAGAATGACTCTTTACTGAGAGTACACCACTCAGGTTTAGGAGTTTCTTTTAGTCAACTGGCTTTAACCCTGACACACACTACACATTATTAAAATATAAACTAAAATGTCTCAGAGTGTAATATATTATTTAGTTTGAGCGAATTATAGCCCCAAATCTTTAAAGTATAGAATTTCAAATGTTATATATTCAAGTTTTTTATCTTAAAAAATAAATAAAATAAACCTTAACCAATTTGTAAGAAGTTGTATTGAAATTTAGAAACTCATGATTAATGTAATGTGGATACATATTAGAAAAATACCATGTTTCTCACTTTAAGAGCTTAATTTTAGATAATTTAAATTAAATTCCAATAAATAAATAAGACGGCCTATCATATTAAAAAAAAAAAAAAAAAGTAAAGTAAAGAAAGAAAGAGAAAAGAAACATTGCAGATGTTTCTATTAAATCGTATTTAAAAGAAAAATCATTTAATAATAATAATAAATTACAATTTTATGTAGATATTTAATCCATATCCATTAATTCTTTATCTAAACATTTTACAATTCATTTGTATAAAAGTTTTAGTACACCATTTTGAAGGGGGGGGGGGGGATCGCATTTTCCTTTTTCTTTTTTTTTTCATTTAAATTCAAAATATTTTAGTTTAAGATGTCTCAAATTATTATACGAGCTTTTATCTCAAAAGCAAATCTAGAAAAATATTTTTGACTGTTACCAGATGTCTTTTTTAAACATTAAAATTTTAGGCTATCATATATGACCCTAAAATATGCTCCGAAAAACCAATGAGGAAAAAAAAAGTAACGCAGAAGCCACCAAGTTTTAACCGTGAATTGTATGGTTAACATATTTCAAAGGAAGCAGTTTTTTCCCTATAGGTTTGTTTCGATGGGCCAGCTTTCGTGGGCCCATCAACGAAAAAATTACAGCGTGTTAATACTGATAAAGTCACCAAATCTGTTAACCCGCTGTTCTAGTAAAATAAATATGTACAAATAAATGCGCCAATCTCGGGCCGCTTGAAAACGGCCCACCATTACAGCCCATTCCCTCAGATAAGGAAAAGGGTAGTAGTGGTCGGTCGGTGAGTGATTAAATGATTTACGACAGCCGAAAAGAATATATACTAGACAAATAAATGATTAAGAAAAGAAATAAGATTAAGAAATTGTTAGATGGAAGTTGTTATTTTGTGTATATATTTTTGAACAGTTACGAAAAACAAAAGAATTATTATTATTATTTCAATCGATAAAAAATTTAAGTGGGGCCGTGCCTACTGGCCCTTAATGATGGACCGCCACTGTTATAAATTTATCTATTATTTATATCTGTGCAGCGTACAAACATCACGGCAAAATAGTTTAAAATTGTTTTGTATCTTAATACTATATGGAAAAACACATACAAATTTACATAAAAATTACAAAAAAGTTTAGATGATGAAAATGGGCAAAATTCCTTTCATTAGATGTTTTGTTTTCCCTGTTAAGTATGTTTTATCCATATTTACCAAGTAATATTTATTATAAGCTCCTATTTTATGTATTTATAAATTTATTTGTTTATTTAAAAGAAAAAAAAAAAACTTCCACAATTAACCAAGTCAGATTTTGTCCCTATATCGATAGTCATATATTAGTTTGGTCTGAAAAGTATTTCGAGTGTTTTCAACAATGAAATTGAGAAAAGTAGAATTCACAAAAGTAGAACATTTTTTTTTTTTTTAATTATTATTATTATTATGAGTTCTAATGTTATGTACTTGTAAATTCCATTTATCTGTAGTACAAAATGTCAAACTCATTTATATGTGCAACATACTGCAATAGTATGACTAATTAAAAAAAAAATTTCATTATATTATTGTAAAGAGCTAAACCATTTTCCTAAATGAAAGGTGTTGTTGCAACAAAAGAAGATTTTCAATTAAAGGGCAAATAAGGAACAGTTCACTCAATATTTTAACGGTGGGTGGGAAGGGAGGAGATTGTCAGCCTTGCATACAGACTTGGCAACTTAGCGATCAATTTGGTGACATGGCAATCAAACTTGGCGAGAAGTAATAATTTAGTGTTTCCAAAGTTTAGAAGCTCTATCTTCAATAAGAGCCGAGTTCTGGAATTTTCTGGATTCATCAATTGGCTATTGGCGCAGAATAACCTCGAAACTTCGTCAAATCACGACAGAAATTATAAAAACAGAAGAGACACTCCCAAAGAGATCAGTTGTATTCGGACATTTGTTCTGAACGTTAGTTTCGGTTTAAATGGTTTATATTTATTCTTAAATGAGTGAAATTCCACTCTGTGGTGTTTTTAATGTTGTTTTGTGACTTTTTCAGGTATAAATTTGAGTATGATAATTTACTGTTTTTTTTTTTTTTTTCCGAGAATAACCCTTTAATAAAGAGTATCTTTCGACAAGAAACTGCCTGTTTTTTTTTACAATTACCCTTTTCACCCAAGAAAATCGATATTTTGGTAACAATATGGATAGAGACTGATATTTTGGATCAGTATGATATGCGTAATACTCGCAAAAGGTGTAATGAAGTGAAGGAACGTTGAGTTTACTAAGAGTATTTTTGTGTTTAAATATTTACTTAAAAAGTAGACCCAAACAAATAGAAATGTTTAAACTTGAAATGCAAGAGTGGATGAATCTAGATCATCAATCACCAATTTGACAAATTAATTCTAGTCCAACTTCAACAGTCATGGAACAGGATAATTATATATTCTCCTTTTAAGTACATAAAATCTGCTATAATAAACACTTTATCACCCAATCAACTCTCCCCTGAGCCATCTATTGTAATGCCTCAACGGGGCATTTCTGCACCTGCATTCACACTAAATCTGCCTATTTTGGTTTCCTCTATTTGCCTTCAAAATTGTACCTCGTATTTTTGCAACTCGTATAAGATTTTTCTGTTTTTGAAAAATGCACATTTTATTTGTATCTTCTTATTTAAATTTCATTTTAATTGATACATTTCTCTATTTTATAAGCCATTCAATAAACTTATTACTATTAAGGTTCGAGATTAAATTGACTTGCTAAATGATAACTTTTTATAAAATGAATTAAAAAAAAAAAAAAGGTAATATAGGGAGCTAACTGAAACTCTGCACACAGGCGCCTGACAATGCTGGCGCGCCCCTGGGTTAATTTCCATATCGAAATAAAAAAAAAATCTTAAACTTTCACTCTCAATAAACAAACACGCAAGGTTAATGCAAGGTCGAGCCGAACGCAGGTTTAAACAAGTCTGAAAGACGCTACAGCAAAGCCGACGTTGAAACAACAGAGAGAATAAATATACGTCCGTTCAGATCGAAAGTAGGTAAGCGAATGACAAATTAGATTCAATTTCTTAATTACTAATGGAGAAAAAATAGGCTATCCCATTTCTAAGCGTAGGGGTGTCAGGTTTAATGGGTTATTCCACTATGTTGAAGAGGGGTGACAGGTTTTGTGAAATAAACTAACAGTGAGATTAAATAATCATTATACATCACATTTTGATTAATTATTATACTATGTCAATCTATTTTTCATACAGAGGGAAAAAATGTATTAAATGAAAACTTTCACAAACACTTGTTATTAATGATACATAAAAATATTTTTTAAATTATAAAAAACTTACAAGTTTTAATCATGTAGAACATAGATTAAAATTTCAGAGTGTAAACACAATCTATACCTGGAGAATTTTCCTTAATTAAACATGAAAACAACACATAGTCACTCTAAAAATACTTAATTAATCATGTTTTAATTAACAATTAACATTCATTGTATACAATTTATTCATTAACGAACTTGTATTGCATTCTAACACACTTACATTTTCATTAAAACTGTAAAATCACTACTTAAACATCCGAAAAACAGTTAATTACTTTAATTAATTACTTTAATCAACAATTATCAATCATTTCATTAAACATTTGATACACTGGAGTTGTATTTAAGCACAATTTTTAATTGAAATATAAAAAAAAACTGTAAAAACATCATTTAATTGCCTAAAAACTACTTAATTACTTAATTAATTACTTTAATTAACCATTCGTTAGCTTAAACAGTCATGTCATTAAACATTTTACGTATTTAAATTATATTATAGCACCATTTTTCATAAAAAATACTAATAAAACATCAAAAAGTGTCTTATTTCCCTGAAAATTCATCAATTTCCTTAATTATCATTAATTAAAGCTAATAAACAACACTTAAACACCTGAAAAATACTTAAGTACCTTAATTTAGCATAACTGACATCAAAAAACTCAAAAAACAAAACAACATTTAGTAGGTAAGAAAGGCCAAGGTTCTACTCTAACTTAAAAATCAATAATTAATTTTTTAAATTAATTTTCTTCATTAATACCCTCGTCACGTTTCACGATCAAGTTAGAGGATGTCTCAAGGTCAATGTCAACCCATCTAGACCCCTCAGAGGGTGGTGTGACATCCGCACGGCTTGCCGGTGCCGCAGTGCCACCTCCTCCTGCGCCAGAACCGGTGTTTCTTACCTACTCTTATATTTCCTTTGCACAAGGCAATAAATAATAATCATCCAAAAAATATCGTAAATAAAAAGGTGTGATTATTTTTTTACTTTCCGAACACTATAGCGAGGAAAGTATTGTAATCATGTCAAATATCAGAGTTTGAGATTTTGGTGTTTCTACACGTTTTGAGTTGCCCCAAATTCACATTTACTATTTTTACGATGATGTATGTGTGTATGTATGCGAGTGAAATCGATAGCGTCTACAAGCTTTGTTCAAATGAGCTAAAATTTGGTACGTATGTTATAGGTCCCCAACCCTGTTGATTTTGGTGAATACAGTTTTTACACCCTTACAGTTTTTTTTTTTTTACAGGGACACAAAGAAAAATTGTTTATTACTATGGTCTATGGGCCCAAATTTTGGAAAGTGTGATAGTGTCTAAACGCCTAATTCGTTTGAGATAAAAATTTATACACATGTTATCAGTCACCGTCAGACGAACTGTATAAATTTTGGTGAATCTAGCGTTTATAGTTTTTTTACAGGGACAGAAAGAATAATTGTTTATGATTATGGTTCATATGGGCCAAAATTTTTTATGCGGTAGCGTCTAAACAATTTTTTCAATTGAGTTGAAAATTTACACACATGCTATAGGTCATTGTTGCACGAAGGGCGTAAATTTTGGTGAATCTAGCATGTAATTTTTTTTTTTTTTTTTTTTTACAGGGACGCAATGAAAAATTCTTTATCATTATAGCCTTCGGGCTGAAATTCAAAATGCGACAGCGTCTAAATGCCTAATCAGAATACTCTGAAAGCTTATATAGGAGAGAGTAGGGAGAGATGGGACAGTTTTGACAAAAATATTTTTTACAAATTTACTTTTACTGGTACAACACTATAAGTTTCAGAAAAATAAATTGAAACATTTTAACATCTTTTAAAAATATAAATTTGATGGTAATTATTAAAATATTAATTTTATAAGCCAATTAACATAGTCATAAAAATGTCCCATCCCTCTCTTATATGAGGGAGGGATGGGACATGTTTATAAAGTTAAAATAAATACATAATATACAGACATACTATGAAAAATGACAAAAACAGTGGGACACGATGTATGTAAGGTTAATTAATTACCAATAACATCTATTTTATCCTACATTAGAGTATAATGTACCACTTAAATAAAAAATTTCAAATGCTCAATCAGTTCATCCTTATTTTTTTTTTTTTTTTTTTTTTTTTTTTTTTACTTTTAGCAGAGAAAGTACTGTTTTTTAGTTCAAATATTCAAAATTAAGTTTTTGTTTTATTCACATGTTTTGTGGTTCCCTGAATATTAATAAGGTTTTTAGTGGCTAGTCTGCGTGTGTTATCAGCATATCTTAAGAACAAATATTAACTGTATAAATGAATGTAATTTCTTTTGTATATTTTACCATGTCCAGGAAAACTGCCCAGGAATAAAAATTAATTCCTCATTCATATATAGTAAATAAAGTATTTTTAAAAGTTAAAAGGATAAACAAAAGTCGTACGAGTGCCACACCAATTATTTTCCATGATTTTGAATTTTTTTCGTGCATTTTTTCTTCCATCTATTCATTCATTTTCCTCTTGATATTTTCTGTTTAAGGAGTAATATCAGAATCTTCATTCTTCTTCCTTTTCTTACATGTCCCATCCCTCCCTTTTCATTATATTTCAAAAAAATATTTTATTATTAGACACATGCTACTTTTAGGCTTAATTTAGCTACTAATTCATAAAAGTTATATTATTAGGTATATAAAATATGAAAAGTAATTATGCTAACATCAGTGAGTGACGTTGAAAACTTGCCTTGAAAATTAAGCAATTGTTTACTTTTGGTGTTATAAAATAGTTTTTTTGTTACATAAACTCACAGAGTTCTCCAACTAAAATGGTACATAGCAACAAATATGGGGCTGTAGTTACTTCACCTGGTGGAAGTGTCAAAAATTAAAAACAATGTTTATTTTAAGAATAATTTTAGGTCTCCCATCCCTCCCGACTCTCCACTACCTATTAAAGGTCACCATAGCTCTAACTGTATACCTCTTGGTGAATCTAGCACTTACAGTTTTTTTTTTTTTTTTTTTACAGGGAAACAACAAAAAAATCTTTATCATTATGGCCTATGGGCTGAAATCATTAGTCTAAATTCCTTATCTGATTGAGTTGAAAATTTATATACGTACTGTAGGTCACCGTCGCATGAAGCATAAAGATTCTGGTGAATCTAGCACTTATAGATTTTTAAAGGGACATGAAGAAAAATTCTTTATCATTATGTCCTACGGGCTCAAATTATTTAAAGTGCGATTGGGTCTAAACTCCTTATTTGAATGAACTGTAAATTCATACACATGTTACAGGTCACAGTCGCAGACATCATATAAATTTTGGTAAATTTAATTCTTATAGTTTTTTTTTTTTTTTTTTTTTTTTTTTTTTAACAGGGATACAAATAAAATTACTTTATCTTGTCACTTATGGGCTCAAATTATTTAAAATGCAATAGCGTCTAAATGCCTCATCTAATTGATCTGAAAATTTATATGCATGTTATACGTAACCATCGCACGAATTTTAATAGATTTTGGTGAGTCTACCCCTTGTAGATTTTTACAGGGACACAATGAAAATTTATCATTATGATCTATAGGCTCAAATTATTTGAAGCGCAATAGCGTTAAACTAAACAAAATACCATATATGGCTGAATATCACATAAGTGTGCATTTTGGATTTTTTTAAACTTTTTTTTCAAACTTTGTATTTTAATTTGAATTTTTGAAAATAAGTCCGTAGGTGCATCTTAAATAAATTCTGAGTTTGACAGAGATCGAACATAATTTTTTAAAATTTTATTGAAATTTTTCAATAAAAATTTATAATTTTAATTATCTTATAAAATCAAAATTACCATTTAAATTTTTTTTTTTTTGTGGTTCAGATTCATTAAAAAATACAAGACTTAGGCTTTTCTAAAAAGTTCTTCCCATTTTAAAAAATAAAATAAAATAAAAAACCCAAAAATTTTAAATTTAAAAAAATAAATAAATAAATAAATAAATTTAAATTTATTTTTTTATAAACATAAATTATATCAATGGGAAATATCATAGACTGCATACCTCTTGACTATAAACTGGAAATAATTAGTTTACTTGCATTAAATTTTTAATTATAGCATTTAAAGATGTCAAAAAATGATGTCACTGAAATGACTGGTTTGTCACTGAAATGACAATGTTTGTCACTGAAACGACTGTTTGTCACTGAAATGACAATATTTGTCAAAATGACTATTTTTCACTGAAATAACATTGTTTGTCAATGCAATAGGACCATATAATATTAAAAATGGAACATATTAGAACAATAGAGAAAAGATTGTGAAGGGAAAAGAAAGAGCAATAATGAGAATATCAAGCAATTTTATTGTATTAAAATCCTTATAATTACAAGTTTAATGATTAACTGAATTAAATTCAGAAAAAGCATTTTGAACATTATTAAAATCTTCATCCTGAAGTTTAAAATATCTATTTGAAGCAGGTTCAGGAGAATTCCTAATTTTGCACAGAATATGTGGCACTTGAATTTCATGGACATCCTCTTTGTCAAGCCATGCAAATTATTTTTTCTGCATCTTGCCATAAATAACACAAGTAAAATATTTTGAGTAACATTCTCAATGACACCTTAAAGGGGGCAAAAAAAAAATAAATAAATAAATAAATAAATAAATAAAATTAAATAAATAAATAAAAGTTTGCTTTTTTAATTGTATCTTAATATTAATGTCGTATGTAATTTTTTTTATATTTACCTGGATACCGGAAAGTACTTTAAATATTTAAATATAAAGCTTATCCTACACCAACAAATCTTTTAATTCAAAATAAAAAATTATTTAAATCCAGGGCTTACAAAATAGTAAATCTCCAACAAATGTCATTTTCGTGACGTCACAAAAATGACCGTCACGAAAATGACAAATCGTCAATAATTCGTTCTGTACTGAAAAACATGCTTTCACTAAGCCGATATCGTCACATTTTCTTCTTCTGGTCGTCATTCTATATTAAAATAAAACTTTGTTCTAAATTTTATAATAATATTTTTTTATTTTTTATGCATCTCGAAAATGACAAGCAATAAAAGTACGCACAACATGTAAACAATAAAAATAATGTTAACTCTTACCTGTTTTCAATTTTCTTGAGATTTTTTTTCCCCACATATCGTCAATGTTGATTTCTGATCTTAAACTTTAAAAAAAGTGAATGGTGGCACCATCCCTTGATGATATATGAAGTTATTTTCATGTGTCACGAAAATGACGTGAAGACTTGCATACAAGCATTTTAATTACACATGCATGAAAATTAACGTAATTAAAAAGAAAAAAAAAAATTTCCTTTGAAAACAAATAGTTTTTTTTACAAGAATTAACAATTATTATAATTATAATTTTATTTTTTTTAGTAAAAAACATACTTTGTATGTAAACATTTGGTCTTGGAGACAGTCACGAAAATGACGGTTATAAGGTTTAAAATTTTCTAAAAAATACTGAAATCGCTATAAACTCACATTTTATGATTTGATGCTTTTTTAAAAAGGTACTTCTAAATAATAATAATAAAATTTTACAATTTATTTGCTTAAAATTAATAATAAAGACCTGAAACACTAAAATGCACATTTATGTGATATTCAGCCATATGAAGAAAAGTACTCATAAACCCAATTATAATTTTCTCTTTTGCGTATTTAACGATTTTTCTTACTTCATTTATACAACCGTTAATTCATAACGTTCGGAAAATCGAGTGGAGTCCCTCCAGATTTTTTTCTTTAAAAAAGAAGAAAAATCACTCGTTTACAAACTGTTATAAGTAAGATGTCTGAGGCAATAAATTCTGATCATACTATCATATTCTAACTAACCTGTTTTACTTGAATTAAGTGTATATTAACGAAAAAAATAATAATAATAATAATAATAATAATAAATTGTTACTTTAAGGATATGGATTTGATTATTGGTTTGTCACAGTGACAGTTCCGCTATCAAATTTAATTAGCTTTATCCAAAGCACATACACACGATTAACTTATTTCTAGATTGAAAACATTTAATCAAGGGTATTCATATAGCAATAGTATTCATTTATTATTCAAGTATAAATGCAAGCACATATATGGCCAGGTAATCAAAAATCATTTAGTACCAGGAAAAGGCATTTTAACTACTAAGAAAGAAGCGATCAGCAGTGACCAAGGTTATCGCTTCAAAACACATCTAAGCTTTTCAAAATCGTTTAGAAAAAAGGTTTTTAGCTTTTCGCTCTACTGGTCGGCCTTCGCAGTCAAGTTCTTCCCTTTTTTCACAAGGTTTTCTAAGAATTACTGAGATATCCAAAAATGGTTCTATATCTGGATATCGAAATCGTTAACAATGAAAGATGATTGACCGGATCGAAAATGGAATGTTAGAAAAATCCCTTTATCTATTTAGATTATTAATGACGCGATTTCACGTGTATCTTTCAATCGATTTTCAAAAGGATATTTTACGTTTGATTTTCAGTTTATATATATATATATATATATATATATATATATATATATATATATTTTCCAGTTATTTTAGTGTAAGTTTAAGTGCATAAATATAATCTGGTTTGGTTTGGGGTTTTCGCACTATGTTCATTAGTGGAATCTACACCACAACGAACATCAATGCCTGAACGGGATTCGAACTCGACATCCGAAGGCCTTACGTGCTAATCCTTCTGCCCCCACATGGGCCTTTAAATAAACTGAAAATTTCAATGATTGCCACATTTATGATACAGTTTATCACTTACTCATTATTTTAAGGGAAAATATTATATAATGAATATGCATACTTGCCAACCATCTCATTATGAACCGTACAATTTTTAGTACCCGCCTTTTTTTTTTTTCACACCAGTCAGTTTTTAGAGTAATTTTATTCTTATTTAATCGTAACAACATTTGGAAAGAATTACTCTAAAAATAAAGTGGTGTGAAAAAAAGGGGGCGTTTTTTCAATGGGCGTTAACAATTGTACGGTTATTAATGAGATGGTTGGCAAGTATGAATATGTGATGAACTAAAATGGTATTTAATATTCAGAGGGGAAAAAAAAAAGGATATTTCTAGATTTCTAATATTGAATCTGTTGTGTTATGTGTTTTACATTATGTGGTGTGTATTTAATTTACAGATAATATTAGGTTGGCCAAAAAGTAATCGCGTTTTTTTTTTTTTTTTTTTTTCTGTATAAATGAGAGAGGAATTTTTCATGGGAAACAAAAATCTTTAAACAATATGTTGTCCATTTTGTTCGATCCCCCTTTGCCACCTTTCAGGCAATTTCAAGATTCCGAACTGAAAAAAGCTTTTATCTTTTTCGGCAAAAAACTGTTTCAAGAACAATTTGATATCCTCATCAGCAGTAAAGGTTTTACCATTCAAAGCATTTTGAAAAAAACGAAACAAATGTTAGTCTGATGGTGCCAAGTCTGGTTGAATATGGTGGATGTAATAACACATCCCATCCAAGCTGCAACAATTTTTGACGAGTGACCAAACTTGTATGTGGTCTAGCGTTATCGTGGCGAAACACAACATCTTTGTGATTCGCCAATTCTGGACGCTTCTGCTTGATTGCATTATTTAATTTACTCAATTGATAACAGTACACGTCAAAATGAATGGCTTGGTTCTTTGAAAGCAATTCAAAATACACAATAACTTTGAACCATACTGCCAGCATAAATTTCCTTTGATTAATATCTGCTTTTGAAGTGTTTTGGGCAAGTTCATCACACTTGCACCACGATCTCTCTGTTTCGACGTTGTTATAGACAATTCATTTTTCATCGCCTGTTATCGTACATTTAAAAAAATGGTCGTTTTCTTCACATTTCAAGAGTGAATCGCAGATGTCAACACGCTGTGAGATGGATTTCTTTGAGCACATGACCACGAGGCACCGAAATATCGAGCTTCGTAACATATCCAAGGTTTTCAACACTCGATTTCGATATTTTAAGATTCTCGGCAATCTTTCGTGTCGTTAAATGTCGATTGGATTCAATCAATGCCTTTATTTTTGTCGTCATCAACTTCTATTGACTTTCCTGAGCGTGCTACATTTTTAACAACAAAATCGTCAGACCGAAATTTAACAAACCAATTCTGACACTGCCGTACTTTTAAGGCATCTTCCCCAAATATACCATGTAATTCTTTGTGAGCGTGAACAGTGTTATTCACTTTTCGGAAGTAATATAACAAAATACGGCGAAAATGTTCCTTTTGATTTTCCATTTTGAAATCGACACCAAACAAGTAATTGTTAACGGAATTGCGTATTTTTTTATCCTAAATCAAGTTTGAAGTGTCTGCTTCGAAGATACATAATTACATTGCAGTTTTAAAGGAAGTTGTTGCATTTCAAAACAGTTATCGTCATCTATTAGAAAAAACGCAATGACTTTTTGACCAACCCAATAAGTAGAATCTAGAATGACATTGGTAGAAGTGCTTTTCAAACGTTTACCTAGTCTAGAAAATTTGCTTTGGGATGATAATTACTTTCCCATTCCCATAAGATAGACAGAATACTGTTTGAAATCCAATTTTCAACGCTGATTCCCCCCATAATTAATAGTTTTGAAGTCCCCCGAATACGAAAAATCTGGTTTTTAGCAATTGATATGTGTGTATGTCTTTTATCAACATAATTTAAAAACAAATAATTGGATAAAATTAAAATTTAGTATTTTAAAAATCAAATGAGAGTGCCTTTTGAAAATTTTGACCAAGTTTCGAAAGTTTCAAGGAATGGTGTGGGTGAAAGTTGTCTGAATAATTTGGAATGAACTTAAAAAAATTAATAACAGTCTTATAACTTTTTATGAATATAAGTACTATATTCAAAGAGTACTTTTTATGAATATAAATACCCGTCACCCATCAGGGGGGTGACGAGGTGGTATAGATTCCCCTCGCACAGAAATATATGTCAAATAAAACTGTTCCTAAAACCATTTATAACCCTTTTAAAAGTATATTCATATACAGTACTTCTCATCTTACCCTTTAATTTGTTTTTATAGTACTGAAATACAGGGTCAGAGAAAGTTGTGTTAATGCCACATCCGATTATTTATTTTTTTTATTAATGAACCAATCTTTTAAAATCAACAAACAATCTACAAATTCGACCAAATTTAACACATTTTTTCACGGTAAAACCGAATAAATTTTCACTAGAGCGAAAAATAACCAAACCTGGGTCTTTGGCACATCATTTGAAGGACTCAAGTTCGATCCCTGGCTTGGTCATTCTTTACTCAAGAGTCATTTTCTTTAAATGATTTTTTTTTTTTTTCCTTCTTCTGCTATTGTCATTCCTCTGTCAAAAATAATTTTTTTTTTTTTTTTTTTTTTTTTTGCTGCGTATATTTTATGATCGTTTAGAATGACTATATAAGTAAAACAGAATCACCAAAAGTAATTAAAAAAAAAGTTATTTAGTTTATAGAAAATGATTATTAATTGTAGAGCAATAACAAAACCAATGGATTTGGGTTGTCATTACTGTCATTTTTTACATATTCATTAGTCGAGGACCTACGGTTTCAAATGAAATCCGAACCACTACGAGCCCCACCAGTGGCCGAGTGGTTCTGCACTCAAGGCTGGTAGATGAGAAGTGCCGGGTTCAATTCCAGGTCGCGTTCATGGACCTTGCTGTTCGGAGTTTTTCCATGGTTTTCTCCGAAACACGTGCAAATACGGGCTAAGAACCATAAGGAGGGCATTCCATCTATTGGTCTAGTACTAGAGGTCAAGACTCACGGTCGCCACTCGCCACGTGGCAACTTAATTTGAAAAAGTGGCGATAAAAAAAATTGGTGTGGTCGCCATTTTTTTCGCGAATTCGCGAAAATATTTCTTCCGTTTTTTAAAAAAATCGCGAATATCGTTCGTTAAAAAAAAAAAAAAAAAAAAGAAAGAAAGAAAGAAAGAAACGCCATTAACGGTAGGCGATTGTTAATGGGATTTAGATGATGATCGAGCCTTCCAATTTCCAATCTTTCTCAATCCACAACATAAATGTCAATATTCATTTAAAACTTGCTTTATGAGATTCTAGAAGCTAGAAAGAAATAGAATCGTTAAATATTTCTTGTTCGTGTAATTATTTTTTGCCTCTCTCTCCCTTTTCTTATTTCCAACTAGTGATCGCCGATCAAATGTTCTGTAGTTGTTTCTCAGTAAATGGCAATATTCATTTTAAACTTGCTTTAATTAGATTCTAGAAGTAGAATTGAGAATTTAAAATTTCTTATTCATGTAATTATTTTTTTAATCCCCCCCCCCCTTTCCACATTTCTAGATAGTGATAAATGATCAATTCTAGAAACAATAAAGCGATAGAAGAGCTCAACATTTCTCACATACGTAATTATTTTTAGACTTAACTTGATAAATATGTTTATTTTTTCTCAATTAAATTACATATTTATATTTCATATCTATACCAAATGTGTAAACAGGGAGGGTGAGGAATGAAAAATAGATTTATAGGTACGAAATTTTTTTCTAAATCACTTTAAGAAAATAGCTATCATATTAGCAGCCAATCGAATTGATAAAGTAAAAGGTCGAATTAAATGACTCACTCCTTCAATTAAAATTATCAAAGGAGCTAATATTAAAGGTCTACCCATAGGTACTAAATGAGCAGCTCTATGTTTAAATCCAGACTAGGTGAAATTTATTAAATGAATCAAAATTTTTGTATTTCTTTTGCAATGGGACATACAATAAATATTCTTGTAAAAAACACAAATTGTGTATGAGAAATCATATTGTTAGATCATATCATCATTATAGCCTGCTGTTTTCCGTAGCAAAATGCATGTATTAATATTTATCTATGAAAGTCAATATATTTTCCCTCATTACTAAAACTTTGAATTTTAAAGTCTCCTTTCTAAGTACTATAATTATTAATAGCATTTAAAAAAGCTGGATTACATGCTGTTATAACTACATGCTTATAGAACTCACTCTTAAAACACTAACAAGAATAAAATCATAAGCATTCAGTGGAAGTTCAAACGAGGTCATATCTTCCCTCAAAAACCGAATCACTTTTCAATGATTCAATTACTCAATCTATTTTGTCTTCCTCCTACTTCTTTTCATTTCAGATATTGAAAATTTTAAACCAGAGAAGTGCATAAGTTTTTTTTTAAAATATATTTTTTCAAATAATACCTATCTATTTATTTTATCTTATTTTTAATTGGCAGAAATATACACATATATTATATATACATGTTTATTGTATTATTAAATGACTAATAATACAATAGTTATTTAATAATAATGACTATTGTATTATTATTAAAATAATACAATAAAGAGTATTATTTCATGATTTAATTTTCCGACCATATCATTTGTGTTTTTATGCACACACACATATATATATATATATACCATATCATATATATATATATATATATTATTATATGTATAAATCCGATGTATAACGACGACGACACATGAGTGGCCACTGATTTCAACATGTCCAGTGGCCGCTGGCCACTTCTAAAAATTGTAAGTCTTGACCTCTATCTAGGACCCTAGTGTATTCTATAGGCCTAGCCGCAAAACCAACCAGCAACTGAACCACTACGACGCTACGGACATCCATTCTTAAATCAGGATTCGATCCCGGCAACTGAACACCAGAGCACTGATCATTCGGCTATTAGAGAAGCACAAAACATACATATTTATGAACAAATAATTTATAGTATTTCTTTATTTGTTAATTTTTGAAGTTTAAGGACAGTTTTTATTATTTTAAACCCCCTATATAACAAATATATTACTTTCTTCTTCGTTATTGTGGCATTAAAAAGAATTATTTACGATAGCAATAGTCAACTAGAAAAAAAAAATAAAAAAAAATAAAAAAATAAAAAAATAAATATATATATATATATATATATACAGAGAGAGAGAGAGAGAGAGAGAGGAAGGAGTTTTGTCTCCCCCACCTCACACATACACACTCACCTTTGGATATAAAATTTCAATATAAAAAATTTTCAAAAGAACTCGTCAATATTTTAAACCGAATGGTTGAACCATAGATCTGTGATAATTTAAAACAAAAGTATCGATTTTTCCATAAAAAAAAAAAAAAAAAAAAAATAATAATAATAACCCTCAGATGTCATCTGTAGGGCACAAACTTGATTTTATTTCAACATTTAAAAGAACTGGAAACGATAATGTCTATCTGCCTTTCAGTTACCTTAAAAAGATTAGCTTTGTAATTTAAAATAAACATGATTTATAATTTCATCAAAAAATATTTAATTTATACACTTTGGAAAAATTAGAAATAAGAATGGAACAAATTACCACTGTATGTATCTATGTTCTAATTATTACTATTTTTAATTTATAAATTGATAGTTGGCAAATAAGAACGATTAAAATTAAAAATTAGAATTTGATAAGAAGAAAATTGATAGCTATCGAAAGATGTCTGAACATACATCTGTACTGATAAGTATAAAGGATTTAAGTTCATATTCTTGATTTTTCAGGAGACGAAAAATAAAGTTAAACTAACTAAAAACTAATCAGAAGAATCGATTAGGAAAAAGGGATTATGTTAATTTATACCCTTTATACCATTCAGTGATTGTCAACCTTCATTTAATAAAGGGAAAAAATCGAATTAAATATTTTATACCAAAGATTGAATCTTTGACTTTAATCTCTTTTTACCAATGGATTTCCTCAAAGACTAAATGACATGGATTTAAATCCTTTATACCAATCGATAGAGAATTTTTTTTTGAGTCTGACTATATACATAACTCAAAATCGACATTTTTGGATTTAAATCCTTTATACTTATCAGTACAGACATAATCATTTTAAAATTTAGATTTTAGAAAGATTACAGGTAGCTTATAATAGACTAGCAAAGCCCCGGTTCGGGAACGAACCAAATTCCGAACGTGGGAAAAATTTCAAAATCAAACTCGAAATGTATACTGCTGTCCATTAAAATTGCAACACCAAGAAGGAATGTGAATATCAGAATGATATTTATTGGGCACATACATTATAGTGGGAAGAACAAATGATTAAAATTTCAGGAAATTTGGAGTAACATGTACTGAGAAAACAGTAACATAAAGCAGCGACCTCTGTGAGAGAGAACTGCACTTATCTGCCTAGGCATTGAATCGAACAACGATTGTATGAATGTACGGGTAGAGCTCTTCATGAAGCTGCAACACGATGCCACAATTCATCGATCGTAGTTACTGGTGAGTGGTTGGGGGCCAATCGCTTTTCAATTATTAAACAGTCATTTTCATTGGTGTGAGATCAGGAAAACGCGCTGGACAGAGGAACAGTCAAACATATTCTGCATCGAGGAAGGTCTGAATAATACAGAGAACTTGAGGTCGTGCATTGTCCTGCTTAAATATTGCGCTTCAGACGCCTTGAATATAGGGCAGAGCGACGGGCCTTAAATCGTCAGAAATGTAATTTCTCGTATTCAGAGTGGCGGGAATGTAAACAAGAGGTGATCGAGACGTGTATCCAATGATACTGCATACAATCACTCCAAGTGGTGATCCATTATGCAGCTACCAACATTTTGATAACCATCAAAATTGCATCACAGATATGGGCGCCTTTAATGTTTGATCAACGATGAACCTGGACTTCGGAATGGCTTGAAGTCGCCTTTCAGACAAATCACAATCCTGTTTACAGTATCAAGATTGCCTTATCCATATTTAACAGCATTGTGAATAATGCACATTGCCAGCTGGGATTCAACATCGTCACACTGTCCATCACTTGCAGTGATGGTATGGGGTCCCATTGGATACACATCTCGATTACTTTTTGTTTGCATTACTGGCACTCTGAACAGCAGTCATTACATATCTGGTGAGCTAAGGCCCGTCCCTCAGCCCTATATTCAAGGACTCCGTAGCACAACATTTAAGCAGGATAATGCACAACTGCAAGTTGTCTGTAATGTACAGACTTTCCTTGATAAGCCACTACCCGCTACAGGAGCAGGCACCCCATAATATTGAAAATAAAACTTAAACTCTATAACCTAAAATCCATCATCTTCCTGGCACACATTTCTGCCCACAGGGGTGTCGTCGGGAACGAAATGGCAGATCATTTAGCAAAAACTGCCACAGAACATGCAACGGTTGATTTTCACTTACCCGCTCCCCCCCCCCTCCTATGTAAAATTTAGACTCAAGGACAAATTATAACAAAATTGGCATTCCTTATGGGATAACTCCATCAAAGGCAGATATACTTATAACCTGATCCCAAATCCCACTTCAAACACTTGGACCTTTACTCCCCCCTATCACGGCCTTTCTCTCGGGTCATGGCCCATTTCAAGCATATCTTTATAAGTTTCACCGACGACGCTCACCCCCTGTGCCCTTGTGCTGAGGAAGGCACTGCTTCTCATTACTACTTCAATTGTCCCCTTACCTCCAGTTTTCACCTAAGAAACCCATCCCCAAGACCAGTAAACTGGTTAGATAATATCATCACCAGACCCTCCCTAATCCAAAAACTAAATAAAATCTACGCACTTTTAGAAGATATTACTAATTTAACAGATTAACCTCCAAGCTTCTTCCTACTGGTTCAGGTTGCAACCTACAATTGTGATCATCCCAAGACACTCGGTTCTGCAGCACGACTCCAAACTAGTACAACAACATTACCAAATTAACCACTGTTGCCCCTTGTCGCATGGGACGAAAGCCCGGCAACAACATGCAAATGTCAAAAAGACTTTTATCAATGCTCCTAAACCAACTCAAAGACTAAAACGAATGAACTGAAATACTTAATTATGGACTCAGCTAATAAAATCATAGATTAAAATTCTCATTGCAAAGTCTTAACAAAGCTATTTATTCCTCCTTGTGCCCACTGTCGCGTGGGGTTTAATCCCGGCACACCTGCTATAAATAAATTATCGCCCTCTGTCGGTTGAGACTCAGTGCCTGGCGAATTTTGTAAACGTTTGTTGAATTCTCAATAAACGTTCGGAGCAATTCCCTCTGTCTCGGACACTTGTTGCCCGAGACACTGAAGCACTCAACATCGCTCCAAGAGTGATGAGCGGGGACTGTCCCCTGTTCAGACTTTCCTTGATACAGAATGTGTTGAACCGTTGCTCCAGTCAGCGCATTCTCCTGATCTTGCAAAAATGAATCTGATCATTAAATCGTTGAAAAGCGAGTGGCCTGCCACCACTTACCAGTAACTACGGTTTATGAATTGTGGCATCCTGTTGAAGCTTAATGAAGTGCTGTACCCATGCATGTCATCCAATCGCTGTTTGATTCAATGCCTAGGCAGATAAGTGCTGTTTTCGCTCACAAAGGTCACTGCTTTATGTACAGTTTTCTCTAGTACATATTACACCAGATTCCCTGAAATTTTAATCAACTGTTCTTCCAACTATAATGTATGTGCCCAATAAATATCATTCTGATATTCGCATTCCTTCTTGGCGTCGCAATTTTAATGGACAGCGGTGTACAAAACTCGGCCTGATGCTGCCTGCGTGCCAATAGATCAAAGTTTGTTAACGAAACCATTTTTTAATTCATGAAATCAATGAAGGCTTTTTTTGCTTCGCTGGTCACTATATTTAAAGGAAACTCTTTTCTATATCGCTATACAAACAAAAATAAAATCTAAAGAAATCATGAAATTGCTTTAACCCTTTCATCGTTAGCCATTTTTCGGTATATCTTTTTAATGATTCATAAAATTAATACTATGCACAGTATAATTATGAGAATTTAATACTGTATACTACACATGTTTATTAATCTTATTTTCTTGAAAAAAGTAACATATATTTCAAAATTTAGCTACACCAGCCTTTTATTTTGACAATGCATGTCGAAAAAAGACAGGCTTAAGGCTTACAGAATTAAAGCCCGCTTTGGTTCCCCTGCTGCCTTCGGCAGCGACTCACTCATTTGCAGACTCTCAGGTGTCTGTCCCTATCGCCTGTGACAATAGCTTACCAGTGGGCTTCCATTTGGGTGCTTATCAGATGACAGTTTCAAAATGGACAGTATCGAAATTATTGAAGTAGCCATTTTATGTTTGAATCCCAGTAACATATGAACAACACTATACGTGGTGCACATAATATTTTATATATTTATTTGATTTATTCAATCAACCATAAAATGACAACAATTTCACACCAAATATAATATTACAATGTGCTATGACCGGCTACGTCTATCACATGAGACAATTTTTGTGGTTATAATAGTAGTTGGTATATATAAAAATAAATAATGAAATATGTAAACCTGATCATGGTACAGCCTTAATGTAGCTCCCCTTGGCAACTTTTGAATTTTTATTGTCACTTTAGCCAAAAATACATAATTTATGCTATTATTTTTTTTTGTTTCTGTTTTTTGTTTTCCTTTCCTTTTCTTTCTTTTCTGTTTTTCAATATTTTATAATTTATTTATGTTTTTTATGCGCTACTTGGCTTAAAGTGGCTTTTACGAGAGTGGAGTCCTTGGCGAAAAATGTCCGATCTATTTCAGCATCAAGATTTTAAAAATTACCCAGGATTATCAATAAGTAAAGATCTTTAATGTAATGCTGAATTAGCTTTCATGCCAAGCACGATTCATCCGTGCCAAAAACATACTATTTAAATAAAAGAGGAAAAAAAAATCTAAAATTGAGGTATATTATTATTTTTTTTTTTACTCCATTTTCATATTTTCATGTGCAGGAGCAAATTTAATATTTAATTTTTTTGGCAACAATTAAAAATTTAAATGTCCATTTCCAGGTTATTATTTTCACATTTTAATTAATTTTAAAAAATCTAATCAAAATTTCATTACAAATAAGGCACCAAATGAAAGGAGCACTTTTTTTCTGAATCCGTTGGTTTAATTAACTTATCAACAGGAGGATTAGATTTTTTTAAATTAACTAAAGTATCAAAAGCTGGTGGCAACTTGCATCAACACACAGGCAGACTCAAAAATCTCTTAGCCATTTATATATATAGAGATTAACTAATAATAACTATTATTGGGTCACATAATGCAAAAATAAAATCCAAAAAAATGTGAAGTATAACACCAATTAAGTAACCTAAATAATGCTGCTAGCACTAATATTGCTGTTTACAAAAATCTAAATTTTTAATTGTATTTTATTATATCATGAGGACTTAATGACAAATTTACTTTTTATTGTATCTTTAAAAACCTTAGTATAAACCAAACTGCTTTACTTTTATAGTTTCATTTGTTGTGCTGTGCCATGTTGCTGGGGTGTAGAAAATGTTCAGACCTCTAAAATTTCCCCCAAACACATTCTGAAGTTCCCTGAATATCTCAAGAATCTATGAGTCATTCTCACATAATGGTAAATTTTGGCTAAAAAGTTTCACTTAAAGCAAGTCAACTATGAATGTTAAAAATTTTGTTATACAAAACCATATCTTCTATGTAATACATGTAAAAAAAAAAAAAAAGTATACATTATAACATAAAAATACAGCTTTTAGTTTATATTTTAAGTAGTATTACAAAGTTGTTTGTTTTTATAGCAGATTATAATTCAGACTTACATTTTTATTTTCTTCTAAGAAAGTACTATTCAAACTTTCCCCAGGTCGCTGAAATTTCTCCCTGAACCTTATTTGGGTGTTCTGATATATTTTGCGCTGCTGCCATTTTCTATTTGAGAATATATTTTGCCACTCTATAGATACTTTCACCCTCCACAGCATTCATGAATTTTCAATGGATTATTAAAATTATAAAGTTAATTGGGGGGGGGGGGATATTTTAATCAAACATAAAAGGAATAAAATCGAACAGCCATGTTCAATATATGATTAGTATATTTTAAAAATTTCAATGCAGTACTTTGTTAACCTTAAAGAAATGCATATTAATTGCTGCAAACAACTAAACCTTATATTATCCTATGGAAAAATTTATCAGAATTATTCCTATAATATATTATTTCACAATGAATTTTCACATTAAAAAAAATCACAACCATAAAATTAATACTGGTATTCTAAAATTTATTTTTTCACTTTGAAGCCACAAAGCTTTAAAAATGAATGAAGTGCATTTTTCACACTTTATACCTTCAAAATGAAATATTAAAAATCAGGGTTGGCAAACCTGGCCCACCAACAAAAACCCACTGGGTTTTTACTAAAACTTATTTCTAATTTACAAATCCCATCTATAAAGTATAGCAAACACTTTACCTTCTTTTTTTTTAAAAAAAAAAAAAAAAAAAAAAAAAATATATATATATATATATATATATTTATTTATTTTCTGGAAAACAGTATTAAACATAAAAAGTAACTACAATTAGAAATATAATAAAAGCAAGTTTATCTTCTATAAATGGTTCAATTTTCTTTTTCCTGTAAAACCGAACGAGATTTTTGTTTAACAGCAGACATAAATGTTCTTCAGAATCAACACAACATTTAACTAATTAAATTATTTAGTTAAAATTAGAATATGTACTGTACTTAAGAATTTAAATTCTTTTATTATATCAGTTATTGTCATTAAGAATATTTATTTTGAATAATCATGCATTATAAAATATAGCTTTATCTTACTAATTAACATTGTTTTAATATTAGAATCAAACCAATTTTTATTTCTAAGATAAATATTATATTAATTAGTAGTTTAATATAATTAGGTGTATTACAGCTAATATGCTAAATAACACATCTAACATTGCAATGCAAATGTATTCAAACAAAACCCCACAAAATCTCAAGTGGGTTGGGTTTTTCTAGAAAAACCCAGGTTTTTGCCAACCCTGTTAAAATTCCATTTTGGAAAACAGGACCTAAACTAACATTGTGAATTTTCTGAATGCAGAGGTCAATTCAGGTTTAAATTTTGCAGTTCCATTTTTGTTGAAAAAAAAAAGTTTAAACATTTGAATTTTAGCAAACACTCTATATAACGATTGACATCAATTTAAGGGTGTCTCACTGAACCAAGTGTAGGTAGTTATTTGAAATAATACTGGGGAAAAAGAAAAAAAAAAAATTTTTTTTTAATGAAAGGACCACTTTTATAAAACAACATTTTATAAAGGACCTTTTCAGGAATTTGAATTTTGTGAGAGGTTTGTTAAATTTTGTGAAGTGGAAGGACCCAGTTTTTGACTGAATTGATACCTAGAATGTGAAAATGTTTTTTTTTTTTTTTTTTTTTTTTTTTTAAATAAAGAATCAATGATAAGAGTAATTTATAATAGATTTCTCCATAGAATAACATGAGGCTTGGCTACTGACAATGACAGGTGATGCATACCCTTAAATAGCAATAAGAAAATTAGCAAATAAACAAAGCACTTTGTCTTTTTAAATGATAGATAGTTAAAAAAATTCTAAACAAATTCATATACAATTTAATTTTATTAAAATAAAATTTAATCCAAACATAATAAATCTGAATCATCCCGATGATATAACTCTGATAACAATCTGTACACATAAGATGGAGAATTTCCACCAGAATTAGAAATAAAAAATGTGATTAATTCAGGAGGCACATAGTCATAAGCTGGACTAATAACTTCAACACTGGATAGTATTTCATCATCAGTGAAAGACATTATAGACTCGGGGGACATCATATGATTAAAATCACCAGTATCGACAAAAGTATACTCAGGAGTTAATTTATAAACAGGTGCAAGCACTAAAAATGGAACTGAATGATACTGAGCTGCTTGTGCCATCGTATGCACTCCACAAGTTGCTTTTATTCCTCCATGAGCAAAAACACTGTGGGTTCCAACAATAACTTTATTAACCCGAGACATTACAACAAAAATTGCTGAATCCTGAATGAGAGTAGTTTGAATGCCACTTTCAGCTAAATTTTTAGCTAAGGTATGCCCGGTCAACAAAGGTGCTGCTTCAGCAACCACGACCTGACACTTGCGTTTTGAAGCAGCTTTCTTCAGAAATTTTTCAACTGTTCTTGAATAACCAAAAGTCATGATAACTTCATCGAAATGAATGTGATCCAAAGCTTGGCCAGCAATATCTTGAGGACTCCTTTCTAATTCTTCCATTAGTTCTCTGAGGTTGGCAGCAATAGATTTTTTTAAGGCATCAAATTTTTGTGCAAAATCAATTTTATCAATATACCTCATATATAACGATGCAGGCTTATCGCATTCATCTACTCTTCCAATGGCACTGTTATATTCATCTCTGATAATTTTCATGACTCTTTTGACCATGTTGCTTATCACTGTATTATTGGGTTGAGCATCAGTTAATCTTTTGCCAGTATCTCGTATTATATCCAACAAATCTTTAGCAGCTTCCCATTCAGAATTGGTGGCAACTTTTTCCAATAATCTGACTGTTTCGCAAGCCATTTCATTGGAGTGTTCAAATTTTCTTTTCTTAAGATTATGCAAAAACTGCTGCACAGTTTCTTCAATATCTGTAGCAACCATGTCAATTGAAATTTATTGCTGAAAAATTTAAAAAAATATTTTTATACAATATTATTAGTTAATAAATTATTTTAAACATATTTACAATTGAATACATTATTACGAGGCCAGTTTGATAAAATCCGTATACATACCAAAATGCATTTTACTTTTCTACATAATTTCCTTTCATAATGATGCACTTTTCCAACAATGTTCAAACTTTTTTAATCTTTCCAAAAAATAAGATTTCTCAAACTAATCAAAATAAGCATTTGTGGCATTAATGATCTCAGAATTTTAAGAAAATCTCTTTCCACCAAGCCATTTTTTTAAATTTGGAAAAAGAAAAAAGTCACTGGGAGCCAAGTCAGGAGAGTAGGGTGGATGAGGGAGCAATTTATATTGTAATTCAACCAATTTAGCGACTACTATTACAGACGAGTGTGCTGGCGCATTGTGATGAATAAGTATTTTTTCTCTTGGACAACTGTAGCCGCTTTTCTTTCAATTTTGCACTAAAACGGCCTAATAAATCAGCACAATACTATCCAGACCCGCATAATATACACGAACGCGCAAACGGCGTTCGCGGAAAATTTTCTGAACTTGCGGAAAATTTTCCGTGGACGGTAATCGAAAAAAATTTGCTGATTTTACGGAAAATTTTCTGCAAACAGTTATCGTGGAAAAATATTGCGGCTACGTACAGGTCTTGCGGTTGAAACTTATCACACCACAAACTTTATTTGGTTTTTACATCACAAACTGCGTGTGTCCACTTTTGAAAAGTCCTTGCGGCCTCGTGCGCGAACCTCCGGACCGGTAACCCATGCGCCACAATCAGCGTTCGCGGGGAGGCACGGTGCGACACAGTTGACGTCACCCCCAGTCGCCGCGCCGTTCGCTATGGACTCGCCGATGCTAGGAGAACGCGAATTTACCATGCGTGCATCTTGCCAAATAATTAAATGAACGGTTATACCTAGAAATAAATTTTTAGTTACTGATTTTGAGATTTCGCGTCGATGATTTCTTTATCTTTTTTAAAACAATCTAGTGTCTTTTTGATCTAGTTAAAAAGATTTTTTGTCTGAATGAAATTGATAAATCTAGATTTTAAATAATTTTAGAAAAAAAAAATGTCATGCAATATGATAATCACAACAATAAACGACGGCCTATCACTCAGGAAGCAGCTCATCATATGAAATGGTGATAGCTGTAAATGGTCCTCTTCCAACAAATTGTGATACAATTATTTCTGAAGCAATGAATTCATATTTTATAGAGCAGAAAGACTGGCATTTTGTATGAAGATCAAACGATCTAAAGGACTGGACAATTTCTAAATGCGCTGACAAAATAATGAAAAGAAATTCTTCTCTTCCCTTTATGGATATTTATTTATTATTTATTTATTTTTTTCCTCTTTTTTTTCTTCTATTTTTTCTATTTTGGTTTTACAGTAGACTCTGAAATCTGAAAGATTTATTTATCACAGGCAACTCGGTTCTCAATTGTCAAAAGAGAATTTTTTTTTTTTTTTCCTTGCAGAAAATTTTTGCTTTAGATTTTGTGTTCGCGGAAAGTTTTTCATTTTATCTGAGTCTGATACTATCCAGTGATCATTTTTCCCTTTTCCAGATAGTCAATGAGGATTATGCCTTTTTGAGTCCCAGAAAACTGTGACCATAATCTTTCCAGATGATGGAATTGTTTTTGCCTTTTTTGGAGCATGTTCATTACAAGAAGTCCACAGTTTAGACTGTTCTTTCATTTCTGGTGTGTAGTAATGTATCCAAGTTTCATCAACTGTAACATAACACAGCACAAATTCCCTTGAATTGCGCTCGAACTTGTCTAAACACTGCTTTCAAATGGTTACACGAGTCTGCTTTTGATTCACTGTCAGCAATCGTGGCACCCATCTTGCTTATAACTTTTTCATGCCCAAATGCTCATGCAAGATATTGAATACAGGTTTATTTGAAATATTTACCTTTTGAGCTATGTCACACACTTTCACACAGCAGTCTTCTAACATGATATCATAGATTTTGTTGACAATTTCTTCAGTCGTGATCTCAACTGGGCGTCCACAGTACTCTGCATCTGTTGTGCTCGTACGGCCACAATGAAATTCTGCAAACCACTTGTGAACAATACCATGTGATGAAGCAGAGTCCTCATAATATTTTTAAAACTTTTCTTCAGTTTTGGTAATTGTTTTTCCACACAAAAAATAATGTTTTGTTTGATCAACACACAAAATTCTTTTTTTTTTTTCCATAATCAAAATAAACACGCCAATTGTTTGCTTTTGAATACAATAGAACACAATGTACTTAAAATATCATCTGCAATTTCACGAATGTTGCCACAGATAATTATAAATTGAAAATATAATAGTAAGAGTGCAATCAGAGTGCTACCTTTTTTAAAGTCACTGACTTATCAAACTGCCCTCGTACATTTACATTAAGAATGAACAATATATTTTATTAGTATCACATTAAGATTAAATTATATATTACTAGCAGGCTACACCTGCTTTGCTGGTCACTATATTTAAATGAATTTTCAAAAGAATCGGGTCACTATTTTTTACATCACATTATAAATAAAAACTTAAAAAAAATTACATTGAAATTGCTTCCAACCTCACTTTAGGTACCTGCTGCCTACGGCAGTTCTTTTTCCACCCGCACTACATTGAGTCCAGGTTCCCACAGCCTCCAGAAAGGTCTTTCCTGGGCACTTCAATTTGGGTATTTATCGAAGACAGGTAGATCTGCTATTATTTAAGAACTACGATAATAAAAATGACTATCTCCCCAGCATCTATTAAATATTTTAGTTTTGGAATCATGTATTATAGCCCCTGCTATTTACACAATATTGTGATTTTATCCCAACCAATAAAATAAAATAAAAAGTAGATTTTCTTTTAAAAGTAATTAAATACATAAAAAACAAATAAATTTTAATCAGTTTAATCCTTTCTATTATATACTACCATGTTTTCTCGATAAATACTATAAATTAAAAGGAAAAAAGGAGATTTTTCTCTTAAAGGAATTAATAAGTAAATAAAAAAAAATTCAAATTTGAAAAAAAATTTAGATGAAGTGCACACCTGTAGGGTCCCAGGTACCCATCTGCCAAGTTTTGTAGCTCTGCGATTGGTAGTGTAAGCACCAGAGTGCAGACAGACAGACACTTCTCTTTAATTATACAGATAATTCCCTTTAGAGAAACAATAACAGTTTATATTCAGATCAAAGTATAAATGTTAATATGTAGAATTTTAATTGTATCCAGAAAGAAAAAGGGATATTTTTTTAGCAAATATGGGCTGTTCATTGTAAACGTGAATTACCTCCTTGTAAATAGATTTTTAAATAATGTGATTTTTCAAATGCATATGTAGGGAAAAGAAAAATACAAGTATTCAGTCAGTGTTATCTATTTTTTATTGTTTAATATTTAACACAATCAAAGTTATAAGAATGTTTATCTAAAGTAACTTGGCAACTTCACTTTTATAATGAATATTTAGAAGTTTTAGTTCCTTGAACAAACAAGTAACATCATTCCTAGGATTTTAATGCAATTATTGGAGTTTTACTCTTATAATGAAATGAAAGATATGACTATTGTGAATTAAATTGATTCTTTGATTAGTGTTCTTCAATTTTCCCTGTGTTTCTCCATTTAAGATGCTTTCTAGGAAAAATCTGTCTTATTTAGAATAGAAAATTATTACAGGTCAAGAAATTTTTCGAATTTTAGTAAAGTGAAAAAGACGTATAACCTATATTAGCGGCATATAACTGTAAAAGACCTATAAACGAGAGACGTATAAACAGTGCTTTATATTAATTCATTTTTCTTTCAGAAGCATGGAAATTCATTGCGGACCTCCAATATTTATTTTATAGAATCAGGGGCATAGTAATTCAACAATCATGTGAGAGGCTAAAAAAATTTCATTTTTAAAATAACTCAAAAGTATTCTCTAGAAAATCAATTAATAATTAAATTTTAATTGATATTCACAAATTATTAGTATTAATTACAAAATATACTAATTATGAACATTTATAACAGTTTAATTTTAGTTTTAAATGAATGATTCTTCCATTTGCCATTAAAAAGCAATTTCGCAACAACCAATGAGGGGGGGAGACCCTCTCTTTTCTACACCCCTGTATTGAACTACTTTTACATATTTGCCAACCATCTCATTAATAATCGCAACATTGTTATGCCACTTTTTCTACACCACTTTATTTTTCGAGCAAATTTCTTCAAATGTAGTTATGAATATATAAGAATAAAATTTCTCTTAAAAAAAAAAAAAAGACTGGTGTGAGAAAAAAAGGCGGGTATTAAAAATATTACAAATCATAATTAGCTGCTTGGAAGCGGAAGGTATGCTTTTATGATGAAATGAACACTTATATTAAGAAAACTATATAATAATTTAATATGAATTTAACATTGCAGCTCCAAAGTACCAAATAGCAACATCATTTTCCAAAACAATTGTTGCAAGTTTTTGCAGTTTACGATATTTGCTTACAAAGTTTTAATTAATTAATAATTTAATGCATTCTTTGTAAGCAATTTTTTATTTTTATCTGTTTATTTTTAATGAAAATGATTGAATATTTTTATAAAAACAAAGCATAGTGTATTATTTACTAATTTATAGCTTTATATATGTATATATATATATAAAAGTTTTATCATTATGCAAATGCTTTATGGCAGGGTGCGAAATTTCTGCTTGCCATTGATGAGTGGCTATTTTACTGTGGCAAATAAAATTTCAATTTAAATGAGGATAGAATTCTTACAGTATACAGTGCTAAAAAATATATATATAATATATATATATATATCGATTTAAATTAAAAACGTAAAATCGTGCTAATTTTAGGTAAGGTGACCAGACATCCTCTTTTTAAGAGGACAGTCTTCTTTTTCAAAGCTCTGCCTTCTTAAACGAAAAAAAAACATTACAAGTACAAGACTAAAAAGCCCTCTTTTTTACCATGTTTTTATTAACTTTGATTCTTGTTTGTTTGTTCAGTACAAATCTTGCAATTGATTTTTAACTAACTTCCCAACTAGCTAGACATTTGAAACTTTCACGACAGCTCAGAACACGGCGACAATACATGTTTTTAATACTTTTAGTCAACTGTTTCAGGTCCCTACTGCCTTCGGCAGCGTTTATATGATTTGACAGAAAATTTATTTAACTAACTTCTCGACTAGCTAGAAATTTGAAACTTTCAGAAAAATTCCGAAGATGGTGAAAATGCATTTTTTAAATACTTTTAGCCAACTGTTTCTGGTTCTTGCTGTCTTCGGCCACGTTACCAGTACAAAGCTTGCAATCGATTTTTCACTAGCTAGACATTTGAAAATTTCAGGATAGCTCTGAACACGGAGACAGTACATTTTTTAATACTTTTAGTCAGCTGATTCAGGTCCCTACTGCCTTCAGCAGCGTTTATATGATTCAACAGAAAATTTATTTAACTAACTTCCCGACTAGCTAGACATTTGAAACTTTCAGACTAGATCAGAACACGGTGAAAATGCATTTTTAAAATATTTTTAACCAACTGCTTTGGGACCCTACTGCCTTTGGCAGCGTTACCAGTACAAAGCTTGCAATCGATTTTTAACTAATTTCCCGGCTAGCTAGTCATTTGAAACTTTTATAATAACTCAAAACATGATAGCAATGAATTTTTTAAATACTTTTAGCCAATTTTTCCCTCTGCCTTTGGTATAGTGATGTAAAATGCCCAGGCATTTATAAGTTGGGGCATATGCCCTGCAAAAATGCCCAGGCAAATGCCCAAAATACAAAAATGCCCGGGCATTTATGTATTTCTGAGAAAGTATTGAATTATTGTCAAACAAGCACTTATTAATGATACTTATTGATCAAATCTGGGTTAATGATATATTATTGATCAAATTTTCAGTACAATCTTTGTATATTTAGTCTAATGAACTAATTTCTGTTTATTTATTTATTTTTTTAATCTTGTGTAATGGATCACTTTTTTTCTGGAACTTCATTTACAGTGGATGTAGGTATTATTTGACAGTTAAAACTTTCAATAAAACACCATAAATGCAAATAAACAAACAATTGTTTTGGATTGATATAATAAAATATGTAATGCTTTTTCAGGCAAAAATAGGAAGTACAAGCGTGACAACAAAAGTGTGAGTTTTTTTCTTTGACACAGTCTTTTCATTTAAATCCAGGACTTTTTTTTAAGTCTTGAGGACACTTAAAACACTTCTTGATATGGTTTGCCATTTTTTGCATGTGAATGTTTATAATCTTTAAAACATTATTTACAACTGACTCCCTTCTCTTTCAAAGTAAAAAAATTCCAATTAGGTCCTTTTTTCTTAACCATTTTGAAAGAATACTAATGGAATTCAAACACTGGTACACAAAGCAAAAATCTCCACTTCAGTCAAACCCCAAATCAGAACAAGTCACAAAACAAAATGGATTCAAATTAGCCAATAATGCTGTCAGATTATTCTAGAAGCTAGAAGTGTTGCCAATTTTCATTTACAAATTACAATTTTGAAAAAGAACTTCTATTTTATACATATTGTTTATTAATTATTAGATTTCATTTTAATATTAGAAAAAAATATTATATATAATAATTGAAATAGTTATTTAAAAGCTCAAATACATAATAATGAAAGTGATATCAAAATCAGTTAAGATTGAAAATCATTTTTTAAAATTTTTTATAAATGCCCAAACGTTGGGTGCTTAAAAAGGCTTTGGGCAAATTCCTGGGCATTTGCCCATTTTATAAATGTCCAGCCCATTGGGCATTTGCCCGGCCCACATCACTACTTTGGTAGCATTTATACGATTCAACAGAAAATATAAAAGCATGGTTTATAAAAAGTTCTTTTTATCTTGTAATCATTATGTTTTTCATCCTCTGTCCTCTTTTTCAAATGAAAAGGATTTAGTCCTTAATTAAAATTTTTTTGCAAAACTGAGAAGGTCAGTTTGGCTGTTGGCTGTATTGAACGGTGAACATTAATTTTTTTATGCATTAGGTTCGCAAAAGAACAACTTTCTAATAAACTTGCCAAAGCATATTATGGTTTATGTCTATTCAGATTCTTCGAATCACAAAGAAATAAAAGTGTTTCCTATATTTGTATGGTTCTTTGATCCAGAAAAAGGAATCACTATTGAAATTGACATGAAATCATAAGAAGGTGGTGCTTCGGTTGATATGCAGTGGGTTGACGTGTGTTCTCACTTTTGCATGAATAATATTACTTCTCATAAAAATAGGCTCACCAGTGACTGAGAGGTTCTGTCCTCGAAGCTGGTATGCGTGAGGGCTGGGTTCGATACCCTGTCGCGCTCGTTGGCTTATCTGTTAGGAGTTTTCTGTGAAACTAGCATATATATGGATTAGGACCTCTTAGAAAGATCCCAAGGAGGGCTCTCCTACTCAGGCCTAGAGCCCTAGTGCAGACAATTGGCCTTAATAACACTACCACCACCTCACAAAAATATGCAAAAGTTATTTGAATTCATTTTATGTCTTCCTGGCAAAAACGCTCCCACAAAGCGACTGTTTTCTACAATGAACAAAATGTGGACATGTGAAAAAAATCTGTTCTATATGCCTACTTTAAAAACTTATTAATTACTCAGACTTATTTAGATTATACTTGTGAGAAATTTTATAAAATAATGATAAAGAATGACTGTTTGTTAAAACAAATTGTTTCATCTGCTGAATATTAATTTTATTTTTTCATTTGCCAATTTTATTTTTTCTTCTATGATTATGATTTTAATAAAAAAAAAAAATACATACCAATTTGTTTTACATAACTATATAAAAATGCTATAAAAAAAAAAAAAAAAAAAAAGTTTTTTCCTATAATAAATAATAATTGAAAAAAAATCTATATTGTTTAGTGACACCTATAAAAATTAGGGACTTTTCCTCTCGTATCCATATATTATTAAATTAAATTAAGGTGTTCTGATCCAAATTTGTCATTTGAGATAAAAATGTTTTCACCACTTGTGTAAAGTAGCTTTTGAATTTGTTTTTATTAATCATTTTCATTCAATTTTGTGTCCTCTAAAATGACCACTTTTTTAAAATTGAAAGATATTTCTTATAAAATCTTCTCTTCTCTATTTTCTTATAAAATAAAAGACATTGTGTAATTTCTCCTCTTTTTTCAATAAAAAATAATGGTCACCTTAAACGTTAAAAAAAAGAGAAACTTTTCAATTTAACAATCTAAGAGCCTTATAGGACATGGTACTTTTTAAATAATATTAATAATTTGAAAATAACATTTTTAAGACCACTTGAGTTAAATTCTGTCAAGATATCTTTATAGACATTAACTTTTTATTTACAGCATTCTTGCATTTTCTAATAAATATTAATAAATGATGAATTTTTTTTTTCTCCTTTTATATATCATGGTACATTCCACAGCCAGGGATATTCCTAAAACTTTTTATTAGGGGGACAGGGGATGGGGGTCAGGAAATTGCCAAATCAAAAATTGGTTTTTACTAACTTATTTAGAAGCAAAAATAAGTAGTTTGGCAGTTATTTCAATTTTACTAGCGCACCTTTACATTACTAAAGTGCCCTCACTGCATGTTTTGGCCATAATTATTGCATGAGGTTTAATGTGAAACAAATACGAGAAAGCTGAGCTTAATTATTCAGTTTAGTAGACTTGTTAAAACATTTATTAGAAATTTATTTTGCTGTAATTAGAAATAACTGATAAAAGGGAAATTCCCAAGGAACAAAAAGAGAAGATAGATAATGGTCTCATTTTATTTTGTTAACCTTCTTATGTTCCCATTTCATAATCAAGATAACTTGCTTTTTCTTCGAATACAACAGTATTTTATGTATGAATGATCAGGGGTGGGGAAGTTTTTGTCACTTACTAGCTACACTGTAAAAAATATGTCCTATTTGCTGCCAGAAATTTTCTGTAATTACAAAAAATACGTTCTAACAACGTAATTTTTTCGTAAATTACGCATATTTTCTCAAATTACAGAGAATTTCTGGCAACAAATAGGACATATTTTCTACAGTGAGTAATATATGGCACAAAGTCTTTAATTTTTACTACAAAATTTATGCAATAGTTAGATAAATTAACCATTCAGTAGGATTCTTTTAAATTTCCAAAACATCATTTTTTAAAATACAGTAGGAGAATAACAGCAGCTTTAAAGGTAATAAAATTTAAAATAGTTACCTATTCAAACACTGTTCATATTTTTGGCTATTTTAGTATGTTGAATATTAGGAACAAAACAGACTGACTTAAAATCTACTCATCACGTCCAAAATATTACACGCCAGTGGCAAGCCCAGTAGCAAAATTAATACAGCATGGCAGCGAACACTGCAGATTGTTATAAGCTCGCAGATTAATTTAATACCTTAAAAAAGAAATGCCAGGTTTAAAAAATAAATATAATTTACATTATGCCTGTAGACTGCTGTACTTGTTACATATTCTGAATATGCAAATTTTGTGTATTTTATGAATGAATTACTCTTGCAATACTTGACTTGGTCCAACATTCCTGGATTGCAGATTAATTTTGTTTTACGGCAGATCCAGAAAATTCTGCTACTGGGGTGGCAAGTAAATCACAAATTTCCCCACAACTGTGTATAATTCTGATTCTAAATCCTTATGATGTGCTTATCTCCCCTTAAAATTTGTAGATGTACTTATGGAACATCTTCAATAGTGTGATTATCAAAATGAAAGATTTAACACCTTTTTTTTTCCCCCACAAAAATAGGCCTTAAATATAAAAAATTGGATTGAGTCCTGCATGAGCAGACACACAGAGTAGGGTTTTTTTTTTTTTTTTTTTTGGTGGTTGGGTGGGGGTTGGAAGGGGGTAACAGCCTCCTCAGAAATATCTCATTATGTAGCGAGCTAACCATATGTATGTTAATTGTTTTAAATAGCACTGAATAAATAAAAATGAGACGCTAAGACTTTTGATATGCAGATTTACTAATAAATTTGTATTTTTCTTTTAAAATTCACTATCTAGTTAAAAAACACAGCAATTAAGTTCATTTCGAAATTCCTTTGAACTGTAGAAATGTCATTTAGATGACTTTTGAGTGCTATTTTGAAAACTCGCCAAATGAAGAATTATATTGCATCAGCTCCAAACTTTTTCATATGTAAGAACTGCAAAAGCTTTAATTATGTATTACAAATGTAAAAAGTAAACGTAATAATAAAGAAGGCAAACATATCACAGGCAAGTTTTGATTACAATAATATTTTTAACAAATTTTCTGAAATATGATCTAAAATAAAAAAAAAAATTTTTTTTTTTTCTTTAGTTTTTAAATATCACTCCATTCAATTCTTTTTTTTTACAAAATTGTTAATGAGTACTTTAGTAAACAAGTAGGTACATTTAAAACTGACAATAAAAGCAAATCACTGATCTTATCTAGAAAACTAAGTCGGAAAAATATACCGTATATTTACAGATAAACTAAGGATTTATTTTTAAAATATAGCAGAAGCAAGAATTTGACAGGTTAAATTTATCTTATGGAACATTTATACACATGCAAAATAAAAGTAATGAGAACAAATAATCAGAATAATTAGTTTATTTCAATTTTGTTACGAAGAACAAGATTAAAATAAAATTCATTTATTTATAAAGATATTTTCAAAATAGAAGTACCAGAAATTCTAATTTTTTACCATATGCACATTTCACAACAGTAAAATAAAAAGCTAATAGACGTTTGGCTAAATATTAATAATTAAATTTAAATTTTTCCTACAAAACAAAATTATTTTTACCTCAGTCACAGCTAAATCGCGTCAGTTTTTAGAATTTTTAACTAAAAATGATAAAAAAACATTACCACGAATAAAATTAACTTTATTTTGTAAACAACAGCTAAATGAAAGAATCGAATAATATTCGATATAAAGTAATCGATTAATGTTGAGAGAAATACAGCTATTTGTTTGCTCATTCCTGGTAAGTACTCCCATGGTAAATTTCGCAAACATTGCGCACTGTTCGTAACCCGTAATTAACCATGGTGAAGGTTTCGCCCATGAACCTATAAAGAGAAGGACGGCGATCGCGATGTTTCAAGAACACTGAGCTAAAGAACAACTGGAGAAAATGCTTCCAATACTTTTACACAGTGTTCGTGCGTGCCAGTTTTTCTGCAATCGTTCGCCTGCCTTGTATGGCAAGCAACATTTGTCGTGTCGTCTATTACTATTATAATCTTTAAAGAATTAAAATTTAAAATTGTAATGTCATGTTTAGCATATAGTTGTTCGAACAGACTACCTTTACACAATTTTACTTTGAAATATAAATATATCAAATGCTTTTTGCCATACAACGCTCGGAAGACAAACCTTCAAAAAACGGCACGCGAAAACCGGTCTAGCATTTCCTCCAGTTGTTCTTCAGCTCAGTGTTCAAGAATAACCCCAATTTTCTCCCTTCTATTCTCCGCAGACATCTCGGGTCTTTGCAGCGCCATCACGCGGCGGTATCAGAAATTCCGTCTTTCGGATTATTGAAAGGTAAAAGAAAAGATAAAGAAGGATTGCGCAAAAAATCGCGGATTTTCATTTGGAAAAAGTTTATAAACTTTTATTAAATCCGCATCAACGAATAATGTTGTAGATTCCGAAAGTTCGATAATTTTAAAATCATTCTGCAAAAACTTTTTTGAGAAATCTCAAATAAATAATAATAATAATAATAAATTAGTCTTGTATTTCGTTTAAATAAATAAATAAATAATTATAATAGAATGGAACAATCAATTTGAAATGTTTCAAATAATAATAATAATAATAAGTGGGAAAAAATGAAAAGAAAAAAACCCACCAAGGAATTATATATAAGGAATATTTATCAATTGTTCTTGAAATCATTTTCACTATTTAATATTTAGCATTTGAAATAATTTGTTTTTAAATATCTACATTTTGAACTTGCACTAAGCATTTTTCATTTATAAAAATTAAAACTTTCTTTCAATTATACACACACACATATATATATTCCACACATGTGCAATGAAATATTATAATAATTATTATATTTATATTTCTTGAAAATTATTAAATAAATACTCCCTGCTAACTAATTATTACTATAATTTTTCTTTCCTACAGCTCCACTAGTGATTGAGAGGTTCTGCCCTTAAAGTTGGACGATGGGAAGTGCTGGGTTCGGTCTCAGGTCACGCTTGTCGACCTAGCCATTCGGAGTTTTCCGTGTTTTTCTCCGAAACTCGCGAATGATATGGGCTAGTACCTCTTAAGTCCATGTCCCTAGTGTAGACAATTCACCTTAAATCGAATACCAACATTTTAGAGGTTTGGTTAAGTTAATAGGTCCCACCAGTAGCCGAGAGGTTCTGCATTCAAAGGTAGTAGCCGAGAAGTGCAGGATTAGATCCCAGGAAGCACTTGTCGAACTAGCCGTTTAGAGTGTTACGTGGTTTTCTCCGAAACTCACGTGAATACAGCTTAGGATCATTTAGAAAGACCCCTACAGAGGGCATCTTCTTTAGGCTCAAGTCCCTAATACTAAGTCCCCAATAACTTTAAGCCAATAGAGGAAAGTTCCATGGAGCATGGTTCAAGTCCATGTCATTTGTCTGCCTAGACGTTTCTTATCTTCTACAAAACTTGCATAAATATGGGCTAGGACCCCTTAGAAAGACCCAAGGAGGCAATCCACTCTGGCACAAGTTTTTAGAGCAGACAACTGACCTTAATATAGATTTAATATAGATAGATAGATATAGATATATAAAGTAATACTTGAATATACTCTAATAAGGTAGAATCAAGGTGAAAAATTAGAAATTAGTGAGCAGTAATCATTTTAAATATTTTCAAAAAATCTGAAATTCTAAATCATTTATTTTTAAATAATTTCTGGAAAAAATTAATATACTTAATAATCTCATAATTTAATGCATATGTATGTGCATTTTCATAATTATAAAATAGTAATTTATAAAACGTTTTATAAAATTTACCACCCGCTTTCATAATAAATTTATCTAAAATTTTTCCAGTTACAGAGCGCAACTAATTTATATACAAAGATATTCAAAATAATTTCAATGTATTTCGTTCAATAAGAGATAATATTAAAAAAAAATGTTTTAATACCTTTGTACTAAACAACACATAAGGAAATTGACCTTATTATTATTATGGTTAAAAATGTTTTCTGTGGAACAGGGTATGAGTACCAAAGATTTAGTGTTAAGGGATACACAAAAATATTCAGATGCATTATGGGCTGTAGTTGAAAATTGCTAGAACTGCATTTTTAATTGTGTTAAGCGTTTTTAATAATTCAAAACATTGTTAATGCATGATTATGACTTTAATTGGTGTGTCTGTTCTTTAATTTCTGGTGGTATTTATAAAATACCTTAAAATTAATATATGTTATTTAAGTGCCAAGTTCTCTACTGAAAATGGTACAATAATACTGTACAGGATGGCTAAATAAGTTTTAGACTATATATAGGCTATACAAATGCAATATTTTCCTCAATTTTTTCTTTAGACATAAAGCTGTAAAGAAGCTTTTGTGAGATTTATTTCCTCTATTGCTTAAAACAAAATATATTTTTGCAGCCTTGTTTTTTGAAAATATAAAGGAGTACAGAAAATCAATCTGTATTTTAGTTTTTGTTTGAAATTAAAGCCATAAAGATATTCTTTACTTTATTCTATATCCAATAGAAGAAAGTATTAAATTCGTAAAAATTTTCGATTTCCAGTTTTCGATAGATTTACATGTTTTTAGAGTCCAGAACAGGATTTAATCTTTTTTAGAATATGTCTGTATAACAAAAATTTTATTCCAACTGTATCTCAAGAGCTACTTCAGAGAGTTTCATACAAATTGATATGTAGTTGCACCTTAACATAAATTAGGGTCTATCAACTTTTGGTGAAAATCATGCAGCAGGTATTGTTGCCCTCCCGTTTTCTCTGAACTTTTAACTTAGCGGTATAGGACAAAATTTCTTATAAATCTACAGAATTAGAATTGTTTTAATTGAATCCTTATGAAGTTAAAAATATTATTCATAATACAAATAGGGAACTAGAAAAAAAAAAAAAAAAAATAATAATAATAATGGGCATGTAGGGGCAATGCAAATTTTTAATACTGATATCTTTCATCAATAAATTTAAACTGTGTATTTGAACCCTTGACTTATGATAATTTAAAGCAAAATTTACTTATTATTTTCATTTAAAAAAAAAAAAAAAAAAAAAAAAAGGCTCAATTTTTAAGATATCATTGTAGAACATAACATCAACTTTATTTGGGCTTTTAGTACTGTAAAAGCACTTATTTTCGCGAGGCTTTAATTTTCGCGATTTTTGCGAGCCCATCGTAATCGCGAAAATTTAAGACTCGCGAAATACATTTTTTTTTTTCGCAGCAAATAATAATAAAAAACAAAATTTTTTCAATTGCCAAAACTCACATGCATTGACGGTCCGAATGCGAGAAAAGTGAAGGGGGTGGGGTGGGGTGATTACATTTTCGGTGCAAAAGGGGGGTTCAGAAGTCTCTAGTTTGATAAACAGCATGAGAGTGCGCGTTGAGTCAAAGCCAAAGTTGATGTATAAGCACCGTTAGAAGCATAAATTGTTTTTAGAGCGATGAGGAGGTGGGGACGAACTTTTCGGACAAAAGGAAGTTTCTTAAAATGCCTTATGCAAAAGGGGGTTCTGTATTTAGGTACTTTTCAACGTTAGGATTTTTAAACTTTCGGTTCTGTTCATAAAAAAATCGCGAAATTTTCAGCTCGCGAAATCACCGATGTCTTCATTTTCGCGAAAATTACGGCTCGCGAAAATAAGTACTTTTACAGTATTATACTTCTACCAAAAAAAAAAAAAAAAAAAAACTACATTTATTGTGAAAAATAGATTTAATAAATTTTAACAAATTATTTGCACTGAGTGAATTTGTAATAGAAAAATATAGAAGAAAGTTTTGTGATAGCTACAACATACTACTTTTTAACACGCTTTTAATTAGCTTCACCTGTATGTAGGATTGTATGTTTGTAACCACTCTGGGAGCAAACAAAAAATCTATATTGTAAAAAAAGACTTTTCCTACGTGAACGCTGTGGCTGTGAGGTAAAGCTCCGCGCTACGAACCTAAAGGCCTATCGTTCGAGCCCAGTCAGGGGGTACTTTTTAAAAATGGTTTTTGTTTAATTCTAAATTATTTTAATTAAAGATTTAAATGTATGTAAATATTATGGTGTGTCACTCACACGATTTTCTCTTACCCTGCATTTTAATACTAAGATAGATATTTTATGCTTTTTAGTTTCCATTTCTATAAAAGCGTGTTCTTTAATTTTTTTAAAACTATAATATTATTGAAAGTTTTCTTCCTCAGTAAGAAAATACAAATTATATTTTAAAGCCTCATTACAGAAAGAGACAATTTGTTTTAACACCATATACCACATCCTATTTCCATTGAATATTTTTAAGTTTGAATACTCAAAAATTATATTTCATTTCACCATTCAGATATTTAAAAAAAAATTATTTTACGATGAATCAACAAAGTAATACCTGAATATCGTTAAGGGTATGCTCTTAAACTATAATATTGTGAAATCCAGGGGGAAAAAAGTGAAAAACTAGTAATAATTTTAAGTATTTCCAAAAAAATGACATTTAGAGTTTCAGTTTTTAAAATTTAAATAGTTTTTGAGAATATTTAATATACTTAGTATTTTATATTTCAATGTGTATGTAAATTTTCCCAATCCTAAACCAGTAATTTACCAAAAGTTTTATAAAATTACTGTCTTCTTTCACTGTAATAAATTTACTTAAGAAATTTCCGATTTCAATGTTAAAACTTCTTTTTTTTTTTAATCAATCTTTACAATTTTACCATTACCTTGCATTTGTGGATTCTGGGCAAAGCAAATTTTTTTTTAATTTCACAAAACTTTGAAATACTATTTCATACATATATATTTTTTTTCATATGCACATATACATACATAACGTATGGTTTGTCTTGATTTTATTACAAGCTGCAAATCGTTATTAATTAAAATGGTTAATTAGACATTTAAAGCAAGTTATTTTTACTAAGAGATGAAAAACAAAGTTTCTCTCTTTTTTTTTTTTCTTTTTAATTCTAAAAATCCTTTATTTATTTATTGTTCTTTTTCATTTTTCTGAAATTTTTGAACAAACAACCCCCCCCCCCCACTTACCTTGTTAAGAATTTCAGATTTTGTGCATGTATTATTGACCAATATATATAATTATAGTTCCCAATAACATGCAAATCTGTTTATCTTATATATATATTATTTTGTAGATTGTTATCATTAGATGTCAATAATTTTCTTTTTAAAATACTTAATACATATAGCATTATCTGTTTATCTATCTATCTAAAGAAACGAAACATGTAAGTCATTTAAAAAAATTTATTCATTAACAAATCAAATTTCATTTCTGAAATTGATTAAATAGCATAATATGTCACAAATAATAAAGTTATGCTTATTGTACATTTTTTTCATATTCACATTTCTTAAGTCAAATATTCATAAAATGAGAATTTTTAGGCCTTCAAATACAAAAAAGAAACGACGCTGGTCCATAAAAACGGAAATATGCATCTTATACTAAAGGAGTAGCTACTTATAATACTAGAAATGAAAATTATTTGTTAAATATCAGTATTAAAGCTCTAAATTAAGTCGGAATAACTAGCCTCAGGAGCAGAAAATTAACTTGGATTTTTCTTCCCTAAAACTTTATTTTTTGCGATAGTTGATCGAAAGCCGCTATTACATACATAAGCAAAGCAATTCTTCTCCATTATCACTTTGTGGGATATTTTAATTAATTAATATCAATTAAAATCTCAAATTTCCCGCTTACTTCTCATGTAAACGATGAGTCTAGTATGTTCGGAGCGCCCCCTATCACCCACTTTCTCTTTAGGTCCGTTTTTCAATGCTTACCGCCATTCCCGTTTCCTCTCCTCTAATTATGTAACTTCATGGTTTCGCCAGTAAAGAATTTTCGTATCCGCGATTGTAATGAAATGCTCTCCCTCTGGTGGGCTAAGGTGAAATTACAATTAACATGCTTTAATTCGGCTTTATGAAGCCGCCATTGCTTGCCGATGCTTAATTTCACATAGGGTTACATACAAACGGAACGTTTGCAATTTCGATGATGTAAATTTTTCAAGTTTTTTGCAAATACAGCCGGCATCAAAAGTATCCGAGCACTAGCAAAAATTCCTATATAAAAAAAATACACTTAATGCAGTTTTGTTAAATAAATCCTTGTCGATTCCTGTTCTTAGTCAGTCTAAGAATATGATTCGTTAAGGATTTATTTAAATTGTTTCAGTATGGTTAGAATTTAGTATAATCTAGCAGTATTTTAAATTTAGTATGTTTTATTTATTTATTATTATTATTTTATTCATATGTATTTGCAATAAGAAGAAAGTCTCTAGATACTGTAAAATTTCCCTTTTATTTGCTCCTTCTATTTCCAACAATTACTATACTATTAAAATTCTATTTATGGCATAAATTATGTCACATACAAAATCTCTCTAATTTTGATTCTCAAAGGTTGGCAGCTATGCCTTTGGCAACGACTTATGCACTTTTTACTCCCCGCTTCCCAGTTGGATAAGTTAGTAATAATAAAATCCCACCAAAGTGCATATTAGGGATGCACCAAATATCAGTTTTGGCCAAATACCGAATATTCGGCCAACGAAATACTAACTTCAGCTAAATACCAAATACCCTTTAAACTAAATAGTAACTATTTAGAAATTTTTATTCGTGAATTCATCAACCGTGAATATTTATTTAAATCAAATTGGAGTGTAAAGGTTGATATTTTTATTTATTAGCAACTATGCAAAAAATACCAGAGCCGGGAATCAAACCCGGGCACCTCCGCTTAACGCACGGATACTCTACCACTGAGCTACCCTGGCTGACAACCAGCTAGGCACTTCTCGCATAATATTCGTTGGGAAAGTCACCGAGTCTGCAAACGCAGATATATCAGGTGAGACAATAATAATCATAGCACAACTCCATAGACCAAGAAATTTCAATTTAGAAATTTTTATTCGTGAATTCATCAACCGTGAATATTTATTTAAATCAAATTGGAGTGTAAAGGTTGATATTTTTATTTATTACCAACTATGCAAAAAATACCAAAGCCGGGAATCGAACCCGGGCACCTTCACTTAACGCATGGATGCTCTACAACTGAGCTACCCTGGCTGACAACCAGCTAGGCACTTCTCGCTTAATATTCGTTGGGAAAGTCACCGAGTCTGCAAACGCAGATATATCATATCAGGTCAGCCATGGTAGCTCAGTGGTAGAGCATCATTGCGTTAAACGGAGGTGCCCAGGTTCGATTCCCAGCTCTGGTATTTTTCGCATAGTTCATAATAAATAAAAATATCAACCTTTACACTCCAATTTGATTTAAATAAATAGTAACTATTCCGTGGTTCATACACTTAGGAGTAAAAAAAATTCAAGGAGTTATCAAGTACTTTTCAACCACTTCCCAGGAAATTTTCAAGCACTTTCAACCAGGATTTTAGATTTGTCCACACTTTTGTTTTTGAGGGGGGGGGGATGATTAACTGCATAAAAAACCTAGTATCAAATGTGTTTATTATTTTTTTTAAACATAACTGGGGGGGGGGGGGGCGATTTATGAAACACTCCTAGCTACGACCATTTGAGGTGTGGTTTGATGACGTCACTACCGAAGGAGGAGTTTATGTTGAATGAATCACGATTCACGAACTATGGATCGGCGGCATTTCGATAGAAAAGGTATTTTCACTTATTTTTCCTGGTAAGCTTATTTTTAAACATTAAATTTCTTAATCTACTCGTTTTATATACATAGAACGATAGAACATCGAAAACAAGCGCGAACGTCCATCTTAATTTAATGGAGACTTGCAATCGACGAATCTATTGTGTAATGTAAATGCAAAACTAAGGTAAACAATAGAAATTACTTACTGCATTCGAGATTTATAGATATGAATTAGTTATACAATTAGATATCAATGTCATTACCTGCTGAAAAACATTGCTAATATAAATAAAATGTTCGAAATTTGTTTGCCACGTTTATAAAATTAACGTTGATGTAAATATACATTTGTTTTGTTACGAATATATTCATGTTTTAAAAATAATTTAGCATTATTTCAGATTTAAAGATTCTGAATAGATAAATTGGGATAAAAAATATCCATGTTTCTTTGCAATAAGAGATAAAATTTGCTTTTGTGTTATCAAAATTTTAATGTAATGTAATTAGTTGCTGCATATAAAGTTTTTATTTGTGCTGCTGTTAGTGGCTGTTAATGTTTGAAAGTGTTAGTTATGCAGGCTGTCTGTTTAAATTTTTATAGTTTATTACTTTTATTTCCTTTCTATGTGTGTACAATTATTTATCATTACATATATCTATGCTTAGCTAAGAAAATAAACTTCATTTTTTATTTCACAGAATCCAAACATTTATTTCAACTGAATTAATATTGCCTTATGTATGTGATTATTAAAAATGTACGTACAAAGGTATTATCGATTCGGTTATTAACAACTTGAAGACTTCATGTAATGAAAGTATCCACCTGCATCTTACGAGGGAAATTCCAGCCACTAAGGGAAAAAAATAGATGCTAACCATAACCTTCAATGGTGAGTTAAAGAGATTCATTAATTTAATTATTATTGAATTAGTATATATTTTTATTATTGAAGAAATAATCTGTTTCTTATCAACTTTATCTCTTAATTATATATCACGTTAATATATAAATCTTGATTTTCATTATGTATTTTATTTGGATATTTGTAAAAAGTAAATAAAATATTTTGAGAACAATCATTTCACATAAATTGATTTGATTTATATTTTTACTGAAATGTGAATTTTGAGGTAAATAACAGAAATATAATGAAAATTTGAATTATTTAGATATTTGTTTGTGTTATTGTGGAATTTTCTAGTAGTAATTTGAAAAGTCATAATAACTGCAAACATGGAATATTTTAGAGGTAATTTCTTTATATAAATTTTAATTCCTATTTAATAATATTATTCTATTCAGTGAATTAAAATTAATGTTTAAATAAATATTGTGTAAATAACAGATATTTTGCATTTTAAAGATGTGTGTGTTTGGAACAAGAGTATTTTGAAAGGGGAAGATTATATACAAATGTAAATTAATATTGAAATTATCTGCTTCTTTAAATTATCATACATTATTGTACATATATTTTGTATTTAAAAGGTGATTTTTTTACATCTGTATAATCTGTCTTTTTTTGTAATGGGCGCTTTGATTTTCATGTGCACAAAGCACTAATACATATGTTACAGTAATTACTGCAGTATGTTATTTGATGCATTTTATGAACATCTCATGCAGAGTGAGGTAGCAGTAACCAATGTTATTTTTTCTTTTTAATGTACATGGAGCGTAGATACATGCATAATAACAACTGCTGCATACTGGGATTTTGTGCATTTATATTGTTCAATCATATATATTTAATGATTTAAATTTTTTATTTAATTGTAGTTGGTTATAATTTTGTTATTTTTACTTTCTTCTATATTCAATGGAAGAAAGTATTGGATTCGTAAAAATTTTCGACCTCTGGTTTTTGATGGATTTACATGTTTTTAGAGCTGTAGAACATGATTTGACCATTTTTAGAAAATGTCTGTGTGTGTGTGACAAAATTTAGTGGCAACTGTATCTCAGGAACTACTGCACAGAATTTCATACTAATTGGTATGTAGTTGCACCTTGACATAAATTAGTGCCTATCAACTTTTGGTAAAAATTGTCTTACAGGTTGAGTTGCCATCCCGCTTTTTCTAAATTTTTAACATGGTGATATAGGACAAAATTTTGTATAAATGTGCATAAAGAGAATTATTTTTTAGTAATCATTATGAAATTTACAAGAATTATTTATAATAGAGATAGTCAACTGGGAAAAAAATTTTGTATGTGTAGGAGCCTCGCCTCCCCCCCCATCCTGGGGGGGGGGAAGTCTCCCCTCGAGGGCAGTAAATTTTCAAGATGGGTATCTTTCGAAAGGACTCGTCAATACCTTTAAAAGGAATGGTTGAACTATGAATCTGTGATACTTGAAAACAAAGTTATTGAATTTTTTTATTTTAACTAAAAAAAAAAAAAAAGGGAATTTTTTTTTTTTTATTGTTACTGAGTGAATTTGTATAGGAAAATATAGAAGAAAGTCTTGTGGTGGCCACAACATACTAGTTAAATGAAAATTTCAGTATTTATGTATTAACCGCCTGCCAGAGATTAACTGCTGGCATGTGGTTAATACAAAATATATATTACATATGTATTTCAATATTTATATATATGTTACCGCTGAAGTGCAGAAATCAGTTAATCTGCAGATTAGCTAGGTAATCTGCACATTAACTAGAGCGATCCGTTAAAGTAAGGAAAATTGTTTCATTTTTCAAATTACCTAGGTAATCTGCGAATTACCTAGATAATCTGCACATTACCTACTAGGCACTCGTTAAAGTGAAAATAAGATCTCTGTTGTTGTAGTTTTACAGCATGCTGTATTGTATTTATTTTTTTCATTTGGGGGAAAAAAAATAGTTTTCTTTCTTTCTTTCTTTACTTATTTTAATCTGTATGTCTTTTTAATATGAAATATAACTTTAATAGCTTTCAATAAATTCTATTTTATAAATGAATGTTAGAACAGTAACGATTTCTTTTCAAAATAAAAATATTTAACCATTTAAATAAATATTTAAAAAAAGTTTTATTAACAACTTATATTGCTATTACCATTTTTTTTTTTTTTAAAGTTATGCACCAATTTTTAATTCGATAAAGAAATATTAAATTAGACAAATCAGAAGCATTATTTAAGAAGTACGTCAAATAATTAAAACTGCTTTAATAATTTTTAGAACGCATGAAAATTAAAATGACTGTTTTCCAATGCTTTATTAAACTATATTTTGCAGCATACATATATCTGTACAAGTTTAGCAAATATATTAATTTTACAAAAAAAAAAAAAAAAAAAAACTTTATTAACGTATTTTATATGTGATAAACTACAACGAAATTATCTGAAAAAGCGAACAAAATAAAAATAAAAATGTAATCATGATATATAAAATATATAAAGGAAACTTGAAATTGAAAACAACAACAAAATGTAATGAAATGCTAAAAAATGCATAAAGATTTCATATTAAGTATTTATTAAAGAAAGCCATAATATTGAATGTCATATTTTTCAGAGTTAAAAATTAATACTTTTTTTTTTTTTTTTTCTTCTTTGCATATAGATTTTAAATTTTAATTATGACTAAATTATTTTTAATACATCATAAAGAAGATACTTATACTTTGAAGTACTTTTATATTATCGAAAGTGGAATTCGAGATTTCACCTGTTTTAAGGTGTCCTGATAAGGTTTTATTTTGTATCTCAGATACTAATTAAAATAACTGCACACGGGTCTACGCTGCCGATAGCAGTGGGGAACCAGAGCGACATTTTTCCTGATCAGATGTTTTTTTTTTTTCACATGATAAAAATTAGTGCAATTTTGAGAATACATTAATTATAGTGATTCATTCAAAAAATAGTGACCAGCGAAGCGGGCGAAGCCTGCTAGTATTAAATATAAAGAGTATATCAAATATTTATATAAAATAATGAACATAAATACTAGATTTTAGTTTTGTATTATTTCAAACTCTAAAATTCATTCATTTAACTCTTAACATAACTGAATTAAGCTACTTTGGCAACTACCCCAGCTACTATTTACATGGTGGTCCAGTTTTAAAAAATGTGCAATAGATGAAACTTTCACAAATCTTGTTGGTTACTTGATGGCAATGCCTGTTAGATCTGCTGGAATTGAGAGAATCTTCTCAAATTTTTCATTTGTGCATCACAAATTGAAAAATCATTTAGGTTTAGAAACCGCATCAAAACTTGTCTTTTGTTATAGAAGACTGAATAGTGTAAACAATGTAAACTTTGATTTTCAATGGCGATAACATTGTAAATGAATTTTTTTTGGTTAACATTTAATTGATTTTCCTATGCATTATCTATTGTATGTCAGTAATTATTTTTATGTCATTTTCTGAGTAGACCCGTGCGCGATGTGCACGCATGAATGCATATATATGAGCGCTGCGCACGCGTATTCCTTCACCACCCTTATGATTTCTCAAAATTCCATGTTATTACTCATAAACTTTTATTCTTAAGAAAAGGAATTTAAAAAAAAAAAAAAAAACATTTCTAATCGGGTAAAAAGTCACACCGGGTCCCCTCTGCTTTCGTCAGCATAGACCCGTGTGTGCGCAGTGCTCACGAATTCATATATATGCTCGCTGTGCGCACGTATTCCTTCACCACCCTTTCTGTCCCTCCTTAATTTTACACTTTCGAAAATATCCTCATTCGACTCGTAGGCACTCAAAACCTATATATTCCAATTTCGAACGGTCTGACTCAATAATTTTTTGGCCCCCTTGAGTATATCTTAAAACATATAAATCAGGTGAAATCTCGAATTTCGATTAGTGCCCTCTATTGGATAAATTTAATGTAGGTTATTCGATAATATAAAAGTACTTTAAAATAACTTTCGAATGAAGTATTTAAAAAAAATTAATAATATTTAGAATTCAAAATATTGAAATTTTAAAATATTGCAGCGCCATCTGGCGGTAGAAATTTCTGTAATCTACTGTTTAATTTTAAATCAACAAAGCTTTAAAATGATGTATTACTTATGAAATTATTTTAATTAGTAGCTGAGATACAAAAGAAAACCTAATCAGGTCACCTTAAAACGTGTAAATCTGGTGAAATCTCGAATTTCACTTTCGATAATATAAAAGCTCTTTAAAATATCTTTCGAATGATGTATTAAAAATAATTTAATCATATTCAGAATTCGAAATATTGAAATTTTAATATGTTACAGCGCCATCTGGCGGTAGAAAAGTCTGTAGGATCTACTGTTCAATTCCAAATCAACAAAGCTTTCAAATAATGTATTACTATAAAATTATTTTAATTAGTAGGTAGCTGAGATACAAAAAAAAAAACCTAAACAGAACACCTTAAAACGTGGAAATAACGTGAAATCTCGAATTCCATTACTTACAGTAGCTGGTTAACGGAAGGTGACAGAAATTTGTGGCGTCTACTCTTGAAATTCAACTCAAATAAGTTTCAAAATGACATATTACTTTTGAAATTATGCTAATTAGAAGCTGAGATACAAAAATGATATAAACACCATTATAAAACGACTTATGTCTGACTTTTTCGCAGTTTTCTCCGAAACTTGCGTAATTCCGGGTTAAATACTGTTAAAAATGAATAGTATGAAATGTGAATGGGGTATCAGAATTCTAAACTCTGCAAAATATAAAAGAATAAAGGCATTCTCGGTTTTCCGTTGTTTTCTCCAAAACAACCGTTCTTTTTCTACGTTTTTGCCCCTTCTCCCCCCTTTCTGTCCCTCTTAATAATTTTACACTTGAAAATATCCGCAATCGATTTATCTTTCCTTAAAACCTAATAATACCAATTTCAAACGCTGTAACTTTTTTTTCCCTTCGCCCCACCCTCCCCCTCAAGCCCTTCCTAATAATTCTACACTTTCAAAAATATTCAGAATCGAATTATCGGGCATTAAAACCAAATATTGCAAAATTTCAACGGCATATCTCAATTTAAAATATGTACTGCAAAATATAAAACAATTTAATCTAATTTTTTTGTTTGTCCACATATTTTCATGGAAATTGAACACTAGGTTTATAATATGCTGTCTAGCCCGAATATTAATTCAAATGTAACATGAATGAAAATTTGAAAAAGTTTGAAAATTGCAATTTTCCCCTCCACTATAAATCACGTGACATCTTGATCTGTTACAATCATTTCCTTTTTCATGGCAGACGGTCGTCTGGCATTTGAAATGATGTTGCCACAAAAAATTCATACTTTAGTTAATTTTTAAAAATTTAATTGTTGTACCGATAAGCCGCTTGTACACTTAGATTCAGAAAAAATTCCCCTTTCATTTGGTACCGAAATTGTAACGATCGAACAAATATTTCTAATTTTTTTTTTTTTTTTTCTGCTTTTAACTCCGTTAAAATATCTTTTTTTATGCAATGGCGGTGAATTCTCATTCATTGAGATTGCTTTAAGATTAGACATGATTCGACATTTTAATTAATATCTCCACAACTAGTTAAAAATTTTAAATTCTGTTTTCAGGAGGCCCTCGGAAAGGCTCCATAGCATCAGTATGTCAATTCTTGTACTTCTGCGTTCAGTAGGGGCTGAACGTATAAAAGAACAGACAGACAAACCTTTCCATTTATTATTATACATATGTCGTTTATTGTATCTTGTTATTTAAAAACATATTTTAAATTACCTTGGATATACTCCGGATAATATATTTTGGGATAAAAACATTTTAGTCAAATTCAAACTCATATGAAGCATCTTTTAATATCCTAATGATAATTTTTTAACTTTACAGAGTTAGATATTCTTTTTTTTTTTTTTTAACAAGGACTACAAATATGAAATCTGTTCCTCGAGTATCCTTCGTTATTTTGAGAAATAAGCAGGAAAGAATTGAAAATTGAAGCTGTGGGGCATTTTTGCAACTTAAAATGAAAATAATGAAATTATTTCCTAACTGTATATTAGAAATATACATATAGAGTGTTATATATTGCCCTAAATTAACTAAAAAATTCAATAGTGAAAGTTATAAGCATTAGAAAAAGTATGTACTAGATTTTTTATAAAAAACAATTATCAAAAAAGTCATCGTCAAATAGTGAAAAAAATTTAAATGTCGCCAAAGGGAATCATACTAAATCTGTAGCACAAAGTGGTCTAGATATAACAAATTTTCTTCTATTCTTAAAAAATAAGTTACTGATTTTTAACACATTTTATTTTGTCGTATTATTTTTTAAATGCTATTAAATGTTATGTTGTTCTATCCAGCATTGGATATGGGGATTTCTATAATATTTTTCTGCTTTTGTCTTATGAAATGCACTATTTATATTCATATTTATTGCATGGAAAAGCAGCAAAGAGGTAGGAAGAACCCTGCAGGTGTTAATAAAGCAAAGTGAGTCAAGGATTGGTGAGTGGAGTGAGGAGGCAGGACCCCCCCCCCCCCCCCGCGATTTATGAAACAATTTCAGCGACGAAGATTAAGCAAATACAAGGCAGCGATTGGTCAGACGTAATTACTGTAGGAGGAGCCAAAGCTGACAATTCAATGAATCGTTCTTTTCATGAATCTATCAAATCAACACAAACACAAACATGGCTAATCTGTGGCTCCGTCTTCGTAGACTATCGCTAACACTTACAAATACAAAATAAAACGTTAATTTGAGTACAGCGGTTTTATTGAATTTCTTAAAAATTCTTATTTCTACAGCACAAAGTTGTTCAGATTAACTGTATTAAATTTTTGAAATATGTAGTAATTATTGCACTGTAATTATCACATATATTAGTTGAAGCGGTATTTTCCATTAAACATAAATATACCATATTTTATTAATCCTGTATTTTGGTTGGCTTACTTATTTATTTACATTTATTTAGTCACTTACATAAATAAAATGATTCATTAATATCCAGATTAAAAAAGATTGTCATAAAAATACTTTCATGCTTTTTATGATAATGTTAAAAAAGCCAGCCTTAGCCTCCTCTTTTTTTTAATGTGCATTAAAATATTTTATCTTGCCATGTGTTTGTATAACTAAAAGGTAAAAAAAAATCTTACCTGGTATCTTGTGGAAAAATATGTACACTGAATTTCATATTGAAAGTTCTATCTCAATTTCATTAGTAAATATTTATTTTTCATAAAATTATGATGATTTTATTTTTATGAAACATAGTGTATTGCATGTTACTTGTGACTTTTTGAAATTCCTGAAAAAATTAAAAAATGTCCTAAAAGACCCTAATTATAAGTTGTCTTAAATTCCTAAAATTTTGTAGATGTTGTGCTACTTATTGTTATTTTAACAACCCAAATCAAGCAATGAAATTCCAAACCCATTTTGTAATGCTGCACTGTATTTGCTAGAAAAAAAAAAAAAAAAACCTCAGTTATGCTCATTATTTTTTTTTTTCATTATTATTTATTTATTTTTGTCTAATTTGCAGAATTCCGTGAATTTATTTCTTCAATCTTTAAAAAAGTCACGGATATCGTTCATTTTAAAAATAGAACGATCGGTGATCAAATGTTCTATGAAAGCTCCCAATTTCCAGTCTTGTACCATCTACAACATAAATGTCAATATTCGTTTGAAACATATTTTATGAGATTCTAGAACCTGTAAAGAAATAGTATTATTAAATATTTCTTGCTCATTTAATTATTTCCTCCCCCCACCTTCAAATTTATCTCCAACTAACGATCGGCAATCAAGTATTCAGCAGAAGTCTTTTATTTCCCAATCTTTATGTATCTGTAACATAAATGATATTATTTTAAAAGTTGTTTTATTAAATTCTAGAAGTAGAATTGAAAGAGTTTAATATTTCTTACTCTGTAATTATTTTTCTATCCCTCCTCCTTTTCCAATCTCTGGAAAGTGAGCAACTCTAAAATCTATAAAGCAATAAAAGTGAATATTACTCACATATGTAATTATTTTTAGACTTTATTGCTGATCTTAATCAATCTATTTATTTTTCCACAATTAAATTAAATATTTACATGTCATATCTATAGAATGTGGAAACATGTGGAAAAAATTAATAGGTTTTTCAGGTCAGAAACATTTCGCCAAATCAATGTATGCATGTAAAAAAATTGTTTCAGTATGGTTAGAATTTAGTATAATCTAGCAGTATTTTAAATTTAGTATGTTTTATTTATTTATTATTATTATTTTATTCATATGTATTTGCAATAAGAAGAAAGTCTCTAGATACTGTAAAATTTCCCTTTTATTTGCTCCTTCTATTTCCAACAATTACTATACTATTAAAATTCTATTTATGGCATAAATTATGTCACATACAAAATCTCTCTAATTTTGATTCTCAAAGGTTGGCAGCTATGCCTTTGGCAACGACTTATGCACTTTTTACTCCCCGCTTCCCAGTTGGATAAGTTAGTAATAATAAAATCCCACCAAAGTGCATATTAGGGATGCACCAAATATCAGTTTTGGCCAAATACCGAATATTCGGCCAACGAAATACTAACTTCAGCTAAATACCAAATACCCTTTAAACTAAATAGTAACTATTTAGAAATTTTTATTCGTGAATTCATCAACCGTGAATATTTATTTAAATCAAATTGGAGTGTAAAGGTTGATATTTTTATTTATTAGCAACTATGCAAAAAATACCAGAGCCGGGAATCAAACCCGGGCACCTCCGCTTAACGCACGGATACTCTACCACTGAGCTACCCTGGCTGACAACCAGCTAGGCACTTCTCGCATAATATTCGTTGGGAAAGTCACCGAGTCTGCAAACGCAGATATATCAGGTGAGACAATAATAATCATAGCACAACTCCATAGACCAAGAAATTTCAATTTAGAAATTTTTATTCGTGAATTCATCAACCGTGAATATTTATTTAAATCAAATTGGAGTGTAAAGGTTGATATTTTTATTTATTACCAACTATGCAAAAAATACCAAAGCCGGGAATCGAACCCGGGCACCTTCACTTAACGCATGGATGCTCTACAACTGAGCTACCCTGGCTGACAACCAGCTAGGCACTTCTCGCTTAATATTCGTTGGGAAAGTCACCGAGTCTGCAAACGCAGATATATCATATCAGGTCAGCCATGGTAGCTCAGTGGTAGAGCATCATTGCGTTAAACGGAGGTGCCCAGGTTCGATTCCCAGCTCTGGTATTTTTCGCATAGTTCATAATAAATAAAAATATCAACCTTTACACTCCAATTTGATTTAAATAAATAGTAACTATTCCGTGGTTCATACACTTAGGAGTAAAAAAAATTCAAGGAGTTATCAAGTACTTTTCAACCACTTCCCAGGAAATTTTCAAGCACTTTCAACCAGGATTTTAGATTTGTCCACACTTTTGTTTTTGAGGGGGGGGGGGGGATGATTAACTGCATAAAAAACCTAGTATCAAATGTGTTTATTATTTTTTTTAAACATAACGGGGGGGGGGGGGGGGTCCTGCCTCCTCACTCCACTCACCAATCCTTGACTCACTTTGCTTTATTAACACCTGCAGGGTTCTTCCTACCTCTTTGCTGCTTTTCCATGCAATAAATATGAATATAAATAGTGCATTTCATAAGACAAAAGCAGAAAAATATTATAGAAATCCCCATATCCAATGCTGGATAGAACAACATAACATTTAATAGCATTTAAAAAATAATACGACAAAATAAAATGTGTTAAAAATCAGTAACTTATTTTTTAAGAATAGAAGAAAATTTGTTATATCTAGACCACTTTGTGCTACAGATTTAGTATGATTCCCTTTGGCGACATTTAAATTTTTTTCACTATTTGACGATGACTTTTTTGATAATTGTTTTTTATAAAAAATCTAGTACATACTTTTTCTAATGCTTATAACTTTCACTATTGAATTTTTTAGTTAATTTAGGGCAATATATAACACTCTATATGTATATTTCTAATATACAGTTAGGAAATAATTTCATTATTTTCATTTTAAGTTGCAAAAATGCCCCACAGCTTCAATTTTCAATTCTTTCCTGCTTATTTCTCAAAATAACGAAGGATACTCGAGGAACAGATTTCATATTTGTAGTCCTTGTTAAAAAAAA